>CM056053.1:452465398-453172822 GCA_029574335.1 Rana kukunoris
TGAATATGATTTGGCTGCTCTGCTGCAACACAGAGAGTTTTTATTTCAGACTTGACAGGTTTAATGTAGTGCCTTATAGCAGGGATATGCAATTAGCGGACCTTAAGCTGTTGCAAAACTACAATTCTGTTGTCAGAGTCTTGCTTTGCCTCATGGAACTTGTAGTTCTGCAACAGCTGGAGGTCCGCTAATTGCAAATCTCTGCCTTATAGTAATGAGTTAAATCATGATAGATAGATAGATAGATAGATAGATAGATAGATAGATAGATAGATAGATAGATAGATAGATATCCAACCAGATATACATTTACAGAGAACAATCAATAAATGGTAGATATAGGAACAGACATTTAGATAAATACATTGATATCTTGAGACAGCCAAACAGATATATTTAGATAAATACAGAGTGATGGATAGATAGTAACTATCAAAAGTTTGTAATGAAGTTGTATTGAAAAGAAGCGATAGATAGATAGATAGATAGATAGATAGATAGATAGATAGATAGATAGATAGATAGATAGATAGATAGACAGACAGACAATCAGACAGACAGACAGACAGATAAATAGATAGATATGTATCCATCCATCACTCAGTATTTATCTATAGATCTAGATGTTTGTCTGTCTCAAGATATCAATGTATTTATCTAAATGTCTTATATCTACCATCTATTGATTGTTCTCTGTAAATGTCTATCTGGTTGGATATCTATCCAATAGATAGATAGATAGATACCATGATAGATATATACATTGATACATAGGTAGAAAGGTAGATAGATAGATACATACATACATAGACATGAGATAGATAGAAAGATAGCTAGATAGATATATAGATACACACATACATACATACATACATTCATAGATACATACATACATACATAGCCATGAGACAGATAGATAGATAGATAGATAGATAGATAGATAGATAGATAGATATTTAGAGAGATCAGACATCTAGATAAGTACATGGATATCTTGATACAGACAGACATGTAAATCTATAGATTTATCTGGAATAGTAAATATGAAACGTTTGTAATGAAGGTGTATTGAAGAGAAGACTTCTTGCCCCCCTTTACCCTCTTGCCCCCCCTTTACCTTCTTGCCCCTCCCCCCTTTACATTCTCCCCACCCCCTTTACCCTCTTGCCCCCCCCCCTTTACCTTCTTGCCCCCCTGTATTCCGGGTTTCCCCTGCTGATTTTGGGGACCATTCAGGTTGAAGAGTCTGGAGATAATCCCGGGGCCCCCTTGTTTTTGGGACCCCCACCGTCCCCGGTAGCGGAACAAAGCCAGCGCCAGCCCGACGGTGCAGCACAGCACCACGGCCACCAAGACCTCCAAGCGGGGGGTGCTGAGCAGATCATCGCACTTCTTGTAGACGTAGGTGAACGTGGCCACCCCCAGAAAGGTCCACATCTTCTGGTCAGCGGTCTCCTCCGACACAGGGATCCAATGAACGCTCCCCAATGGGATAATTGAATATACAGAGGTATGGAAATCACTTAAAATTAAGAAAGTGAATGTCACAAAAAAAATCTAAAAATGGTTTTCTATTTAAAAAAAAAATCAGCAAATTGAAGAAAAAATGCTAAATAATAATGAAATAAATCAATAAATAATTCAGTGCTTGCTCATAGGGGTGGTTGAGTGCCAGGCATGAAGCATTGCACGCAGCAGGCAAGCGCTCCCAGTCTAGGTGTGTTGGTGTGACAGCTCACACCTGGCAAGCCTTTTCTTTCATGCAGAGGGGAGTGTGCACAGCCTATCATGCTGGATCACCAGCTACACTAGCCCCTCCCGCTCACACACACCTCTTACTGATGGAGAGATGTCAGCCCAAGCCGGCCGGCTCCACCAATCCCCTGCTATTCTACAAGGATGCAGCATGCTGGGGCGGAGCCAACACGCAGCCTCAGCAACCAGCGGTGGCGGTTGCCGGGCAACCAGAGCTCGTCATCGTACCCTTGGGCGTCACTCTCCATACATCGAGGCGTGTCTTCGCGGCGCACGGGTTCCTAGATTCACGCCCACCGCTCGCTCGCCCAATGGGGAGGCGTAGCTAGGGTGAGCAGAGCTCACGCTATGGCGAATCCAGCCAATGGGAGGGTTCGAGCGGTTCGCTGCAGACTGGTCCGTCAGTGCTTGTAGCTGTAGTGCGATGTGACGTCACGGGTTGATTGTGGCGGGATGGGACGGAGGCTGAGGGGGACCGTTCAGGGAGGGAGAAGCACCCGGGCTGCCGGTGGTTTCCGGTTAAATGTGAAGAACTTTATACATCATAACGTTACCAATTACCACTATTAATAAAAAATCACTTTATAAACCAAATCGGCTTCCCACAAGCAACAAACCTCTGTTAGCAACAACTTTATTGACAAAAAACAATTAATTAATTGAAACAAAATGTTGACATCACAGTTTTAGGCCCCATTTACACTGTGTTGTGTTTCCACGCTTTTTTCTGTACTTTCATTTGATTCATGGCCCTTATTGGGCATAGAGCTTTATGCATTTTTTACTGTGCATTTGTGGCGCCATTAACCACTTAAGCCCCGGACCAATATGCTGCTAAATGCCCAAAGGCGTTTTTACAATTCGGCGCTGCGTCGCTTTAACAGACAATTGCGCGGTCATGCGGCGTGGCTCCCAAACAAAATTCGCGTCCTTTTCTTCCCACAAATAGAGCTTTCCTTTGGTGGTATTTGATCACCTCTGCAATTTTTATTTTTTGCGCTATAAACAAAAATAGAGCGACATTTTTGAAAAAAAAACAATATTTTTTACTTTTTGTTATGAGAAAAATTAAATAAACTACATTTTAGTCAAACATTTAGGCCAACATTTATTCAGCCACATGTCTTTAGTAAAAACAAATCGCAATAAAAAAAAAAATTAGTTACCTAGCGGCAACAGCGACACTAATACAGCGGTCAGAAAAATGATCGCTTAGTGACACTGGCAATAGGGGGTGAAAGGGTTAACTAGGGCGGTGATCAAGGGGTTAAAACTTTATTAGGGGGGGGGGGGGGTACAGGACTACCCTGGACCTAACACTAACTGCCTGTCACACTGACACTAAATGCAGTGATCAGTACATATATGATCACTGCTATTAGTGACAGTGTGACAGGGGGGTGGGGGGGGGGCGATCTGAAGGGGTTTAATGTGCCTGTGTGTATGTGTGCTGGTGTCAGTGTAGTGTTGTGCAGACTCACGGTCACTGTTCACTCCTCTCAGCGGTTTGAAAATTCCGCTGAGAGGAGCGCTGCATTACTTCCTCTGCCATTGTTTACATTTTTCTGGCAGAGGAAAAGTGACATGGCGGGGGCTCCCGTGATTGGCCGGCAGCGATCACGAGGGGGCGGACAGAAATGAACCGCCCCCCGTGATCCCGGACCTCGCATGGAGGTAAGCCGCCTGCCGCACGCAGCGGAGGGGGTCCCGATCGGACCCCTGATCCGCTAGAAGGCAGGGACGTATATCTGCCTGTCTGTGCCATTCTGCGGACGTAAATGTGCGTGCGGGCGTTAAGCGGTTAACTTGCCTACTGTAGGGTGACCAGACATCCCCAGTTTCAGGGGACAGTCCCCCGATTGAGGACACTGTCTCCGGACCAAGTACGTCCCCGGTTTTGGCCCCAGATTGGATTTAATAGGGGGCAGGGGCAATTTCAAAGACAGTCAGTGCAGAATTAAAATAAAAAAAAATAGAATTACACACCCCCCCCCCCGCTCCGCAGTGCCTACTAGCATAGGGGGTTGTATTTTTCCCATTATCTGTGCCCCTTTCTGATGACCATGTGCTGGTCGGAGCGGAGGGAATATTTCTTCAGTTTCGGGCGCATGCCCATTCAGCTCTGCTCACATGTTCTTCTGCCGTGGCTCAAGTCCCAGCCAGCCACCTGGCTGGCCAGGATTTGCCTTCCCTGGCGGGTGATCTTCCTCTGCTCCCCATTCAGTAGTAGCTGGGGCCCGAAGAGTAAGGCCGCGTACACACGAGGGGATATGTCCGCTGAAAACGGTCCGATGGACCGTTTCAGCAGACATCTCCGCTCGTGTGTATGGGCTAGCGGACAGATTTCTCCACCCGACAGATTTCAAAGCAAGCTTTGAAATCTATCCGGTGGGAATCTGTCCGCCCGACATGTCTGCTGGTTAGTACACTTACCAGCAGACATGTCGGCCCCCACCGCCGCCGCGCCGCTGCCGAATGGATTCGGCGCATGCGCGGAAGTGTTTTACTTCCTGGTGCGGTGACGTGGCGGTGACGCGGCGGCGTCAACGTCACCGCCACGTCACCGCGCCGTCCGGCGGCGGGGAATTTGATCCGATGGTGTGTACACGCCATCGGATCAAACTCCCGATCGGACATATCCGATGGAAATGGTCCGCGGACCGTTTTCATCGGATATGTCCGATCGTGTGTACGCCGCCTTAGACCTGACAGGCTGTGAGGTGGGTGGCGATGGGCAGAGAATCGCTGATTGCCACCATTACTAGTAAAGAAAAAATATGTCCCCGGATTTCATTATAAAAATCTGGTCACCTTACTGCATGGGTGCCCAACCGCTGGCCCGCCATGTCTTGCTCTGAGATGGTGGGTCGGCATGCCCAGATCGTGGGCTCCCGACCCGCCATCTCCGAGCATTAGTGAATGGGGTCATGTGCGTAGGGCTGGCCTATCCGTGATTGCGGCGGGGCTGGCCTATCCGTGATCGCGGCGGGGCTGGCCTATCCGTGATCGCGGCGGGGATAGCCTATCCGTGATCACCACCAGGCTGGCCTATCCGCGATCGTGCAGGCTCCTGGAGTCCCGCCTCCACTCCTGTAAACATCGCTGCCTTCACCTCCTCCAGGCTCCCCCTCACCTCCGGACTGATAGAAGATACAAATTGCAGGTGAGGGGGTGGATACGGTCTGGGGAGAGAGGGAGCAGCCAAAGATAAATACATTTAAAAAAAAACTTCTGGTGTCAGTATTAGTGTAGAAGTCAGTGTAGTGAGGTGGTCAGTATAGTGTAGTGAGGTGGTCAGTTTAGTGTAGTGAGGTGGTCAGTGTAGTGTAGTGAGGTGGTCAGCGTAGTGTAGTGAGGTGGTCAGTGTAGTGAGGTGGTCAGCGTAGTGTAGTGAGGTGGTCAGCGTAGTGTAGTGAGGTGGTCAGTGTAGTGTAGTGAGGTGGTCAGTGTAGTGAGGTGGTCAGTGTAGTGTATTGAGGTGGTCAGCGTAGTGTAGTGAGGTGGTCAGCGTAGTGTAGTGAGGTGGTCAGTGTAGTGAGGTGGTCAGTGTAGTGAGGTGGTCAGTGTAGTGTATTGAGGTGGTCAGCGTAGTGTAGTGAGGTGGTCAGCGTAGTGTAGTGAGGTGGTCAGTGTAGTGAGGTGGTCAGTGTAGTGAGGTGGTCAGTGTAGTGTAGTGAGGTGGTCAGTGTAGTGTAGTGAGGTGGTCAGTGTAGTGAGGTGGTCAGTGTAGTGTAGTGAGGTGGTCAGTGTAGTGTAGTGAGGTGGTCAGCGTAGTGTAGTGAGGTGGTCAGCGTAGTGTAGTGAGGTGGTCAGCGTAGTGAGGTGGTCAGTGTAGTGTAGTGAGGTGGTCAGTGTAGTGTAGTGAGGTGGTCAGTGTAGTGAGGTGGTCAGCGTAGTGTAGTGAGGTGGTCAGCGTAGTGTAGTGAATGAATGAATGAAAACTTATATAGCGCGGCACATACGAACTGAATCGCCTCTTGGCGCTTGTTGTTTCTGTCTCCTTTGGTATCAAAAGAGATGAGTCTTGATCTTTCTCCTGAAAGCTAGGTGGTTCTCCTCCAACCGAATGCTGGTTGGTAAAGCGTTCCATAGTCTGGGACCTTGGACCGCAAATCTTCTATCTCCTTTGGACCTGTAGTTGGCTTTCGGTATCTGGAGCAGATTTTGATTGTTGGATCACAGAACGCGATTGGGATTGTGAGCTTTTATTTTTTCGCATAGATAATGGGGGGCATTCCCATGGACACATCTATTGCGTTAGACAGAGTGCTTTAAAAGTGATTCTGTCTTTTACTGGTAACCAGTGAAGGGATCTCAGTGAAGGTGAGATTGATTCCCAAGGTTTTTTCCCAGTCACAAGTCCAGCGGCCGTGTTTTGAACGACTTGAAGACGAGCGATTTGGTACTTGGGGAGTCCGAGGTAAAGGGCATTGGCATAGTCCAGTCTGGAGTTTAAAATTGTTCCCACCACGACCGCTATGTCTTCTTTGGGGATGAAAGGAGTAAGTCTGCGTAGTAGGCGCAGCAGATGGTGAGATCCGCTGACTACTGACCCTATTTGTGCGTCCATTGTCATGTAGGAGTCGAAAATGACCCCAAGACTTTTGACTTTGGCGCTAGGGGAGATGATTTTGCCCAGAATGGGCGGGGGGGGGGGGTCCATGTTGTACCATGTTGTAGATTCTTACGCTTGGCGCGAAACAGGAGAAGTTCTGTTTTCGCTCCGTTGAGTTTAAGATAACTCTTTGTCATCCAGTCCTCTATCAAAGAGAGGCATGTCTCTAGATTGAGGTGATGATCCTTTTTATTACAAATGCGAAAATATAGTTGCGTGTCGTCTGCATATGAATGATAGAGCAGTTTTTGGCTGCTGATGATGTCAAAAAGAGGACGGAGATAGATGTTGAATAACACCGGCGACAGGGGGGATCCTTGAGGGACTCCGCATGATAGTGTGCGTTTCTCAGAAGTGAAAGGTCCTAACTTCACTATTTGAGATCGGTTTTCCAAAAAAGAGGAGAACCAAGATAAATCGCCTTCTGCGACTTTGGCTACTTCCGCTAGCCTTGTCAGTAGAAGCTTATGGTCAACTGTGTCGAAGGCTGCGCTTAGGTCCAACAGAACCAGGAGACAAGATTCTCCTTCATCTGCGGCCTCGAGAACGTCGTCCCATATCTTGAGCAATGTGGTTTCTGTCCCGTGCCGGAATCCCGATTGATATGGATCAAGTAGGTTGTGGGTATCTAGATGCTGTTGCAGCTGTTGTACCACTACTTTCTCCATGATCTTGGAGAGAGCATTTAGGCCTGTTATGGGACGGCGGTGGAGTGGATCCTTAGGGTCCAGGGTGGGTTTCTTCAATATGGGTCGAATGATGCCCTCCTTCAATTTAGAGGGCACTATGCCCTCCCTGAAAGATTGGTTAATAAGCTGCGTGATGGAAGGTGCCAGGATGTCAGCACACTCCTTCAGCAGTTTAGTAGGGATGATATCATTAGGCGCAGTGCTGTTACGCAAAGCACCGATGGTATTTTTTGTGGCATCAATAGAAATGGGTTCCAGCTTGAACTTACCTGGTTGTGGTGAATTACTGCAGGAGTTGTGTAGATATTTACGGGGGGGGGACTAGGGGGGGAATTGTTTTGCTGAATGCTTTGCCGGATCCCCTCAATTTTATTAATGAAGTAATCCGATAATTCACTGCAAAATTCTTGAGTGTCTGAATTGGGGGCTTCAAGACATCCTGGATTCATGGTCTGAGTGACCAGCTTGAAAAGTTTGCGGGGGCGGTTGAGGGCGCTGTTGATAGCCTCAGAAAAATATTTTTTCTTGGCTTTGTGGATTTCTTTGTGGTATTTTCTTGTACTTGCTTTGTAGATGGAAAGGTTTTCATCTGAGGAGCGTCTTTTCCAGGCTGCTTCCGCCCTTCTGCACTCTTGCTTCAGTAACGCCAGCTGGTTGTTGAACCAGCTGGAGTTATTTTTCCGGATGTGGGTTTTACGTTTCGGCGCTATTAAGTCAGCTGACTGTAATAGGGCTGTGTTTATGGCCTCCAGTGTTTCTTCAGCCGTTTTGATGCGGCTGAATTGGTTTTATTTTTTCCTTAACGTGGCTTTGAAGAGTTCCGAGTGGAGCTTCTTTCTGACATCTAGTCCAGTGTGTGTTGTCACTGTACTTGAGATGTTTTTGTTAAGGGGGGAAATTCGGAAATAATGAATTTAATTGCATGGTGATCTGTCCATGGCAACGGTTCATTTTCCAAGATTTTTATTTCCAGATCTTGTCTGAAAATAAGATCGAGCGTGTGACCTGAAGCATGTGTGGGCCCACATACTAGTTGTTGTAGCCCTAATCCTTCCAGGTGGTCGATACAGCGGTCGTCGGCAATGGGGGTCTTGCGGGGAGTTGGCCAGAGGTTGTAGTCCCCGAGCAGCAAAAGGTGTTTGCTGTTAAGGGTATAGGTGGAGATAAAGTCCGTCAATGATGGGAGAAGCTGCGATTTTGGGGCCGGGTGGTCTATAGCAGAGTAAAATCCGGACGGTTCTCCTGGAGTTTACTTACAGTTGCAGAGTAAGGGTTTCCATGAATGAAGAGGGTTTTGAAGGACTGGTTTAGTGATCGCAAGATGAGTCTTATGGATCACCGTCAGTCCTCCTCCTCTTTGCCCTATCCTGTTTCCCGTTATAATACGATAGTTTTCTGGCACCAATTCACCTAGAATGGTGTTACAGTCGGCTGTGAGCCAGCTCTCTGTAATAAAGAGACAGTCTAAATCGTATTGTAGGATGAAATCATGGATTTCAAGTCGGTGTTTTACTGCCGATCTTGTGTGTTGATCAGAGCACATGATATGTGCTTAGGCTGGGGCTGGGGCAAACGGCTGAGATTTTTGATAGTCGATCGCGACGATCGATTCTCAGAAGTCGCTCATTTCGAAGGGCTTTTTTGGTGATGGCTGATAGTATTGCGGCAAATCGCCTCAGATCCCAAATGGTCTCTGCCGAGTATTGCAGTTTAACCATGGTCGCCAAACACCGGGGGGGGGGGGGGGTGGTGAAGGATAATCAAGGATTAACTGAATCCTCTATCCTGGGTTGGTCCAGAGGAAGGCAAAAAAAAACCTAACCGTGCTACGCCAATATGCTACGGCAGGGAAAAAAAAATTCCTTCCTGACCCCTTAAGAGGCGATCGGGTGAACCCTGGATCAAGAAGTAATGGTGTTAAGAATGGGGAGAGTGTGACTGGGTGTAGCAAAATGGCTGCTGATCAGGTAGCAGGATCCAGGCTGGTAAACTCCCAGCCAGGGTAGATCGGTGCTACAGTGGGGGCCTGGATCGATGGTCGGGGAGTTGAAGGTAACTTTCCAGAGGTATGAGAGGGTTTCTGGGTCGATTTGGGTGTTTTTGTGGCAGTTACAGGGGGTGAGAAGCGGCGCGCCGATAGGCCGCGGTTGAAGCCGCGGCCTTTTCTAGATCGCGGCTGCCGCGATTGATCACAGGCCGGCGCGGAGGTGCGGAAATAACGCCCGAAACGAACGGGAATTGTGGGAGATATGTGGCCAATGGGCGGCTTAAGTGGGGATGGTAGAGGTGGTAATGTGGGGGTATAGAAAGGGAGGTCTGGCGAGGGGGAGAGCCGAGGCTTTGAATCAGCTGCAGTGGCTAGTCCTGAGAAGGACGGCCGCCTGCAACCACAGTGAAAATGGCTTACCTGCTGGTTCCCCTGGATCAGGGGTAAAGGAGGACGCCGGGGGGAGCAGGTAGATGGAGCTGGGGCTGGAGCAGGGGCGGTGAGCTGGTAAAATCCCTACCTATCCAGGAGATATGGGCAACACGTCCTACTCCTAGGAACGTGCGCCTGTAGCTGCTATCTCCTGGTTCTAGCCCTAGGAGAGAGAGAGAGCTGACACGTCCAGCAGTAGACACCTGGACGTGAGAACAGCACAGATAGGGGAGAGAGCACGTCTTGCTGCAAGCAGAGTCTGTCCTCATCTGAAGCATTTCTGTAGTGAGGTGGTCAGCGTAGTGTAGTGAGGTGGTCAGCGTAGTGTAGTGAGGTGGTCAGCGTAGCGTAGTGAGGTGATCAGCGTAGCGTAGTGAGGTGGTCAGCGTAGTGTAGTGAGGTGGTCAGCATAGTGTAGTGAGGTGGTCAGTGTAGTGAGGTGGTCAGTGTAGTGAGGTGGTCAGTGTAGTGTAGTGAGGTGGTCAGCGTAGTGTAGTAAGGTGGTCAGCGTAGTGTAGTGAGGTGGTCAGTGTAGTGTAGTGAGGTGGTCAGTGTAGTGAGGTGGTCAGTGTAGTGTAGTGAGGTGGTCAGTGTAGTGCAGTGAGGTGGTCAGTGTAGTGAGGTGGTCAGCGTAGTGTAGTGAGGTGGTCAGCGTAGTGTAGTGAGGTGGTCAGCGTAGTGTAGTGAGGTGATCAGCGTAGTGTAGTGAGGTGGTCAGCGTAGCGCAGTGAGGTGGTCAGCGTAGTGTAGTGAGGTGGTCAGCGTAGTGTAGTGAGGTGGTCAGCGTAGTGTAGTGAGGTGGTCAGTGTAGTGAGGTGGTCAGTGTAGTGTAGTGAGGTGGTCAGCGTAGTGTAGTGAGGTGGTCAGCGTAGTGTAGTGAGGTGGTCAGCGTAGTGTAGTGAGGTGGTCAGTGTAGTGTAGTGAGGTGGTCAGCGTAGTGTAGTGAGGTGGTCAGCGTAGTGTAGTGAGGTGGTCAGTGTAGTGAGGTGGTCAGTGTAGTGAGGTGGTCAGTATAGTGTAGTGAGGTGGTCAGTGTAGTGAGGTGGTCAGTGTAGTGAGGTGGTCAGTATAGTGTAGTGAGGTGGTCAGTGTAGTGAGG
Source organism: Rana kukunoris (assembly GCA_029574335.1). NCBI lineage: Eukaryota > Metazoa > Chordata > Amphibia > Anura > Ranidae > Rana > Rana kukunoris. Next base: position 452,475,976 of record CM056053.1, read on the forward strand.
TGGTCAGTATAGTGTAGTGAGGTGGTCAGTGTAGTGAGGTGGTCAGTGTAGTGAGGTGGTGGTTAGCGTAGTGTAGTGAGGTGGTCAGTATAGTGTAGTGAGGTGGTCAGTGTAGTGAGGTAGTCAGCGTAGTGTAGTGAGGTGGTCAGCGTAGTGTAGTGAGGTGGTCAGTGTAGTGAGGTGGTCAGTGTAGTGTAGTGAGGTGGTCAGTATAGTGTAGTGAGGTAGTCAGTGTAGTGAGGTGGTCAGTATAGTGTAGTGAGGTGGTCAGTGTAGTGAGGTGGTCAGTATAGTGTAGTAAGGTGGTCAGTGTAGTGAGGTAGTCAGTGTAGTGTAGTGAGGTGGTCAGTATAGTGTAGTGAGGTGGTCATTGTAGTGAGGTGGTCAGTATAGTGTAGTGAGGTGGTCATTGTAGTGAGGTGGTCAGTGTAGTGTAGTGAGGTGGTCAGCGTAGTGTAGTGAGGTGGTCAGTGTAGTGAGGTGGTCATTGTAGTGAGGTGGTCAGTGTAGTGTAGTGAGGTGGTCAGCGTAGTGTAGTGAGGTGGTCAGTGTAGTGAGGTAGTCAGTGTAGTGTAGTGAGGTGGTCAGTATAGTGTAGTGAGGTGGTCATTGTAGTGAGGTGGTCAGTATAGTGTAGTGAGGTGGTCATTGTAGTGAGGTGGTCAGTGTAGTGTAGTGAGGTGGTCAGCGTAGTGTAGTGAGGTGGTCAGTGTAGTGAGGTGGTCAGCGTAGTGTAGTGAGGTGGTCAGCGTAGTGTAGTGAGGTGGTCAGCGTAGTGTAGTGAGGTGATCAGCGTAGTGTAGTGAGGTGGTCAGCGTAGCGCAGTGAGGTGGTCAGCGTAGTGTAGTGAGGTGGTCAGCGTAGTGTAGTGAGGTGGTCAGCGTAGTGTAGTGAGGTGGTCAGTGTAGTGTAGTGAGGTGGTCAGTGTAGTGAGGTGGTCAGTGTAGTGTAGTGAGGTGGTCAGCGTAGTGTAGTGAGGTGGTCAGCGTAGTGTAGTGAGGTGGTCAGCGTAGTGTAGTGAGGTGGTCAGTGTAGTGTAGTGAGGTGGTCAGCGTAGTGTAGTGAGGTGGTCAGCGTAGTGTAGTGAGGTGGTCAGCGTAGTGTAGTGAGGTGGTCAGTGTAGTGAGGTGGTCAGTGTAGTGAGGTGGTCAGTATAGTGTAATGAGGTGGTCAGTGTAGTGAGGTAGTCAGTGTAGTGAGGTGGTCAGTATAGTGTAGTGAGGTGGTCAGTGTAGTGAGGTGGTCAGTATAGTGTAGTGAGGTGGTCAGTGTAGTGAGGTGGTCAGTGTAGTGAGGTGGTCAGTGTAGTGTAGTGAGGTGGTCAGTATAGTGTAGTGAGGTGGTCAGTGTAGTGAGGTAGTCAGCGTAGTGTAGTGAGGTGGTCAGTGTAGTGTAGTGAGGTGGTCAGTGTAGTGAGGTGGTCAGTGTAGTGTAGTGAGGTGGTCAGTATAGTGTAGTGAGGTAGTCAGTGTAGTGAGGTGGTCAGTATAGTGTAGTGAGGTGGTCAGTGTAGTGAGGTGGTCAGTATAGTGTAGTAAGGTGGTCAGTGTAGTGAGGTAGTCAGTGTAGTGTAGTGAGGTGGTCAGTGTAGTGAGGTGGTCATTGTAGTGAGGTGGTCAGTGTAGTGTAGTGAGGTGGTCAGCGTAGTGTAGTGAGGTGGTCAGTGTAGTGAGGTAGTCAGTGTAGTGTAGTGAGGTGGTCAGTATAGTGTAGTGAGGTGGTCATTGTAGTGTAGTGAGGTGGTCATTGTAGTGTAGTGGACAGGTAGGTCAGTGTAATGGTGGCAAGTATATGAAGCAGGTAGATTAGTGTAGTGGTCATTGTAGGAATCAGGTAGGCAGATTATTGCAGTGGTCTGTGTGAGAATCAGGCTGGTTTGTACTATTGTAGGAAGTGAAGGGACTTGGGGGGTGCTAAAAGTCCACAGGTTAGGGGGGCGCAAATTACTTGCCTTGCCCCGGGCACTGACAACCCATACGCCATTGATGCTCATTGTGGCCCGCGACCGGTTACCAAGTCGATAAAGTGGCCCTCGCTCCTCAAAAGGTTGGGCACCCCTGCCTTACTGTAATCACTACAGTGCCCCTTTACAGTGCAGCTCCTTTATATCACAGTGCCCCTTAGGGGCGGACTGACAACTCATGGGGCCCCCGGGGGAATAGGAGATTATGGTGCCCCCGGGGGAATAGGAGATTATGGGGCCCCCGAGCAATAGGAGATTATTGGGCCCCCGAGCAGTAGGAGATTATGGGGCCCCTGAGCAATAGGAGATTATGGGGCCCCCGAGCAATAGGAGACTATGGGGCCCTCGGGCAATAGGAGATTATGGGGCCCCTGGGCAATAAGAGATTATGGGGCCCTCGGCAATAGGAGATTATGGGGCCCTCGGGCAATAGGAGATTATGGGGCCCCCGAGCAATAGGAGATTATGGGGCCCCCGAGCAATAGGAGATTATGGGGCCCCCGAAGATTATGGGGCCCTCGGGCAATAGGAGATTATGGGTCCCCTGGGCAATAAGATTATGGGGCCCTCGGGCAATAGGAGATTATGGGGCCCTCGGGCAATAGGAGATTATGGGGCCCCCGAGCAATAGGAGATTATGGGGCCCCCGAGCAATAGGAGATTATGGGGCCCCTGAGCAATAGAAGATTATGGGGCCCTCGGGCAATAGGAGATTATGGGGCCCTCGGGCAATAGGAGATTATGGGGCCCCCGAGCAATAGGAGATTATGGGGCCCCCGAGCAATAGGAGATTATGGGGCCCCCGAGCAATAGAGATTATGGGGCCCTGAGCAATAGAAGATTATGGGGCCCTCGGGCAATAGGAGATTATGGGGCCCTCGGGCAATAGGAGATTATGGGGCCCCCGAGCAATAGGAGATTATGGGGCCCCCGAGCAATAGGAGATTATGGGGCCCCCGAGCAATAGAAGATTATGGGGCCCTCGGGCAATAGGAGATTATGGGTCCCCTGGGCAATAGGAGATTATGGGGTCCTCGGGCAATAGGAGATTATGGGGCCCCCGAGCAATAGGAGATTATGGGGCCCCCGAGCAATAGGAGATTATGGGGCCCCTGAGCAATAGAAGATTATGGGGCCCTCGGGCAATAGGAGATTATGGGTCCCCTGGGCAATAGGAGATTATGGGGCCCTCGGGCAATAGGAGATTATGGGGCCCTCGGGCAATATGAACTTATGGGGCCCCTGGGCAATTCGCCCGAGAGCCCGAATTGTTAGTCCGCCCCTGGTGTCCCTTTACTGTTATGTATCAGGTGTGATCAGACTGTGTGGATTTCCGGAGAGAGAACCAAAACTCACGTAAAAGTGAATATAAATGTTTATTAAGATTAGTGATATATAAATACACAAACACCTCCAATACCAAACAGTGACAATAAACCAACAGTGACCCACAAATAACAAATAACTATATACAGTAAATGGGGAATACCGTGATCATAAACGTAAGCCAGGCCAGGGTCCTACACAGAAGATCAGCAGAAGGACAAAGGGATGTTACAGAAACATAAACTTTAGCCAGGCCAAGGTCATACACAAGGAGTCAGCAGATGAGGACAGGGAACAAACAAGACAGGGAGAGGATGGATGGATCAGACTGCAGGGCAGGGATACAAGGTAACAGGTGGGACCGGATCGGGATCCGGACAGGGAGACAGGATCAGGTACACAGGTAACAGGAACAGATAACAGGCTAGCAGGGCACAAGGATGATACCAAGGCGGTGAGAGCAATCATCAGCCAGGTATTTATATAAATGACTGCAATTGGACCTGAGCACAGGAGGTGCTGTCTGCTCCACACTGCTGGGATCCCCCTGCTGGGATCCAACAGTGCCACCAGCAGATGAGTCCTCTCACTACAGATCCTGAGTGTTGGAAGACACCTGTTGGTGGACACTGGTACTACGATCCAAGAGACCGACAGCACCACCAACGGGTGAACCTTTTCCTGACACCGACTCTGTGAATATCCCAGATTCAGATTCAGTAGAAAGTGTTGAAGGCAGAGGATCGGCATGACAGATAGGCAAGAAGCATTCTCAGGGGAGATCAACAGTGATGTCTTCCATATCTTCCTTAGATTCCTTGTATAGAGGAACTGGCCTCTAAACCCACAATATATCCCGATACTAGAATGATACACTTTTATTAAATGTTCCTTTTTACTCTACAGCCTGCTGAGAATGGAGTACAGCTTAGTATATTGCTTGATGGACTACATTAAGGAGAACCAGCTCCTCCTTATCCTGACCACTGTCTTGATGGTTCTGGCACTCTTTAAAAAAAGTCTCCCTTGCAAGAGAAAAGCCAAAGGTTTAGTTAGAGAGGTGGCCAACACAACAGTTGATCAAAACTTTGGTGAAGGCAAACACAAAGAATATAAGGACTTGGAAATTCAGGACGGGAAGGACACTTTTATCTTGACTCCTGTTGAGATGGCAGATTTGCAGCCTAGTCCACCTTTTTCTCAGAGACATCTTGGAATCTCGGAGTCTCTTTATTTCCGTCAACCACATCAGATTTATTGTGGATCAATACTACCACCAATGGATTCTAATGGTATAGGGAGGGGAAAAAACAGAAAGGCACTCACATTATGTCAACATCCGAAATATTAAGTCAAAAGCAGGAAACTACATAGTGTAGTAACAGGGCGGACTTTTTCAGGCAATCACAGGGACATGAGGGGTTATAAAAAATATAAATTTAATTACAAAACAATTTTTATACAATAAAATCCATAGAACATAAAAAAAAGGGGGAGAAACACAGAAATAAATAGTCAGAGTACATTCACAGACAATGTTATCTTTCACCAATGGATTCTGTTGAACCTCTTGGTGACTAGACATGTGCACAACAAAAATTTTCGTTTATTTCTGTTTCGTTTCTGTTCGTTTATCGTGATTCGTAACGAGTCGTAATTTCGTAAGACGTTAGTTATCGTATTCGTACTCTTTAGTATTTTCGTAACACTTTTTTTTCCGTTTCCGTTTTTTTATGTTAGTTTATTTTTCGTTGATTCGAGATTAGTATTTTCGTTAAATGTTGTATTCTGCCTCGTTCGTATTTTTACAATGAATTTATTCGTTCATTCGTTTTTTTACGTTGGTTTATTTTTCGTTGTTTTGATATTCGTATTTACATTATATTTTCCATCATGCCGCGCTTGTATTTTCGTAAGAAATAAATCTTCGTTGCTTTATGATCATTCGTATTTTCGTGTCTAATTTCATTTGATTGTAACAACGTTCTTTTGTAGATTTTTTGCATTCGTAATTCTGTTAAAATACATTTTACGTTTATTCGACACACTACTCGTCGTAATTTTGTAAAACATCATAATTTACTGCGATTGACTTGACAGATCCACAAAACCGGTGCAACCTACTCAAACACACCCTGGACTCTGGATGGAATGCACTGCAGTCTAACACAGATAAAGACACAAGGTCAAGGAGCCACTAGGTAATAAGAAAGAAGCTCATTGGGGGAAGGAACAAACCTCTTCAGGGGAAGGGACAGCGCTGAGTGGCTATTGGTCACAGTACTAATGAAAGTGAATTTACGTTATTTCATTTCCGTTTTCCGAAGATTCGTAATTTATTTTTTGTTAGTTTTGCTTTTCGTTTATTATTCTTTGTTCGGCATTTCGGTTGTTTTCTTTTCATTCTTCGAATATTAGTAAGTTTGCATTTTCGTTTATTTTTCGTAATTATGATTTTTTTTTTGTGTTCGGTATTTTCGTTATTTCTATGTTTTCGTTTCTTTTTTCTTTCGTTGTGTTGTTCTTTTACATTTATTCGTTTTGTATCTTCGTAGTTTTCCATATTTGTTATTTTTGGAAATATCGTTATTCGTTATTATTTGCGCTAAACCATTCGTTTATTCGTAGGTTAACGAATCAACGAAAATAACGAATAATGACGGAAAACGTATTCGTAACGAAAGAAATTGCACATGTCTATTGGTGACCATAAAATGGAGGAGGATACTCACACAAGGCACAAGCCTAATCTTCCAGTTGTATCTGAGTTGTATCTGAGGACCAAGTAGGAGCATTACGACTAGAATCCCTGGACAACAACCAACAAGAAGGGCTTAGGTGCTTGGAAATTCAGAATCGAAAGGACACTTTAGTCTTGACTTCTACAGAAAAGGAGGTGGTGCTTCCTAGTCTACATTTCTCTCAGGGACTTCTTGGAAGCTCAGAGTCTCTTAATGAACTTCCACAGATTTTGTCTAAATCAATACTACCACCTATGTATTTTGCTGCATGTCTTGGTGACCATGAATTGAAGGAGGATACTAGCACATGGGAGGAGCCTAATCTGGCAGTTGTTACTGAGCACCAAGTGGGAGCATTAAAGACAGAATCCCTGGACAACAAAGAACAAGAAGGACTTAGGTGCTTGGAAATTCAGAATGGAAAGGACACTTTAGTCTTGGCTTCTACAGAAAATGTGGTGGTGCCGCCTAGTTTACATTTCTCTCAGGGACGTCTTGGAACCTCAGAGGCTCTTCCTAGCTCCCAGCTCAGATTTTGTCCAAATCAAAACTACAACTTATGGTTCTTGCTGAACCTCTTGGTGACCATAAAATAGGGGAAGACCCTTGCACAGGCCACAAGCCCAATCTGCCAATTGTAATTGAAGGCAAAGAAGAAGCATTAAGACCAAACTCCAAACCTAGCCCTAGATATGTGAAATTCAAGCGACCCGTTAGACCCCCAAGCGATGAGCAGCCCCTGTCGCTATCTTCCATCTCAGCCATTGGAATTACCAAGATAATCAGCCTTGATCCTCCTGTGTGTGTACTAAAATCACAAAAACGCAAACTGGGCTTGGCTGAAATGATCCTCCAGGTGCAAAACGACAAGTTACCTGAGCAGATCACACTTCCTATGGACCAGTAAATTGCCACAGATATGAATCACGTTCAGAAGGGTATCAAGGTTACCCAGAACGCCGTGACCAAAGCTGAACCACGTTCAGCATGGCAAAAGCCCAGATCTACAAGGCCACGTACTGTCACCAAAGATGAAGCCTACTTTGAAGCTCCAGCAAACATTTGAAGACCATGGGAGGAACCCTGAGATAAAAGCCGCATTGGTTCACCACTGGCAACGCGGCTGTACAAAGACTGAAGAAAGCAACAGAAACGACAAATTCTTGGAGTTTGCAAAAAGTTTTTAAAAGAGGATCCAGGAAGCTCTGAATCAGTAAAGGCATTACCCCCACCACCCCACCCCCACCCCCCTATTTTGTGTTGTTCCTCTTTAAGGTACTGTGAAATTAATTAAATGTTTTGAGACGTCTTCACTGATATGTGTGTTTTTTTAAGTTTTTTATTTTTATTGAAAATGTTCCTACCTTGAGATCTTGCCAGTTATATAGCTTTTCTTGTTGTAGACTGAGGATGCTAAGCTGCGTTGTCAGCCTACTATGTGTGCTCCTTCAGTTGGGCTGCACTGTTAGGTCTATCAATTTAGACAATTATATTTAAACAATTTAATGGCCAACTAAAGCAGCTGGCAGCCTGACAACAGTGCTGCTAAATGCAAGACAATGGCTTAGTGTTGTCAGCCTGAAACAGGAAGTGCTTTACAGCAGATTCACAAAAAAAATATTTGCTTAAGAAAACTTTATACGGTTACCTAGCATCCTTGGATAATTCACAGGTGGCCCATGCTGCTTAGTGCCCTTGGTTGTTAGGATGCAGGTGGCCCTTGCCACCTAGATTCTTTGGTTGCTAGGACGCAGGTGGCCCTTGCCACCTAGAGTGTTTGGTTACTAAGATGCAGGCAGCTTCTTTTAGTTGCTAGGATACAGGCAGCCTGCTGACTCAGCATCCCTAGTTTATAAGATAGGAGGTGGCTCCTGCTGCCCCAGCATCCTTGGTTGCTAGGAGGCAGACAGCCCCTGATGTCTAGCAGCCTTGGTTGTGTCTTAGTGACTAGGATGCAGGGAGTGCCTACTGCCTAGTATCCTTGGTTGCTAGGAGGCAGGCGGTTCCATCTCCCTCAGCATCCTTGGTTTCTTGGATGCAGGTGGTTCCTGCTGCCCCAGCATCCTTGATTGCTAGTATACAGACAGCCCCTAATGCCCAGCAGCCTTGGTAATGGCTTAGAGGCTAGGATGCAAGACGTGTTTACGGCCTAGCATCTTTGGTTGTTAGGACACAGGCTGCCCTGGCTGCTCCAGCATCCTTGATTGCTAGTATGCAGACTGCCCTTGACAGCTAGACGCCCTTGATTGCTAGGTCACAGGTGGCCCCTCTTAATTGCTAGGATGCAGGCAGTGCCTACTGCCTAGTATCCTTGGTTGCTAGGAGGCAGGCGGTTCCTTCTCCCCCAGCATCCTTGGTTTCTCGGATGCAGGTGTTCCTGCTGCCCCAGCATCATTGATTACTAGTATACAGCCAGCCCCTAATGCCTAGCAGCCTTGGTAGTGGCTTTGTGGCTAGAATACAGGAAGCGCCTGCTTAGCATCCTTGATTGCTAGGACACAGACTGCCCATTGCTAGTATGCAAACTGACACCTAGCAGCCGTGGTTATGGCTTAATGGCTAGGTGCCCTTGGTTGCTAGGTCATAGGTGACCCCTCTTAGTTGCTAGGATGTAGTTAGCCCCTGTTGCATAATATCCTTGGCTGCTAGGATGCAGGAGATACCTGATGCTCCAGCAACCTTGGTTGCTAGGCTGCAGATGGCCCGTGTCTCCTAATGTCTTTGATTGCCAAAATGCAGGTGGCCCCTACTTTTTTCTAGGATTTAGGTCGTTTTTACTGCCCCAGCATTCATGGTTGCTAGGATGCAGACATTCCCTACTGCCTAGCTGTCCTTGGTTGCTAGGATTACAGATGGCCCTTGCTGCCACAATGACCCTGGTTTCTAGGATACAGGCATTCTTAATGCCCATGATTGTTAGGTCACAGGTGATCCCTCTTAGGATACATGTAGCCCCTGTGGTCTAGTATCCTTGGTTGCTAGCATGCAGGTGGACCCTGCCACCTAACATCCTTGGTTTTTAGGACACAGGTGGGTGACATTCATATGGAGAAAAAAACGATAAAGAGAGCCCCCGGGGGATAGGGTCTGGTTCCTTGACACATGGTGGATCAAGGCTAAGTTCACCTTTTCCAGAAAAAAAAGCCTATGCAATCATGGAGCCCAGTGGCGTAGCATTGGTTGTCAGCGCCCAGGGCAAGGCAAGAAATTTGCGCTATAAACAAAAATAGAGCAACAATTTTGAAGAAAAAAAAATGAATATTTTTAACTTTTTGTTATAAATATCCCCCAAAAATATATATATGTTTTTCTCAGTTTAAGCCGATACGTATTCTTCTACCTATTTTTCGTAAAAACAAAAATTGCAATAAGCGTTTATTGATTGGTTATAGCGTCTACAAAATAGGGGTTCGTTTTATGGCATTTTTATTAATATTTTTTTTTACTAGAAATGGCGGCGATCTGCGATTTTTTTCGGTACTGCGACCTTATGGCCGACACTTCGAACACTTTTGACACATTTTTGGGACCATTGTCATTTTTATAGCGATCAGTGCTATAAAAATGCATTGATTACTGTAAAAATGTCACTGGCAGGGAAGGGGTTAACACTAGGGGTGGGATCAAGGGGTTAATTATGTTCCCTCATTGTGTTCTAACTGAAGGGGGGTGGGACTGTCTAGGGGAAATGACAGATCGCTGTTCATACATTGTATGAACAGACGGTCAGGCATTTCTCCCCCTGAAAGAACCGGGAGCTGTATGTTTACACACACAGCCCCCGGTTGTCGCTCTGTAACGAGCAATCGCGGGTGCCCATCGGTGATCGCGCCGGCCAGGCACTCGCATCGGCACCAGGGACGAGCAGGGGGCGCGTGCCCCTAGTGGCTGCAATGAAAAATCACGTTATATTACGTGATTTTGCGCAGCCGAGCCTACCTGTTTAGGCCGATATGTATTCTTAAAGATATTTTTGGTAAAAAAAAAAAAATCAGACTATGCATATATTGATTGGTTTGCGTGAATGTTATAGCGTCTACAAAATAGGGTGCAGATTTATAGCTTTTTTTCTATTAGTAATGGCGGCGATTTGCGATTTTTAACGTGACTGCGACATTATGGTGGACACTTTTGATGCTATTTTGGGACCAATGTCATTTATACAGCGCCCCGAATGCCACGATTTATAGGGGACATACAGGTACGTCCATTTGCGCAGCCCTGCCATTCTTCCGACGTAAATAGTCGTGCAGCGGTCGGCAAGCTGTTAAGCAACAGGTTCTCAGCCATGGTTGTAGAATCACTGAAATACCATCAACACTAAAGAGTAAAAAGTTAAAACAGAAAAGTTTCAAAGAGAGCTAATACTGTATGTGTCTTATTTCATGGTACATGAGGCTCTATCAGTTTGGATGATTGTAATGGTCTGGTCTTTCATTATAAGAGAATTTAGGACCTAGTCTACACCAATTTGAAATTCCCAGTCTTTCATGCCCATACCCCCTTTTGGCATACAAAAATTATCCCTTAAAGTGGAGTTCCGCCCATTTTTTTATGTTTGTCTGTGCTGCATGCCCTAATCTCATAGGGCCAGATTCATGAAGAGTTAGGCTGGCGTATCCAGTGATCCGCCAGCCTAACTGTCACTTTAAGCCGGCGTTTCTGTTTTCTATAACCAGAAAACAAGAAACGTCGGGTTGGAGTTCCGATGCGATCGGCGTAATTGAATTTCCCCATCGCATCGTTACTTCAACTTAAAAATGGCGCCGGGGGCGTTCCCGCTGATTAACGCTGAAAAAATATGTTAATCAGCGGGAGTCGGAAATTCACGATCCTTTTCGGGCGTGACGCAGTGACTTTACGACGTTTCCGGAAGCGATACGCGAGGTAAAGATAAAGCAGCCCCCTAGTGGAGTATCCTATGTTAAGTATAGCCGTCGTCATTGCGTCGGAAAAAAAACAAATCGCGTCGTTTGCGTAAAACATTCATGAATGGGGACGTGACGTCATTGACGTTCACTGACAGAACTTGGAGCATGCGCACTGGGATGCATTGACACTCGACGCATGCACAATACGTTCGCCGCGGGATCGCGCATAGTTTGAATACTACACGCCCCGTACCTGCCCAATTTGAATTCCGCCGGCTCATTTGCGATGAGCTGCCGCAACTTTAGGAGCAAGTGCTTCATGAATAACAGCACTTGCTCCTAAAATTTCGGCAGAGTAACGTAAATGAGAAGCGTTACTCCAGAGCAAAGATGCTCCCATCTACCTGAATCTGGCCCATAGTGTTCAGAATGGACAATTTTTATTTATTTTGTTGCTTGTAAATACCTTTATTTTGTAGTCCTTCATTACTTCCCCCTCCTTATTAGCCTAGGCTACTAAGTCACAAGGGTTTCTGGGATAGGCATCATGTTTCCCAGTAGTCCTTGCAAACCTGACTGAAACCTATTACATTGCTTGTGCAGCACTGAGCATGTGCGAGATATGCAAAGCTGAAATCCAGGAAGTCATACAGTCTGGCTTCATGATGCCCACACTTAAGATGGCCACGGTCTATTTCTAGATGATAAACTATCTAAATCATGGGTCTTCAAACTACGGCCCTCCAGGTGTTCAGGAACTACAATTCCCATCATGCCTAGTCATGTCTGTGAATGTCAGAGTTTTACAATGCCTCATGGGAAGTGTAGTTCCGCAACAGCTGGAGGGCCGTAGTTTGAGGATCCCTGGTCTAAATGCTGTAACAACCTAACAAAACGGACCTTAGTTTACAGACTAACTTTACTAGAATACATTAAGCTTATGTATTACAGGGGTATTTATATTTAAAAAGTGAAATTGTGGCTGGACCTCCCCTTTAACTTCTTACTGTTCTTAGTGGGGTTTATAGTCACAGCATCTAATTTCTGTGCAGGCTCTTAAAACCGTTGACCAGTTGAAGGAGGAATTCTCCTTATCTAATCACATGTTCTTCAGATATCTAAAGATCCGACATGCCCTCAGGGTTCAAGTCCCCACTGGTTTCCATCCCTGGACACCCTCTCCTTAACAGATATTATTAGGGGTGATGAACCTCAAAAGTTAAACTTTACATTTTATAATATGTTACTTACCCTGTCAGCCACTGAACTGGCTCATCGGATTAAACCAGGGTGGGAAGCTGAGGTAGGGGACATGGATGATTGAACTGAATTGCTTGATATGTGCAAAATAGTCTCTCCTAGGGTGTCCGATTTCTTGACCCAACTCTATCCTTCATTGGACCTATTTGACATGCACTCATTTGGCTAGGTTGCATCCAGATTGTAGTTCCAATGTTCCATGTGTCCTATGTGTCAAGCTCATCCCGGTACTTTTTTCCATTTATCATGGTCTTCTCCCAACATCCAACTGTATTGGACACAAGTGGTGAAGTTCTTACATGATACCATGGGTTTCCCGTTAACTCTACACCCTAAACCAAAGGTATTTAACTTTCTAAAACGAAGGACCAGTTTACTGTTCTTCAGACTTTAGGGGGGCCGGAGTGTAGCCATTCGGAGTAGAAAATGGCCTAGCATTAATGGGGTAAACAATGCCTCATCTTTAGTATTAGGATGAGGAATAGTGCCCCATCATTGGTGTCAGTGGGAGAAATAGTGCCCTATCATTGGTGTCAGTGGGAGAAATAGTGCCCCATCATTGGTGTCAGTGGGAGAAATAGTGCCCTATCATTGGTGTCAGTGGGAGAAATAGTGCCCCATCAGTGTCAGCGGGAAGAATAGTGGCCCAAGGGTCGGATAAAGGCAACCAAAGGGCTGCAGTTTGGAGACCGTTGCCTGTAACTTTGCCTTTTAGGGCTTTATTCTAATCCACATCTACATAAGTTTATGAAAACATTTCTGCTGGAAACGTTGCTCATAACGAGACAACGCCTGCCACACTCACTGCCTGGAGTAATGTGGTTAATAGCACCCTCCCGTAAAAAAGGTCTATTTATAAAAACAAGGGGTGTCCCCAGGGGCGGACTGACCATTGAGTCAGTAGGGCACTGCCCGAGGGCCCCATGCCACTAGGGGGTCCCATCAGGGTTGTCAGGCTCAGTAAAACCAGGGACAGTATGTAAAAATCTGTGTTTCTTTTTACATCTGTCCCTAATATGTGCGAAACCGACATGCTTTTGATGTGAAAATCCAGAGATTTTAGCTGCCCTGCCTCTGCACTGCCTCCTGGCGTGGTGGCCATATGTAAGCCCAGGGGCCCCATAATCTTCTATTGCCCGGGGGCCCCATGAGTTGTCAGTCCGCCCCTGGGTGTCCCTCTAAATATTAACAAGATATGGGACTGTTGGCTTCAAACCCCTGCTACCTGTGAATGATATGCAATACATTTTTGTGTCCTCTAGGTTGTGCTGTGCACCTTTTATGCATTTTTTATGACTTATGCCACTTACAGTGTCTTCTATGGTTGTTTTAATATATACTGTACTGTCTCAGATTGCACCTCAATGTTTGTTTCTTATGGTGGATTTTATACTGTTGCATTGTAATTAATATGTCACAAATATCAGGAAATCTTTGTTTTGCTGTGATTCTATATCTTTTTTACGTATTGTATGACTGTATACAATTCTTATTTTTTTCCATCAATAAAGTATATCTTTTAAGAAAGAGAAGGGTAAGAAAATGTTTCTTCACTTCCTGCCCCTTAGCCAAAACAGAAAGTGACAGAAAATCCCTCTGAAGTGACACTCTCCTTCAGGCTGCATTCACACCTAATGCTGGCCATACACTCCACAAAAAATTGTCGTTCGGTCGTGAGAAGGGGTGCAACGGATCGTCACCGATCTGTGATCCGAACGCGTCACCCCGTTCGGATCGGCACACCACGCGATCCGCGGAGCGCTCCAGAGCCTCGGCCGTAGCAAAGTCCCTGGCTTAGGCCTAGCTCCGGAGCGGCGGCCATCTTGCTCCACCCCCGTGTGCTTGTCAGAGCACAGCGTGACATGCCTCCCCGCCTCAGCGCGCTCACTACAGACCTGGAACTGCCTGCAGACATGTGGAGACAGCATCAGTGAGCTCTGCACCTGCAGGTAGGAGCTACACCATCACCTGGGAGCATGTCTGTACACCAGGGTGGAGGGGGGTGGATAGTGATTAGGTTGGTGTAACAAGATTTTTTATTTTTTTTTGCCGATCCGAAAACGATCTGATCCGTGACATCTGATCCGAGGATCGATCCGATCCGTGATTTTTTGATCCGTTGCACCCCTAGTCGTGAGCGCAAACGATAGTGCCATCATGTAATGACCGATAAATCGTTCAGTGGACATAAATTAAGAAAAAATGGTTCGTTTTTTTTACTTATACCTAGTGCAGAAAGTTTGGACGGGAAACACCTTCCGATTTATCGTTTGACAGAAAATTTCCAAACTTGTCCTTCGTTTTTTTGGCTCAAAAACGTCCAAACGATTATCGTTGTTGTGCCCATTAACTGTTCAAAAAACAAAAGATCTTTCTTAACGAATTTTCGTATAGTATGGCCAGCATAAGCATCACATATTCAAGTGTTATTTTAAGAATTTTTTTCTTAGCAGAATTGAAAGTTTTTGTAGCTTTTGTCAAGCATTTTTTAACTAAAAGGTATGGAGTTCTGCGGAATAAGGGGTGGAGAGCTGCTGGTTGAGCAGAATACACATGACAAAATAAAAAAGAGAAATCACCGCTCTAGGATACTAATCAGAAAGTCTCCTCACCTAATCCAAAGCCACGGGTGCTGGCAATTCATGGAATGATGCAAAATGAAGAAAAAACATTCTGGACAGCTGCACTCCAAAAATAAATTGCTTTTATTTTTAAAATAAAAAAACACAAAAAGCATGCCACAGCAAGCGGGGTAAAAAGCTGACGCGTTTCACACCAAACTTTAGTGCTTATTCATAGCTCCTTATTCATGTGCCTCCTGTGGCTTTCTCCACTGCTGACCTTCCCCTTTGGAGACCATACAGGTGGCAGACTAATGCTGGCCATACACTATATGAAAATTCGGCCGAAATTGATAATCGCTGGGATGTTTTTGAACCAAAAATACGAAGGGCAAATTTGGAAATTTTCTGCCGAACGAAAGATAAATCGGAAAGTTAATGCGTTTCCAGTCCAAACTTTCTGCACTAGGAATATGTTAAAAAAAAAACGAACCAATTTTTTTTATTTATGTCCACTGAACGATTTATCGGTCATTACATGATGGCACTATCGTTTGCGCTCACGACTGAATGTTTGTTTTTCGAAAGTTCGGACGATTTTTCATGAAGTGTATGGCCAGCATAAGTGAAACAAAAGGATTGTATCACTCCAGGCAAATCATCAGGTCTCCATTGCTATAAAACAAGCCAGGTGCCAGCCTTGGTCCAGAGCCAAAAGATGCAGAATGATGAAGAAAAGGGTGTCGGCCAGGGGCGGACTGACAACTCATGGGGCCCCCGGGCAATAGGAGATTATGGGGCCCCCAGGCTTACAGATAGCCACCAAGCCAGGAGGCGTGGCAGCTAAAATCTCGGGATTTTCACATGAAAAGCATGTAGGTTTTGGACATGTCAGGGACAGATGTACAAAAAACACAGATTTTTACATACTGTCCCTGGTTTTAATGAGCCTGGCAACCCTGATGGGGCCCCCTAGTGGCATGGGGCCCTCGGGCAGTGCCCGAGTTCCTCAATGGTCAGTCCGCCCCTGGTGTCGGCACTTCCAGTAAAAAATTATTATTTTAATGAAATTCCATTAAAATCAAGGACATGACATGATATGATATGCAGCCAGCTCAAAAAGTTCAGCAAACGTGTTTTACATACCTGTATGTGAAATGCTTTTTGCTGAACATTTTGAGCTGACTGCATATCATGTCATGTCCTCGTTTTTAATGGAATTTCAATAAAATATTAATTTTATGCTGGAAGTGCCGACACCCTTTTCTTCATCATTATATAGGTGGCAGACACTGGATCTTTTCTGCCACCGCTTTTTCATAGATCATCTCTCATTGCCGTTTTTACACAGAGACAGCGTCCTGTCTCTGGAGAGGAGGAGACCGATCTGTGTTCCTTATACATAGGGACACACATCGGTCACCCCCCCTCCCCCACAGTTAGAACACACCTAGGATACATTTAACCCCTTCCTCACCCCCTAGTGTTAACCCCTTCAATGCCAGTCACATGTATACAGTAATTAGTGCATGTTTATAGCACTGATCGCAGTATAAATGTGAATGGTGGCAAAAATGTGTCAAAAGTGTCCGATGTGTCCGACATAATGTCGCAGATCGCCGCCATTTCTAGTAAAAAAATAAATAATAAAAAATAATAATTCTGTCCCCTATTTTGTAAGCGCTATAACTTTTGCGCAAACCAGTCGCTTATTGCGTTTTTTTTTTTTTTACCAAAAATATGTAGAAGAATACGTATCGCCCTAAACTGAGAAAAAATATATATATATTTTTTTAATTGGGATATTTATTATAGCAACAATTAAAAAATATTGTATTTTTTTTCAAAATTGTCGCTCTATTTTGTTTATAGCGCAAAAAATAAAAAACGCACAGGCGATCAAATACCACCAAAAGAAAGCTCTACTTGTGGGAAAAAAAAAGGACGTCAATTTTGTTTGGGAGCCACGTCGCACGACCGCGCATTTGTCAGTTAAAGCGACGCAGTGCCGGAAGCTGAAATTTCACCTGGGCAGGAGGGGGGTATATGTGCCCAGTAAGCAAGTGGTTAAATGTAGCGGGGTCACCCTGTCTGAGTCTAATGACAGCCCATCCCGCTGGGACTCTATGCATACTTTGTAAATATGTTAGGCCCTGTACACACGATCAGACATGTCTGATGAAACTAGTCTGAAACTAGTCCGTCAGACCAAAGTTTTAAAACCTGCTTTAAAACCTGTCTGATGGACATCTGTCCATCGAACAGGTTCGATGGTTAGTACACAAAAGCATCGGACCAAAAACCCACGCATGCTCAGAATCAAGTCGACGCATGCTTGGAAGCATTGAACTTTGTTTTTTCAGCACGTCGTTGTGTTTTACGTCACCGCATTCTGGTCTGATTGGATTTTGGTCCGATGGTGTGTACACACATCAGACCATCAGACATGTTCAGAGTTGTCTGATGAAAACGGTCCGTCAGACAAGTCTCATCAGACATGTCTGATCGTGTGTACAGGGCCTAAGAGACCGTTGGCAAAGTTATGCATTGTGGGATTGCAAGTAGCAGGAGATATGGACTCCATTGACTCTTAGGAGAAACGAACTACATTTCCCGCAATGCCTTGCCCTGTTGGAACATGTGATAGCTCCGCACAGACTTGTGTGGTTAGGCCAGAAGCCAGGGCCTAAGTTTGCCGAGAGCCCAGCCACCTGGAAGGACGAGAGACCTCCAGTATCCAGCCTGTGTACCCAGATCGTGTTCGAAGAGGCAGCCCAGCTGACAACCGGAACAGTGGGACACCTGAGTCCGGAACCTTTGTGCGGTGAAGCAGTGTTTTGTCAACGCACCTACTGTGAGGAAAACAGGCGGATCGGCCTGTCGGGTGAGGGAGCATATGCTCAACATCTAAACTCTCCTCTTAGATAGACTTTTCAGTACCACCACACAGGCCTTCCACCTCCTTTAGGCTCTCAGTGCAGACTTTAGGGGCCTGCGGGGATCGCAGTATTTACACCAGAGTGATTGACACCGGACGGTGATCAACTCACCAACGTGCTGTTCAGGATACTTTGCTTAATCAACTTGCATTGATCATTTGCCCTCTGTGGATTACAAATTCTATCGTGCACCAACCGGCCGCATCGTGAACATTTACTGTTCCGCAGAACTGCCCGCTAGGGGCACTCATGAGCATAGACTGTTTGTTTAATCCAAGTGAATGGTACCATTCTTAGGTTCACAATTGTTTTCTTTATATTACAAGTCTGATCTTTGCAAGGGCCCTTGCTAACCAGACTGACTTGTTACTGACCATTTGTGTTTTGTGTTAAACTCTATGCCTGTCTTCCTAAAGTTTAAATACAGTAAACTTACCTTCTCATATCTAAATATATTCACTGTGTGGAGTGTATTTTTCTCATCTGAAAGGACCATCCATAACACCAGGTAATTCATAGCCATATTGTCATTTACATATTGTGTGCCTGTTATTGTGACCCCAGCCCAGCAGAGGTCACAATTTCTCACTCCACAGGTTTCTGATGTGTCAAGGGAGGGTTCGAGCCAGTTAAACAGGGGTGAGTTAAGCTAAAAGAGAGTAGATCCTAAATTAACCCTCCTTTGGGGGTAGCGCTAAATAAATAAAACACATACATACTTACCTACCTGCTGCAGATGTCAGAAAACTGAGCAATCACACGACCGTTGATTTCTCAATTTTCATGGCTCATCTCAGCAGAGGTGTTGACTTCCAGTACCTGCTCTGTTCTCTGCCCATCCAGTTCTCACTGGTGCACCGGGTAAGAGAGGGTACAGCAGTGTCTGGCTCAGGCTTTCAGTGGGGCTCAGAAAGGCTGAGGCAGCTGTCTGTAAAGCATATGGGTGGATCCCAACATTATCAGCTGACAGCTGTTGGCTGGATCTGGGTCCAGGTCCGTTGCTACAAGGCAGGCAAACCAAGCAATTGCTTGGGGCCCCAAGCTTGCCTTGGGCCCCAAGCAAGGCCCTTGCTTGCCACCCTTGCCCCACCTGAGCGCTCTATAGAGAGCCTGCAGCACTGCTGCCTCGAGTTGTCACTTTCCCTTCTCTGTGTAGCGTGGCCGAGCAGCTCCTCTTCCTTCCTCCTGTCAGTCCGGACTCTGGGTACCACGCGGTACAGGAGATTCAGTTTCCTGTTCCCGGTCGGACTAACAGGAACTGCACACTGAGTGCTCACTTCCTTTCAGTCCGGCCGGGAACGGAAAACTAAATCTCCTGCCGCACGGTACGGACCCGGTTGGGAAGGGGGGGCCTGGGGGGAGTACAAATAACATTGGGGGGGCCTGGGGGAGTAAAAAGAACATTGGGGGGGCCTGGGGGAGTAAAAAGAACATAGGGAGGGAGGGGGGCCCGGGTGAGTAAAAAGAACATGGGGGAGTAAAAAAAAACATAGGGAGGGTGAGTAAAAAAAACATGGGGGGGGGAGGGGAGTAAGAAGGACACAGGGGGGGGTAAGAAGGACACTTTTTTATTTATATAAAGTGTGGGTGAACTTAAACTGTATCGCTGCGGTTCCTGTAGGCTTTGCTTGCGTGCGGGGGGGGGGGGGGGCTCCATGTCCATTTTGCTTCTAACGACCCTAAGGAGGTCCATGTCCATTTTGCTTCAAACGACCCTAAGGAGGGGCGGCGCTCCTGCGCCCTTTATGGATGAACCACCACTGCGTCCAGTGTGCATGAGGCCTCAATGTTGTGGCTTTCCTTGCCAACTTTCTTCAGAATGTTGTCTTGCTGTCTCTGGCTTCATAGTGTAAAACTGAGTAACCACTTGCCTTTTGGGCACTTGCACGAACGCATACGTGAGCAGCGTCCGCATATGAAAACGGTGTCCAAACCACACATGTGAGGTACCGCCACGATTGGTAGAGCAAGAACAATCATTCAAGCATTAGCCTCCGCTGTAATTCAAAACATGCAACATTTTTTTGTCGCCTATGGAGATTTTTAAGGGTAAAATTTTGTTCCAAAAAAAAGTGAGGTTTGTAAGATCGCTGCGCAAATACAGTGTGACAAAAAGTATTGCAACGACTGCCATTTTATCTCTAGGGTGATAGAAAAAAATATATAATGTTTGGGGGTTCTAAGTAATTTTCTCAGAAAGAGGCTCAGTCCTTAGGTGGTTAATGGGATGAACCTACGCCTGTGACTGAGTGGAAGTAATGATAATTACTGCAGTGATATGGAGTGTACTAACTAAGGGGACTGCAGCCAGGGAAAATGTGTAATATATGCCCACAATTTTTTTTTTTTGTTTCTGTTATAAAATTTTGCAAATAAGTAATTTTTCTCCTTCACTGATTGACACTGATGGGGCTGCACTGATAATCAGTCCCCGGTGACACTGCCTGGTTTACCAGCTCTGCCTTCCACGCTGTGACAGCACGTGAGGATAGTACTGCAGATAACCAGCAAGTCCGTTTACATTGTGATCAGCTGTGATTGGACACAGCTGATCAAGTGGTAAAGGGCCGCTGTGATTGGACACAGCTGATCAAGTGGTAAAGGGCCGCTGTGATTGGACACAGCTGATCAAGTGGTAAAGGGCGCTGTGATTGGACACAGCTGATCAAGTGGTAAAGGGCCGCTGTGATTGGCCCTTTATACCTATCTGCGATGGCTGTGTCTGAAGAAAACAATGGAAAGAATGCTTGTGAATAGTGAAAATGTTTTTTTTTTTAATATATTCCTTTAGGTATATATGTGTTTTTTTTAATTTGCTTCACAATAGAAGAAATGGTTTACTAAAAGGTAGCGTCAATCTACCAAATAGTTAAACGTCTTGTTTTTAACACTCCTTTATTTTACTGCATTGTAAATGTCAAATCCCTGGGTGGTGATTATATGTGCAATTTTAGCTAATTCCTGGAGTTTCTCGTAAACAGGTGATGCACATGAAAAATATGAGCGTTACTTCATTCTTTCACAGCCCTGCCAGCAAAACAGTTTTAAGGTCCATATGCAGCAAAATAGGACTCATCATTAGCAGATATTGCCAACACTGGTCGATGGCTTGTGATGCCGCAAGATATAATCAGTTGACACAAATGGCTCCTTATACTTATAGCAAAAATTTGGAAGCTGGTTATTATATTTTCTAACTTTCTGCCACAGGTGTGTTTTACAGGTAGAATTCAGCAAATTTAGATGGAGGAAGGGGGCAGACCTTACATTTTAGTATAGTAATAATAATACATTTAGAGCCAGATTCAGAGAGAACTTACGCCGACGTGTCTGTTGATACGCCGCGTAAGTTCTAAGATGGGCCGTCGTATCTGTGTTCTGTATTCAGAAAGCAAGATACGCCGAAATTTGGCTAAGATACAAGCGGCGTAAGTCTGTACTGACGGGCACAGGTCAGACTGTACTGATGGGCACAGGTCAGACTGTACTGACAGGCACAGGTGAGGCTGTACTCACGGGCACAGGTGAGGCTGTACTGACGGGCACAGGTGAGACTGTACTGACAAGCACAGATGGGACTATATTGAGGTGCACAGGTGAGACTGTACTGATGGGCACAGTTGAGACTGTATTGATGGGCACAGGTGAGGCTGTATTGATGGGCACAGTTGAGACTGTATTAATGTCCATTGGTGAGACTGTACTGACGGGCACAGGTGAGGCTGTACTGACGGGCACAGGTGAGGCTGTACTGACGGGCACAGGTGAGACTGCACTGATGGGCACAGGTGAGACTGTACTGATGGGCACAGGTGAGACTGTACCGACGGGCACAGGTGAGGCTGTATTGATGGGCACAGGTGAGACTGTATTGATGGGCACAGGTGAGGCTGTGCTGTGTGTCACTGATAAAGTTGTTGTTAATATTTATTTTTGTAGCTTAATCCTGCATAAAACATTTAAGGGCACTGCCTACAGTTCTATTGCCCATAGAACTGTATGGCTGCCTACAGCTCATTGCAGAGCTGTAGGCAGGTGTGCTGATCAGTGTGCCGGCTGCCGTGTTGGATTGAACGTGTAGTTTATACATTCACAGATTCCTATGACTAAGGCTGGATTCACACCTATGCATTTTTTGCATTTTGAAGATTTGCACTACAGTCCATTTAACATGGTTTCCTATGGAATACGTTCTGTAGTGAAAATCTGCAAAAAGCACTAAAAATGCCATAGGTGTGAATCCAACCTTAATGATGAGGCTGTGTGGGTGCAGAGGAGGGGAGGGGGCAACTAAAACATGTTAAACCCTGTATAGGGGTGTAACATGCAACATGTTCTAAAAGGTGAACTCATCCTTTAGGCCTGGTTCACACCTATGCAGGTTGCAGTTGATGCATATTTTAGGTCAGTGGCGGCTGGTGCTCAAATTTTTTTGGGGGGGCGCAAACAAACAAAAAAATCAAAAAACAAATGCAGCCTCACTGTGCCCATCAATTGTCGCCACTGTGCCATCAAACGCAGCCACTGTGCCAGGCCATCAAACGCAGCCACTGTGCCATCAATTGTTACCACTGTGCCCAGCAATTGTCACCACTGTGCCATGCCATCAAACACAGCCACTGTGCCATCAATTGTTACTACTTTGCCCAGCAATTGTCACCACTGTGCCATGCCATCAAACGCAGCCACTGAGCCATCAATTGTCACCACTGCAGTGGCAGCTGGTGCTCAAATTTTTTTTTGGGGGGGGCACAAACAAACGGAAAAAAAAAACAATTGCAGCCTCACTCTGTCCATCAAATGCAGCCACTGTGCCAATTAAATGCAGCCACTGTGCCCATCAAATGCAGCCACTGTGCCCATCAAATGCAGCCACTGTGCCCATCAAATGCAGCCACTGTGCCATGCCAAACACAGCCACTGTGCCATCAATTGTCACCATGGGCCCCTTGTCGCCACTGTGCCCATCAATTGTCGCCACTGTGCCATGCCAAACGCAGCCACTGTGTTATGCCATCAAACGCAGCTACTGTGCCCATCAATTGTCACCACTGTGCCCATCAATTGTCACCACTGTGCCATGCCATCAAACGCAGCCACATTGCCATCAATTGTCGCCACTGTGCCATCAATTGACACCACTGTGCCATGCCAAACGCAGTCACTGTGCCATTAATTGTCACCACTGTGCCCATCAATTTTCACCACTGTGCCATGCCAAACGCAGCCACTGTGCCATGCCATCAAATGCAGCCACTGTGCCATCAATTGTTACCACTGTTCCCATCATTTGTCACCACTGTGCCCAGCAATTGTAGCCACTGTGCCCTGGAAAGAATGCTGCCACCGTACCCTGTAAAATGCCCCCTCCCCCCGCCTGGCACTTACCTTTCTGGGGTCAGCCATTCTGCTTCTACCATCCCTCGATGTCTTTTCCCGCCCTCAATGACGATTCAGCCAATCAGGTTACCGGTAACCAGGCTAACCGCTGGCACTTCCAGAGCCAACCAGCTGCCGTTATTCAGATGGCCGGCACTCGCCTGGGGGGCGGCCATCTGAATAATCAGCGGCAACAATGCATAGATTCATGCAATACATGAATCTATGTATTGTTCAGTGGCGGTGCGAGAGCCAGAGAGGGCGGCACTCCCTCTATCCATGCACCACCACTGTTTTAGGTGCATTTTGCATTTTTCAATACACGTTTTTGATCCATTGAAGTCTATGAAACCAAAAACACAACCTGCTGGTCCCTGAAACTTTCCATAAAATGCACAGATGTAAACCACATCCATAGGAAACCATGTTACATGGACTGTAGTGCGTTTCTGATAAACTGAAAACGCAGCAAAAAAAATAAAAAATACATAGATGACAGGTGCTTGTATCTACACAAGCAATGCTGTATTGTGATGGGGGGACCCCCCACTGTCAGAATACACTGATTAGTGCTGTACCAGAATTATTATGATAAGAGTTTTTGATAGGTAAGGAATTTCTGGGACCTCTGAGCTGCTCCATAGATGTATTCCATACACACACACTGAGGGCCAGATTCTCAAAAGAGATACGACGGTGTATCCCAGGAAACACCATCGTATCTCAGTTTTTTTTACTGGGTATCTATGCGTCTGATTCCTAGAATCACTTACGCATAGATACAGTGAAGATCCGACAGGTGTAAAACACTGACGCCCCATACACACTATCAGTTTTCCTGCAGGTTTTCTCTTTAGGTTTACCAAAACTATGTAGTGCAAGGGCCTGACTGATTGCATATAAATTGAAACTCTTATTAGATGGTTTTGGTAAACCTGAAGAGAAAACCTGCAGGAAAACTGATAGTGTGTATGGGGCTTTACACCGTCGGATCGTAGATGTAATGACTTCGCTGGCCGCTAGGTGGCCTTTACGTTGATTTCTCATTTGCCTATGCAAATGAGCCTAATACTGATTCCCAAACGTTTTTACGCCGCCCCGTCGTCGTTTCCGTCGTTTCCGTAAGCGTAAGGTTACCCCTGCTATATGAGGGGTAACCTTACGAAGTTCCGTCGTATGCCATGTTAAGTATGGCGTCGGGACAGCGTCGTCTTTTTCCGTCGTTTACGTTGTTTTACTAAGTAGTTCGCGAATGGGGATTTACGTAAATGATGCTCACGTCGGTTTCATTAACTTTTTGCGACGTGAGCTGGAGCATGCGCACTGGGCTATTTTTGCTGCCGGCGCATGCACAGTTCGATCGACGCAGGGGCGAGCTTAATTTAAATACAAGCCGCCCCCTTTGAATTACGCGGCCTTACGCCGGGCCATTTACACTACGCCGCCGCAACTTACGGAGCAAGTGCTTTGGGAATACGGCACTTGCTCTGTTAAGTTGTGGCGGAGTAGTGTAAGTGGCTTACGCTACGCCGTTGGCCAATCTATGTGAATCTGGCCCATTATAAGTTATTAAAATACATTTTTTAACAGGATATCATGAGTATGTGGGAATACATTTGTGTAACACCTCAGAAGTCCCAGGAATTTCTAACCTGTTCAAGAATTGTACGTTCTCTGTCAGTAAACCTGCAAAGTACAGGGCAGGTTTACAGCACATAATTGTATAGTGAAAAAGGCAGAGGAGGTCGGTACTCACAGGTAAAGGGCTGCTATCTGTCTTTAGATCTTCATCATCCCCAGGGAGAGCTGTGCTGTGTGCTGGACAGGGGGAAAGAGATTGTGGGTGCACTCAGTCAGTGTGTGACGATTAAGGATGAGCTTTGGCGTGTTCGCATGGAACATGTGCAGAGCCCGCCAGGAAGTGTGCACGGCGCTGCGCTAATCACAGCCGGGAAGACATTGTTCTGATGCTCGGCTGCAGAGTTTGGGAAATGTCTCCCTGGCTGTGATTAGCGCAGCGCCGTGCACACTTCCTGGCGGGCTCTGCACGTGTTCCATGCGAACACGCCGAAGCTCATCCTAATGCCGCGTACACACGGTCGTTTTTTGCGATGAAAAAAAACGACGTTTTTTAAAACGTCATTTAAATTGATCGTGTGTGGGCAAAACGTCGTTTTTTGTCTTAAAAAAAAACGACCAAAAAAAAATTCCAACATGCTTGAATTTTTTGTGTCGTTTTTCAAAACGTCGTTTTTTGTTTCACAAAAAGTCACCGTGTGTAGCAAAAACGTCTTTCAAAACGACGTTTTTCAACCCGCGCATGCCCAGAAGCTAGTTATGAAGCGAGCTTCAATGGAAAAGAGTGGTGAACGTAACCTCGCTTTTTGTGAAAAAACGATGGTGTGTATGCAAAATTGTCTTTGAAAAGTGACGTTTCAAAAACGTAGTTTTTTACTTCACAGAAAACGTCGTTTTTTTTCATCGCAAAAAACGACCGTGTGTACGCGGCATTAGTGACGATCTCTTCCTGCTCCTCCTCCCACCTGTACTGAACTGTGAAAGGCACTGAAAGCCCTGACTGACTCAGCCACACAGGAACCCGAGGAGAGAGACAGTTTCCCGCCAAATGCTGCATCATCGAGGAGATCAGAAAGCTGTATTCTGGCACACAGGGGATAGGATGGTGGGTAACTCCTGTGAGGAGGACTGCAGTCACAGCTGTGAAGTGAGCAGTCAGGAGTTTTCCAATGCTCTCTAAAGTTCATGTGCTTCTTCTCTGACAGCTGGCGGCAGAGTGATCTTCAGCTGACAGGGATGATGTAGCCGGAACTACAGAGTCAGCATCGGAAAATGCGGCTGACTGGCTGATTACTCTCCAGCCAGTGGCTGCAGTCCCCACAGGAGTTACACATCCTCCATGACAAATAGTCCCACTTTCTGCTACCAGAGGTGAGAGAAAAAGAAATCTCACGCATTTTGCCAGCAAAAAAGCCCTGGGGTGCGTTGGGTATGCTTGGGCATTAGGGTGTGCCCAGGCATACCCCGTGCGCACGCCTATGGCCTGGACGTTGGCGGTAAATCGGCGTTTGGCTTCCTTTTTGTATCGCTTTTCAGACACTGGTGGGGTGCTTTTGACCCACGCTAGCGGCCCAAAGAGGGTTAAAAGTGCCCGCAAAGAGCACTGCCCATTGATTTAAATGTATTCACCGCTCCTAAAACGATGCAAAGAAGCTGCTTGCAATACCTTTTTTGACATCTTGCCAGCGAAGCGCCCCAGTTTTTCAGGCACTTTACAAGCGCTATTTTTAGCGCTAAAGCGTATGAAAAATGCCTCCAGTGTGAAAGGGGTCTAAAGGCCCGTACACATGATCACATAATTGGATTTTCTGATGGGAATTGTGTGATGGCAGGCGGTTTGTATGCTCCATCGGACAATTGTTGGATAGCATGGTTTAAAATTTTCAAACGTGTGTTGTTGGATTATCTGTTTGTGTTACAGAAGTCCTTCAGAAAAAAATCCAAAGTACAAACACAGAAGTAATTCTAACCATAACACAACATTAGTAGAAGTTGCCCAAAGGGTGGTGCTAAAGAGCTGAAAAACCACGTAGATTTGTGTTTGTTGGCCGACAATTCTTTGCCGTCTGTATGCAAGACAAGTTCATGAGAGCGTGTTTAGGGGCGGTGCGTGGTTGGGGATAGGTGGGGCCCCTTGTTGAGAGTAACCCTTAAGGCCTGGTTAGTAGCTCAGGAAATTTTGAACCCTGTAATATAGTGTGTTCGCACTAAAATAAATGTTATTATTTTATTTTCTTTCCTAAAAAACTGCAAATAATAAACAGCAGCCAACTATCACATGACATAAAAATTTGCAATCATCATCTTTTTTTTTTCTACAGGGCCTTTGCTCTCAGGAAATATATAGGCCCGGATTCACAAAGCACTTACGCCGACGTATCTCGAGATACGCCGTGTAAGTGTAAATGTGCGCCGTCGTATCTGAGTGCCGTGCCCACAGAACTAGATACGCCTGAAAACTGACCTCATCCGATCGACGTAACTTGCCTACGCTGGCGTATAGTGGGCGCATATTTACGCTGGACGCATTTGGCACTCCCAATGATTTTCGATGCAAATATGCAAATGAGGGAGATACGCCGATTCGCAAACGTACTTGCGCCCCGCGCATGTTTTAAGCGATTTGCGTAAGGGTAACGTCCGGCGTAAAGTTATTCCCCATATTGGAGGCGCAACTCATGCAAAGGTATGGACCAGGGAACGAACTCCGTCAAATTTTACGTCGTTTACGTAGTACGTGAATAGGGCTGGGCGTAGGTTACGTTCACGTCGTAGGCAGTGATTCGACGTATTTTAGCCAGTTGTTTTGACGTGATTGTGAGCATGCGCACTGGGATGCGTCCAAGGTACAACACATGCGCAGTTCATTTTAAGTACATGTCTGAAGCTCAGCCCATCATTTGCATGGGGTCAGGCTTCATTAAAATGTATCACGCCCACTTCCAGCCCACTTCCACTTACGCCTACGACTATACGCTACGCCAGCGCAACATTGGGAGCATTTGCTTTGTGAATTCCATGCTTCCCTCTCTGCGTTGCGCCGGCGTAGCGTAAAGAAGATACGCTACGGCGCCATAAAGATGCGCCAATGTATGTGAATCCGAGCCATAATGTTCTTGGGGTTTAAGTCATTTTTAGACATGTGCACAACAAAAATGTTCGTATTTTTTTGTTCCGTTTCGTCTCGTTCCGTAGATTCATAAAGATTCGTGATTTCGTAAGACGCAAGTTTTCCTATTCGGACCCGTTCGTATTTTCCTAACAGCTTTATTTTCGTTTTTACTGAATGATTCGTAATTCTGTCCAATTTATTTTCGTTGATTCGAAATTCGTAATTTTGTTAGATAATAATTTTCATTTAATGGATTTGTAATTTTGTACTTTCGTAAATACATCGCAACACGCCGCAAATCCATATTAAGATATACTTTCTCTTAAGCCCCGTACACACGGTCTGACTTTTTGACAACAAACGTCAAAATTATAGTTTTCCAAAAAATACGACCGTGTGTACGCTCCAATCGGACAAACTTTTTCGGTTTCAAAAGTCCGGCCAACTCCCTTCAGACAAAAATCCACGGAAAAGTTTGTTTGAAGTCCGATCGTGTGTACGAGGCTTTACATTGTCCAATGTGACTCAGCACAAAAGAGATAAGCTGATTGGCTAAGATATTAAGTAAGATACATCACTCACTAACTACACTGCCCAGTGCCCATTCGAAAGAACGGTACGAGTACACAAATTTACCAACAGACAAAGAAACGGATTTACAAACTACACAAATGAAAATACCAACATATGAATGAGAATACGAACAGACAAAGGGCCAGATCCACAGAGCCAGTACGCCGGTGTATCTACTGATACATTGGCGTAATTTCAAATTACCCGCGTCGTATCATTAGTTTGAATCCTCAAACCATGATACGACGGCTTCGGGCTTCGATCCGACAGGCTTATGTCTTCGTACGCCTTCGGATCTACGCTGCAATATTTCTGCGCCTGCTGGGTGGAGTTCTCGTCGTTTTCCGCGTCGGGTATGCAAATTAGCTTTTTACAGCGATCCACGAAGGTTTCGAGCGGCCGTCGCATTCTCTTACGTCATCACTAGTCGGCTTTTTCCGGCGTATAGTTAAAACTGCTATTATCCGGTCTATAGTTAGACTTGCCATGTTAAGTATGGCTGTCGTTCCCGCGTCGAAATGTAATTTTTTTTTTTCATTTTTGCGTAAGTCGTCCGTGAATAGGAATGTACGTAATTTACGCTAGTAAAAAAAAAACAACGACGTTTCGACGTAATTTCGCGCAATGCACGGCGGGAAATTTCTGAACGGAGCATGCGCAGTTCGATCGCCGCGGGGACGCGCTTCATTTAAATGATTCACGCCCCCTACCCGCCGATTTGAATTCCGCCGCCAGAAATACACTACACCGCCGTAACTTACGGCGCAAAATCTTCCAGGATTCGACTTAGAGCCAGGTAAGATACGGCGGCGTAGTGTATCTCTGAATTGTAAGTGGATCTGGCCCAAAGGATTTAAAATACGGAATGCAAATCGTTCGTTATAGATGTCATTTTCGTTTGCTGTTTTGGTGTTTTGTATCTTAGTAAGATTGTCCAATCATACGTTCGTATTTTTGCTTGTTCGTTATTTTTCTTATTCGTAGTCCTGTAATTTTTGTATTTTGGGTCTTTCAGCTTTTCGGATGGTCGAATTGACCCGAATGTACCAATACTAACAAATTTGTACGAAAATCCATTCCTTATAAACGGGAACGCACACGTCTAGTCATTTTATTGGCAAAAAAAAATAAAAAATACGTCTGAAAAACAAAATAGCTCTAGATTTGATCTGGTTTACCTGAAAATGGACATCACGGCGATTGTCACCTCATGTCTATGCGCTACTTTAGGCTTTGTATTAGTCCAGTAGATTAAGGGTTAAATTATCTTTATTTGAAGGAATTCACCTCCTTTAATATATTTGCAGGATTATGTTCTCCATTACCTTACAATTACAGGCACATACCAGAAACCTTTCTATGATATAATGGCTCAAACAAAAAGTCAACAGGAGTGGTTAATCACCGGTGACAGGCCAGGCAGCGTGCAGCTGGATTCGGCACAAGCTCCTCTGTTTCACAAACAAGTCACATTTCTAGTATGGTGTGCTAGACAGATTCGTGACACTAAAACTCCACACTATAATTAAGACTTTGTCAACACGAGGACAAAAAATATTACCAATCGTTACAGTATCTATGGCTACAAATGCCTTGGGACGGGTTCTCATCTAGACAGCGAAAACCTGAGCAACTGTGTCACAGCGTGCTATGTTAGAGGACAAGGACAGGACTGATGTCTTCCATCCTTCAGCAGGTAGAGGATTTATCACAAGCCGTACTGTCAGGACAGAATAATGGGGAGCAGGGACAGGTGAGTGACTTTGTTGCTCCTCTATCCTTCTTCTTAACTGTCTCCTTCCTATCTTCTCGAATGTCACAGGCAGGGCTTTTTTTTCAGCAGGAACGCGGGGAACAGCACCTCCAGGACTAAATGTCTGCAGGGGGTGCTGGGTTGTGCTGAAGGGTCTGCTGGTGCTGGCTGCTGGGGGATCTATTGTAGCTGGGGAGGTCTATTTTAGCATGGGGGTCTATTGTTGCTGAGAAAGTCTGTTGTTACTGGTGGGAGATCTATTGTTGGTGGGTCTTAAGTTGCTGGGGGGGAGTTAGTTGTTTCTGGGAGAGATCTACTGTTGAGGAAGGGGTCTATGGCTGCTGGAGGGTCTCTTGATGCTGGCTGTGGGATATCTGTTGTTGCTGCCGGGGGTCGATAGCTGCTTCGGAGTCTATTGTTACGGGGGGATCTATTTTTGCTGGGGGGGATATTTTGCTGCCGGTGGTCCATTATTATTGTAGGGAGATCTATTGTTGCTGGAGGTTCTATTGGTGTTGCTGGCTGCAAGGGATCTATTTTACTTCTTTGTTTGTTATTATTAACAAATTCCAAGCAAATTACTTGGCACCAAAAAATTATACTTGGTTCTGTATTCTCTATAAAGGGCAGTACTGGATGGTGGGCAGGGGGTGGAGCCAAAGAAAGGTCCTCGGAGGTGGGTAGGGGAGGAGAAATGAGGTGTAGCGCTACCCCATTCAGGAGCCGCTGATTATAAGCGGGATCGGCATGTTGTGTTACCTGGCAGATCTCTAGGGGTGATGCTTGTGAGTTGAAACAGAGAGCGAATGTCCTGTCTTTAGTTGGGTTTTCCTAAATGCTTTATTCCAAAGCCCAACATGGCCTTTATCAACATGGTACAGGACAGGAAAGGTTGATGAGCAGAGAGAGAGAGAGAGCTTGAGTATCATGCCTTGGATATGAAGAAGAAAGGGAGCAGTCTTGCTCTCAGCAGTGATGAACTCAGTTCGTCGCCACTCCAGTCAAAATGGGTAAAGTGCCCCCGGGCAGACCCCTTGCCACAGGCCTGGCAGCCGGAACGCCACTTGCAAATGTTAGGAGGACCAGGCCTCTGCCAGAGGCCTGGCTCGGGCCTCTGCCACAGGCCTAGTACTTGAGAGAGCATGAATTAAAATGAGCTAGTCCTCCCAATAGATTTAGGTAGAGTCACTGAATCCCCGATGGTTCGTTCAAGCCCTATTGGACCACCTGCCTCCGGGTTCTCCTCAAGCCGATCCCCCACCACACAGCTCCCAACCCGGGATCCTCTCAGAAAAGGTTTGGGACCCAGCAGCCACTGGGATCCCTCTATATGTCAGAGTAGAGCTCCGCATGGTGCGCAACTTCGGCCAGGTAGGCCACGGTTGCAGGGTCCATGAATGCCTGAAGGTGGGTGCCGCACCTGGAACTCGGACCCCGCAGAAAGCAAGAACGGCCCTCGGGCCAAGGCGGCTGCCCCAGATATAGCCTCCCTCAGCATGCCTTAGTGAGGGAACCAACCCCTCTGATTGGCTGCTGAGGAAAATTAGTCCGCCAGAACCCCTCTAGCGCCAGCTGTCACCCAGGGGTGGAAACACACCCCTGGAGCACAGACCGACCCACAGGACAGTTCTGGGAATGACAGCAGCCTAAATTTGACAAATTGTGAATGAGAGCCACGTAAATCTCCCATTCCCCCTTAACTTTAGCGTAACGCCCCTACAAAAAAGTAAGGGGGCGCTACAAAGGTGACTCAGAAAGGGGGAGTTCCTGCACCTATACTCTGAGAAAAAAAGCCCTGGTCACAGGTCTCATTGTACAAGATGAGTCTGGCTGTAAAATGGCGACCAGTTTTATCAAAGACAGGAGGTGAGCAAAATTGAGAATTTGCATTCATTTTTGTATCTAGTTACAGCTTCACCATAATTCCTGCAACTGTCCCTGATTTGGAGGGATCGTCCCTAATTTGGAACCAAATCCCTCTGTCCCCCATTACTCCTAAAATGTTCTTCTCCCTGGTCTGAGGTATAGGCTTCTACAGTACAGGGGTGTGTTTTAAAAAAATTATTGCAGAGCTATTCATCCTGCCAAACTTCATTAACATTCATTCTTTGTGAAGTCCATTTATTCTGGACTCTGAAGAAGTCCTGGAGGTGAGAATGTAAGGAGGTGACGAGGGACCTAGAGAGCCGGAGGTCTTGGGATGGAGCGGGGAGGAAGATTGGGTGATATTTTTGAGACAAGATTGGTGATGTAGCTAATTTCCCTCATCAATATTGTGATACGGGGGTTGGTTAGACCAGTGGTAGATGCGTTTTTTGGGTGAAGTCCATGTCAGTCAGAACTGTGTTTAACGGCGACTAGAGTTATGGCGCGTACACACGATCGGTAAATCCGATGCGAACGGTCTGATGGACCGTTTTTATCAGACCAAACCGATCGCGTGTGGGCCCCATCGGTTATTTATCCATCGGTTAAAATATTTGAAAGTTGTTTTAAAATGAACCGATGGAAAAAAAACGATCGTTTGTAGGCACGTCCATCGGTTAAAAATCCACGCATGCTCAGAATCATGTCGACGCATGCTTAGAAGCATTGAACTTAATTTTTTTCAGCACGTCGTTGTGTTTTACGTCACCGCATTTTGTCACAATCGTTTTTTTTAGCTGATGGTGTGTAGGCACGACTGACAATCAGTCAGCTTCATCGGTTAACTGATGGAAAAATCCATCAGACCGTTCTCATCGGATTGACCGATCGTGTGTACAGGGCATTAGAGGCCTTTTGCACTCCTATGCTTCTCTGGCACCCTCTTGTGGTGGCCGTTGGTATGACAAGACAACCAGCAATGCTAATGGAGCTTCCCCTGCCTGTTTTTTCACTGCCCGCCCACCTCCTCCCCTTTACTTAGAACCCCCAAACATTATGGGCCAGATTCAGCAAGACTTGCGCTGGAGTAATTCGATATGTGCCGCGTAACTGTGAAGATGCGCCGTCGTTTCTATGTGGCCGTACCCACCAAACTAGATGCGACAGAAAACGGGCCATTTGCGATCGGCTTAACTTTCCGACGCCAGAGTCTCGTCAGCGCATAATTTCGCTTGGCGCATCAGTCGCGCCTATTGATTTCCCCTGCAAATATGCAAATGAGGGAGATTTCCCGATTCGCGAACGGATTAGCACCATACGCTGGCTAAATGCGCCGCGCGTATCTCGTCCGTCCGGCGCAAAGTTATTTCTACAAATAGCTGCTTTATCTTTACTCCAGACGGCCACAGGTCAGCAGGAGAGCATCTACAGCAGCGTTACCGACGATAAGAGCTAGCTGAGCACCCCCACTTGCAGAACAACACCTCTGTCCATGCTTGTCTGTCAACTTTTACAGCCATGGAGGAAGACATCATAGGTCTCCATAGCCGAGATGACGGCTGACAGCTCCTGGCCTTTAGAGTTCAGCTTTCTCCTGTGTGTTTGCGGGGAACGAGAGCAGCCATCTCAGAACAAAAGTAACTTCACTGCGGGGAGGGGGAACAGGATATACTTTAGTGCCGGAATGGCGCATCTATGGGCGCATTTAAATGCCCAACGGAACGCATTGCGCTGACGTTTCCCGTGAAGTGGTGCCTACGGAAGTTGTGAGCATGCGCACAAAGGGGGCGAGTGAAGCCTCACTTACTGCGCATGCTCCGTGGATGATGCGCTGAACGTAAGCCTCTGCGCTGGGCTCCGCCCATCATTTACATATGATCACACCCACTTCCACTTGCGTCGGGTTACGCCAGCGCATTATCGTTACTCTGGCGCAAGTTTACGCGCAACTGCTATGTGAATAACAGTACTTGCGCCGAAAGTGTCGGCGGAGTAACGTAAATGAGAAACGTTACTCCAAAGTAAAGAAGCGCCCATCTACCTGAATCTGGCCCTATATATATATATATACCGTATTTATCGGCGTATAACACGCACAGGTGTATAAGGCTCCATTCACATCTAGGCGTTTTGTCGCCTGAAGCCCGACGCTGAAGCAGCCTGACATACGCTGGAGGGGGGAATTTACATTGTCGGCTATGGAGATGGTTCACATCTCTACGCCGAACGCCGATACGCCTGAAGCGTGAAGCCTGAAACAAGTCCCGGACCCTTTTTTTCAGGCGAATCGGGCGTTCGGCCATAGCCGACAGTGTAAATTCTGCCCTCCAGCAAAAAAGCAATAGGCGTTTTGTCGCCGCAAATCGCGGGGACAAAACGCCTATTGCATGTCGCCTGAATACGCCTGCTGCCGCCAACGCCTAGATGTGAATGCAGCCTAACACACACCCTAACTTTAGGGAAGTTTCATGGAAAAAAACGTTCCACAACCCCCTGCGTATAACATGCAGGCACAGTTTACCCTCCATTTTCAGGGTAAAAAAGTGAGTGTTATACGCCAATAAACACAGTATATTTTTATTCTAACACCCTAGAGAATAAAATGGCGGTCGTTGCAATACTTTCTGTCACACCGTATTTGCGCAGCGGTTTTACGAGCACGCTTTTTTTTAAATAAAAGTTAGGCAATTTTTTTATATATTGTGAAAGATAATGTTACACCGAGTAAATTGATACCCAACATGTCACGCTTCAAAATTGCGTCCGCTCGTGGAATGGCAACAAACTTTTACCCATTAAAATCTCAATGGGTGACGTTTAAAAAATTCTACAGGTTGCATGTTTTGAGTTAGAGGAGGTCTAGAGGGCTACAGTTATTGCTCTCGCTCTACCAATTGCAGGGATACCTTTCATGTGTGGTTTGAACACCGCTTTCATATGCAGGTGCTACTCACGAATGCGCTCGCTTCTGCACGCAAGCTCAGTGGGATGGGGCGTGTTCCTGCCTCCTAACCTTTTTACCTGGCTTCTAGATTCCAAGCAAATTTGTCAAGCCATGTCTTAAACCATTAGTGGTCCACAGACCACTGGTTGGCAACTGCTGTCCCAAATCACGGGCTCTTCCAGCTCACTCAGCCTTGCCTGCAGCACCTTGCTGTACCGGCCCACTCCTGGCCCCCTGATAGAATCTGGGATGCGGGACAAACCCTAACACACTCCTCGCACACACCCCCTGGAATCTCTAGTCACCGCAGCTTTCCCAGTCCCTCCAGACCCATGTAGCTGTCCTGACTTTCCCTGTCCTGACTTTCCCTGTCCTTTAGACAGGAAGTCCCCCCCAACAATATTTACCCCCAAATGAAAGCCCACTTTGTCCTAAAAAAACGAGGTATAACCCACCAGGGTATACAAAATAGTTGTGATGATATATACAGTTTTACTAACACATATCAAAGTTGCAAATCTGTGCTTAGGAATTAACATTTGTTTTACACTTAGGTGCGAAGGAGTTAATAAACAACACCTTCATGAAAAAAAAGACTCCATTCACACCTAGGCAATTTTTATCACGGGCGGAATCGCTGCAATTCTGACAGCGATTCCAAATCGAGGCAAAACATGGGACGCCTTTGCGATGCCGAGGAGCAGAGCTTATTTTGGAATAGCAGGCATAATTTCAGCTTTTCCTCCTGCAAGCTGCTTGCTCTGGGGGCACTCGGCAGGAGAGACGGGTCAAGAGCCCGGGAAAGGGACCTGAGAAGAGGAGGACTAGGGCTGTTCTGTGCAAAACCATTACACAGAGCAGGTATTTCAATTATTATATTTTTTTTTATAGAAAGCCTTTGGAATCACTTTTCTTCTCTACTTTATCCAACCAAACTTTTGGTTTTAGATACACTTTAAGAGCAGAAGAGCACAAACTATCACAAATCAAGGTACATAGGGTTTGTAATCATAGCTTGGTAGTTAAGATCTAAAGTACATAACCTAATTAACATTGATTCTTCTTTATGTCATGTGAGACTCTGACCTTCTATGAATGGGGCGAGATCATTGGATTCCAATATCTGTTCCTTAACAACATCCCATAAATGTGATCACTGTATGAGAACTGGACCTTTAATAGCAGCACTTCTACAAATTGAATTTCTGATAAAGAGGGTTTATTAACAAGCTGATTAACTTTTATACAGTAAACTTGTGTTTGAACGGTGGGCTTTAGGGATATCTACATTGGCAGGTCCATTTCATTCTCCTATAGAATTAGTAGTGCTAGGTGAATGTGGTAAAACAGGGGTGCCCAACCTTTTAAAGAGTACGGGCGACTTATGCGACTTGGTAACCGGTCGCGGGTCACAATGAGCAGAGCAGGTGGACGGGATGTTCCGTGTTCGATCTGCATATGCAGAGCAGACACATACACATCCCACTATACTCTTTTTTTTTTCCTTAGCAGATCGGATTGGAGGTAGGACACAAGTCGGTTTACATCTGCCACTCCTTGGAATTGCATGGAGGGTCAAATTGGGTCGGACTGACCGTGTGAAAGGGGCCCAAGGCTGCTTTCACACTGAAGCGCTGCGGTTTTCCCCGCACTGCGGGTTGCAACGCAGTGTACCTTTGGCTTTCCTGCACTTTGCAATAGACCTTTATTATATTCTGTAGCAGAGGCGGACTGACCGAGGGCCCCATGCCACTAGGGGGCCGTATCAGGGTTGCCAGTAAAACCAGGGAGAGTAGGTAAAAATCGGTAAAAAATATATGTACTACAGCGCTAATAAATAAGTAACTAATATGACATCACAAAAATAACCAAATAATACTGCAGCATATGTGTGGTGAACCAAATCAAAAGTGATAAATAAAATATTATATATAATATGCGCTAGATATTAACTAATGTGATGCAAAACCATAAACACCAATGAAAAATCATAATAATCAGCAGGAAGTTCCAACAAACGGAAAAAACAAACTTCTTAGGCCGCGTACACACGATCAGACATGTCCGAGGAAACATGTCCGACGGACCGTTTTCATCGGACCACGCTGAAGTGGTCTGTTGGTCTGATGTGCGTACACACCATCGGACAAAAATCCCCTCGGACCAGAACGCGGTTACGTAGAACACAACGACGTGATGAAAAAACGAAGTTCAATGCTTCCAAGCATGTGTCGACTTGATTCTGAGCATGCGCAGGATTTTGGTCCGATGATTTTGTGTACTAACCATCGAACATGTGCCGATGGACAGGTTTCCAGCGGACAGGTTTCTAGGCATGTTTTGAAACTTTTGTTCGCTGGAAAACGGTCCGATAGGCCGTACACACGATCGAACATGTCCGCTGAAACTGGTCTGCAGACCATCGTGTGTACGCGGCCTTAATGCAATCCTCCACCACTCCTCCGTGTATGGGGGAAAAAAAAAATCGGTGTTTTAAAAAAAATCCCAAGATTATAGCTGCCCATCTCTCCAGTACCTTTTCAGTGTGTGTATGTATTCTGTGTTTATGTATACTGTGTGGCCCCATAATCTATTGCCTGGGGGCCCCATAATCTCCTATTGCCGGGGGCCCCATAATCTCATTTTGCCTGGGGGCCCTATGAGTTGTCAGTCCTCCCTTGTTCTGCAGATTTGCTACACTTTCAGAAAGCTTAACAAACTCGCAGGTTGTAACAGAAGTCTATGGCTCAGTGCAGGTAACCCGCAGTTAAACTGCTCTACACCCGCGGATCAGTTTGAAAGCGGCCCAGCAACCACTGCAGAAGAGATATGCCCATATATACACTGTGATTTTAGTAATAAAATTACCTTTAGCCCAGGTTCACACTGGGTACGATTAAGTTCGATTTGAGATGCGATTTCACATGTGAAATCGCATCTCAAATCGACGGCATTTGCCGGCAATGACACCGTCCTAATCGGTGCGACGCCGCATCTGCGGCGCTGCACCGATTTCAAAAAGTAGTTCCTGTACTACTTTTTGCGATTTCAGGACGCGATTTTGATGTCTCTTAAATCGCGGCTGAAATCAGGACTGCCAGCAGGAGTGAAATCGTGCGAGTTCACCTGAACTCGCATGGCTTCACTCCCGCAGCCCAGTGTGAACCAGGGCTTAATAACGGTATTCTATTCTGTTCTGAACCATCCCAGAGCAGGAGGTCGCAGGACACATCAGAGGGCTCCGCAGGCCACTGGTTGGGCACCACTGTGGTAAAAGATGGGTTTGGGAGGATTTTGTACATTTCGTTATGTATATATAGTATAACAATTTGGACATTATTTCCAGGGCCTTTTCTGGCACTTTTTGTTTACAAGTTTAAGGGCCAGATTCTCTAAGAAATCCGCCCGCGTATCGTAAGCCATTTACACTACGCCGCCGCATCGTACTAGAGCAAGTGCCGTATTCTCTAAGCATTTGCTCCGTAGTTTGCGTTGGTGTAGCGAAAATGGCCCAGCGTAAGCCCGCGTAATTCAAAGGGGGCGGCTTCTATTTAAATGAAGCGCGCCCCCGCGTCGAACGAACTGCGCATGCGCCGGCCGGGGAAAAAGCCCAGTGCGCATGCTCCAGCTCACGTCGGAAAGCGCCGTTGAAACCGACATCAAAACGTAGTGATCGTCACTACGCAATGCCCTATTCACGAACGAGTTAGTAAAACGACGTAAGCGACGGAAAAAGCTGACGCTGACCCGACGCCATACTTAACATGGCATCCGACGGCACCTGACGGCATCCGACGGAACTTCGTAAGGTTACTCCTCATAGAAGCAGGGGTAACCTTACGCGAACGAAAACGACGTACGCGAAGACGGGGCGGCGTAAAAGCGATCGGGAATCGGCGTAGTAGCCTCATTTGCATAGGCAAATTAGAAAACAACGTAAAGGCCACCTAGTGGCCGGAGTTGTCATTACAACTACGATCCGCAAGTGTAATGGTTTTACACTTGTCGGATGTTCAGGCGTATCTATGCAAAAGTGATGCTAAGAATCACTCGCATAGATACGAGCCAAAAAAACGGCGATATGACGGGGTATCTGAGATACTCCGTCGTAGCGCCGCTGAGAATCTGGCCCTAAATCGGTATTATTTTCTAGAAAATTACTTATAACCCCCAAACATTCTATATATTTTTTTTAGCAGACACCCTATGTAATAAAATTTTCATTTTTCGGAAACTCAGATATATCTGAATTTTCGAATTAGAATAGTACCGAATTTAAAGGAATCCGAAATAATGAAAAAAAAAGATTTTGGACGAAATTCAAATTTGAATAGTTTTCTAATACTTTCCGAATAGTTTTCAAATTCAAATTCAATTTTTTTTACAAATTTGATTCGTTTGAAAACTAAAATTTGAAAACGTTTTAAATTTGAATAGTTTTCCAATTTCCAAAGAGAATAAAATAGAATAGAAAATATAGGAAAAGAATAGAGAAAAATATATGATGATCAGTGCCCTGATAATCTGTACAGGTCTCCCCTGTGAGGAAATACCACTGATTGTCCAAAAACTAGCATTTCTTTGTTTACATATGATCAGCTGTGATTCGACACAGCTGATCACATGGGTGAAGAGCCTCGTCATTGGCTCTTTATCGAGATCGTGTCGCGGCATGTCCTAGGAACAAACACGATGAGACTGGGGCGGCGTTGTGTGACATTGTCCCAGGACAGGAGAGCGCTGTATGTGTATACAGTATATGGTGGGTGGAAGGTGGTTAAGCAGGTCAAATACAAATCAGAAGACACAAAAAAAAACATGCAGTGACAACTTCTCCACACAGTAATGCCACGTACAGACGCGGCAAAACCATGGATTTTTTTACAACAGATGTCGGCTCAAACTTGCCTTGCATACACACGGTCGCTCAAATGTTGTCGGAAATTTCGAACGCCAAGAACGCGGTCACATACAACACATACGACGGCACTATTAAAGGGAGGTTCAATATTAGTCGTGTTAGTAGAAGTTTGGCGAGAGACGATTTGCGCTTTTTAGCTTTGTGCTTTTCAGTCCGTTACAGCGTGACGAATGTGCTATCTCCATTACGAACACTAGTTTTACCAGACCGAGCGCTTCCGTCTCGTACTTGATTCAGAGCATGCGTGGAATTTTGTGCGTCGGAATTGTCCACACAGGATCGGAATTTACATGAACGGATTTTGAGAACCAGCTCTCAAAATGTCCGATGGGGCATACACACGGTCGGAATTTCCGACAACAAGCTCCCATCGAACATTTGTTGTTGGACATTTTGCAGAATTAGGGTTAAATGCATGGTATGTCTAGGGCAGGGGTTGCTAGGCTGGGGTCCATGAATCCCTAAATTGTCCTTTACATTCACTATACAGCCCCAAGCAATGGTTTTCCATTGTAAGAAACTGCAGTGTGTACAAAGTGCAGGCCCCTAGAGGTACACATTCCTGGACAACCCTCTGAACCCTGTAATTACAGCCACATCCAGACCATTGTGATAGGCTAACACCAGCTTCCAGAAAGTCATTAAAGTGTCAGGGTAGATAACAGCAACAAGTGCATTGAAGGTCACCATCACTATTTCTTCTTGTACTGTAAGCCACATTGTTTTATCCTGTTAAGCCTCGTACACACGACCGGTTTTCCCGGCAGGAAAACTGCCAGGAGAGCATTTGGCCGGGAATCCCGGCCATGTGTATGCGCCCTAGCAGTTTTCCCGACAGGAAAAATAGAGAACCTGCTCTCTATTTTCTCGTTGGGATTTCCGGCAGAGTGTTTCCTGCCGAGAAAACCGGTCGTCTGTATTCTTACCTGTCCGAGGTAAACCTACGTATGCTCAAGAAGACTTTGAAGCATGCGCGGTAGCATACAAGGTTAGTGTGGGGTGTAGCAAGATGGCGGCGACGGCATCGAATGTGATGAGTGCCGGCTCGTCGCAGTCGATGATGTAACCGCGTTCTTAATTTAGAGAAGTTGAAGAACTCTTTAACCACTTAAGACCCGGACCAAAATGCAGGTAAAGGACCTTGCCCTTTTTGCGATTCGGCACTGCGTCGTTTTAACTGACAATTGCGCGATCGTGCAACGTGGCTCCCAAACAAAATTGGCGTCCTTTTTTCCCCACAAATAGAGCTTTCTTTTGGTGGTATTTGATCACCTCTGCGGTTTTTATTTTTTTGCGCTATAAACAAAAATAGAGCGACAATTTTGAAAAAAATGCAATATTTTTTGCTTTTTGCTATAATAAATATCCCCCCAAAATATATATAATTTTTTTTTTTCCTCAGTTTAGGCCAATACGTATTCTTCTACCTATTTTTGGTAAAAAAAATCGCAATAAGCGTTTATCGGTTGGTTTTCGCAAAATTTATAGCGTTTACAAAATAAGGGATAGTTTTATTGCATTTTTACTACTAATAGCGACGATCGGCGATTTTTTTCGTGACTGCGACATTATGGCGGACACTTCGGACAATTTTGACACATTTTTGGGACAATTGTCATTTTCACAGCAAAAAATGCATTTAAATTGCATTGTTTACTGTGAAAATTACAGTTGCAGTTTGGGAGTTAACCACAAGGGGGCGCTGTAGGATTTGTGTGTTCCCTGCGTGTGTTTACAACTGCAGGGGGGTGTGGCTGTAGGTGTGACGTCATCGATCACGTCCCCCTATAACAGGGATGACGTGATCGATGCTGCGGCCACAGTGAAGCTTCGGGGAAGCCGTGTTTACACACGGCTCTCCCCGTTCTTCAGCTCCAGGGGACCGATCGCCGCACTCCAGCGGCGATCGGGTCTGCGAGTCCCGCGGTCCCGGAACTTCGGACCGGGTCACGGGAGCGCGCCGCGGGCACGCGCCCGTGACCCACGGCTGGGTACTAGAACCAACGTATATATACGTTGATGTGCCCAACCGTGCCATTCTGCTGACGTAAATGTACAGTAGGCGGTCCTTAAGAGGTTAATAAAGAATGCCTTTAACAGTCAGGACACAGCAATTTACTTAGATGTTGTTCAGAAAAAAGATTGTTAAATGCTTAAAATGTAACTTATACCCAAACTTTTTTTTAGGTTTATATAGAGTAGGGAAGAGTTTTTATTACTCCTGTGTTCTAATAGGGCAGCCTTCCTAACTAGGGTTACAGTTGTGCTCATAAGTTTACATACCCGGGCAGAATTTAAGATTTATTGGCCATTTTTCAGAGAATATGAACAATGACACAAAAACTTTTCTTTCACTCATGGTTAGTGTTTGGCTGAAGCCATTTATTATCAATCAAATGTGTTTACTCTTTTTAAATCATAATGACAACAGAAAATCCCCAAATGACCCTGATCAAAAGTTTACATACCCTGGAGATTTTGGCTTGATAACATGTACACAAGTTGACACAAAGTGGTTTGAATGGCTAATAAAGGTAACCATCCTCATCTGTAATCTGCTTGCTTGTAATTAGTCTGTGTGTATAAAAGATCAATGAGTTTCTGGACTCCTGACAGACCCTTGCATCCTTTATCCAGTGCTGCACTGATGTTATTGGATTCTGAGTCATGGGGAAAGCAAAATAATTGTCAAAGAATCTGTGGGAAAAGGTAGTTGAACTGTATAAAACTGGAAAGGGATATAAAAAGATATCCAAGGAATTGAGAATGCCAATCAGCAGTGTTCAAACTCTAATAAAGAATTGGAAAATTAGGGGTTCTGTTGAAACCAAACCACGGTCAGGTAGACCAACTAAAATTTCAGCCACAACCAGGGCCGCCATCAGGAATTATGGGGCCCCTTACACAGCTTTAGGCATGGGCCCCCTGGAGCAGAGAACCGGGGGTTTCCGCCTGAAATTGAGTAGGGGGGTTGCCGCGAATTGAGAAGCGAACAAAAATAAGAAGAAATAATGAAAAATATATATAAAAAAAAGGGGTAAGCCATCTGGGGCCCTGGGGACCTCTGGGCCCTTTAATAAAAAGAAAAAAAGAGAGAAAAAAATAAATATATATATATATATATATATATATATATATATATAAAATATATATATATATATTTTTTTAAAAAGGGTGGTTGCCATCTGGGGCCCTGGGGACCTCTGGGCCCTTTAATATTTTTTTTTTATAAAAATAAATTACAAAAAAAGGGGGGTTTCCATCAGGGACCTCTGTGCCCTTTAATAAAAAGAAACCTCTGGGCCCTTTAATAAAAAAAATAGATAAACAAACATAAAAAAATAAACATTTATATAAAAAAAAATGGGGGGTTTGACACATGGGGCCCTGAGGACCTCTGAGACCTTTAATAAATATAAATATATATATATATAAGAAAAAAATAAAAATAAAATAATAATATATATATATATATATATATATATAAAATAAAAATAAAATATATGAAAACATTTTTTTTATAAAAAAGGGGGGTTGTCATCTGGGGCCCTGGGGATCTCCGGGCCCCTGGGGAGCTCCAGACCCCTAAAAAAAATTTGCCCTTTAATAAAAAAAGAAAATAAAAATATATTAAAAAATAAAAAAAATTATAAAAAAAGGGGAGTTTCCATCCGGGCCCTGGCCTTTTAATAAAAAATAAAAGAAAAATATATTGACATTTTTTTTTTTAATAAAAAATAAATTAAAAAAGAGGGGGTTGTCATCTGGGGCCCTGGGGGCCTCTGGGCCCCTGGGGACCTCCGGACCCCTAAAAAAATAAAATAAAAAAATTGGCCCTTTAATAAAAAATAAAATAAAAATATTTAAAAAATATATATTTTTTTATAAAAAATAAATAAAAAAAGAGAGGGTTGTCATCTGGGGCCCTGGGGGCCTCCTGGCCCCTGGGAACTTCAGGTCCCCTAAAAAATATATATATATATATATATATATATTTTTTTTAAGGGGGTTCCCACCCGGGCCCCTGGGGACCCCCAGGCCCCTTACAGGTGTACTGCCTGTACCCCCCTGATGGCGGCCCTGGTCACAACTTCCAGGAAAATTGTTCAGGATGTAAAGAAAAAAACACAAATAACTTCAGATGAAATACAGGACTCTCTGAAAACATGTGGTGTGGCTGTTTCAAGATGCACAATAAGGAGGCACTTGAATAAGGATGGGCTGCATGGTCGAGTCGCCAAAAGAAAGCAATTACTACACAGGTGTCACAAAGTATCCTGCTTACAATACACCAAACAGCACAGAGA
The DNA here is from genome assembly GCA_029574335.1 of Rana kukunoris. Taxonomy (NCBI): domain Eukaryota; kingdom Metazoa; phylum Chordata; class Amphibia; order Anura; family Ranidae; genus Rana; species Rana kukunoris. The sequence goes on from CM056053.1 coordinate 452,520,070, forward strand.
CAAGCCTCAAACCTTCTGCCACAAAGTCATTTGGAGTGATGAGACCAAAATGGAGCTTTTTGGCCACAACCATAAACACTCTTTTCGGAGAGGAGTCAACAAGGCCTATGATGAAAGGTCCACCATTCCTACTGTGAAACACGGAGGTGGATCGATGATGTTTTGGGGGATGTGTGAGCTACAAAGACACAGGAAATTTGGTCAAAATTGGTGGCAAGATGAATACAGTATGTTATCAAAAATACTAAAGAATTAAAGGAACATTTGTATTTATCAGCCAGGAAGCTGCACATTGGGATGTACTTGGACATTCCAACATGGCAATGATCCAAAACACAAGGCCAAGGTGGTCTGTCATTGGCTACAGCAGAATAAAGTGAAGGTTCTGGAGGGCTAAAACATGCCATTCATGCAAGACAGCCCAAGAATTTACAGGAACTGGAGGCTTTTTGCCAAAAGGAATGGGCAGCTTTACCATCTGAGAAGATAAAGAGCCTCATCCACAAATACCACAAAAGACTTCAAGCTGTCATTGATATTAAAGGGGGCAATGCACAGTATTAAGAACTGAGGTATGCCAACTTTTGAATCAATCATTCTAGTGCAAGACCTCCTCTGTATCTCTAAATATGTATCTTGTAAAAATGTTTAAAGCGTTGACTATGGAGATTTTTAAGTACCGTAGTTTGTCGCCATTTAACGAGTGTTTGCCCAATATTAAACTATGACAGGTATCTATTTACTCAGCGTAACGTATCATCATCTTTCACATTGTATAAAAGAAATGTGGGCAACTATTGTGTTTTTTTTTTTCTATTCAAGTGCAGTGTGACATAAAATATTACAACAGTTGCCATTTTATTCTCTAGGGTCTCTGCTAAACAAAAATATATATAATTATTGGGGGTTCTAAGTAGTTTTCTAACAAAAAATACAAATTTCAACTTGCAAACAAAAAGTTTCAGGCATGGTTAGCAAGTGGCATTTTTGGGCTTCACATTCTTATCAAGCACACCTTGATATGATGCAAAAATCATAGTTTAGACCCTAAGGGCCAGATTCTCATAGAATTCCGGCGGCGTAGCGTAAGCCATTTACACGACGCCGCCGCATCGTACTAGAGCAAGTGCTTTAATCTCAAAGCACTTGCTCCGTAGTTTTCGCCTGCGTCGCGTAAATCGCACAGCGTAAACCCACGCAATTCAAATGGGGCGGCATGTATTTAAATTAAGCGCGCCCCCACGTCGAACGAACTGCGCATGCACCGGACGGGGAAAAAGCCCAGTGCGCATGCTCCAAAGGACGTCACATTTTCTCAATGTAAACGACATAATCGCAGCGTACGCCAGCCCCATTGAGAATCGACGTACGCAAACGACGTAAACGACGCACAACACGACGCGGTCCCGAGGCCATACTTAACATGGCATCCGACGGCACCCGACGGCACTTCGTAAGGTTACTCCACATCGAAGCTGGGGTAACCTTACGCAGACGAAAACGACGTACGCGACGACGGGGCGGCGTAAAAGCGATCAGGGAAACAGCGTACTACCTCATTTGCATATGCAAATGAGAAAACAACGTAAAGGCCACCTAGTGGCCGGAGTTGTCATTACAACTACGATCCGCAAGTGTAATGGTATTATACGACTGGGTATCTGAGATACTCCGTCGTAACGCCGCTGAGAATCTGGCCCTAAATCAGCAAGAAAACCTCAAAATATTAGACATGTGCAGACTGAAATATTTAGTTTTGTTTTCGTCCGGAAAATAAATGTATTTCGTTACTCCCGAAAATCGTTTTGATTTATTTTGTTTTCGTTCGGAAAGTTTTCGTCGAAAAATCCTTGTTTTCTGTCGAATGGTCAAAGAATATTCGACAGAACATCGAAACTTTACATAAGCCTTCAATGAGATCAGATTCGACGACTTTAGATGCTTTGTCGAATTTTCGTCGTTCAATTCTTACCTATTTACTGTATTCAGTCAGCGTTATGTTCAACTGGAACGAAAACGAAAATAAAGAAAAATATATTGTCGGATCTTTCGGTTTTCGTTTTCTGCGCTTTTGTTTTCGTTTGTTAAAAATGCATTCTAACGAAAACGAATGCACATACAAAATATTATATTTTACCATCATGCTTGGCAGTTGGTATGATGTTCTTCTATAACTATGGCCCAACAACCTAATCTTTGATTCACTATTCTACACAAGGGGGGCTTCTACAGGAAAATAACACAAGCAAACTACAAAAAAGGCAAAGTTCACCTTTCCAAAAAAAACTGTAGATGTAAACAAAGGACGTTTGAAGATAAAAACAAACTGTGCAGCTTTCACCAAAGCTGAATAATGTCCTTGCCATCAGTGTTGTAAGTAACGGAGTTACAATAAACGCAGTTACCTAACGCAGCCCCTTTTGAGGGTAACGAGTAATCTACCTGATTACTCTTCCCCTCACGGTAACGCAGTTCCCATTACTTGGGCGGCATTACTGCAATTACATCTACCGCCACTAGATGGCAGCAGAGTAATTGCTTCTGCCGACGCTGTGAACATACATATGGGTGGAACTCCACTTTAGAATCATGTGACCGCTGTGATGGCCTCTCACAGCGGTCTGAAAACTCCCACTCGGAAGGAGCCCTGGATACAATGAGCCCCACCCGCCTCACAATGACCTATCACCGAGGAACAACTCACATCGATCACACACACTGTAAGCGCAACCTGATCAATGATCCGGGGAACACATGGCCGGAACAAAATGTTCCACAGAACAAACGTTCCCTATACAACACAGTGTACACAGCGACATCTAGTGGTCAACATGATAAGTGCAGGACACCTATACAGACCAATGATCAGAAGGTTATTTTTGGTCAGTGATTTCATCTCTTCATCAGACAACAAAGAAAAATCTGACACCCCCATTCCAGATCCCTTGCATCTAATAAAGCTTATATAAGATAAATAAAATAATAAACAATAAACTAAAGAAAATTCTAATAAAGCCTAATATAAGATTTTAAATTACAGACTCTGTAAACATCAAGGGAATGTATAATTTAAACATACATTTTAATCCAGCTTATAATTTGGATGTAATATGTAGCAGATGGATAAGGTTTTTAAGTCCTTTTAGCTGCACATACATGGTGGGACGGATCACCTAGGCTGGGATATACACGAGATCACCATTTGTTTCCGGTTTTCTTCTCTCAAGGATCTGCCATTCTTTTGTCTTGGAGTATTAACTCACTGCTCCCTGGCAAGCGCCCGTCATCTGCTTCTCAACAAAGCATTGTAGAATATTTAAAAAAAGTCAGTTACTTTGCTGAGTAACTAATTACTTTTTCAATGTAGTAACTGAGTCACTAACGCAATTACTTTTTTGGAGAAGTAATTTGTAACTGTAACTAATTACTTTTTTAAAGTAAGATGAGCAACACTGCTTGCCATAGGTGTGGACCATGTACGTATCTCAAGCCTGACTGGACAACTACTAGGGTGTTGCCAAGGACATTGCTAAGACACGCCTAGCTGTTAATGCATAGTTGCCAACATTGTAAAAAAAATCTAGGGACACTTTTTTGTCTGTGGGCGGAGTCTTGTAATAATTAGGGGGCGGACCATTCGTTTGTAGGTGTAACATAGTGGGGACGCGTGCCGCTGCGAAAAATGGGTGTGTAACCACTTAAGACCCGGACCCAATATGCAGGTTAAGGACCTTGCCCCTTTTAGCTATTCGGCACTACGTCGCTTTAACTGACAATTGCGCAGTCGTGCGACGTGGCTCCTAAACAAAATTGGCGTCCTTTTTTTCCCACAAATAGAGCTTTCTTTTGGTGGTATTTGATTATCTCTGCGTTTTTTATTTCTTGTGCTATAAACAAATATAGAGCAACAATTTTGAAAAAAATTCAATATTTTTAACTTTTTGCTATAAAAAGATATAACCTTTTTTTCCCCAGTTTAGGCCGATACGTATTTTTCTACCTATTTTTGGTAAAAAAAATTGCAATACGCGTTTATCGATTGGTTTGCACAAAATGTATAGCGTTTACAAAATAGGGGATAGTTTTATGGCATTTTTATTAATAATTGTTTTTTACTACTAATGGCGGCGATCAGCGTTTCTTTTTTCCATGACTGCGACATTATGGCGGACACATCGGATACTGTTGACAAATTTTTGGGATCATTGTCATTTTCACAGCGAAAAGTGCTATAAAATTGCACTGATTACTGTACAATCGACAATGGCAGTGAAGGGGTTAACCACTAGGGGGCACTGTAGGGGTTAAGTGTGACCTCATGTGTGTTTCTAACTGTAGGGGGGCGGGGCTGGACGTGTGACGTCAGTGATTGTCGTTTCCTATATAAAATTAAATGCACTGTGGGCAGCACAGTGGTGTAGTGAGTAGCACTCTCGCCTAGCAGTAAAAAGGGTTGCTGGTTTGAATCCCGACCATGACACTACCTACCTGGAGTTTGCATGGGTGGGTTTCCTCCCACACTCCAAAGACATGCAAGTAGGTTAATTGGCATCTGCCTAAGAATTGGCCCTAGTATATGAATGTGAGGTAGCTCCTTGAGTGTAGGGACCGATGCAAATGTACATTGTATATGTGGAGGGCTGCGTAAATTGACGGCGCTATACAAGTACCTTAAATAAATAATGAAAACTGTGTAAATGACACTGGCAGGGAAGGGATTAAACACTAGGGGGCGATCCAGGGGTTAAGTGTCCCCTAGGGAGTGATTCTAACTATAGGGGGGATGGTCTCACTACAACATGACAAAGATCACTGCTCCCATTGACAGGGAGTAGATCCCTGTCATGTTGCTAGGCAGAACTGGGAAATGCATTGTTAACATAGGCATCTCCCTGTTCTGCCACTCAGTCATGGGCAGCCTGCAGACATCGGACCCATGAGCACGCTCACAAAGTACACAGCGATTTAAAGGGGATGTCCATTTGCCCCGCCGTGCCATTGTTCCGATGTACATCGGTGTGCGCTGGTTAGCAAGCGGTTAATCTGCAGATGTCCCTTACCTGCATAGGCAGTTTTTTGGTAAAGAAGAACTAACCCTTTAAATACATATGGGAAGATTCTTGTTTAAATAAATGGTCCCATTCACAAGCCAGCGTGAGACTCACGCAGGCGCAGTAGGAAATGGGCAGTAAAGCCGTACGGCTTCACTGCCTGTTTCCCATAGTGTGGATGGCGGCGCGGGACCTGGATCGATCGTGGGACCGGCATCGGGGGGGCCATCAGCGCGGGCAAGTAGGACAAGGTAAGTGTCCCTATTTAAAGTCAGCAGCTACACTGTTTAAGTCTGCCCTCTTTAGTAATGTGATCCGTATAGAACAGTTATGTTATTGTAATGTTGTCACACGTATGCTTGTATGAGAAGTAGAAGGAATGTAGTATTATAGCCTGGTGAAAGGTTGCTCAGGAGTAACTCACAATACAATGTACTTGTGTTGTGGGTCGTTATAGAAATTCAAGCAGCTTCATTGTATAGTAGAGCTATTACAGGTCTAATGTCAACACAGGTCAAAGGAGGGAGCTGTGGTGGCTCAACGTGATTGGCACTGCGCTGACAAGCCATTCACCTCTGCAGCCAAGGGTTCGGATCCCGGTCTCGGCTACATGTGAATTGAGTTTGGTGGTCTCAGCCCGGCTCCCGGTGGGTGTGCTATGCAAGGTACGCCTGTGCTTAGTACGCCCACCCCCCCCCCCCACAAAAAAACCACCACACTTGCACGCACACAAAATTGGTTTAAAACACATGCACTTTGGCCATGCGGTCTCTTAAAATAAAGAGAGGCGAAGGACCTACGGGGCTGGCTGGGTGGGCTAGGCCCCCTCACTCCCTCATAGGGGGAGTCCCTCTGCCCCATTGGGTCCCGTTGGGCCCCAGTTGGGCTCCCAAGAGGAGCAGGTAGGGCGGGGTAGTGGGAGGCCCCCCTTCACACCCGCCATTGCCACCAGGGGCATGGAGAAGGATGGCGATTGCCTCCGGGGGGAGGGTCTGCCTACTCCCAACTCCTGCAGTCCGGCTCCTCTCTCTCGAGTTCACGCACAAAAATACACTTAAAAAAAAAAAAAAAAAAAAAAAAAAAAAAAAAAAACACAGGTCAAAGGTCCCAAACGACCCCTTGCAGTTTAAGAAGTAAGTGTTACGCATCAGCAACACTGAAAAATAGTGCAAACAAAGAGGAATATACCATGCAAAGAGCAAAAGGACATAATAAATATCAGATTTAAGTTTAGTGTACTGCAAAAAAATAAGAAGCTTACTGATTGCTATTAGTAAGACCATAATCACAGCTTTGCATTGCAGTAACACCCCATGCATGTGATTTGCAGTTCCCTTAATTTCAGTGCTAATCAATGCACCAAAAGGGATGCGATACCACGTGTTGAAGGGACACGCAATACCAACCCTTCCCACCGCAGATTTAGTGGAAGCCGAATCAAACTTGACACATCTAGGTGGGTCATCCCAGTCCAGAAAGAGTCTAATGCCCCGTACACATGATTGGGCTTTTGCCCGGCCAAACTCACATCGAAATTCCGATGGAATTCCATCGGAGAAAAAGAGAACATGTTCTCTATCTAAACTTCGACAGAATTCCTCCGAATATCCGATGGAAAAACTCAGATGGGGCATACACACATTCCAACTGACTTTTTCCATCGCAAATTACGATCATGTGTACGGGGCATAACACCGCTCATTCGGTGGATAAAGATTTGTTGGTGGGTGCTGGCTCCGGCTCACCACCGTCAATAGTAATTGAAGAAAAGGAAAATTGGTCGCACACCATGGAAGAAAGAACTCCTGTAGAATAGTTACTTTATTGCCAAAATGCCAAAGGACGTAGACAGGACGTTACAGGAACATTGTTGACCGCTTTTACACGGAAAACCCGTGCTTGTGAACCGGTCTACCAATGTTCCTGTAACGCCCTGTCTATGTCCTTTGGCATTTTGGCAATAAAGTAACTATTCTACAGGAGTTCTTCCTTCCATGGTGTGCGACCAATTTCCCCTTTTTTCAATGGGCCATCCTGGTACTGATGGCGAGTTAGTACAGTGGCTAAGTGGTTAGCACATCTACCTGGTAGCATCAGATTTGTTAATTCAAATTCCAACAATGTCACTACATGCCTAGAGTGTGCATGTTCTCCCTGTGCATGCGGGGGGTTCTTCGGTTTCCTCCCACTCTCCAAAGACATGCTTTAGGTTAAATGGCCCTAGTACATAAATCTCAGTTAGGGGCCTTAGATGGTCAAGCTCCTAGAGGGCAGGGACTGATGTGATCATTTTTCGGGTTTTGAAAAACGACAAAATTTGTTTTCAAGCATGCTGCATTTTTTAACAACGTTTTAACCCCTTCCATGCAGGGCATTTTCACCCACTTCCTGCCCAAACCAATTTTTAGTTTTCAGCGCTGTTGCACTTTGAATGACAATTGCGCAGTCATGCAACACTGTACCCAAATTAAATCTTTATGTTGTTTTCCCCCCACAAATAGAGCTTTCGTTTGGTGGCATTTGATCATCTCTGCGGTTTTTATTTTTGTGCTATAAACAAAATAAGAGCGACAATTTTTAAAAAAAAACACAATATTTTTTACTTTTTTATTAATAAATATCTAAAAAAATAAAAAATCCTCAGTTTAGGCCGATACGTATTCTTCTACATATTTTTGGTAAAAAAAAATCGCAATAATCGTATATTGATTGGTTTGCGCAAAAGTTATAGCATCTACAAAATAGGTGATAGATTATGGCATTTTTATTTTATAATTTTTTTTACTAGTAATGGCGGCGATCTGCGATTTTTTTATTGTGACCGTGACATTGCGGCGAACACATCGGACACTTTTGACATGTTTTTGGGACCATTCACATTTATACAGCGATTAATGCTATAAATAAGCACTGATTACTGTGTAAATGTGACTGGCAGGGAAGGGGTTAATGCTAGGGGGCGGCGCTGAAGGGGTTAAAATGTTACCTAAAGTGTGTTCTAACTGTAGGGGGGAGGGGACTCTCAAGGGGAGGAGACCGATGTGTGTTCCTCTGTACTGGGAACACAGCATTGGTCTCCTCACCTCTGACAGGAGGTGGCGCCGCGCTCCCTAGAACGCCGGGAACATAGGACGTCATACGACGTCCTCCGGGATAGAGGAAAGGTTCCTGGCGCCAAAATTTTACAATGCGCCGGTAAGGAAGTGGTTAAATGATGTCGTTTCTGGTTGTAAAAAATGATCGTGTGTGGGCTAAAACGACGTTAAAAACCCGCACATGCTCAGAAGCAAGTTATGAGACGGGAGCGCTCGTTCTGATAAAACTACCGTTCATAATGGAGTAAGCACATTCATCACGCTGTAACAGACAGAAAAGAGTGAATCGTCTTTTACTAACAAGGAATCAGCTAAAGCAGCCCCAAGGGTGGCGTCACCCGCATGGAACTTCCCCTTTATATTGCCGTTGTACGTGTTGTACGTCACCGCGCTTTGCTAAAGCATTTTTTTTAAACGATGGTGTGTGGGCATGGTGTGTGGGCAGCGTCGTTTTTTTTGCCGAAAAAAACTTCTTTTTTTTTTCACGATGGTGTGTGTCATTTATTTAGGCAGAGCCCCTTTTACACGGGTCGTCAGGTCCACCTTGGAGCCATTTATTTAGGCAGACCTGAACGGATGCTCTGTGCAGTCTTGACATCTGAAAAGTGTGACTTGACTTTTTCCATCCGACTGGCGGATAAGATCGGATGAATACAGACTTTGTGGTCTGTCTTCATCCGATCCCCCATAGAGGAGAGGGGCGCTCTGACAGGTCTGTCGAAGTCTCCAAGGAGACACCTCACTGGGGAGTATATGTTTGGGATGGCCAATCTATTCTCTAGGAATACCAGGATTACCATCCAAAATTGTGCTACACTTGGGCACCTGCATATATCATGTGAAAGTAGTTCCCCTCCTCTTCATGGCAGCGATGGCATTTAGGGGAGTCTGCTCTACCCATCTAATACAGAGAGGCTGAGGTATAATATATTCTATGTAGAAAGTTAAATTATATTATCTTTTATCTAGCAGATATAACCAGGGCTGTCTTAAATAGACCTTAATGAGCGCTATTAGCTCACTTCTCGGAACGAGGTGTAGGTCTGGTGCACGCCGAGCGAGATCTCATCTTGACGCGGCGTGTCTTCTGGGTATCGATCCAGCCATGTGACTGGACGATGACGTCACTCGGGAGGTTTAAATCTGGCGAGGGTCCGGCGGATGTCCTTTCGCCGTGGATTCCCCCTGCGCATGCTGCAATTAGCGGCGCATTGCGAGGGGAATATCTCCTAGGTTTAGGAGATATTCTTTATACCTATAATAAGGCTTACCAGTGGTTTACAACCACTTTAACCACTTGCATACTGGGCACTTACACCCCCCTCTTGCCCAGGTAAAATTTCAGCTTCCGGCACTGGGTCGCTTTAACTGACAAACGTGGCTCCCAAACAAAATTTACACAAGTAGAGCTTTCATTTGATCGCCTGTGCATTTTTTGCGCTACAAACAAAAAAGAGCGTCAATTTTGAAGAAAAATACAATATTTTTTACTTGTTGCTATAATAAATATCCCAAATTTTTTTTCTCAGTTTAGGGCGATACGTATTCTTCTACATATTTTTGGAAATCGCAATAAGCGACTGGTTTTCGCAAAAGTTATAGCGCTTACATTTTTTTTTTTCTAGAAATGGCGGCGATCTGCGATTTTTATTGGTACTGCGACGTTATGGTGGACACATCGGACACTTTTGACACATTTTTGGCGCCATTCACATTTATACTGCAATCAGTGCTATAAATATGCACTAATTACACTGGCATTGAATAACACTAGAGAAAGGGGTTATAACTGTGAGGTGACTGGGGGGGTGACCGATCTGTGTCCCTATTTATCTCCTCCTCTCCAGAGACAGGACGCTGTCTCTGTGTAAAACGGCAATGAGAGATGATCTTATCATCTCTCATTCGCACACAGATCGCATCGCAAATGGCCACTCTGATTGGCCGTTATCTGTGATTGGCCGTGTCCAAGGGACACGGACAACACAGGGCTTCCCCGCAGCACGCTCTACAAATGACGGCATGTTGGATATTCAGGCCCGCACTTTTGCCTTCATTCGACGGTAGCGCGGGCCTGAAGTGGTTAATAAAATATAACCGAAGGAAGAAGGTCCCCACCACCTCCGTCCATGTTTTATCATTCAGTGTTGGGATGTCGGAGGTCCACTGTCTCGCTACTTTTTTCATTCTCTGGGATGCGGAGGGCAGGAGAAAGTATCTAGATATCAGTTTGGTATGGTGATCCTCAAACCCAGAAGTTTCGATCTAACCCTTTACTTACTCATTTATGTGCATATTGCTATTTACTGAAACCTATGACAATATACAGTAGTGGGTTCATTTACCACTAACCAGTCTGACATTTACTTTTTGATACTGAACCTTTAGTTGGGTGCAGGGCAGGGATCTTAGTGTTAGGGTGGACCAGTGTTGCCAACCTACCAGATTGAAATTTACTGGCATGACACCCAAAATTTACTGGCGCAGCCACGTTTTTACTGGCATTTCACAAAAGTTACTAAATTACATTTTCGGTGCAATTTTCAGTATTTAGGCTACAAACAAGTACGCTAGGCAAATAGCAATGTTATCCCCCTTAAGGTAGCCACATATTTTCCCCCTGCCTCCAATATTTTTCGCCACCAACATACAATCAAACCCCCCTAGCCTTACATCACCCCCTCTGCCACCACCCCCCCCCCCCCCTACAGTGCCACAATCTCCCCCTGCCTCCAATCTCCCCCTCAGGCCACAATCTCCCCCTGCCTCCAATCACCCCCTGCCTTCATCTCCCTCGGTGCCACCATCACCCCCCTGCCTTCATCCCCCTCTGCCACCAACACCCCCCTCTGCGGTGCCACAATCTCCCCCTGCCTCCAATCACCCCCCTGCCTTCATCCCCCTCTGCCACCAACCCCTGCCTCCACCCCCCTCTGCGGTGCCACAATCTCCCCCTGCCTCCAATCACCCCCCTGCCTTCATCCCCCTCTGCCACCAACACCCCCCTCTGCGTCCCTCCAATCACCCCCTGCCTTCATCCCACTCTGCCACAATCTCCCCCTGCCTCCAATGTCCCTCCAACCCCCTCTGCGGTCACCCCCTGCCTTCATCCCCCCTGCCTTCCCACTCTGCCACCCCTGCCTCCACCCCCCTCTGCGGTGCCACACCCCTGCCTCCATCCCCCTCTGCCACCAACACCCCCCTCGGTGCCATCTCCCCCTGCCTCCAATGTCCCTCCAATCACCCCCTGCCTTCATCCCACTCTGCCACCAACACCCCTGCCTCCATCCCCCTCTGCGGTGCCACAATCTCCCCCTGCCTTCATCGTCCCCTGCTTCCACCCCCCCTATGCGGTGCCACCAACAACCCCTGTCTCCATCCCCCACCCTCTGCGGTTCCACCATCCCCCTCTGGGGTGCCCCAACACCCCCTGCCTCCATCGCCCTCTGCGGTGCCACTGCAGCCACCATCAACCCCTGCCGCCAAATAACCCCTGCCTCCAATCTCCATGCGCAGTTCCAAGCCGAACCGATCTCGGCTATTTTTACTGGCACATTCCTGCAACCACGGACATTTACGAACGGGGGGAAAAAAGTGCCCGTTTTTACGAACCGTCCGTAAAAATACGGACGGTTGGCAACACTGGGGTGGACTTATCCTTTAAAGTGGTTGTAAAGGTTCAGGTTTTATTTTTTTTAAATTACAAACATGTCATACTTACCCCACTGTGCTGTTCATTTTGCACAGAGTGGCCCCCGATCCTCCTGTTCTGGGGTCCCACGGCGGGCTCTCGCGGCTCCTCCTCGCAATAGCTAACCCCCTCTGGGGGTTACCTTGCGTGCACACTCCTATGTCATACACTCGTCGTCCATAGCCGCCGAATGTATTCCTTGGCCCTGCCCCCCAGCAGCCTCGTTATTGGATTTGATCAACAGCAGCGGGAGCCAATGGCTGCACTGCTATCAATCTATCCAATCAACGCTGAGACTCCGTGGAGAAGAGGACGCCGGGGACACGCTGACCAGGTGAATTGAATCAGGTAAGTTAAACGGGGGGCCTGGGGAGTGGGGACCCGTGATTGCCAGGTGTTTTTTCACCTTAATGCATAGGATGCATTAAAGGGGTTGTAAAGGAAAAAAAAAAAAATTCATAATAAGCATCCTTTACCTGCAGACATTCCTCTTTTCACTTCCTCATTGTTCATATTTGCTCAGAAGTTGCTCTATTTCTTCTCTGTTCTGTTCACTTCCTGCTTGTCTGATTGTTACTCACCACCGTAAAGGGAGCCTTTACAGCGGTGGTCAGTGATGTGCTCGCCCCCTCCTGTGAACTATATCTGTGCGGCAGGGCGCTCTCTACGTGTTAGAGACTTCAAGGAGGTGTGAATTACTGGGCGTGCCGCAATGCATACTGGAAAATGTAGTTCTTACATGAACGAGCGCCGCAAACCAGGAAGTGAATGAGAGAACAGAAACTAGAACGCCGGAGGTGATATAGATGAAGGAATTTAATAGGTATTTACTTGTTTTTTAACAGAATCATTACACTATTCTGTCTGTCTACCTTGCAGACAATAATTTTAGGCAACCATTTTTTTTCCTTTACAACTCCTTTAAGGCGAAAAAACACAAACCTTTGAAGATGCATAAGTGTTATATTACCACCAGGTGGCAGTGGAGGTCTTCTCCATAAATCTATAGAATGAAGAAAGGTTCAGTAGGAATGGGTGAGCAATGCATAGGAAAGTGAAGGCGCAGTGCAGTTGTTTGACAAACCCTATACAACAAAAGGGATCATTTCTAACGCAAATTTACCTTGTTTTTTTTTTTTTTTTACCTATAATATTTTTGCTGTTCCTTCTTCAATTCCATTTTTCACCCAATCCAGTTCTATGTGCTGCCTTGCCCTTGTGGATCGATTTTTAATGTTGCTTGTTGTTTCGTTCGGTGCTTTGAACAAACAGCAATGGCTGCCAAAGAATACACTTAGCTGGCGGTCATTGCACTTCAGCTTACAGCATCCTCAGTAGAGGATCAGTGGGAAAGTCTGTTGTGTAAAAAGGGAATATATTTTTGGGTATTATAATGTATATCTGTATATTATTTTTATGCGACTTTAAAGTGTTTTTTTTTTTTAACATTTGTATCCCATTGGGGGAAAATCTTCCTTTCTGTCCTTTAGACACAACAGGAAGTAAAAGCAAATCCTTCTCGAAGTGAGGGAATTTCTCTATAAGTGCCTGTGACCATGAGCTTTGGGCTAGTGTCATGACCTCAATTTAACCACTTAAGGCCCGGAAGGGTTTACCCCCTTAAAGGGTCACTTTTTTTTAGCTAAATAGCTTCCTTTGCCTTACTGCAGTCCTGGTTTTATGTCCTCATTGTTCGTTTTTGCTTTGAAGTTGCTGTAATTCTGCTCTGATCTCCACACTTCCTGCTTGTCTGGCTCCTTATGAAAAATCTCATGGCAGCTTTTCACGGTGGTCCAAGCTGTCATTACTGTGTGTCTAAAACTTCCCAGATTCATTTTAAAAACAAAACACTGCCCTGGATTTGTTTGTTTTTGTTCTGTGTGTCTCTCTACTTCACAAAAACATGAAACCAGTTTAAAAGTGAAACTAAACTGCAGGCACATTATATGATTGATTTTTATCTATTTTTAATAATTTTTAAAAGGAATCAGTTAACTTTTATGTCTCTATATCCTGTAAACAGTCATTTCAGCAACATTTTTTTTTTCCTTTAGTGACCCTTTAATGACGGGCCATTTTTTGAGATACGGCACTGACGCCACTTTAACTGACAATTGCGCAGTTGTGCGATGTTGTACCCTTGTCCTTTTTTTTCCCACAAACAGAGCTTTCTTTTGGTGGTATTTGATTATCTCTGCGGTTTTTATTTTTTGCGCTATAAACAAAAAAAGAGCGACAATTTTGAAAAAAAAGCAATATTTTGTACTTTTTGCTATAATAAATATCCCCAAGAAAAATATAAAAAAAAATAATTTCTTCCTTAGTTTAGGCTGATACGTATTTTCTACATTCTTTTGGTGAAAAAAATCGCAATAAGTGTATATTGATTGGTTTGCGCAAAAGTTATAGCGTCTACAAAATAGGGTATAGAATTATGCCATTTTTATAATATATACATATATATTTACTGGTAAAGATCTGCGATTTTTACCGGGACTGCGACATTGCAGCGGACATATCGGACACTTTTGTCACTTTTTTAGAACCAGTAACATTTTATACAACAATCAGTGCTATAAAAATGCACTGATTACTGTGTAAATTACACTGGTAGGGAAGGGGTACACTAGGGGGCGATCAAGGGGTGAAAGGGGTTGTAAATAGGTTCCTTTAAGCTAGTGCATTGTTGGTTCACTTACCTTTTTCTTTGATTTCCTTCTAAATGTTTTTTTTCTTTGTCTGAATTTCTCACTTCCTGTTCCTCCTCAGTAAGCTGTTCTGGATGACGATGATGGGGACAAGCTTACTGAGGAGGAACAGGAAGTGAGAAATTCAGACAAAGAAAAAAAAAACATTTAGAAGGGAAATGGAAGGAAAAGGTAAGTGAACCAACAATGCACTAGCTTAGGGCCGGCGACTTGTCATACTCTGCTCCCTATAACAGAATGCTGCGGAAGTGCTGTGGCGGCCAACTGCGCATGCGTTCCAATGGATTTACGACATTTCACACCAGCGAAACCTCGTTCGGCATCCAGGCTCTTTCCTTAACATCCCTGTGGATTGGAGGATGTTAAAAAAAGAGCCAGGAGGCCGAGCGAAGCGAGGACGTGAGCCCGACTGGCCACTTTCCCCTAAGTCCACGTCGCCCCGAATGACGGCTTAGCTGGTGTGTACTGTCGTAAATCCATTGGAATGCATCACAATTGCCTTTGGATGCGCAGTTGGCCGCTACATTACTTCCGGAGCATTGTATGATAGGGAGCCAAATATGACGCGTCACCGGATTCACACCTATGCAAATTGGTTGCGGCTTAAACCGCATCCAATATGCAGAACATTTCTAAATACATTGTTTTCAATGAGGCTGGTTCACATATGTGCGATGCATTCGCACTGCGCATTGCAGAAAAAAACGTGTGTGTATTTTATGCCTTGCGGTGCGGCTCAGGTGCAAATTCAGGCCCATTATCTTCTATGGGTACGCAGCTGATTTGCAGATGTGTTCATTTCTCTTCAGGATTTCTTCTCATTCAGCTCAATACACTTCCCCCCTCCCCCTCCCCTCTCCCAGGTCTCCAAATTCACAGCTAATCTGCAGTTAAAACACAATGGATCTGCTGAACACTTCTCTTATCTCTCTGCAAAGATAAGAGAGCTGAAATTCGCACCACACAAGTGTGATTCCAGCCTAAAGGAACCTATTTAGAAAATAAAAAACAAACCTTTACAACCCCTTTAACCACTCAAGACCCGGACCATTATGCAGGTTAAGGACCTTGGCCCTTTTTAGCGATTCGGCGCTGCGACGCTGTAGCTGACAATTGCGCGGTCGTGCGACGTGGCTCCCAAACAAAATTGGCGTCCTTTTTTCCCCACAAATAGAGCTTTCTTTTGGTGGTATTTGATCACCAAAAAACAAACTCCCATAGCCATGGGCGTCCGCTCCATAGGGCAAGGGGGGTCGTTTGCCCCCCCCTGGAATCGCCAGGTAGAGCCAAGAGCAGGGCCGAACTGGCCCTGGTGCCGATTTAATCAGTGACTGCAGCGCTCCCCTCTAGTTGTCCCTTATTTAGAGTGCCTGTCCCTCTTCTGGAATCAAATCCATTTGTCCCTCATTCCAAAAGGTTCCTCTTTTAGACCTGAAATAAATATACTGTCAATATAGTGTAGTGTTTCAGTCAAAGGAAAGGGGTGATGTGTAATGTATAAAGGGGTTCAGTGATGCAGGGTGCTGTGTAATGTAAAGGGGTCCAGTGGTGCAGGGTGCTGTGTAATGAATGTAAAGGGGTCCAGTGATGCAGGGTGCTGTGTAATGTAAAGGGGCCCAGTGATGCAGGGTGCTGTGCAATGTAAAGGGGTCCAGTGATGCAGGGTGCTGTGTAATGTAAAGGGGTCCAGTGATGCAGGGTGCTGTGTAATGTAAAGGGGTCCAGTGGTGCAGGGTGCTGTGTAATGAATGTAAAGGGGTCCAGTGATGCAGGGTGCTGTGTAATGTAAAGGGGTCCAGTGATGCAGGGTGCTGTGTAATGTAAAGGGGTCCAGTGGTGCAGGGTGCTGTGTAATGAATGTAAAGGGGTCCAGTGATGCAGGGTGCTGTGTAATGCAAAGGGGGCCAGTGATGCAGGGTGCTGTGTAATGTAAAGGAGTCCAGTGACGCAGTGTGCTGTGTAATGTAAAGGGGTCCAGTGATGCAAGGTGCTGTGTAATGTAAAGGGGGCCAGTGATGCAGGGTGCTGTGTAATGTAAAGGGGGCCAGTGATGCAGGGTGTTGTGTAATGTAAAGGGGGCCAGTGATGCAGGGTGTTGTGTAATGTAAAGGGGGCCAGTGATGCAGGGTGCTGTGTAATGTAAAGCGGTCCAGAGCTGGGGGGTGCTGTAAAAGGGTCCAGTGGTGCAGTTGTGGAGAGGGGTATAAAGAGATATTGAAAGATGCAGGGGGCACAGTGGGGTGTTTTTACATTTTAATGTGAGGGGGGCGCTTTTAACCCCCGCTAGCGGTCGAAGAAAGGGTAAAATGCGACTGTGTATCGCCGCTGCCGAAGCGCCCCCCTCTGAAAAAATTTCAGCGGACGCCCATGCCCATAGCGTAATCCAGTCGGGTTAAATTTAATAAAGTTAAAAGCAAATACACTTACATTTGAGAGATGGATAAAAAGCGAATCAAAATAGTTGTAGCCATACCTCAACGTGCCCATGCCTCACTGTGCCCATGCTTCACTGTGCCCATGCCTCACCGTGCCCATGCCTCACTCTGCCCATGCTTCACTGTGCCCATGCCTCACCGTGTCCATGCCTCACCGTGCCCATACTTCACTGTGCCCATGCCTCACTGTGTCCACGCCTCACTGTGTCCATGCCTCACTGTGCCCATGCCTCACTGTGCCCATGCCTCACTGTGCCCATGCCTCACTGTGCCCATGCCTCACTGTGCCGATGCCTCACTGTGCCCATGCCTCACTGTGTCCATGCCTCACTGTGTCCATGCCTCACTGTGTCCATGCCTCACTGTGTCCATGCCTCACCGTGCCCATGCCTCACTGTGTCCATGCCTCACCGTGTCCATGCCTCACTGTGCCCATGCCTCACTGTGCCCATGCCTCACTGTGCCCATGCCTCACTGTGTCCATGCCTCACTGTGTCCATGCCTCACCGTGTCCATGCCTCACCGTGTCCATGCCTCACCGTGCCCATGCCTCACCGTGTCCATGCCTCACCGTGTCCATGCCTCACCGTGTCCATGCCTCACCGTGTCCATGCCTCACCGTGTCCATGCCTCACCGTGTTCATGCCTCACCGTGTCCATGACTAGACTGATGTTTAACATGGGAGTCAATGGAAGGGGTGCCCGGTTTGAAAAATATATACCGTACTTTAAAAAATTGCTAATTTTATCAAAACGTTACTTGGGCACAATTAATATTTTAACGTCTGTTTAATGTCTGAGAAGGTTTAGTTAAATTGTTAAAAATATAGATGTAAAAATTAAAGTGAATCAGCGCACAGGAAGCATCGGACGCATATTTGTATTTTCATTTGCATTCTTGCACTTTAAAACGACCCGGCGGCCCTAGTGCTGAACATAATAACATGTTAATAAACAGCCTTGCGCTTGTTCTGCAATTAATTACTGTAAAGTTGGGTGAACCTGGAAAAGCCAGAAACCGTCTGATGGAGACAACAGCAGCCCTGGGAGGCAGAGGAGAGCGCCGGGCTCTGAAGAGGCGCACACTCCCGTAGGATACATCTACCCTCATACATAATGGATGTGTCTTCTGGCATGATTCTGACGAGGGTAAAAATAAACCTATATAATTATTTCACAGCCAGGCTGCCGCAGCATTACAGTGTTTCACCACCGCCCCGCGGATAGACACCATGTTATTTATTGTCTACCATACATCTGTAAAATTATGTAAACATACACTATATTACCAAAAGTATTGGGACGCCTGCCTTTACACGCACCTGAACTTTAATGGCATCCGAGTCTTAGTCCTTAGTCCTTAGGGTTCAATATTGAGTTGGCCCGCTCTTTGCAGCTATAACAGCTTCAACTCTTCTGGGAAGGCTGTCCACAAGGTTTAGGAGTGTGTCTATGTGAATGTTTGGCCATTCTTCCAGAAGGACATTTGTGAGGTCAGGCACGGATGTTGGACGAGAAGGCCTGGCTCGCAGTCTCCGCTCTAATTCATCCAAAAGGTGTTTTATTGGGTTGAGGTCAGGACTCTGTGCAGGCCTGTCAAGTTCCTCCACCCAAAACTCGCTCATCCATGTCTGTATGGACCTTGATTGGTGAGCAGTCATGTTGGAACAGGAAGGGATCATCCGCAAAAAAGTTCCCACAAAGTTGGGAGCATGAAATTGTCCAAAATGTCTTGGTATGCTGATGCCTTAAGGCCGCGTACGCACGATCAGACATGTCCGAGGAAACATGTCCCACGGACCATTTTCATCGGACCAGGCTGAAGTGGTCTGTTGGTCTGATGTGCGTACACACCATCGGACCAAAATCCCCTCGGACCAGGACGCAGTGACGTAGAACACATCGACGTCGACTTGATTCTGAGCATGCGCGGGATTTTGGTCCAATGATTTTGTGTACTAACCATCGAACATGTCTGACGGACAGGTTTCCAGCGGACAGGTTTCTAAGCATGTTTGGAAACTTTTGTCCGCTGGAAAACGGTCCAATAGGCCATACACACGATTGAACATGTCCGCTGAAACTGGTCTGCTGTCCAGTTTCAGCAGACATGTTCGATCGTGTGTACGCGGCCTAAGAGTTCCCTTCACTGCAACTAAGGGGCCAACCCCCAATAAACAAGCCCACACCATGATCCCCCCTCCACCAAATGATTTGGACCAGTGCGCAAAGCAAGGTCCATAAAGACATGGATGAGCGAGTTTGGGGTGGAGGAACTTGACTGTCCTGACCTCAACCCTATAGGACATCTTTAACACCTTCCCTACCGAGTCATTGTAAAATGACGTCGGCGGGAACACTTCCTCCTTCAGACTGGACTTCATATGACGTCCTTGCATTCCCGGGCGGCAAGGGGCAACCCTGCCGCATTGCTCGGGACCCGGTGCGCGTGCCCGGCGGCCGGGATGTCCGCCGGGCACCAGTGATTGCCCGCAATCACGGCAGGACCATGAATCTGTGGGTGTAAACCCACAGATCCATGTCCTGTCAGAGATGAGGAGACCGATGTGTGTTCCCAGAACAGAGGAACACACATAGGTCTCCTCCCCTTGTGTGTCCCCTCCCCCCTAGAGTTAGAACACACTTTAGGGAACATATTAACCCCTTCCTCGCCCCCTAGTGTTAACCCCTTCCCTGCCAGTCACATTTACACAGTAATCAGTGCAGTTTAATAGCACTAATTGCTGTATAAATAAATGTGTCAAAAGTGTCCGATATGTCCGCCGCAATGTCACGGTCACGATAAAAATCGCAGATCGCGGCCATTACTAGTAAAAAAAATGCCATAATTCTATTCCCTATTTTGTAGATATTAGAACTTTTGCGCAAACCGCTCAAATACGCTTATTGCTATTTTTGTTTACCGAAAATATGTAGAAGAATACGTATCGGCCTAAACTGATGGACAAAAATAGTTTTTTTTTTTTAAATTATGATATTTATTAGATCAAAAAGTAAAAGATATTGTTTTTTTTTTTTAAATTGTCGCTCTTCTTTTAGTTATAGCGCAAAAAATAAAAACCGCAGATGTGATCAAATACCACCAAAAGAAAGCTCTATCTGTGTGAAAAAAAGGACGCCAATATTTTTTACGAGCCACATCGTATGACTGCGCAATTGTCATTCAAAGTGCGACAGCGCTGAAAACTAAAAATTGGTCTGGGCAGGAAGGGGGTGAAAATGCCCGGTATTAAAGTGGTTAAAATAAATTACAGCAGAGACTGCGAGTCAGGCCTTCTCATCCAACATCAGTACTTGACCTCACAAATGTGCTTCTGGAAGAATGGTCAAACACTCCTAAACCTTCCCAGAAGAGTTGAAGCTGTTATAGCGGCAATGGGCGGGCCAACTCAATATTGAACCCTACGGACTAAAACTGGGATGCCATTAAAGTTTATGGCTCGGATTCACAAAGCACTTACACCGACGTATCTTCGAGATATGCCGCGTAAGTGTAAATATGCGCCGTTGTATCTGTGCGCCGTGCCCACAAAACTAAGATACACCTAAAAACTGACTTCATCTGACCAACGTAACTTGCCTATGCCGGCGTATAGTGGGCGCATATTTACGCTGGACGCATTTGGCACTCCCATTGATTTACGATGCAAATATGCAAATGAGGAAGGTACGCCGATTCACGAACGTACTTGTTTTAAGCGATTTGCGTAAGGGTTACGTCCGGCTTAAAGTTATTCCCCATATTGGAGGCGCAACTCATGCAAAGGTATGGACCAGGGAACGAACGCCATCAAATTTTACGTCGTTTACGTAGTACTACGTGAATAGGGCTAAGCGTAGGTTACATTCACGTCGTAGGCAGTGATTTGACGTATCTTAGCCAGTTGTTTCAACGTGATTGTGAGCATACGTACTGGGATGCCTCCAAGGTACGACGCATGCGCTGTTCATTTTAAGTACTTGTCTGAAGCTCAGCCCATTATTTGCATGGGGTCACGCTTCATTAAAATATATCATGCCCACTTCCACCTACTTTGACTTACGCTGCCTTACGTCTACGACTATACGCTACGCCGACGCAACGTTGGGAGCATTTGCTTTTGGTAATAGTGTATATAGGCTCTAATAGCATTAAAAGTGTAACTATAGCTCAATTTCTTGTGTTGTCAAATGAAAAGATATAAAAAAAAAAATTACAAAAATGGGAGGGGTGTATACGCTTTTGTGAGATACTGTGTGTGTGTGTATATATATATATATATATTAGATTATCGCACTTTGCAAACAATACAACATTTTTCTAGCACATTTACTATCTAGACAGCAAAAAATAAATAAAAATGACGTTTAATAATTTACGTTAAAAACAGTTGCACTAACTTTATTTGAAAATAGATACAGAAAATACAGAACAAAAAAAATCATCATGTTTCGTTATTTAAGTAATTTCATTTAGTTTATTTTGTTTAAATTGTTTATAGAATTTGTTTCATTTTATTTATTCGTTTTCAAATTCGATTCTAATTCAATTTCAAATTTATTCTATTCGAAATTCAAATTTCGGAAGATGGTTAGATTTTTTCTATTTTATTCTATCGTTTTTTTCTATTCTATCCTTTTATTTTCTATTCTTTTCTAAACAATTTTATTGTTTTCTATTCTATTCTAAACTATTCTATTGTATTCTATTCTTGTCAGGAAAGGTTCCACTGGCTGGTGATACCATCTGATATTTGGCGTGCAGTACTGATGTCCACCAGCAGGTGTCTCCTTGCAGTTTGGAACTGTCAGGAGAGCCTTTCCCTGCTGGTGTTATGTGATCTTTGGGCCGCAATACTGGCGTCCACCAGCGGGTGGATCCTGGTAGGATGGAGCAGACATCTCCTGCTGCAATTAGGAATCACCTGAACCTGATAGCAGGTAATGGTATAAAAACCCTGCAAGTTCAACATACTTTGCCTTGGCTTTGTCTTGTGCCCTGATTTGAACCTGTTGCCTGAACCTGTTGCCTGAACCTGTTGCCTGAACCTGTTGCCTGAACCTGTTGCCTGAACCTGTTGCCTGAACCTGTTGCCTGAACCTGAACCCGATCCCAATCCTGATCCTGATCTTGAACCTGATTCTGATCCTGAACCTGATTCTGATCCTGAACCTGATTCTGATCCTGAACCTGATTCTGAGCCTGAACCTGATTCTGAGCCTGAACCTGATCCTGAGCCTGAACCTGATCCTGAACCTGATCCTGATCCTAAACCTGATCCCAAACCTATTTGTACCTGTTCCTGTCAGTCCTGGATCCCTGCCCTGCTATCTGATCCCTTCCACCCTCTCCCTGTTCATTGCTCCTTGTCCCCCATTTGCTGACCTCCCGTTATGACCCTGGCTTAGCTAGACTACGATTCCGGTATTCCCCTTTGGCTATATTTATTCTGATTATTGTTATTTTGGGGTCTTGTCCAATATTGGTTTGTTGTGCACTGTGTATTATTGGAGGTGGTTGTGTTACATATTATTCACATTTCATTAATAAATTAGTTACTTTCTTCACCTATATACGTCTGGTTCACTTGTGCAGTCCACACAGTTCTGATTGCATCTGATTCATGACAATTCTAAACTATTCTATTCAAATTCAAAATTTGGGAGACGGTTATATTCTTTTTTTTTTTTATTGTTCATTTTTATTCTATTCTATCATTTTCTTCTATTTTGTTCTATTCTATTGTAATCTATTCTATTATTTTCTATTCTGATCCTTTTGATTTGATTCTATTTTATTCTATTCTTTTATTTTCAATCTGCTTCGAATTCAAATTTCAGCCATATTTAATTTAGTTATTTTGGATTTGTTAAAATGTGTTACTTTTATAATTTGGGAATTCAGATACATCCGTATTTCCGAATAACGAAAAATGTGTCTTTTTTTTTTTTTTACAAATCTATTTATAAAATTTTTTTCATTTCCATACAAAAAAAAAGGAAACAGTAAACATACATATATATACCATATTCCTACCATTCGAACATTCCTTCCATATCTTCGTCCATCTTAAAAAATTCCTCTTACATTCCTTCCCTTCCTTTCTTGGTGCGTTTACCCTTCCCATGTGTCCTATTTATCCTGAAGCTGTCATAGGATTTTCTATCCAGCTTGCCCAAACGCTCTTAAATTTCTCTCACGAAAAATGTGTCTGAATTTTATTTTGAAATGAAACGAAGCGCACATGTCTAGTGGGAGCCCCCTGTGTAATGTGGTCACTAACTCTAATCTATGAGAGCTACACTACTGCACTCTGCACTGACCATGTGATGTGCCCATTGTTATCTTTGATAACAATAGTTATATTTGCAGGAGGATGATAAGACTGCTGAGGAGAAGCCATCTTGGATCCAAGCTCAGTATGCCAAATACGTACCTGTTCTGAAGAGATCAAAGGATGACACCTCAAAATCAGGTATCGGATTCACTTGAGAGTAGACTTGAAAATGCTCATATACAGTACAAGAGATCTTGTATATCCAGGAAAAAAATATTTTGAGTTAGTATTACAAGAGGTTTACCTGAAAGTAGCTTTAACATGTTTTATTATACAGTGGAACCTTGGATTTCAAGCATAATCCATTCCAGGAGAATTCTCGTAATCCAAAGCACTTGCATATCAAAGCAAGTTTCCCCCATAGAAGTCAATAGAAACGAAAATAATTTGTTCCGCATTGACTTTAATGGCATGCAATACTGCATGTGACCAGAGGTGGGGGGGGGGCGCCAGAGAGCCTTGGAAATGATCGGGGACAGCTTGGTTGACCTCGGAAATGCTCGGTAACACCGGGGAACTGAGTTTTTCTGAACGGCTCTGATCGGCTCTGCTCGGCTCTGCTCTGGCGCCCCCCCACCTCAGGCCAAATGCGGTACTGCACACCCCATTAGGTTGATTTCTGCAAATTTTGCGAGACAACACTCGCAAACCGAGTCAGAATTTTTTTTTTTTTAAAGTTGCTGGTCTTTTAAAATGCCGCGTTACTCAAAAACCGAGGTTCCACTGTATTTCTATGAATGAACCGCACTATCAATAAAACCAGGATAATGTCCTCTGCTGTTTTCATGGCTTGTCTTTTGATGAATTCAGGTCGCAGTTCCTCAGAAACCTACTCTGGGCTCCAAGCGAAGAATGAGGACCAAAATGAAAATTCCGTTCATCTGCCTGAACAAGTCGTTATTAAAGGGTCCAATGACACCGTCTTGAATTATTTCATAAAGATATCCAAAAATGAAGATGAACAGGTAACTGTCAACATGTAACAAACACCCTGATTGTAAAGCTTTGTTTAAAAAAAAAAAAAAAACGGTCATACTTGCTGGAATGCAGCCAGGGAGCCAGCGTTCCCCGCAGTGCAGAACGCATCATTTCTTTATCTCTCCATGTTTTTATCTGTTGAATTTACATATATACATTTTTTTTCTGCCACATGCACATGATGCTGTTGGTTTCCACCCTCTCCTTCTGGGGAGGAGCTATGTATGTGTGTTCTTATTTAAGTACTTGAACATTGTCAGCTTAGCTCTGAGGAAGGGGGTGTGCATCCGAAACTCGTCAGTCACCATAGCGCAATGCAATTGGAGTACACGCATCCTGCACTGTATTGCATCTTGTGGTTTATTGCCTTTTATCAGTTGCATTTTTGTGAGTATTCATCTTTACCAGTTTTTATTGCCATAATACATTTTGGTAATACACTAGGTGCTGGCGCCTTCCTGTTTGTTTTTGTAGTTTCACTTTTGATTCCCCTGTCTGAGGAGGGCTGTATCCATTAAGCATTTGGATTTGTTGTCTCATGGTCCTAGCCAACCATGGAGGACCTCTTAGCACAAAAAGTGACTTCCCATCAGTTCAGCCTTACCTGTGCCCATCAATGCAGTCTAATCAGTGCCCATCAGCTCAGCCTTACCTGTGTCTATCAGCTTAGCCTCACCAGTGCCCATCAATGCAGCCTGATTAGTGCCCATCAGCTCAGCCTTACCAGTGCCCACCAATGCAGCCTGATGAGTGTCCATTAATGCAGCCTGATCAGTGCAGCTTTTACCTGTGACCATCAACACAGCCTGATCAGTGCAGCTTTACCTGTGCCCATCAATACAGCCTGATCAGTGCAGCTTTTACCTGTGACCATCAACACAGCCTGATCAGTGCAGCTTTACCTGTGCCCATCAATACAGCCTGATCAGTGCAGCTTTACCTGTGACCATCAACACAGCCTGATCAGTGCAGCTTTACCTGTGCCCATCAACACAGCCTGATCAGTGCAGCTTTTACCTGTGACCATCAACACAGCCTGATCAGTGCAGCTTTACCTGTGCCCATCAATACAGCCTGATCAGTGCAGCTTTTACCTGTGACCATCAACACAGCCTGATCAGTGCTGCTTTACCCGTGCCCATCAACACAGCCTGATCAGTGCTGCTTTACCTGTGCCCATCAACACAGCCTGATCAGTGCCCATCAACGTAGCCTGACCAGTGCTCATCAGCCCAGCCTTGCCAGTCACCAGTGTCCATCAGCGCAGCCTCACCAGTCGCTATAGTCTATCAGCGCCACCATGGGGAGAGGAGAGCCACCACGTCCATAAAGTCCTGCCTCCTGGACCGGCATGGATGTCCCGGTATTGGACCAGCGTGACGTCCATCATAAGAGGCGGGACAGCTATGTTACTGGGTCACGCCTGGGAGTCAGCCCCATCATCCCCCCTCATCTGACCCCGCTGGTGGTGCCGGCTCTGGGCGGTTTACCCCCTGCCCTTGGTGCGCTCCAGTAACAGAATGAGAGGAATGAAAATTGTGGCACCCTCTCTAGTTACATAATCCCATCATTGGTGTCAGGAAGTCTGCACAGTTGCGTAGCTGAAGGTGTGAATTATCAAATCCCCATGGTAGAGATGTTAAAACGTCACTATGGGCCAGATTCAGGAACACTTGCGCTGGAGTATTTCGATATGCGCCGCGTAACTGTGATGATGCGCCATCGTTTCTATGTGCCCGTACCCACCAAACTAGATGCGCCCAATAACGGGTCATTTGCGACCGGCGGAACGTTCCGACGCCAGAGTATCGTCAGCGCTTATTTTCGCTGGGCGCATCAGTCGCGCCCATTGATTTCCCCTGCAAATATGCAAATGAGGGATTTTTCCCAATTCACGAACGGATTAGCACCATACGCTGGCTACATGCGCCGCGCGTATCTCGTCCGTCCGGCGCAAAGTTATTTCTACAAAAGGCTGCTTTATCTTTACTCCAGACGGCCACAGGTCAGCAGGAGAGCAGCTACAGCAGCGTTACCGACGATAAGAGCTAGCTGAGCACCCCCACTTGCAGGACAACACCTCTGTCCATGCTTGTCTGTCAAATTTTACAGCCATGGAGGAAGACATCATAGGTCTCCATAGCCGAGATGACGGCTGTCAGCTCCTGGCCATTAAAGTTCAGCTTTCTCCTGTGTGTTTGCGGGGAATGGGAGCAGCTATCTCAGAACAAATGTAACATCACTGCGGGGAGGGGGAGCAGGATATACTTTAGTGCCGGAATGGCGCTTCTACGGGCGCATTTAAACGCCCAACGGAAGGCATTGCGCTGACGTTTCCCGTGAAGTGGTGCCGACGGAAGTTGTGAGCATGCGCACAAAGGGGGCGAGTGGAGCCTCACTCACTGCGCATGCTCCGTGGTTGATGCGCTGAACGTAAGCCTCTGCGCTGGGCTCCGCCCATCATTTACATATGATCACACCCACTTCCACTTGCGTCGGGTTACGCCAGCGCATTATCGTTACTCTGGCGCAAGTTTACGCGCAACTGCTATGTGAATTACAGGACTTGCGCTGAAAGGGTCTTCAGAGTAACGTAAATGAGAAGCGTTACTCCAGAGGAAAGATACTCTCATCTACCTGAATCTGGCCCTATATGTGGAAGACACTGTATGTCACTGTGTGTGTAAGTTATTTGTATAAGCTACACCATGAGCCAGATTCACAAAGCACTTACTCCGGAGTATCACGAGTTAGGCACGCGTAAGTCTAAAAATGCACACGCTTATCTATGCACCGTATCCCCAAAACAATATACGCCTGAAATCCACATTTTTTAGACCAACGTAATTTGGATAGACCGGCGCAGCGTGCGTGCAAAACTGCACTAGACACACCATTGATTTGCTATGCAAATATGCAAATGAGGGAGATACGCCGATCCACAAAAGTAAGTTTGTGCCGTGCAGTCTACACGATGTGCTTATCAGCTGCACGGCCGGTCTAAAATTAGACCAAATAAAAGCAGGTTTAAATTTAGACAATCCGTCTACATGTCAGCTAAAGCAACACCATTAGGGAGGAGCTGAGCAGCCACACTTGCAGGACATTAATCTGTATGCTAACATGCCAGGGACATCCTTGCTCATAGCTATACTACTGACTTTAGATGAGCGCAGAAGGAGGAGGGCACGGAGGAGGGCACGGGAGAGGATCTTTGTCAGGTATATCCGTGGGGTGAGCCCAATGGTAATAGGCCCCCCTTTTGGCTTAGGGTGCAATTGGAGAGATACCCTGTGTTAATAGGAGGGTAGATGTTGGTTCCTCAGCTTCCACTAATTTCAGTGAAATTGAGTAAAGGTGGATTAATTAGGTCAGGAGCCTGTGCAGGCCAGCAGGCCTAAAGATTGCTAAAGTAAAATGATCCTATGCTGCTATAAGGATGCCAGTTGTGACCGATGCACCCTAAACCATATAAAACAAAGAAAAAAATGTGTCTCTAGAGTCGGTTGATTACACTAGTAACCACATTAGTAGGGATTCCTACCTATTAGACTCTAGAGACACATTGGCCCAGATTCATAGAGCAATTACGCCTGTCTAACTGGTGTTAGACAGGAGTAATTTCAAATTTCGCGCGCCGTATCACTAGTTGGAATTCTCAAACCATGATACAGCGGCTTCGGGCTTCGATCCGAGAGGCTTACGTCTTCGTAAGCCTTCGGATCTACGCTGCCATCTATTTGCGGCCGCTGGGAGGAGTTTGCGTCGTTTTGATGCGTCGGGATATGCAAATGTTTTTTTACGGCGATTCCCGAAGATACGAGTGGTCGTCGCAATCACTTTCGTCTATTTTTGTGTACGTAATGTTAGAGCAGCTTTTTGCTGCTCTAACGTTACGTAGCCCATGTTAAGTATGGCCGTCGTTCCCGCTTCGAATTTATTTTTAATTTTAATTTTTTTGTTTACGTAACTCGTTCGGGACTAGGATCGCCCGTAAACGACGCTACCTAAACAACGAATGACGTCACGACGTGATTTCGCGCAATGCACGGCGGGAAATTTGCAAAAGGAGCATGCGCAGATCGATCGCCGCGGGAACGCGCTCAATTTAAATGATTCACGCCCCCTACTCGTCTATATGGATTGCGACGGGAGAAATACACTACGCCGCCGTCGTTTACTGGACAAAATCTACCTGAATTCCACGTAGAGCCAGGTAAAAAACGGCGGCGTAGTGTATTTCTGATACGCTACGATAATCCATTTCTGTGTGAATCTGCCCCATTGTTTTCTTTGTTTTATATGGTTTAGGGTGCATCGGTCACAACTGGCATCCTTATAGCAGCATAGGATCATTTTACTTTAGC
Source organism: Rana kukunoris (assembly GCA_029574335.1). Lineage (NCBI taxonomy): Eukaryota > Metazoa > Chordata > Amphibia > Anura > Ranidae > Rana > Rana kukunoris. Next base: position 452,548,733 of record CM056053.1, read on the forward strand.
AATCTTTACATTTTTTTCTGTTTAGTTTATATTTTATAATAAATATATATTTTTATTTTTTTAACTAATATAAATTTACTAATTTTAATATTATTATAATTATCTTATTTAATATTATATATATATATATATATATATATATATATATATATATATATATATATATATATATATATATATATATATATATATATATATATATATATATATACACACCGACACAACACAAACCTCCAAACAGCAACAGACAACGGAATAAAAGCACCAAGGCCCAGATTCACAGAGCAATTACGCCTGTCTAACTGGTGTTAGGCCTCGTACACACGAGGGGATATGTCCGCTGAAAACGGTCCGGTGGACCGTTTCAGCAGACATCTCCGCTCGTGTGTATGGGCTAGCGGACAGATTTCTGCACCCGACAGATTTCAAAGCAAGCTTTGAAATCTATCCGGTGGGAATCTGTCCGCCCGACATGTCTGCTGGTTAGTACACTTACCAGCAGACATGTCGTCCCGCACCGCCGCCGCGCCGCCGCCGAATGTATTCGGCGCATGCGCGGAAGTGTTTTACTTCCTGGTGCGGTGACGTGGCGGCGTCAACGTCACCGCCGCGTCACCGCCACGTCACCGCGCCGTCCGGCGGCGGGGAATTTGATCCGATGGTGTGTACACGCCATCGGATCAAACTCCCGATCGGACATATCCGATGGAAATGGTCCGCGGACCGTTTTCATCGGATATGTCCGATCGTGTGTACGAGGCTTTAGACAGGAGTAATTTCAAATTTTGCGCGCCGTATCACTAGTTTGAATCCTCAAACCATGATACGGCGGCTTCGGGCTTCGATCCGAGAGGCTTACGTCCTCGTAAGCCTTCGGATCTACACTGCGATATTTTTGCGGCCGCTGGGAGGAGTTTGCGTCGTTTTCATGCGTCGGGATATGCAAATGAGTTTTTACGGCGATCCACGAAGGTACGAGTGTCCCTCGCAATCGCCCACGTCATTTTTTGGCTACGTAATGTTAGAGGAGCTTTTTGCTGGTCTAACAGTGCGTAACCCATGTAAAGTATGGCCGTCGTTCCCGCGTCGATTTGAAAATATATATATTTTTTTTAACGTAACTCGTTCGGGAATAGGAATGTACGTAAACGACGATACTACGACGTGAGAACGTGTTTTCGCGCAATGCACGGCGGGAAATTTGCGAACGGAGCATGCGCAGTTCGATCGCCGCGGGAACGCGCCTATTTTAAATGCTTCACGCCCCCTACTCGCGCAGATGGATTGCGACGGGAGAAATACACTACGCCGCCGTCGTTTACTGGACAAAATCTACCTGGTTTCCACGTAGAGTCAGGTAAAAAACGGCGGCGTAGTGTATTTCTGATACGCTACGAGAATCTAATTCTCTGTGAATCTGCCCCCTTGCTTCAGGAAGGGAAAAAAATTGGATGTACTTTTGCAATGGAAGGGCATTTCTCTCAGTCTATTTAAGCACTGTGCATAGCTCACTAAGTCTGACGGGCCTAGTTCTTATCTAACTGATTGCGCCGTGCCGAGTTCTGAGCATGCTCAGAGAGGTGCTGACCATAGTCTGCTTCATGTGCACATGCCCAGTCTGGCCGGCCCTTCATTTGCATGGGGTCACGGCTCATTTCAATGGAACACGCCCACGTCCTTCCCACTTTGAATTACACCGCCTTACGCCTCGGAATTTACATTGCACCGGTGCAAATTTAGCCGAAAATACTACGAGGATACGGCACTTGCGCTTCGAAATTAAGCCGGTCTAACTTAAAGGAGTTGCAATACGCCGGTCCAAAAATGCGCCGATGTACGTGAATCTTGCCCTATGGGCCAGATTCAGGTAGAGTTAGGCTGGAGTATCAGTGATACTCCAGCCTAACTGTCACTTTAAGCCGGCGTTTCTGTTTTCTGTAACCAGAAAACAAGAAACGCCGGGTTGGAGTTCCGATGCGATCGGCGCAATTGAATTTCGCCATCGCATCGTTACTTCAACTTAAAAATGGCGCCGGGGGGCGTTCCCGCCGATTTACGCTCAAAAAATATGTTAATGAGCGGGAATCGGCAATTCACGATCTTTTTCGGGCGCGACGTAGTGACCTTACGACGTTTCCAGAAGCGATACGCGGCGTATAGATAAAGCAGCCCCCTAGTGGAGTATCCTATGTTAAGTATAGGCGTCGTCATCGCGTCGAAAAAAAAACAAATCGCGTCGCTTGCGTAAAACGTCCATGAATGGGAATGTGACGTCATTGACGTTCACTGACAGAATTTGGAGCATGCGCACTGGGATGCATTGACACTCGACGCATGCGCAGTACGTTCGCCGCGGGATCGCGCTTAGTTTGAATACTACACGCCCCGTACCCGCCCAATTTAAATTCCGCCGGCTCATTTGCGATGCGCTGCCGCAACTTTAGGAGCAAGTGCTTCATGAATAACAGCACTTGCTCCTAAAATTTCGGCAGAGTAACGTAAATGAGAAGCGTTACTCCAGAGCAAAGATGCTCTGATCTACCTGAATCTGGCCCTATGTCTTTAACATTAGAGGACAGTTGTAGTTGCATGTGACTAACCACTACTAGCTATATATAAAAAAAGAACCCTATTTATCAACTGCATAAAAAAAAAGAAATAAAAAAAAAGTGAGAACAATGACCTGGCTCGGCTGTCTGGTCTGGCCTGGTAATATATACAAAGACACAATAAATATAAAATATACACACATAAGGTACGAAATTTAAAGAATACCTGTAAACTTATTTTCTCTCAGAGCAAGAATTACAAAACCTTTGTCAATTTAGATGTGCATGAACAAAGTAATACATTTGTGATACATTGCAGATTAATTTTGAAACCATCGATCAGCTCCTTTCCAAAGGCTGTGATGTGAATGAAGTTGACAAGTATGGACAGACAGCTATGCATGAGGTGAGACTGAAGATACAATTATCTTCATATACTTTTGATATAATGCATCCAGTTTACGTACTTTATGGCCAAAAAAATATAAACCCTCACTGCATTGGAGAACCTTTGGCATTGTTAACATTTGTGGAGACTCCACAAGTGTTCTGCAGGGACCCAGAGCTTAAAGTGGACCTTGATGTAACTTTCTAAGTCCACAGGAATACATTTACTTTTACATTTTTTTTTATTTTTTGGAAAAGCTCCACCTATTATCTTTCTGATGACAGGTCCACTCGAAGCTTTGACCCCACAGAGATCAGTACAGTTAACACCTCCCATGTTTATTAGGTATATTCTGCATTCCAGTTGTTCTAGAAAGGGGTGTGCCAAATCTTGTGTCTACTAGGGTGGCAGGCCAGTTGGAAGTGTCAGGCCTCGTACACACGACCGAGAATCTCATCGTAAATGAAACGTCGTTTTCCGCGACGAGTTCCTTGTCAGGCTTGTCGAGAATCTTGACAAGCTTTCTTTGCATACACACTGTCAGGACAAAATATTGTCGTTCTCAAACGCGGTGACGTTCAACACGTACAACGGCACTATAAAGGGGAAGTTCGATTCCAGTGGGACAACCCTTGGGGCTGCTTTTGCTAATCTCATGTTACTGCGTGTTAGTAAAAGTTTGGTGAGAGACGATTCACGCTTTTCAGTCTGTTACAGTGTGACGAATGTGCGATCTCCTTTAAGAACGCTACTTTTACAGAAGGTGCGCTCCTGTCTCATATATTTATTTCTGAGCATGAGCGGGTTTCTAAGCATACACACAAAACGTGTTTCTCATCGTAAACCAGCCCGACGAGAAACACGACGAGGAAATTGAGACTCTCGATGAGAAAAAAGAGGGCATGTTCCACGACAGTTTTCTCGACGAAAAACATACACACGACCGTTTTTCTTGGCAAAAATGCTCTGTTAGCATTTTCTTGATGGATTTTGCCGAGTAAAACAGTCGTGTGTACGAGGCCTTAGTTTTTGGATTATTTTATATTCTTCCTGCCACCAACAATACACTGCTGATATTGATTAGTCAAATGTATGTGCTTTTGGTAGTTTACCCTAGAGACAGTGGCGGACCAATAGAGGGGTGGTCCGCCCTGGGTGCCACATATTGGCAGTGTGTTAGGCCGCATACACACGATCAGACATGTCCGATGAAACATGTCCCACGGACCGTTTTCATCGGACCAGGCTGAAGTGGTCTGATGTGTGTACACACCATCGGACCAAAATCCCCTCGGACCAGAACGCGGTGACGTAGAACACAACAACGTGATGAAAAAACTAAAAACTAAGTTCAATGCTTCCAAGCATGCGTCGACTTCATTCTGAGCATGCGCGGGATTTTGGTTCGATGATTTCGTGTACTAACCATGGAACCTGTCCGACAGACAGGTTTCCAGCGGACAGGTTTCAAAGCATGTTTTGAAACTTTTGTCCGCTGGAAAACGGTCCGATAGGCCGTACACACGATCGAACATGTCCGCTGAAACTGGTCTGCGGACCAGTTTCAGCGGACATGTTTGATCGTGTGTACGAGGCCTTAGGCTGGCACCGCTTAGGGGTGTGTTTTAGCGGTTCTGCTTCCCTTTTCGAGCTTTGACCTCTTGTAGTGGTCTCCACAAAGATGGTGGTGGCCCACGGAAGGGAAATTACATGTACAGTGGCAGGAAGTGCCCGCGGGAACACACTTCTGTCCCCATTTCCTGGTCCCTGTGGTTGGCATGCGTTCCACATTGCAGAACCATGGTTTTCTTCATGCTTTGCACCCCAGAAACGTTTACATTCTGATTCCACTGTCACTAAGCGCATCATACCACACCTTCTTGTCCTGCAAACAAGCACCCCTGTGGTAAGTGTTTGCAAGTAGATGAGGTTAGAGATAATGAGAGAGTGATTTAGTTGCTTGGTGGTGCAAGCAACTCGCCTACCATCACTCCAGTCTCTATCCAACTGCGGTTACTAAAATGGACTCACGGTGACTGCTGTCAACAGGCACAAGGTGTCCTCATTCTGACTACAACTATATGGCCTTCTCCTACCTGTGGCTCCATCTTAGAAGCCAAAGCTGGACCAAGTCTACAGCAACCATAGGGGTGTAACCGTAACCATTCAAAACCTAACTCCAGCTAAAGCTTTTCATTTTGTAGTTTTGAGTGTGGAGGGGTTAGAGCCACTGTTGGCTTTTTATTGCCACCACGTTTCATTCGCCATTTTTAAAGCCTGTGTTTTCTACTTGCTTGCGTTAGAGATGTATATAGAACTCTTGTGTAGTCACCGTCCACTTTATATGGAACAAATATGCACAATCACTTCCAACTGCCCTTAATGGCCACCTGTAGCTGGCACAGCTCAAGGTGGCATGGTTCTTATTTAACCCTCAGGGCCTAGACACCTTATGTGACTCCTTGTCTTCTGCCACGTATTACATACTGTACACTGTTCTTCCATTGGAAAGCACAGTTTTTGATTAAAATGTTTTGTGTGTTTCACACTTAGGTAGCCAAAAGTTGGCACATTGAAGTCGCCCAGTTCTTGATTGAGCGCCAGGCTAAGGTAAACAAAGCAGACCAGCATGGCATCACCCCTCTACACATAGCAGCTGCTGTGGATTACCCAGATATGGTCACCTTTTTACTAAAGAGAGGAGGTAACATAACAGCATTGTCACTTTAGAAAGTAATACAGTATAAGATTTTAGTAAACGGATAAAAAAAAATAACATTAACTCCAAAATCTATCAATGGATAATTCTGTAAGTTTTAGATTCTACTTGTTTATCTGATATTGGTAGTAACATAACTAATTTATAAAAGTAAAATTACAGGATATGTTTAAAGTATTGTATATTTAAAGCAGAACTCCAGCCTGCTTTTTCCTAAATTAAAGTGTACGTTTACCCTAGAACACAGGTGTCAAACACAAGCCCCACGGGCCGAATCTGGCTCGCCAGGCCATTTTATGTGGCCCTCGCACCTATTGTTTTTTTTTTGTTGCCAGAACCCTGCACACTGTGGATAGCACACTCCTCAACCCTGCACTCTGTACATATTGCACCCTGAACTTTGCACTCTGTACATAGCACACCCCTGAACACTGCACTCGGTACATAGCACACCCCTGAACTCTGCACTTGGTACATAGCACACCCCTGAACTCTGCACTTGGTACATAGCACACCCCTGAACTCTGCACTTGGTACATAGCACACCCCTGAATACTGCACTTGGTACATAGCACACCCCTGAATCCTGCACTTGGTACACAGCACACCCCTGAATCCTGCACTTGGTACATAGCACACCCCTGAATCCTGCACTTGGTAAATAGCACACCCCTGAACTCTGCACATAACGCACTCCTGGTATTTATTGCTTCTTTAAGATCCTCCCACTGGTAGTGCAATTTGTGGTCAAGTTCCTGCACCAATTCTAAGAAAAGAAATCCCTGGATAAATGTATGTACTCTTACAAATACAACCGGCCCTTTAAGGGCAACCATAATACTGATGCGTCCCTCGACGAAATTGAGTTTGACAACCCTGCCCTAGAAGTAATGACTAATGACATTATAATAACCAGCTGTATACTACTTGTACTGTACCTTATAGAATACTGCATCATCTTAGTTTTTGTCCATGCCCTGTTTTTTCTTCCTTCATTGCTTGAAAGTGCGGGCTAGTTTCAACGATACTCTATAAGTCAGGGTGTTGCTCTCTTCCTCACCCCCCATACTATCTACGTCCTGTAATTTACAGGATAAGGATGAAGTCACATGAATTAAAGAAAGTCTGTGTTGGGATAATATCTGTGTGGACATTTTTTTTATCTATACACTGTAAGCCTTGGAGAAAGAAATCCTGCGGGAGAGATCTCGGGCATGTAGAGGCAAGGACTGGTCTTTGACGAATCTGGGTTGCAGTTCTGTGTCCATGGGGGGAGCTGGAGGGCAGCTAGTGGGGGGATCTTTGAAGATCCATGGGGGCTTGTCTTGTCTTGGAGCTCCCTGTGTGAGTCCTGTGTTCCGGGTCTCAGACCCCTTGAAACTAAAAAGAGTTTGAAGGTGCCCCAAAAAGTGGCCCCACCAACCACCTTTTAAGTTTCAGTTTGAATGACAAGCGGCAGAACAGGAAGTAAGGGGAAATCCATACCAAGTCATAATACTGTGACAAAGGAAGGCTCTGTCACTGGGAGAATATAGGAAAATGTGACACATGATTCACATTAAGGGTTAAAGTGACACTAAAGTTTCCCTTTTAAAAAAAATAACAAACATGTCATACTTACCTCTACTGTTCGTTTTGCACAAGTGGCTCGATCCTCCTGTTCTGGGGTCCCACGGTGTCATTCGCGGCTACTCCCCACATAACATAACCCCCTCTGGGAAGCTCTCTACCGAGGGGGTTACCTTGCGGGCACGCTCCTGTGTCATACACTCAGCGTCCATAGATGGCGAGTGTATGACTCGGCTCCACCCCCCGCATCATTGGATTTGATTGACAGCAGCGAGAGCCAATAGCTGCGCTGCTATCAATCTATCCAATCAATGCCAGGACTCCAAGGAGAGAAGGACGGCGGGGACGCACCCATTGAAATTTGGGGCTCAGGTAAGTAAAACAGGGGGCTGGGGGGCTGGACACTGCAAGGTGTTTTTAAGGATGCATTAATTAATGTGGAAAAACACAAGGGTTTACATCCCCTTTAATGTGAGGCTCTGGACTATCACTTCTCCAGATTCTGTAGTTCTGGTCTGTAACTTTAAATCCTGTGCCTGGAGTTTTCTAGGTGCCTGCAATCTGTCTGAGTACACAGGTGTGCGGGGTCATTATATACTCAGGGTTGAATATAGCTTCCAGTTTGGAGACCACTCCAAACGTGAGCGATGAATGGTCTCAGCCAGGGTCAGGGGGCCCAAGCCTGAACCCATGAAACAGAGGTCTCATTGAGGGGTCAGAAACTGTCCCCTCACAATAACTCAACACACAGCTATTAGTAAACCGCGGGCAACAAAAGTGAGTACACCCCAAAGTGAAAATGTCCAATTTGGGCCCAAAGTGTAAAAATGGTCACCATTTTTTTGCATCACTGCCTTACCCTCTTGGGCATGGAGTTCACAGGAGCTTTACAGGTTGCCACTGGAGTCCTCTTCCACTCTTCCATGATGATATCACGGAGCTGGTGGATGTTAGAGACCTTGCGCTCCTCGACATTCCGTTTGAGGATGCCCCATAGATACTCAATAGATTTAGTCTGGAGACATGATTGGCAAGTCCATCACTTTTACCCTCAGCTTATTTAGCACAGCATTGGTCATCTTGGAGATGTGTTTGGGGTGGTTATCATGTTGGAATACTGCCCTGTGGACCAGTCTCCGAAGGGAGGAAATCATGCTCTGCTTCAGTATGTCACAGTACATGTTCGCATTCACTCAATGATCTGTAGCTCTCCAGTGTCGGCAGCACTCATTCAGCCCCAGACCATGACACTCCCACCACCATGCTTGACTGTAGGAAAGACACACTTGTCTTTGTACTCTTCACTTGGTTGCCACCACACATGCTTGACACCATCTGAACCAAATAATTTTATCTTGGCCTCATCAGATCACAGGACATGGTTCCAGTAATCCATGTCCTTAGTCTGCTTGTCTTCAGCAAACTGTTTGCGGCTTTCTTGTGCATCATCTTTAGAAGAGGCTTCCTTCCGGGGTGACAGCCATAAAGATCAATTTGATGCAGTGTGCGGCGTATGGTCTGAGCACTGACAGGCTGACCCTCCCACCCCTTCAACCTCTGCAGCAATGCTGGGAGCACTCATACGTCCATTTCCCAAAGACAACCTCTGGATATGACGCTGAGCACACGCACTCAACTTCTTCTTCTTATAGCCTAGGCCATCTTTATGTAGAGTGACAATTTTTTTTTTCAGATGCTCAGAGAGTTCTGTGCCCAGTTTGGATTTTTTTTTACTTAGGGGTGTACTCACTTTTGTTGCCAGCTGTTTAGACCCTATTGGCTGTGTGTTGAGTTATTTTGAGGGACAGCAAATTTACACCATCATACAAGCTGCACACTCAAGTGTAATTTCTTCAGTGTTGTCACATGAAAAGATATAATAAAATATTTATAAAGATGTAAGGGGTGTACTCACTTTTGCGAGATACTGTATTTTACAGCAATGACATGAGATGATGTGGATGACATTTGCATTTTTTTTTTTTTCATCAATACATTTTTATTGGGTTTATCAATTTACAACACTTGAGGTAGTTGCATTCAATATACAACCTAATCACCTTGTACAGGCAAACATTTAACAGAAAAAGAATACGGTACTCGGCATGGGCGTCCGCTGACATTTTTTCAGAGGGGGGGCGCTTCGACATTTTACCCTTTCTTCGACCGCTAGCGGGGGTTAAAAGCACCAACCCCCCCCCACGTTAAAATGTAAAAACACCCCACTGTACCCCCTGCATCTTTCAATATCTCTTTGTCACTACTGCGTACCCCCTCTCCACAACTGCACCTCTGGACCCCGTTACATTACACAGAACCTCACAGCTCTGGACCCCTTTACATTACACAGCACCCCACAGCTCTGGACCCCTTTACATTACACAGCACCCCACAGCTCTGGACCCCTTTACATTACACAGCGCCCCTTTCCCTTGACTGAAACACTACACTATATTGACAGTATATTTATTTTAGGTCTAAAAGAGGAACCTTTTGGAATAAGGGACAAATGGATTTGATTCCAGAAGAGGGACAGGCACTCTAAATAAGGGACAACTAAAGGGGAGGGGAGCGCTGCAGTCACTGCCTAAATCGGCCCCAGGGCCAGTTCAGCCCTGCTCCTGGCTCTCCCTGGCGATTCCAGGGGGGGGGCAAACGACCCCCCTTGCCCTATGGAGCGGACGCCCATGGTACTCGGCGACCTAGGCCAGCCTACCCCAATTGGGTACAAACTGTAGGACTGGGAGGTCACCAAGATGATCAGTGGTACACCTATACAGCTAAAGTAAATACAAATAAAGGAGGGGGAGGGGTGGAGAAAACTGAACTAAAGGCTGCCGTTAGTCATTATCTATACCAAATATTCAGTATTTTATAATGTTATTCTTCAGACTATAGGAAGATTATTAAAGTAAGGAATCTTTTAAATATTTGGAAGCTTTCGGGTGGGTTAACCACATTATCCATTTTCTACGATAGGGGATTATAGAATCATTCTTATAGGCTAATAATAGTTCTAATTGAGCTTGGGTGTTTAATCTGGTGATGACCATTGGTAAGTTTGGGGTGTCTGCGGATTTCCATAGAGAGGCCACTGTAATTCTTGAGGCTATCAAAATATGTAAGACAATAGTCCTGTACATAGTGGGGTATTTGTCTAGATCTATACCTAATAATGTGTTGGTAGGAGTAAGCTTGGCAAGGTTACCCGTAAGATTGGCGATAAAGGATGAGATAGAGTTCCAAAAACTTTTTAGAGTCTTGCAACTCCAAAGCATGTGCAGGAGGTTTCCCGTTTGCTCGTTACATTTCCAACAGATGTCGGATGCAGTTGGATACATTTTAGATAACTTGTATGGTGTTAAGTACCATCTATTAATTATTTTTTGGGCATCATCCCAGTGTTCAATGCAAGAGGATGATTTACTTATTGTTTGAAATGCTTTAATCCACTGAGACGGGGAAAAAATCTGGTCCAGATCTCTTTCCCATTTCAGCATATTTGTGTTTTTGGTAAACAGTTGGGAGGATAACACATCGTAGAAGAAAGATATACCTTTCCTGTTATCATTTTTCCGAGGAGAGAGGGACTCCCAAAGGTTCATAGGGATTTCGATCAATTTACCCTTCAGTCGGGTACACTTACCAATCTTAGTCTCGATGATGTTCTTAACATTAGGGGGTAGGTTCTGGTATAGATTATATCCATTACTGATCCAGTCGTTTACAGAGAATCTGATTCTGCAATAATTAATGACTTCTGTGGGAAGATGTAATTTAGCTTTTTTCTCTACATGTCTGTTTTTTGAGAGAATGTGTTTCCAAGCGAACAAAGTAGTTTTAATGCTTATTAGGTTGGGGATTATTATCTTAGGGATAATGACGCTAGCTATTGCGAGAGAAGGGAGGTCAAAATTGTGTGTGGCTAGACGTTCAATGTTTACCCATAATTTTACATTTGTTGGGGTAAACCAATATTTCATCTCATCTAAGATAGAAGCAAAATAATAATTTCTAACGTCTGGGAGGCCCATTCTACCGGAATTTTTTTTAGTAGTGAGGATCGAGAAAGCAACTCTGTTTTTTTTTTTGTTCCAGATAAATTGTCTAAGTTTGCTGTCTAGTTGTTTAAAGAACTTGGCAGGAATTGGTATGGGGAGGCATCTAAAGAGATATACAATTTTAGGTTAACGTTTGCATCTTGAAAGCGGCTATTTTACCAACCCAGGATAAGTTGGTTTTTTGAATATGCGATAAGTCACAGGATATTTGGTCTAAAAGTGTGGGGAAATTGGCATCATACATTTTGGTTGGAGGAAATGTGAGTTGGATCCCTAGGTATGTTATCGATTTGTTGTCCTAATTTATGTGTTCTGCGTAAAGAGTTGATTGTCGAGTCTGGTATGTTCATAGGGAGTATAAAGCATTTATCCTGATTGATTTTATAGTATGAGACATCTTTGAATTTTTCTAGTATTGCGTGTATTGTAGGCAGAGATATATCAGGTTCTGTCAGTGTCAATATGATATCGTCTGCGAATAGTCCTAGTTTGTGCACGTCTTGGCCAATCGTAACACCTCTGACTTTTGGGGATGATCGAATGTATTCTGCTAGGGGTTCTATAGCTAAGGTAAAAATTATAGGGGATAGGGGGCAGCCCTGTCTGGTTCCGTTAGTTAATGGGAAGTTTCTAGATAAGATACCTGAAGTGTAGACCTTTGCGTTGGGCTGGGTATATAATGCCATGATTGCCGAGTGGATAAAACCGTTAAAGCCAAATTTAGTTAAGGTTTTTGATATATATTCCCAATGCATTCTGTCGAATGCTTTTTCAGCATCTAAAGCTAAGAGCAGGGCGGGGGTTCAATTATTGTGTATAGTGATAATAATATTTAGCATTCTTCTTGTGCTATCTGGGGCCTGTCTACTTTTAACAAAGCCAACTTGATCTGGTTTAATTAGGGTGGGAATTATATTAACAAGTCTATTCGCCAGTATCTTTGCGTAGATTTGGAGATCTGAGTTTAGTAAGGAAATGGGCCTGTAGTTTAAAGGGGAAGTGGGATCTTTGCCTGATTTAGGTATAGTGATAATTATTGCTTCTAGCAGTTCTTTTGTGAGGGCTTCTGAGTTAGCTGCTTGATTAAATAGGTTGGAAAGATGGGGGACTAAAGTTTCTTCAAAGGCCGTATAATATTCTCCTGATAGGCCATCTGGGCCTGGCGATTTATTTTTTGGTAGTTCCAGAGGCGTCTCTAGGGGGTTGACCCCCCAACATTATGCTGTGCCCCACCATGTGCCCCCCCCCCCCAAAAAATTATTTTTTTGCTTTTTTTATTTATTTTTCTCGGGCCGCCCCTGGAGTAACAGTCTCTCCTGGGAGGAAGAGCGTCCCCAGTCAGCTCTGCGGGGCATTCCTCCCCCTCCCTCTGCTCGCTGACACTGCATATTGCAAGCGTTCACACAACCACAGCCGCCCGATCTGCTCCTTCCCCTGCATCCTCATTGGCACGGAGAAGAGTGAGTTGCAGAAAGGACTCCATGAGCACTGTGGGGGAGGGGGGGCCCAAGCCTTCATCTCAGTAACTGAAAAAACAGAGTAATTTCTCCTGTCCTTAGGACAGGAGAACCAGCCTGTAAATTCCGAGAGTGGTGACTGCAAGCTGAGCCGAGTGTCAGTCTATGACACTCTTTTACAACCCAGCGAGTCCATCCACCTCCCCCCCCCACTCTCCTCACATATGAGCAGGGAGGAATACAGCTCCTCCTCCTCCTCCTTTCAGTCCCGCCCACACTATCTCAGTGTGCTGTATCTGAAGAGAGGGGATGTGTGTTCAGGAAATATAAAAATCAGCAGCATGTGTGTGAATGATGCCTGAGATTCTAGCCTGGACCGTGGGTAAGTGTGTGCACTGCAGACTGCAGTACACTGTAATCACTGAACTGCATTATCTCCATCCCTTCTCCCCCCCCCCATCTGTCTCCCTCCCCTCTCCTGTTCTTTCAAGACATTCACAATTTACTTTCTGTAACTGTCACCACCGTTTACGATATTCCATTCCATCGCCCCACGACAGCTTATCCGACAGTCCGACAGACATCAGACATGACCCATTTCATTTTCCAGAATAACCGAGACAACACAAGCTCTGGTACTGGTTGCAAAATGAATGAATGAATCCTTTAATGGTAACTTAGCTTTCTTATATACAGTACAAGCATGTTACAGTTAATCACAGGGACAAAGACACACTCCACCCACACATCACACAATGGGGGGCTTCATACACATTATTTTAGATAATGACATTCCGATGAGTTAATTACTACTCATTACCCAGACGGTCTGGCTCCGCATTTAGAGGGGTTAATTACTACAGCTTGACAAGTCACATTCCACATCTTAACAGTGTCATTAGCATACACAATAAACAGGTCTTAGGAGCAGATCTAATTAGCACAATGAGAAAAATATATATATACACTAGTACATATAACACCTCGCTACCTAACCAAACATAAAATAGCTGCCAGACACCACAGAATTGGATCGATTCTGTACAAAAAACAAGTGATAACAAAAGAAAAGTGTAGCGCTAAAATTATGCGAAAATTATCATATCATACAGTGAAGCATCATATAAACATATGAAATGAAAAAAACACATAAATCAATAATGAAAAATGTGTAACTTGTGTTCAGAAAAGTTCATATCTATAGATATAAAGGGCCAGATTCACATACACTTAATATTGAGCTGCGTAATCGAAATACTCTACGCTGCCGTATTTTACCAGGCTCTACACCGAACCTGGTAGATTTTTGCCCGTACGCTACGGCGGCGTAATCTATTTCTCGCCGCGTAATCGAAATACGCGATTAGGGGGCGTGAAGCATTTAAATTAAGCGCGTCCCCACGGCGATCGAACTGCGCATGCTCCGTTCAGAAATTTCTCGCCGTGCATTGCGCGAAATCACGTTGTTACATCATTCGTTGTTTGAGTAGCGTCGTTTACGAACATTCCTATTCCCGGACGACTTACGTGAAAAATAATAAAAGACGTCGGAAAACGTAGAAATTCGACGCGGGAACGACGGCCATACTTAACATGGGCTGTCTAATATTAGAGCAGCAAAAAGCTGGTATAGTGTTACGCAAATAAAAGATGACTAAAGGTGCCGTAAGAGATTGCGATTGAAGATCGTAATTTCGGGGATCGCCGGCAAAAGCTCATTTGCATACCCCGACGCGGAAAACGACGGGAACTCCACCCAGTGGCCGCAATTTTATTGCAGCGTAGATCCGAAGGCGTATGAACACGTAATTCAGTCGAATTGAAGCCCGCAGCCGTCTATTCATGGTTTGAGGTTTTCGACTAGCTAAAAAACGTGCATAATTTGAATTTACTCCAGTGTAACACCAGTTAGACAGGCGTAATGGCTCTCTGAATCTGGCCCAAAGTGTCTAGGGGATGAGTCTCGGTATTGATTCTCAATCCAGTTGTCCAAATAAATGTGACAATAATAAGAATAGTGTTGATAGCAGATCCACCACCAGGGAAAAAATAGGAGGCTTACCAGAAAACGTGGACTCAACTAAGCATATACTTAATGAGTCACTGTAGCGTGTATATGATGATATCCGGACAGCAAACCTTCCAATGGCAAGGAAGAGATGGAATCTCAATGCTGGTCAACTCTTCATATGGTAGATGGGAACCAAAGATTTAGTACCAGGGCCAACGTACAGGGACCGTAGGCTCCTTACACAGGATCCAATAGGCTCAGAGTGCAACAGTGGGGAAAGGAAAAACAAATGCGTACATAGTGTGATACCGTTTAAAATCTTTACTGTGATGTTCAAGATACAGATCATTACACTCACATTTCAGCAGACATATCAAGGCGTGTAAAATCAGCAGTGGAGTCAACAAAAATTCCGACGCGTTTCGATCAAACGATCATCATCTGGGGTGCTGGTCCATAGATATGAACTTTTCTGAACACAAGTTACACATTTTTCATTATTGATTTATGTGTTTTTTTCATTTGATATGTTTATATGATGCTTCACTGTATGATATGATAATTTTCGCATAATTTTAGCCCTACACTTTTCTTTTGTTATCACTAATTAGCACAATGGACACAAAACAGTATTAGCATCACACAATGGAATGTCTAGGAGCAGACTCAATTAACACCTCAAAAGCATGTGTCCCCATATTGAATGAAAACACTCTATTGACCTGTCGGAGTCAGACTTTACCAACTTGTAATATTTAAAGATATCCTGTAAAACATGAATTATCAGTAATGTCCCATCCCATGTAATTTATAATTTCTCAGTCACCCTATACCCAAAAGGGGCACAGGATGACCCTAGACCCAAGAGTCATTAGTGATGCTGGCACTCGAGTACCCCCCATCCTTCAAAAGTCTCTGGGTGTCACGGGCCATTCTGTTACACTTTCACTTTCCGTTAGGCAGGTAATATACAGTGCAAATTTCTTTCCTATATCCACAGATTGCAGGAAAGAAACTTGCATGATTCCCCCATCAACACAGACAGTGCTGACAGGAATATCCCTCCTGCCCAGCAATTGTATTCTCCCGACAAACAGTGATTCTCACTTGTGGCTATACAGCAACCACTAGTGATAATCAGAAGAGAATCTGCTCATTAATGGTTCAAATCTCAGCCAGTTCCTGCTGAACCAGCTGAGATTTAAACTGTCTATGGCTGGTCTTAGCTCATACATTGATCACTTTTTTTTCATTAAACTATTAGGTTGAATGAAAAAAAAAATGATCCAATTCCCCCATCTACACATTATAGATGGATGGGAGAATCCTCCCAGTGTGGACCAGTGCTGGAATAACCAGAGTTGCTGTCCTGTCCCGGCTATTCACAGCGCTGGTCTCTGTCTCCTTGGCAGCGGCGGCAGCACATTGGAACCCAGTGCTGGTTACTTTATGGGGCTGATGTACAGGAGGGCCAGCACAATTTGTTGTTAGAGATGGGCTGGGCATGTTCAAAAATCCACATGCCGGAGCCTGCCAGAAAGCCCACACTGCACAGCGCTAATCACAGGCAGTTTCCCGGTCCGCAGCTCTGCACAGATCAGGAAATGTCTCACTGCCTGTGATTAGCACTGTGGAGTGTTGGCTTCCTGGCGGGATTGGGCATGTGGGATTTCAAACACACCCGAGCCCATCTCTATTGGTTGTAGACAGTTGAGCTCCCTGCAGGTTGCTTAGCAGCAGTGGAGCCTTCTCTGACATGCTGATCGTGATGCAATCCAGGTGATGCTCCTAGTCAAATCCTAGTGTTAAATATCAGAGATTTTATTGATCAAAGCCCACACTTTACAGGCATAGAGCCCACACTTTACAGGCATAGAGCCCACACTTTACAGGCATAGAGCCCACACGGCTGCGGAACATACGTTTGATTTTATATATATATACATATATATATATATATATATATATATATATATATATGGTTGTACTCTTGATGCTAATAAATACTGTATTTATTAGATCTGACTGGGAGCATTACCTGGATCACATCCCGATCAGCATGTCAACAGAGAAGGTTATACAGCATTACTGCTGCTAGGTGACCAGCTGGGGGCTCAGCTCTCTATAACTAATAGTGCCAGCCTTCCCCTGCATGCATCCGTAATGTCACCAGCACTAGGTCCTAATGGACTGCCGCCGCTGCCAAGGAGACAGATGCCAGACCAGCACTGTCAATAGCAGGGACAGGACAGCTAGGGGAACCCCACAGTGGCAGAACACCAGGGCTCGGTGGCAAGACAACCTTTGCAACCCTGAAAGTTCTCCCACTGCTTTGGACCCTTATAGTTTCTTGGTGTGCTGGTGACACATAGCTCTTGTTTTCTGCCACCCTGGGGGGCCCCAGTATAGTAGGAAGGGAGCTCACTGCAGAACATGTAAAAGGGCCCGTTGTGGGATCGTAGTAAAGGGCCCCAGGAGATATATATATATATATATATATATATATATATATATATATATATATAATTGCATTTTATAGTTGGGCCCCCCTACTTTTGTCCCTGTCCCCCTATGTGCCCCCCCCTAAATATGAAAGCTGGAGACGCCACTGGGTAGTTCGTGTATGACCTTAATAATTTCTTCATCTGATATAGGTTGGTTGAGTAATTCTGATGACGTAGGATCAATGGAAGGAAGGTCAATATTGTCTAAAAATGATGAGATGTTATCAGCGTTAGGTTGGGGGGTGAGAGTGTCATTTTTTAGATTATAGAGTGTCTCATAGTACAGTGAGAAAGTATCTGCTATCTCTTTAGGAATGAGGATTGTTTTGCCTGAGGTGTGAATTTTGTTCTTTTGTTGGCAAAGTTTTATTTGGGAGGCCATTAACTTACCTGCTCTGTTACCTTGGGAGTAGTATTTTAAATTTAGTTTTTTAAGATATTTGTCATGGTCAGCAATTAATAAGGATCTAAGATCAGATCTAAGGTTATTGAGTTGGCGTTCTAAGATTATGTTTTGGGGTTTTTTTTTGTGCAACTTTTCAAGGTTGGAAATTTCTATTAGTATTGAGTTGATCGTGTTGTTTCTATTTTTTTTCTCTCTAGCGGTAATTTGCATTAAGAGACCTCTTGCATATACCTTTGTTGGCGCAGTAGTGTTGTTGACATTTGCATTTTCTGAGCAAGTGTGACACCGTCATTTGTATTTTTATCAATTGCAAACCTATAAAAAAAAGTCACTGCCATGCTAATTTGTGTTCTTCACAGAAAACAATGTGACCAAAAATGAGATTGCGCTAAATAATACATATAAGTGAATAGAAATGCTGATTAGGCATATGCACAACATGTATAAGTCCATCAACATGTGAAAGAGTTCATAATCCAGTGATCCCACAGGTGCCAACAAATCAACTTGGAAAAGTGTGGTATAGATGAAACCTCCACCGAAATCATATGTAGCCTCTTACCGAAAAGACATGAAATATAAGCCTGATACGATCTATGATGCTGGATGGTGGTCACAGGGGAGTTCCACTGCACACAGCCTGGTTGTCAGATGTAAGATATCTCCCGATAGGTCATCAACAGGCACATAAAAAACAAAGGCCTCACATAGCATAAAACCTTAATTTATTAAATAAAAAAGGGGATGGCTTGCACTTACATCAAAGTGAAGAAAGCATCGCATGAAACATATCAGCCGGCCGGCTAAAAACAAACAGCCCGTATTCCGGGTAGAGAGATTGGAGCATGCGGTGACGTCAGAACGTCTCCTCCCTACGTTTCGTCTGAAAGACTTGATCACGGGATACAGGCGGCGTTCTGACTCACCGCAATAAATGTAAACAGACGTCACATGCAGCCTCGATGTGGATGAAAGCACCCAGCCGCACTGTCGCCATATTGGTTACTGGATAGAGGCTAGGCGAGATTAGCAATATTAGCCGCGCTCTGCCCACACTCGGAAATACATAGAAAAAAGGATATATAGTGACTCTTTTATTTGACTAAACAGAGAAACATTTCCGAAAAACGCAATTGTCACGGACTATAATTATATAAGGATTATAAAAAATACTATCATCTTTGAAATAATTTAAAATAATTTAAAACATACTATTGCATTGCTTATTGAAACATATCGAGAGAGCACAGCTATCACTCTCAATGGCAAACTGCAGCAAACGCAGCTGTGTGTTGTATTAAGAATCCCATGTAGAAAGCCTATCGTGGAACAGTTATGTCAAAACTGAAAACATAACGTTCCAAAATTGAAAAATATATATATAATAAAAATATCATAATATCTACGATTGCATAGACTACACTTGGGAATGTGAGTCCATAAACATTGTCATACAAAAATGTGTATGGAGGTTCAAAATCAGTCCCCATACAAAAGAGGACTGGGGGAGGCCAAACTAACCCCAATATGTGGATGAAACAAAAAAGGGGCACTCAACGTTGGCTACACTCCACATCGAGCCTGCATATGTTTGTAATCTCAGATATACTGTTATGAATAAAACTAAAATTAATAATTAAAAATTAAAAAACACAAGGAATAAACAATATAAAAACATATCAATCATGAATTAGCTATAAAACAGTTGACATCAACTTCTATGTTTAGGCCAAAAGGTGTATAGCTTTTTAGTTTATAGACCCAGGACATTTGTGTTCTTGCCAATCCAACTCTATCTTATTCTGATGTTATTCAGTTTACGCAAAGCAAATTTATTTCCCCATGTGTTTCACACTTGGAAGTGCGCAAATTACAGGAACAAGTTTTTTTTTTTAAATTTACCACCACCTGTATTTTAAAAAAAATCCTAAGTAACAAAATAATATTCATACAAACCTTCTACCATATTAAAGCCTGATCTGTTCTAAAAAATGTGATCTATAGAACATTAGTGTAGGCCATAATTACTCAAATGCATAACCAAGACCAGGGCTGCGGGAACACGTGGGAACGGAGTTCCTGCACCTTTGCAGGACTAGAGCAGCCGAGTCGCCCGAGCCAATCCTCCACTAAGCGGCGATGCCCGGCTTGAGTCACTGTCAGGGGCTGGTGAACCTTAGTAATCCTTTATGTTACTGGCCGCCTCCTGTATATGCATTCATCGGCTAGTGTGCGGGTATTCCGTCACTTCCTCGATGCCGCAATGTCTCCTGGGAGCATTTGTCATTGTTCTCAGGAGACATTGCGGAGGTCTGCCGCGAGTTATCGCAGGATTTAGAAAGAACTTGCTTCTTTCTAAATCCCGCGATAAGTTGCGGCAGACTACAGAATACCCGCAGTGACAGAATACCCGCACACTCCCCGATGAATCCATATACAGGAAGCAGCCAGTAACATAAAGGATTACTTAGGTACAGTGGATCAAAAAAAAAAAAAAAAAAAACACGCAGTTTAGTAATTATGCATATGAGCCTATCATTTATTTATTTTTGGTGGGTGAGTGGATCTTGGGTGGGAGTTCCCACACTTTTTTCCCCAGGACTTGACCCCTGACCAAGACACTGCAGAAAATAGCGATTTGGAAATCAGGAAAAAAAAGACCTAGGGAAGATTTTGGGATCCAAAAGATCCCTTTCTCAGGCTTTGCAAATTTCTTTAACTTTAGTTAGCCAATACAAAGTCTCACTTAAACTACAAACGTTATGCAGTATTTAATGACTACTGGTATAAATTGCATTAGGATAATAACTTTGAACCAAAAAGTCACCAGCCAAGAAAGATTAGAATGTTGGCCTGGTATGGTATTTATTTGTACAATAAATCGCAAGAATAGTCCAAATGAGCACAATAAAGTGATAAATAATGCAGAAAAAAACATTTTCATAATGTCCAACCAGAGCATCAAATTTTATAAAGTAATGTGCATGTGCATAAAGGTATTAGATCCAGTCCATCCAAGAAGTTCCACCACAGTGCACAAATCGTTTGCCCCAGCCTCATACCTCATTCAAAGACCCATTACAGGTCAAGCCAAGCCTCCAGAACACTCAATATGTATCCACGGACATCCAAGACCAGAGCATGTTGACCCAAAGGACAGTATTCAAATTCATCAGAATGCAGTTTACATGTAATTAGAAGATAGGGGCTCCATAGTGTAGTAGTCAAAAACGATTTATTAAGGGACAAAATAGTAACTCAGTTTAAATTCCAGCAGTACGGATACAAACACAGGGATACTTCCGGTCTCTGCAGAGACCGGAAGTGACGACACCTGGCTCCTCCCTGACGCGTTGTGTCACTGAACATGTGACTTCATCAAAGGGCTAAGGAGCCCCTATCTTCTCATTACATGTAAACTGCATTCTGATGAATTTAAATACTGTCCTTTGGGTCAACGCGCTCTGGTTTTAGATGTCCGTGGAAACATATTGATTGTTCTGGAGGCTTGGCTTGACCTGTAATGGGTCTTTAAATGAGGTGAGAGGCTGGGGCAAACGATTTGTGCACTGTGGTTGAACTTCTTGGATGGACTGGATCCCATTTGCACTATTCTTTGCAATTTTTTGCACTTTATCTTTGGAAATTACTGCTTTTTGCACGCTTTGCTATTTGCACATATTGAATAGCTTGTTTGCACATGTTATATACTGTATGTATTGGTGTATAACACTTACTTTTTTACCCTGAAAATAGAGGGTAAACTGTGCCTGCATGTTATACACAGGGGGCTGTGTAAAGTTTTTCTCCTGAAACTTTCCTCTTAAACTTAGGGTGCGTGTTATACGCCGATAAATACGGTATATATATATATTGAAAATTTATGAAGCACTAATCGTTCTATATGTATGTTGAAGATTCATTATTCACTTTAGTTTATGATAGATTATTTATTTATTTATTATTGAGTGAGCGCCACTTTTTTTGTCACATTGGTATGCGCATTAGTATTCTTGCCTTTCTATTTGTACTAGAAGGCACCTTGTAGTACAAATAGTGATATGGCTGACCATATTTACAGATATATAGCTAAAAGACACGGTGGAGGTTTACTAAAACTGTAGCACACAGAATGTAGTGCAGCTATGCACAGTATCCAATCAGCTTCCAGGTTTTATTTTCAAAGCTGAACTTAACAAACTGAAGTTAGAAGCTGATTGGTTAATATGCACAGCTGCAGCAGATTCTGTGTGCTCCAGTTTTAGTAAATCCCCCACCGTTGTTAACAACTTTCTAAACTTTCTATTTTGAGTTTGGACTTTAAATTCAATTACACTAACCCTTTAACAGCCAACGTTAATGCTGAAACGAAAGCGAAGCAGACCCCACTTCACTATGCTGCAAAGTACGATGCCGTTGGTTCCCTGAAGATATTGGTAAAGAACAATGCTGACCCTTCTGCTCGGGATCACAAACAGCGCACACCTCTTCACTTGGCTGCAGGACTCGGTAAGTGTCGGCTACTGTGGCACCTGAGGGAGAACATGTTAGATTTACTAAATAAGAACTGCCCTTAAAATTGTTAATTTATTTTTGAAGAACCCAAAATCTGCACTCACACCAGAGCGTCGCATTTTTGAGCATTTATTTTTGAAGCGTTTGTATGCGCGATTTTGAACGTTTGTGTACAGTGTTTTTAAATGTTTTTGAGCTTCGGAATTTTTTAATTAGCCAATTGAAAAAATGTATCATTTGTTTTAGCATTTTGTTGCTATGATTTTCAGCTTTTTCATCCACTTTTATTTATTTATTTTTTGTAAGGGGTAAAGTGTTATGTTTAGAAGGTTAGGAGTTAGAGTTCACACAGGGGCAACATGACTTTGAGCGCGACTTTGGGAGGCGACTTGGACACAGCTTGAGCGTGAATCACAGCGCGACTTGGGGCGACTTACAATGCGACTTGATGTCGCCTCCAGGAGGGGGAACTCCATGTCAAATTTTAAATAAAAAACTGACATGGGTTCCCTCCAAGAGCATACCAGGCCCTTAGGTCTGGTATGGATTTCAAGGGGAACCCCCTACACCAAAAAAATGGCGTAGGGGTCCCCCAAAATCCATACCAGACCCTTTTTCCGAGCCGGTCAGGAAAGAGGGTGGGGATGAATGAGCACCGTACCAGGCCGCATGCCCTCAACATGGGGGGGGTAGGTGCTTTGGGGCAGGGGGGCGCCCGGCCGCCCTACCACCCCAAAGCACCTTGTCCCCATGTTGACAGGGGAAAAGGGCCTCTACTCGACAACCCTGGCCGTTGGTTGTCGGGGTCTGCGGGCGGGGGGCTTATTGGAATCCGGAAGCCCCCTTTAATAAGGTCATCGCACCCCTACCCATTCACCTGGGGGGAAAAGGCGTCAAGAAAAAAAACACACTAGACAGGTTACTAAAGTAATTTATTAGGCAGCTCTGGGGGTCTTCTTCCGACTTCTCTGCTCTCTGGTTCTTTCTGCCTTCTGCCGGGCTCCTCCACTATCTTCTTCCAGCTCTTTTACTAGCGGTGGCCCGGTCTTCTTCCTTCTTCTGACTTCGGGGGTTTTCTTCCAACTTCGGGGGTCTTATTCCGACTTCTCCGCTCTCCGATTCTTTCTGCCTTCTGCCGGGCTCCTCCACTATCTTCTTCAAGCTCTTTTACTAGCGGTGACCTGGTCTTCTCCCTTCTTCTGACTTCGGGGGTTTTCTTCCGACTTCGGGGGTCTTCTTCCGCCTTTTCCACTTCCTTCTCCCACTCTCCGGTTCTTTATGCCTTCTGCCGGGCTCCTCCGCTATCTTCTTCCAGCTCTTTTACTAGCGGCAGCCCCAGTCTTCTCCGTAATCTTCTTCCCTCTTCTCTTCTTCGATGTTGACACGTCGCTTCTTCCCGCTGTAATGCTGGGTGCGCGGTGCGGAGCGCAACGATTTATATAGGCCTCCTATGACGGCACAGTCCCATCATGCTCCAGGTGGTGACGACATAAGGGGTGGGGTCACCGGGTGATATCACCCGGTGACCACGCCCCATGCCTATATAAATCGTTGCACACCCGGCATTACAGCTGGAGGAAGCTATTGTATAATGTCCCTAGAGCTATTGCATTCACTCCCACAATATGTAACATGTGTAGCACAATTAATGGTTACATATGTAGGTGTCACTGACATGTGTGGGGGGAATGGCTTTATTTTTTTTTTGGTAGGGGGTTTAAAGCGGAAGTAAACCCTATCCAGTGGTGGTGAGACCATAAGGGTTACACGAGCGCGACCCCCTCTATCTAGCCACCCCCTCTATGTAAATTGCATAGATTCATGCATTGCATGAATCTATCCATGGCTGCTGTAGACACCCCCTTTTCATGCGTCCGGCCCCTTTTCGGACGCCAGGCGTCTGAATTCCAGCAGTGGGAGTGTTTTTAAATCACCTGATTAGAGCTATAGGCTCTAATAGGCTTCAGAAAAAGGTGAGCTGCAAGCGCAAAGCATTGCACTCGCAGTTCACCCAGGTGGGTTAGCAAAGTAATTGCTTTGCTAACACTGAACCGCCTCTCAGCCAATCAGGAGGCGTGAATCTAATACCCATCACCTGATTGGCTGAAGGCACAGGTGACCTGATTAGACACCTAACGGAAAGGAAGAATGGGGGGACAGAGAGCCATGGAGGACACAGGAGCACATCGCCATCACCTGCTGCATGTCCCACAGTTCGCCGCCGTCACCCGACACCAGGATGGGGTAAGTGTTAGCCCATGGGTCTTCAAACTACGACCCAGTAGTTGTTCAGGAACTACAATTCCCATCATGCCTAGTCATGTCTGTGAATGTCAGTGTGTTACAATGCCTCATGGGATGTGTAGATCTACAACAGCTGGAGGGCCGTAGTTTGAGGATCTGTGTGTTAGCCGGTCAGACGGTGAGCGGGGGCACACAGGCTGCATATGATGGGAACATAGGCTACATATGATGGGCACACAGGCCACATATGATGGGCACACAGGCCACATATGATGGGCACACAGGCTGCATATGATGGGCACACAGGCTGCATATGATGGGCACAGAGACTACATATGATGGGCACAGAGGCTACATATGATGGGCACAGAGGCTACATATGATGGGCACACAGGCTAAATATGATGGGCACAGGCTGTATTTGATTAGCACAGATGATGGAAACACGTGCTGCATATGATGGGCACAAGCGCTGCATTTTATGGGGCACAGTGGCTGCATTTAATGGGCACAGTCCGTGAATTTGATGGGACAGTGGCTTAATTTTATGTTATAAGCTATAACAGCTTCAACTCTTCTGGGAAGGCCGTCTACAAGGTTTAGGAGTGTGTCTATGGGAATGTTTAACCATTCTCCAGAAGCACATTTGTGATGTCAGGCACTGATTTTTGGACAAGAAGCCTCCTCTCTAATTCATCCCACAGGTGTTCCATCAGGTTGAGGTCAGGACTCTGTGCAGACACATTTCTAAACCTTGTGGCCAGCCTTTCCCAGAAGAGTTGAAGCTGGTATAGCTGCAAAGGGTGGGCCAACTCAATATTGAACCCTACGGGCTAAGACTGGGGTGCCATTAAAGTTCATGTGCCTGCAAAGGCAGGCGTACTTTGGTGGCGTGAAAGGGTTAAAGTATAACTCCATTTTTGTTAAAAAAATCATATATAAGGCCATCCACAAATGGGCAATATAGACCAGAAACTATGACACGAGTCAGAACAAATGTTCCTTGAAAATAAAGTATATTGGGAAAATGTCTGATTGATAAATAAGACACATAAAAGTGACGGCTCCACCACAAGCACCGCAATCATTCTGATGTTTTGATTCATCTTTGTCAGATCGCAGTGAAGCCGCTCGCCTGTTACTAAATCTGAAATGTGACGCAAGTGTTCAGGATGACACCGGCCTGTCGTGTCTGACAATGATGGTGTTAAACATGCCACCCGTGGTAAGTTGGCAGATGTTTGATGCCAGATTGCAGGGGTTTAAAGTCTCCCTTCACAAAGCACTTCCATTTAACCTTTCTTTGTTCCATTCTTTTTTTTTTTATCTTTGCTTTGTTTTCTCAAAAAATTACTTTCTTATCTTATTGGCAATGCATTGTGGGAGCATACTGTGTTTACCTTGGAGCGATCCTTCTCATTGCCAATAGAGCAATTTTTACATTTTTACTATCAGCCTGTTTATTTGCCGCTAACTTTGCCTTAAAGCAGACTTTCACTCCTCTTGCCCTGTACTTCTGCAATTCTCACCTAGGCGAGAATGATGTCTGGGTCCCAAGCCCACCCCCCAAATTTTGCGCGTATGCAGATGTGCCGCATAACTTCAGATCCCGACAGCACTGCAGCACATCTGCATACATGCCGGTTTCCCATTTTATTTGTGAACACGCTGGATTTCCCACACGTGTGCAAAGACGAGTAGCGCGAAACTGACAAGGCTTCCCTGTCTTTGCCTGCTACTCCTCCTCTCCCTTCTGCAATCAGTGGCTGCATGGATGGATCAGTTCTCCTCAGTGGCGGCTGGTGCTCAAAATTTTTGGGGGGGTGCAAACGAAAAAAAAAAAAAAAAAAACAATTGCAGCCTCACTGTACCTATCAATTGTCACCACTGTGCCATGCCATCAAATGCAGTCACTGTGCCATCAAAACGCAGCCACCGTGCCATGCCATCAAAACACAGCCACTGTGCCATGCCATCAAATGCAGCTACTGTGCCATCAATTGTCACCACTATGCCATCAAACACAGCCACTGTGCCCCCAATTGTCGCCACTGTGCCCCCAATTGTCGCCACTGTGCCCCCAATTGTCGCCACTGTGCCCCCAATTGTCACCACTGTGTCCCCAATTGTCACCACTGTGCCCCCACTTGTAGCTACTATGCCCCCACTTGTAGCCACCGTGCCCAGTACCCCCCCTGGCACATACCTTTATGGCTTCTACGTCCCTCAATGTCCCTCATCCCGCCCTCGATGACGCTTCAGCCAATCAAGTTACCTGATTGGCTGAGACGCCTGTCAGTCTTATCCTCGGTACATGCCGAGGATGAGTTTCAGGGCTGTACTCGTACTTCCCCACAGCCAGTCAGCTGCCACTATTCAGCTATAAACAAAAGAAGCCAAAGGCTGATGCTGCGCTAGTTAAAAGATTGACAAATTGAACAATTAACCTGTGAATGGAAAAACAGTGAGCTGCTGGCACTAAAAATTGTGTACAACAATTCAACAAAGCAAAAAAAACAGAAAGAAGTGCAGCGCTAGAAATGATTATAAATTAAATACCGTATTTATCGCGGTATAACGTGCTCCCGTGTATACCGCGCACCCCTAAAGTGACCCCCAATCCTGTGGGAAAAAAGTTATTTTTGTTATTTTCGTACTTACAGTTTTGGTGTCTTGCGCGGCGTCCATCGGCGGCCTCGTCAGGTCCGGCGTCCTTCTGCGGCTTCGGTTGTCCTTCTGCGGCTTCGGTTGTCCTTCTGCGGCGGGTCCGGTGTCCTCTGCGGCGGGTCCGGTGTCCTCTGCGGCGGGTCCGGTGTCCTCTTCGGCGGGTCCGCTGTCCTCTTCAGCGGGTCCAGTATCCTCTTCGGCGGGTCCTGTATGCTCTTCGGCGGGTCCGGCGTCCTTCTGTGGCATCCTCGTGTCCTCCCCGCTCGTTTCCCGCGCCGAGTTTTGAATACCGCGCCAGCATATACCGAGCGCAGTACACTCGGGCAGGCTCGGCAACTGTCGCGCTCACGTCCTGTACGTCCAGGACGTGACCGCGGAAGAAGCCGAGACTGGCCGAATATACCCGAGTGTACGACGCTCGGTATATGTCGGCGCAGTATTCAAAACTCGGCGCAGGAAAGCGGGTATCGGCGTATATCGCGCACCCACGATTTTGCCCTGATTTTCAGGGTAAAAAAGTGCGCGATATACGCCGATAAATACGGTACATAAATCAAGTGATAATAAAACTCATTGAAAAATGGGTTGAAAAAAGGTAGTTAATAAAGTGTGAGAAAAGGATAGATCTCCATACACTATTAAGTGATAAAGTCCAGTGCAAAAAAAAATTCAACAATAATTCTTGTGCTGAAAAATTTGTCTAAAAGGTGATCAGGTGCAATCCAGTATGCAGGGGCGGACTGACCATTGAGGAACTCGGGCACTGCCCGAGGGCCCCATGCCACTAGGGGGCCCCATTAGGGTTGCCAGGCTCATTAAAACCAGGGACAGTATGTACAAATCTGTGTTTTTTTTACATCTGTCCCTGTTATGTCCAAAACCTACATGCTTTTGATGTGAAAATCCCAAGATTTTAGCTGCCCGACTCTGTACTGCCACCTGGCTTGGTGGCCATCTGTAAGCCCGGGGGCCCCATAATCTTCTATTTCCCGGGGGCCCCATGAGTTGTCAGTCCACCCCTGCCAGTATGCTGTTTAGAGGAGAAAGGATTTTCACAAATTCACCCGTGAGAAGCCTGCTTACCACAAGGAGAGACTGCTTTGCATCAGTCTCATAACGCATAGGGAAGTCCTGGTCTCCCCGGGACCGATCCACGTATAATCAGCAGCCGTGAGTCCAGGATATGTAATGGTACAGTAAAAAAGAAGAGACTCTCATAGTGTATTAAGTAAAATCAAAGGAGCGATTTAATCAGTAATGCACTCACAATTAACAGGTAGAAACAGGCATATCAATCAAAGCCACGGTCTCTCCACTCCGATACCTCTCGCTACTCCAGTGCAAAAACACCGCCTACGTTCAGGACGGAACGCGATGACGTCACGGCTCCCTACGATCGTTTCGTCACGATAGGACTTCAACGGGGGATTAGCCGGATACTGACGTCAGCACGTATGGTGCTTTAAATAGGCGCAGACTCCATCTTTAAAATGGGAAAGCCAGGAAGAGCCTTCCTATTAACTGAGGGATAATCCAATGTGTTGTTACGGTAGCTAGAGAGGTACAAATTTGTATAAAGGAAAACGAACGGGTAAGATAAAAAATAAATTCAGCTGACCGGCGCTCAATGTCCAGTCAGCTGAATAGTGGGCGGCAGCGGCGAAAATATACAGATTCATACAGTGTATGAATCTGTATATTTTACTGGCTGTGAGCGAGCCAGAGGGGCGGCGCTCCTGCGTCACTATGGACGCACCGCCACTGGTTCTCCTACATCAGGGGTCTCCAAACTTTTCAAACAAGAGGTCTTCTGTCCTTCAGACTTTAGGAGCGCCGGATTGTGGCTAATGGGGGTAGAAAATTTTCCCAGGCCCAGCATCAGTGAGAAAAAATATGGTTTCAGGGTTGGTGGTCAGTAGGAGGGGTAGTGCCCCATTATTTGTATTAGGAGGAGTAGTGCCCCATTATTGGTACTAGGAGGAGTAGTATTGCATCATTGGTATCAGTGGAAGACATTGTTCCCCATTGGAAGGAATAGTGCCCCAAGGGCCGGATAAAGGCTAGAAAAGGGCCACATCTTGCCCTCGGGTCGTAGTTTGGAGACCCCTGTCCTACATGCTACTGCCCTTCCTATTCAGGTGTATAGGAGTGTCACATAGGCCCCCTGCAGCATGGGCCTGGTTCGTAATTAGTAACCCTGTACGTACGCCCCTGGTTATCAGTGGTTACTTATCTGAGAGACAGGAATTGTCCATTGCTCAAAAAAACCCTAGAAATTTCTGGAGAAACCCTAGTTAAAAATGGCTTCTCTAATGTTACAGAACTGGTTATAGGCCCGGCCTTGTCACATGAGCGATTCAATAAAGCTCACTTTTGGGTAGACTATCCCTTTAAAAAGGTGCCCACCCAGCAACTACACATATACAGCCGGGTGGGAGCTTCCACCTTCTGAGTGGACGTTCAGGAACGTCCCTCAGAAGGAGGGCGATCACACGTGCCCACGCAGAGGCGCGATCCTGATGCAGTCGTGTCACCCCAGGCATGTTGCATCTCCGATCGGCAGGAGGGCTCTTTGATTGGCCGTCCTGATCACATGATTTCTAGTAGATTAACTCTCCTCTCCTCAAACGGAAGTTGTTGGTGAGGAGAGCGGATCTCTGCAGCTGGCCGGTGATCAGTGAGTATGAGCTGTTTCTTACAGATTTTCACACACTGATCACCAGCCTAGTGTCCACACACATGTCCCAACATAATGTAAACACACAAAGTCCCCAAAACACGTCCCCACACAGTAAAACCACCTGTCCCCCACATATGTAACAGTAAAAACACATGTCCCAGTGATCATCTGCACACACATATGTCTGTGATCATCTGCACACACATATGTCTGTGATCATCTGCACACATATGTCTGTGATCATCTGCACACATACGTGATCTCACAAACCAATTATTATACACTTAACAGGATATTTTTTACGACATGTAGCAAAATACATTTTGGCTTAAAAAGGAAGTAAACCCTGCGGCCGCGTACACACGTCCGAGAACCTCGTCGGGCTAAACCCATCGTTCCGCCCGACGAGGTTCTCGGCCGGCCGTCGAGTTCGTCGACCAGGCTGTTGAAAAAGGCGTCGAGCCATTAGTCCCGATGGCCCGTCGAGCAAATAGAGAACCTGCTCTCTATTTTGGCTCGACGAGCTTCCCGACGGGACGCTCGACGAAAGTGTACACAGGATCGAGCTTCTCGGCAGAATATGGATCCCAGCGAGCTTCTCGCTGGATTCTACCGAGAAACTCGGTCGTGTGTACGGGGCCTCATGGGTGTTACTGAAAAGGTGAAGCATAATGGGCTACTATGCATCGATTACCATCATGTGACACTTACCTGCAAGAGAAGCCGGCGATGTCCCCGTCTTCCTCGCAAGTAGCGAGCGGCCATCCTTCACCCCTCTTCCTTCCGGGGCCGCGAACTCTGGCTCTGTAAGTGGCCAGAGTCGCGTGACGTCACTCGAGTCCCGCATATGCGCCCAAAAGACTCCACTCACAGCATGACCAATGTAAGAAAGGGCACAGCGTGTTTTTTTTTTAACTGCCCTTTTTTTTTTACTGCCCTTCCCTGGAGGTCCAGTGTGCGCATCCGAGGGGGGGCTGCGCTAATAAACAATCAGCGCAAACCTCCCCTGTCAGGAGAGCCGCCAATTGGCTCTCCTCTACTCGCGTCTGTCAGATGCGAGTGAGGAAGAGCCATCAACGGCTCTTCCTGTTTACATCGCGATCAGCCGTGATTGGACACAGCTGATCACGTGCTAAAGAGCCTCCGCTGGAGGCTCTTTACCGAGATCAGAGATGCAGGGTGTCAAACTGACACCCCGCACCACCGATCGCAGCGCTGCGCGCCACAGTCCAGTTAGGATTTCACAACCAATTGTCTATTGACCAGGCGGGAAGTGGTTAAAGTGGTTGTAAAGGGTGAAGGAAGGGGGTGAAAGTGCCCGGTATTGAAGTGGTTAAGCCTATTGTAAATGGAGTTGTTACCATGAAATATTGTGGTTGTGTGTAGTAACCTTATATTATTATGTGTTGTCTCCATTCAATGTCTCCTGGATGTCATTTTAACAAAACATTGTCAGGTAATTTCCCTATACTTAATAAAATCAGTTCTCCCACATCCTCCAATATCATTGATTAATCCAGTTATTTCTCCTTTACTTTGTAATTTGCGTGCGCTTAGTCGCTTACACAAATGGCCATTCATGAAGATCTGCATTATACAACCAACATAGATGGACGTTTTCTGCCCACACTTCCTATGCAGTGTGTAGTAAAACAACATCCTCTCTTGACTCTTTAACCTCACCTAATGAGTTCTTTACCTGCTGCCTTCTGGAAATTGTTTGCTAATTGGACCACTACCTCATGGGTTACCATATGAACGCTGCTCTTTGCATGAACCTCAAAGCATAAAAGAGGAATGCCAGGCAGATAAATTAAGATGTCCTTTGCGATCGACCAAACCTTTGTGTTGTAGTAATGCACGTAACACGTTACATGCATTTCTGCCTTGTGGTTCACCCCAAGCCCCTAAGGTAGGGGTCTCCAACCTTTTTCAAATAAAGGGCCAGTTTACTGTCTTTCAGACTTCAGGGAGGCTGGATTGTGGCCATTGGGAATAGACAATTCCCCAGCATTAGAGGAAGTAGACAATGCCTTATGCCACGTACACACGACCATTTTTTCAACCCGATTATTGTTAAGCCGGCCTTGCCTACACACGATCGTAAAAAAAAAATGCTCTAGCAAAGCGCAGTGACGTACAACACGTACGATGGCACTATAAAGTGAAGTTCCATTCGGATGGCGCCATCCTTGGGGCTGCTTTTGCTTATTTTGTGTTAGTGAAAGTTTGGTGAGAGACGATTCGCTCTTTTTAGTCTGTTACAGCGTGATGAATGTGATTACTCCATTATGAACGGTAGATTTACCAGAACGAGCGCTCCCATCTCATAACTTGCTTCTGAGCATGCGCGGTATTTTCACGTCATTAAAGCCTACACACAACCATTTTTTACGACGTTAAAAGCGACAACGTGAAAAACGATGCAAAAGTTTAGATCATGTTCTAGATTTTTAATGCCTATTTTTAACGTCATGAAAAGGGCCCTGGAGCCCACACACAATAGTTTTTAATGACATCATTTTTTTTTTTACATTTTTCACATCGCGAAAAACGATTGTGTGTACGCGGCATAAGGCTTGGTGGTCCAATCAGAGTAAAAATAATTATTTAGCACCTATGGTCAGTAGAAGGAGAAATAGTGAACCATCATTGGTAACCGTGGGAGGAATAGAATCCCTCATTGGTATCGGTGGAGCAATAGTGCCCCATCATTGGTATCAGTGGAAGGAATAGTGTCCCATTATTGGAATTAGTGGGAGTAATAGTGCCCCTCATTGGTTTCAGTGGAAGTAAAATTGCCCCACATTGGTATCAGTGAGAGGAATAGTGCCTCATCATTGGTATCAGTGGGAGGAATAGTGTCCCATCATTGGTATCAGTCTGAGAAATAGTGCCTTATCATTGGTATCAGTGGGAGGAATAGTGCCCCATCATTGGTATCAGTGAGAGGAATAGTGCCTCATCATTGGTATCAGTAGGAGGAATTCTGCCATCATCATCATCAATATACTGAATGCAAGGCACCATGAATAGGGAGCAGGGCCATGATTCCCTACACTGATCTATAGTCAGACAACAAGGTTAACCACTTAAGACCCGGACCAATACGCTGGCAAATGACCCAAGGGGTTTTTGCGATTCGGCACTGCGTCGCTTTAACAGACAATTGCGCGGTCGTGCGACGTGGCTCCCAAACAAAATTTGCGTCCTTTTTTTCCCACAAATAGAGCTTTCTTTTGGTGGTATTTGATCACCTCTGCGGTTTTTATTTTTTGCGCTATAAACAAAAATAGAGCGACAATTTAAAAAAAAATGCAATATTTTTTACTTTTTGCTATAATAAATATCCCCCAAAAATATATAAAAAAACATTTTTTTTCCTCAGTTTAGGCCGATACGTATTCTTCTACATATTTTTGGTAAAAAAAATCGCAATAAGCGTTTATCGGTTGGTTTTCGCAAAATTTATAGCGTTTACAAAATAAGGGATAGTTTTATTGCATTTTTATTAATTATTTTTTTTTTTACTACTAATAGCGGCGATCAGCGATTTTTTTCGTGACTGCGACAATATGGCGGACACTTCGGACAATTTTGACACATTTTTGGGACAATTGTCATTTTCACAGCAAAAAATGCATTTAAATTGCATTGTTTACTGTGGAAATGACAGTTGCAGTTTGGGAGTTAACCACAGGTGGCGCTGTAGGGAATGTGTGCCCTAATGTGTGTGTTTACAACTGTAGGGGGGTGTGGCTGTAGGTGTGACGTCATCGATCGCGTCCCCCTATTACAGGGATGACGCGATCGATGCTCCGGCCACAGAGAAGCACGGGGAAGCCGTGTGTACACACGGCTCTCCCCGTTCTTCCGCTGCAGGGACGGATCGCCGCACTGCAGCGGCGATCAGGTCCGCGAATCCCGCGGTCCCGGTCCTGGAGCTTCGGACCGGGTCGCGGGGCGCGCGCCCGCGACCCACGGCTGGGTACTAAAACCAACGTATATATACGTTGATGTGCCCAGCCGTGCCATTCTGCCGACGTAAATGTGCAGTAGGCGGTCCTTAAGTGGTTAATGAAAAACAAAACCCACACAAAACAAAAAAAAAATGTAATAAAAAATCAAATAGGCAGACTCGATGGACTACAGTACTAATGCTGAGTACACACAACCATTTTTCGGGTTGTAAAAAAACGTTTTTAAGGGTCTAGAAAAAACAATTTTTTTTTCAACCCGATCATCAAAACGGCCTTGCTTACACACGATCGCGATAAAAAAATGCTCGAGCAAAGCGCGGTGAGACGGTGACGTACAACATGTACAACGGCACTATAAAGGGAAAGTTCCATTAGGATGGCGCCACCCTTGGGGCTGCTTTTGCTGATTTTGTGTTACCATGTGTTAGTAAAAGTTTGGTGAGAGATGATTCGCGCTTTTCAGTCTTCGTGTTTTTCAGTTACAGAATGATGAATGATGTTACGAGAAAAAATAGAGCATGTTCTAAATTTTTATTTCTTTTTTCAAAAAAACTGTTTTTATTAGGCACAGGGTGACCCCCGTGCCGCAGAGAAAATTGTACAAAACTTCAGCAGAGCAGTAGAAAATACAGTGCATAGCACGTTTCAGCACATTACAAGGCAGAAATCAGGGGAAGCTCAACTCCTCCTCACGTAAGCAACCAAACCACAAACACATTCTGCCATATGTTATATCATAGCCCTCGTATAAGAAACGCCTGCGTAACAGGGACAAATAACAGCAACAATAAAAAGGAAAGGGTCAGGAGAGAAATGGAAAAGGAAAAAAAAAGAAAAGAGAGAAGAGAAGAAAAATAAATAAAAAGAAAAAGGAAAGGGGAAACTGCAGACGCAGGGAGATAAGGGGAGAAGGGGAGGGGTAAGGGGGGGGGGCTCGACCCATGGCTCAGGGCGGATCCTCACGACGATGCCACTCCTCCCAGATCGCGTCATGGATTTCCAATCTATCCTGCAACATGGCTGTCATTTTTTCCATGAGCTCAACATCTTTGATCCTGGCGTACAGGTCAGTTTGAGAGGGGGGGGACAGGCGCTTCCAATAGAGGGCCACTAGGCACCTCGCGGCCGTCAGTACATGCCTAAGCAGTACATGCCCTGGCAGCACCTGTCTGAGCTGGATGGATAGATAGCATGGAGAACATCTGGTGTCATATACCAAAACTACAGTATTTTATAGGCATTTTCTTTGTACAGTGTACAGAGAGAGCTCTTAGCTGCCTAAAACCAGATCGTTCGCCACGTCGCCTCCGGAATCTCCTCCCCGAGTGCCTTCTCCCAGCGAAGCATGTATGCACGCCTACCTTTGGTGAGGAAAGAGCGAGAGTTCAGCAACTGATATATATCTGATATCAGCCCGCGGCGAGCAGATCCCTCCAGTACCAGCTTTTCGAAAGGCGCCGGCGCTGAGAATTGGAGCTTTGGGGCGAATGATTGTGCATAGTGTCTTATCTGCAGATACCCATAAATCATCTGGCGAGGCAAGTTAAACATTTTTTGTAGATCAGAGAATGAGAGCAGTTTTCGGGTTATGGGGTCCACCAATTGGCCAAAATGGAAGAGGTCAAGCGTCGCCCAGGGCGAAGACATCTGGTGAGTCAGACCATCAGGCATCCTAGGGTTGAACAGAAAAGAGGTCAGGAGGGACCGCTCCAAGCTCAGATTATGTGCCTGGGACAATCTATGCCAGAGCGTCCTGAGGTGGAGCATGGGCCCCAAGAGTCGGCCCGGGTCCACCTCCACGCTCGCGTTCCACAGCAGGCTATTCGGGTGCATGGGGGCCAGACATATCTTCTCAATTTCAGTCCATATGTTACAGGAGCACTTGGGGAACCAAGAGGTAACGGCACGCAGTTGGGCTGCCTGGTAGTTCTTTAGCAGGTCAGGGAACCCCAATCCCCCGTCGGTGCGGGATGCTGTCAAGACAGTTCGGGGTATCCTGTGCCGCCCATAATTCCAGACAAAGCGCACCAAGTCCGCTTGAAGCTTACGGAGGTCTGCATATAGGACTGGGATGGGCAACGTCTGGAATAGGTAGAGGAGCTTGGGGAGGATGACCATCTTGATAGAAGCCATAACGCGAACAAAAGCGGTGAGAGCGGGCATCCCTGGCACGTCCCATTGGCTACCGGGAAAGAGAAAGAGTGGGCGAAGGGGGTCTTAACCTGAGACATAGGGTTTGTGTAAAGATGCCGTATGGCCCGCAGAAAGGGGCCCCGGAACCCCATGTGTTCCAGCGTGGCAAACAGGAAAGGCCAGCTGAGGCGGTCAAATGCCTTCTCTGCATCTAAACTGAGGGCCAATGATTCTTGGCCCTCCCTGTTTATCACATCGATCAGGTCGATGACCCGCCTGGTGTTGTCCCCCGCTTGGCGGAGGGGGACAAAGCCCACCTGGTCCTTGTGGATCAAGAAAGGGAGCATCACGTTCAGGCGCAGCGAAAGGAGCTTAGTGAATATTTTTAGATCTGAGTTGAGTAGCGCGATTGGCCTGTAACTAGCGCACAGAGAGGGGTCCTTGTCGGGTTTAGGGATCAGCGTTAGGAACGACCATTGCATATCTGAGGGAATGGGGGTCGACTGAAGTAAGGCATTAAACAGCTTGCACATACGCGGGAGAAAGATGGGGAGGAACGTCTTATAATACTCATAAGGGAAGCCGTCTGGACCAGGGGACTTATGAGCGGGCAGGGTTTTGATAGCTACTGTAAGTTCCTCCTGCGTTATGGGGGCGTTAAGAGAGACAAGATCGGCTGCCCGAATCCTGGGGATTCCGCTGCGTTCCAGGTAGTCATGCAAACGATCAGGGGATGGGGGGTCATGGGGGATGTCGGGGTCACTATACAGGGCCGTGTAAAACTCCTCAAAAGCACAAGCTATGTCCCGGGGATGGGTCTAGAGGCGATCAGCTCCATCTTTGATCTGGTGGGGAGTAGTCATGTGGGAGCTTTCAGATAGTTTACGTGCCAGGAGGGAATGGGCCTTGTTTCCTTTGTCATAGTACCGTTGCTTCAATCGGAGCAGAGCCTTCTCCACCTGGCCTAGAGCCAGATTCCGGAGTGTTGTTCCCAGACAAACAATTCTTTTAAGAAGGGATATAGATGGGGAGGTTTGCAGTTGGGTCTCTAGGGCCCTCAGGTCCCTCTCCGCCTGAATCTTGCTCTCGCATCTTTCTTCATGGCTGAGGAGAGCGCCATGCAGCGGCCCCGGAGGACCGCCTTGTGGGCTTCCCAGAGTGTGGCGAAGGAGACATCTGGGGTGTCGTTTTCGGCAAGATATCGTTGCAATGTCGATTCCAGCTCCAGCCTGGAGGGGCCATACTGAAGCAAAAAGTTGTTCAGCTGCCAGTGACAAGGCCTTCGGTTGGGGGCACCCAGATCCAGGGTCATGACAACAGGATATCGGTAGTATCCGGGCCTCCTTGGTGACGCGAAGGGTGGCATTGTTGACAAAAAGGTAGTCAATGCTGGAGTGCATCCGGTGCGGGGCCGAATAGTATGTGAACTGCCTATCCCCCGGGTGAAGGGCGCGCCAAGTGTCAAACAGGGCATATCGCCTAGTAAGCTGGCGAAATAACTTAGATTCCATGTGGGCCCGGGTCTGTGGGTCAGAGGGGTTCATCACCTGGCGGTCAAGGGTTACCGACTGGGAGAGGTTAAAGTCCCCGCCAATCGGCAGGTATTCACTAGTGTTGCTCACGAATATTCGCATTGCGAATATTCGCTACGAATATTGCATATTCGAGTATTCGCGAATAACGCGAATATCGCGGGGAATATTCGCTATTTCGAATATTCGAATGTTTTCAATTTTTTTTTAGAACAGATCACATCCTAGAGATCCCCATCGACGTCTAAAAGCATTGCTGGTATGATTAGAGACCTTGGGCCGAGTAGCTGCAGCGCTCATTTTATATTGCCGAAAAATCGCAATGCGATTATTCGGCAAATAGCGATATCGCGCGATTATTTTATATTGTAATATATCACGAATATTCTGAGCCAATCAGAGTACTCCATTCCGC
The DNA here is from genome assembly GCA_029574335.1 of Rana kukunoris. Classification (NCBI taxonomy): domain Eukaryota; kingdom Metazoa; phylum Chordata; class Amphibia; order Anura; family Ranidae; genus Rana; species Rana kukunoris. Next base: position 452,586,563 of record CM056053.1, read on the forward strand.
ATTTCTCGAAATTTCGAAATTATTTTGTATTGTAATATATCACGAATATTCTGAGCCAATCAGAGTGCTCCATTCCGCATTTCTCGAATATTCGCAATTATTGTGTATTGTAATATATCACGAATATTCTGAGCCAATCAGAGTGCTCCTTCTGCATTTGCCGAATATTCGCAATTATTGTGTATTGTAATATATCACGAATATTCTGAGCCAATCAGAGTGCTCCTTCTGCATTTGCCGAATATTCGCAATTATTGTGTATTGTAATATATCACGAATATTCTGAGCCAATCAGAGTGCTCCTTCCGCATTTCTCGAATATTCGCAATTATTGTGTATTGTAATATATCACGAATATTCTGAGCCAATCAGAGTGCTCCTTCCGCATTTCTCGAATATTCGCAATTATTGTGTATTGTAATATATCACAAATATTCTGAGCCAATCAGAGTGCTCCATTCCGCATTTCTCGAATATTCGCAATTATTTTATATTGTAATATATCACGAATATTCTGTGCCAATCAGAGTGCTCCATTCCGCATTTCTCGAATATTCGCATTCGCAATTCGCATTCGCAATTCGCATTCGCGATAGCGAAATTTCGCAATCATTTCATTTCCAAAAAATATCACGAATATTCGTATTTAGCGAATATATGTCGAATATTCGACTATATATTCGAGATATATCGCGAATTCGAATATGGCATATTCTGCTCAACACTAGTATTCACTAGGCACCCGAAACAGGCGCGCAAGTACCCTAGATAGGAAGTGTATCTGGTGGGTGTTAGGGGCATACAGGGTGCACAAAGTGATGGGTTGAGTTTGCCAGAGGCCTCTCAGAATGATATAGTGCCCCCTCGGATTGATAAAAGACTCAGAGCATGTGAAGGGGGAGCCGCTCTTAAAGAGGATTGCTACTCCCGCCCGCTTTCGGGGGGTTAAACGCCTGAAAGACCTGGGGATATTGTCTGCCCGCGAATGCAAAGGCATCTTCTTTGTCGAAGTGTGTTTCCTGGAGGAGGACAATGTCCGCCCCAGAGTGCCTGATCTCCCTCAGAGCAAGGTGCCTCTTCCTATTTGAATTGAGGCCGTGGACAGTAAGAGATATTACCTTATCCATGATCACGGGTATATGCAAACGAGAGGCTACTTACCTGGCGCGAGGTCACAGCAGGGTCCACTCGAGGGGGTGCCGGGGCGCAGAAGCCATCCAGATATCCGCCAGAGACATGAGCCAAGCCACGAGAGTGGGGAGGAGGGAGGAGGAAAGAGGGAGGCAGGGAGAGAGGGAGGAAGAGAGGAGGAAAAAAAAGAGAGAGAACAGCATTAAGTACATAACAAACAGGGTAACACAGTACAAAGAAGGCCAGAGTGCACCGCGCCACTCAGGGCCCAAAGGGTTCCAATGAGTCCTCCTGACCAAGGCCCCCCAAAAGGGGGAGGGACCAGGCCGGGGGGACATTGAGAATAGATTCAATCAATAAACACAAAAAATTCAATCAAGAATCAAGGGAACTCTTAAAGGATGAACCTAGGGGGGGAACAAGTGAACGGGAGAGCCAGTACTCACGGATCTCCAACATTGAGTGTCCAATAAACACACGGATAAATGGTTATGGGCCTATGGGGGGACTGCCAATATGGTTAACGGGTGGGCCAGGGGGGACAAAGGTACAAAAAGGGGGGAAATGCCAAAACAGTGGTCAGAGTATAGTCCGGGGTCAGCAGTTTTTGGCCGTGTTGGTCGAAGGCACCCTTTGCCAGACCGTGGGTGGCGGCGGTGGGGTCGCCACCAAGTCCCATTCTTGGATTCGGGGGACTGGGATGTCCATTGTTTTCGCAGAATGCCTCCAGGTCTTCTGGGTACCGGAGCACTGCCGTTTGACCCTGAAAGGGAAGCCCCATCGGTAGACTATGTCACGTTCCTGCAGCGACAGAAGGAGAGGTTGTAGAAGTCTGCGTACAGTCCGGGTACAGCTGTATTTGAGCATTGCCAAGGACCACCTTCCTGACGGTGCGGGCTTTGCGCATGATGTCCTCTTTCAGAGGGAAGGAATTGACCTTGCAGATGATGTCGCGGGGTCTGGAGGCAGGGCCCTTAGGGCGAAGGGCACGATGTGCCCGATCCATCTCGATCGGCTTGTTCGGCGGTTCGCCCAGGAGATCATTAAAGAGGGTTTGAAGGGTACCGTGCAGATCTTCGGGGTCCTCTGACTCGGATGTTGTTCCTGCACCCCCTATTGTCCAAATCTTCCACTTGGCGCTGCATGTCCCTGAGCATTATTCGATGATTAGCGCCTTGCACCTGAGTGCGATGGACCGCTATTTTGTTTTCTTGGATCTCCTCCTCTGCCATCTCCACTCTGTCAGAAAGGTGCCTAAAATTGGCATGGAGAACCTGTATCTCGGCACGGCAGGCCGATTTGACCTCCTCAATGAGCAGCCTGAAGTCGTCTTTAGTTGGCATAGCCTGGAGGTACGCTTACCAGGGGGGGTATGCTGGGGAGGAGGGAGTGGACCCCAGGTGGGGTTGGGAGAGGTGCAGAGGGGGGAGGTACCCCGCATAGAAGTCATGGGGGCCTCATGCCGGGCTGGTATTTTTCCACAGGTTGCAGCCGGGACACTGAGGGGTTTAAACATTCTGAGAGCTGCAGCGGGGGGAGGGGGGCGCCTGAGCAACGCCGGGGACCCCAGCCGGGGAACCAACCACCTGGGCGTATGAGGCTGCCGGCTCCATGGGCTGGGAAAGTCTCTGTGGCTGGGGGGAAGCATGGAGCAGGAGAGGTGCAGACTGTGGCCTATGTGCACTGTGGATGTTCTACATTTTTAATGCCTATTTTTCTCGTTGAGAAAAATGCTCTGGAGCCCACACATGATCGTTTTTCACGACCATTTTTTATCATCATGTAAAACAGTCGAGTGTACGCGGAATAAGAGTCCTTAGTTGGCCTTGCACACGGTTGATCTCTGGTCCAGTCATGAGGGAATCTGTGAATAGATTCCCTGCTGTTTGGGAACAGAAAAGAATGGATGTCAGTTTTAAAAAATAAAATAAATCTGAATTTCCAGCCTGCAGCTTTCTGGACCCATGTTGGACCTAATGGCGCGTACACACGGTCACATAGTTTTTTGTCTTCTGAAAAACGACAATTTTTTTTTTCGAACATGCTTCAATTTTTTATGTCGTTTTTGAAAATGTTGTTTTTTGTGTTGTAAAAAATTAAACGTGTGTTGGCTAAAACGATGTTTTAAACCCGCGCATGCTCAGAAGCAAGTTATTAAACGGGAGCGCTCGTTCTGGTAAAACTACCATTCATAATGGAGTAAGCACATTCATCACGCTGAAAAAAAAAAAAAAAAAAGCGCGAATTGTCTTTTACTAACAACTAATTTGCCGCGAACAATCGTTTTTGTTCGTTGTTCGTTTCGAACGCAAAGCTCATCCCTACTAACAAGGAATCAGCTAAAAGCAGCCCAAAGGCGAATAGAACGTCCCCTTTATAGTGCGGTCGTAAGTGTTGTACGTCACCGCGCTTTGTTCATAATTTTTCAAAAACGATGGTGTGTGGGCAACATCGTTTTTAACGATGAAGTTGGAAAAACTTTGTTTTTTGGACATGCTGAAAAATGAAATTTTTTCATTTGGAAAAGTGATCGTGTGTACACGACATAAAATCGGACGATTGTCCATTTACATTAGACTGCTTCCAATTCATCATGTTTAGGTCGGGAAAAACAAACCTGGACTGACTTGGAGGTAAAAAGATGTAAAAGAATGAATGTTCATTTACATCTGCTTTTCTGTAGACTTACATGGAGCTTCCAATTTGATCCCACCTAATCATACCGCCATTGTGAAAAGGGGCCTCATTGGTTATAGAAAGGTCTGTTTTTGTAAATAATTAATTTTATTTTTATTGTGCAATGAATGTATTCTTCCCTACCACTGTATTCTCCTCTGCTTAGGCATCTCTGGCTTTGGATCAGTTCCATGCTAAGGATCGGCCAAACAGAAAGCAACACTTTTATCTCAACCATGTGGAGCCCCCGATTTCAGGTCAGTGTAATGTGATTGGCTGAGCATACCTACCTACTACTGCTTTTAATTTCTGAAGAAGTGCGCATACTCACATGGGGGACATTTCTAGAAAGAAGGGGTTTCTAATGATAATTGGATGGTGGCAAGTTAACTGTAGCTGTATGTGTAATTGGACTTCAGCTGCTAACTTTCAATCACCTGAAAACGCATGCTTTGAAACAGTGGTGGCTGGTGCATACAATTTTTTTGGGGGGAAGGGGGGTGCAAACAAACTGAAAACCCCCCCCATCAATTGCAGCCACTGTGCCCATCAAATGCAGCCACTGTGCCATGAAACGCAGCTACAGTGCCCATGAAATGCAGCTACAGTGCCCATGAAACGCAGCCACTGTGCCCATCAAACGCAGCCACTGTGCCCATCAAACGCAGCCACTGTGCCCATCAAATGCAGCCACTGTGCCCATCAAATGCAGCCACTGTGCCTATCAAACACAGCCACTGTGCCCATCAAATGCAGCCACTGTGCCCATAAATTGGCACCACTGTGCCCATCAAACGCAGTCACTGTGCGCATTAAACGCAGCCACTGTGACCATCAATTACTGACACTGCGCCCATCAATTTATGCCAGTGTGCCCATCAATTGCCGCTACTGTGCCCCATTAAATGCTGCCAGTGTGCCCATTAATTGCCGCTAATGTGCCCCCTTCAAATGCTGCCAGTGTGCCCATCAATTCCTGCTACTGTGCCCCATCAGATGCTGCCAGTGTGCCCATCAATTGCTGCTACTGTGCCCCATCAGATGCTGTCAGTGTGCCCCATCAGTTGCAGCCAGTGTGCCCCATCAGTTGCAGCCAGTGTGCCCCATCAAATGCTGCCAGTGTGCCCCATCAGATGCTGCCTGTACTTACTGTCTTGCAGGGGGTCAGCGGCGGTCTCCTGCACGTCCTCCATGTCTGCTTCTGTCATCTCTCAGGCGTCCAATCACAGTGCCTGACGTTGTAGCCAATCAGGTGACCAGTAACAGACCGGGAAAACTGATAGGCGGATTCAAGTATTAGCAAAGCGTATACTGGGTGTAAATCAATTGTCTCAAGGAGTAGCTCATTTCAGCCAGGGTATTGTAAGGTTTACCTTTTCGTTCTGTGAAAAAAGTCAGTCTTTCATGCATTTTCTCATAGAGCTAGTATAACTATCGGTACTTGGATAACCCCAAGACGTATGGAGCAGTGCTGAATTTGAGGAACTGGGATGCTTCCGAACAACCCTCAGAGAGAGAGAGAAAGATATTACATACCTGTTAGCTGTTGGCTACCAACAGGTAGTGATAGAATCAAACAAAGCTCAGGGTAGGCAGCAATCAGTAGCATATTTCTTATCTAAGCAAAGGTCAGGGCAGGCAGCAGTCAATAGTGCATTTGTTATCCCGCAAAGGTCAGGGCAGGCAGCAATCAGTAGCTTATCCACTTTTCAAGCAAAGGTCAGGGCTAAGAGGAACAATTAGAAGTGAGATATTGGTCAATGCAGACAGGAACTGTTAAGGCCCGTACACACAATCAGATTTTCCTCCAAAAAATGTGTGATGGCAGGGTTTTGTCGGGTACTCCGTCCATTTGTATGCTCCATCGGACAAATGTTGTCGGAAAGTCCGTTGCAAAAAAAAATCCAAAGTAGAAACATGCATGCTCAAAACCAATGCTAACCATAGCACAACATTAGCAGAAGTTGCCCAAAGGGTGGCACTAAAGAGCAGAAAAACAACTTTGTTTTGTGTATGTTGGCTTAAAAAGTTCTACCATCTGTATGCAGAACAAGTTCACTGGCCAACGCCCTTCGCACAAAATTCCACGGATTGTCCAATGGAAATCCGAATGCGTGTACGAAGCTTTAAAAAAAAGAAAGGGGGGGTTCCGGCCGGGCACCTGGGGACCATCGGCCCCTTACAGGTGTACTGCCTGTACCCCCCTGATGGTGGCCCTGGGTGCAGGAGCTAGGAAACTGAACAATATCACTCCCAGAGCCCTGTGCTTGTTATGTTTAAATAAAGCACTGCAGGTGCAGATAGAGCTGACCAGCTGCTTATCAAAGAGGACACCACCCAAGGGCAATACCCCCCCGTCCCCATCAGCGGCCATGATCAGCAATATTATATGGACCCAAGATTGAATAAACACTTTTATTTTGTGGCCCTGTTTTTGTATTACCTAGTCGTTGTATGCCTACTGAGTATTAGTATCTGTTATACTAGATGCGATCTATCTAATACATTTATTTTTTTCTAGGTTTCAAGGGAACACAAGCCAAGTCTCCAGTAAGTGTCTTCAAAAAGTATACTAAATGAAACTCTGGGCATTTCAAAAGAACAAAGTAGTCTGCAACTCTCTGGTCCTTTCTGATGAGACATGCTGAACACTGCAGCATTTATTTTCTATGTTTTGTGACACTGAAATGGGCAATGCCAGTCAAGCAGCTGTGGTTGGGTTCACATTTTTCTGGGGGGGTTAAAGCATGTTGTGTCGTACAATAATACGCGCTGCGATAAGTCAGCCTATTCATTTTGAACAGCCCATTGCTGTGGCTGCTGCAGGTATTCCACACTTTGGTGTGTGTTGAATACCTGCTCTGCCCACTGTACACTATGATCCCTCTTGTTGGGTTGCTCCTCCTAGAGTAGGCATGTTCAAAGTCCGGCTCCCAGGCCAATCGCGGCCCACATTACGCTTTTGAACGGCCCGCCTGGTTATTTGGGCATATATAAATCTTTTGTGGCCCCCGACAATCTCCCAGCGCCGAGGATACAAAAGATATATATGCTGGCTGCCTTCGAGGGGAAAAGGAGGAGGCCGTACACACAGGAGGAGAACTTCCTGTTTACAGGCAGCCTCTGTAATAGGAAGTCCTGTCTCCAACTATCCAAAAGAAGAAAGCAGGGCTTTCTATTAAAGAGGCCACCATATAAACAGGAGATTCTCCTGTAGGTAATCTTTGGCACTCGTCATGCCCCCTCCCTGTCCCCTCCAAGGCTGTGGATGGATGGGCATCAATCAGGCTGCATTCCTGGCAATGGTGGGTGCTGCATTCCTGGAAATGGTGGGTGCTGCATTCCTGGCAATGGTGGGTGCTGCATTCCTGGCAATGGTGAGTGCATTTCTGGCAATGGTGGGTGCTGCATTCCTGGCAATGGTGGGTGCTGCATTCCTGCCAATGGTGGGTGCTGCCTTGATGGCAATTGGGGGTGCTGCCTTGATGGCAATTGGGGGTGCTGCCTTCATGGCAATTGAGGGTGCTGCATTCATGGCAATGGTGGTTCTGCATTCATGGCAATGGTGGGTCTGCAGATGGGCACTTGTGAGGCTGCAGATGGGCACTGCCACTGATCCTTATTTTGCTTCACAGTTCTTTATTTTTTTCCCTGAAACGTCCCTCTTAAAGTGAAGGTGCGTGTTATATAAATACGATATATCCAAATAACACGCCTGAGCTCACACACAGCCACAATGGCAGGAGAATTGTTGTTGGGCAGTGTATTAGTGCTCGAACAAACACACTTAGACCGAATTTTAATGGTTCAAGGAATGTCAGGCCCTCACGCACAGAGATGTATTTAGGTTTTGTGCTGCCCTAGGCCTGACTAAACTCGTGCACCCCTAATTTAAATATGACCCACCCCTTCCTGTCAAGGACACACCCCTTGCTGTTAAAGACCTGTCCTTCTCTTACCTTACCCTTACTCTATCCAAAATTAAATAGAAAAGTATTCCTAAAGTTCTACTTTAGGTCCAAATTTCTGATAATTTTATGGAGAGGACTAAAGATAACAATGCCAATGGTACAGCAGAAAACATATAACACAGTGAGGAAGGTTTGTGGTCCAGGATGATAGGACAGTCAAAATTAGAAGCTCCGCCCCCCTACAATTGCCGAATGCTTGCCTCTCTGCCCAGTCCGCCCCATAAGACTGGCGCTACACTAACAGTGCTACACTAATAGTGCAAGCCAGCAGAGACTCTTTCTGTGCTGCCCCCCTGCAACGTGCTGCCCTAGGATACAGTTCTGCTCACGCATGTTCACTAGGGTTGTCCCGATACCAATACCAGTATCGGTACCGATACCGAGTATTTGCCGGAGTACTTGTACTCCCGCAAATACCCCTGATACCTGAATAGAGTACTTCCCCCTGCCGCCGCCGCATACCGCAAAGCCGCCGTGTTAATCCCCTTGCATTACAGCACCGCATTACAGGCAGCTTTCGTTTGAATACCTGTAATCCCCGCCGCACCATGTATAGACACTCCCCTTCTCGGGATTGGACGAATCTGTCCAATCCCGAGCAAGGGGGAGTGTCTATGCACGGAGCCGTGTATAGACACTCCCCCTTGCTCGGTATTGGACGGATCCGTCTAATCCCGAGAAGGGGAGTGTCTATACATGGTGCGGCGGGGATTACAGGTATTCAAACTAAAGCTGCCGGTAATGCGGCGCTGTAATGCACAGGGATTAACACAGCAGCAGCAGCGGCGGTGGCATCATCTACCACTAGGTATGGGGGACATGGCTGCATCTGTGAGGGACATGGCTGTATCTATGGGGGACAGGACATGGCTGCATATGTGAGGGACATGGCTGCATCTATGGGGGACAGGACATGGCTGCATATGTGAGGGACAGGACATGGCTGCATCTATACGGGACAGGACATGGCTGCATATGTAAGGGACAGAACATGGCTGCATGTGTGGGGGACATGACTGCATCTATGGGGGACAGGACATGGCTGCATCTATGGGGGGACATGGCTGCATATATGTGGGGGACATGGCTGCATATATGTGGGGGACATGGCTGCATCTATGGGGGACAGGGCATGGCTGCATCTGTGGGGGACATGGCTGTATCTATGGGGGGACATGGCTGCATCTATGGGGGACAGGACATGGCTGCATCTGTGGGGGACATGGCTGCATCTGTGTGGGACATGGCTGCATATATGGGGGGGCATGGCTGCATATATGGGGGGGGGGACACGGCTGCAATATGCGGGGGGACATGGCTGCAATATATGGGGGGACATGGCTGGATATATGTGGGGCTGGATATATGTGGGGGGACATGGCTGCAATATATGTGGGGGGACATGGCTGCAATATATGTGGGGGGACATGGCTGGATATATGTGGGGGGACATGGCTGGATATATGTGGGGGGGCATGGCTGCAATATGTGGGGGGACATGGCTGCATTTGGGGACACATTTCAAAAAAAGTATCGGTATTCGGTATCGGCGAGTACATGAAAAAAAGTATCGGTAATTGTACTCAGTCCTAAAAAAGTGGTATCGGGACAACCCTAATGTTCACTTTATCAAATCTGGCCCTCTTTGAAAAAAGTGTGGACACCCCTGCCCTAGAGTGACATATGAGCCAGCAGGAGCAACCACATCAGGAGTCAGGGGAGAGCAGGTGTCTTTTGTATTTTTAGATTGAAAGTGGAAGGTTTAGAACCTCCTTCTTTTTTTTCTTTTATTGCTGTCTATGGAGATTCACCCTTTCTATATGTCCTGGTGACCATTGTAACAGACACAGAATGTGATGAGTACATGTGTCCCAGGGACAACCTTATAAGATGGGGATTCCTACTATGTTTGTATACTGTGGCCTAGATTTACGTAGGGCGATGTTACTCTGAGCGGGCGTAGCGTATCGTATTTACGCTACGCCGCCGCAACTTAGAACGCAAGTACAGTATTCTCAAAGTACTTGCGTCCTAAGTTATGACGGCGTACCGTAAATGTCCCGGCGTAAGCGCACCTAATTCAAATGTGGAAGAGGTGGGCGTGTTTTAATTAAATTAATCCTGACCCCACGTAATTGACGCTTTTAACGAATGGCGCATGCGCCGCCCATGGACGTATCCCAGTGCGCATGCGTCGGATAGAATGCCTAAGATAGGTCGAACACTGCCTACGACGTGAACGTAACTTACGCACAGCCCTATTCGTGTACGACTTACGCAAACGACGTAAAAAGATACGCTTGTTCCGACGTCCATACCTTGCATGGGCTGTGCCACCTAGAGGGTAGCTTTATCTTTACACCGGCGTATGTCTTACGTAAACGGCATAACTAATTGCGACAGGCGCACATACGTTCGAGAATCGGCGTATCTAGCTCATTTGCATATTTGACGCGGAAATCAACGGAAGCGCCACCTATCGGCCAGCGTAAATATGCACCCAGGATACTACGGCGTAGGAGAATTACGCCGCTCGTATCTTGGCCGAATTTAATGCGTAACTGATTCTGAGAATCAGGCGCGCATATACGACAGCGCAGATTCGGACTTACGATGGCGTACGTGGTGATATGCCAGCGTAAGTCTTTGAGAATCTGGCCCTGTGTGTGTATATTGTGTGTCTGTGTGTGTATACTGTGTATGTATACTGTATGTGTGTGTATACTGTGTGGCCCCATAATCTATTGCCTGGGGGCCCCATATCGCCTTATGCCCGCGGGCCCCATGAGTTGTCAGTCTGCCCCTGACGACAAGCCTGCTTTCAGATTTCAAGTGGCACATGGAAACTCGGTATAAACACACTGGGGTAGATTCATATAGAGATACGACGGTGTATCTACTGATACACCGTCGTATCTGTGAGATCCGACACTCGGATCTATGCGGCTGATTCTTTGAATCAGGTTCCGCATAGATCTCCCTTAGAGCCGACAGGTGTGAGTTACACTGTCGGATCTTAGGCTGCAATCTCCCGCCGTCCGCTAGGTGGCGCTTCATTTATTATACGCGACGAATATGCAAATGAGGAGAACCGCCGATTCAGAATCGAATGCCCGGCCGTCGTTTTTTTTTTACGTCGTTTGCGTTTGGCTTTTTCCGGCGGATCGTTACCCCTGCTATATGCGGGGTAAGTGCGGCGGATCCTATGTTAAGTATGGCCGTCGTTCCCGCGTCCAGTTTTGAATTTTTTACATCGTTTACGTAAGTCGTTCGGGAATACGGCCATACGTTAATAGCGTTAACGACGAAAACAATGACGTCCTTGCGACGTCATTTAAAGCAATGCACGCTGGGAAATTTAGCCGGCGGCGCATGCGCAGTACGATCGGCGCGGGGACGCGCGTGATTTAAATAGTAAACTCTCCCTAGCCGCGGAATTTGCATTCCGCCGGGGGATTTACGATCCGCCAGGGCTACTTACGAGGCAAGTGCTTTCTGAATACAGCACTTGCCTCAAAAACTGGCGCAGGCGGATCGTAAAAAAGATAGATCACACGGATCAAAAGATCCGCTGGTGAATCTAGCCCACTGTGTACTGGAAAATAGTAACTGAACTTTTGGAAAAATATATAAATGAACTCTATCAGTTTTAAATATTTGCAGTTTAAACTGAAAACATTCTTAGTCTGTATAACACAGGTCTGCTTTGTATTAATGTGTGGCAGCTGGTGTTCATGTATGTGATATTGTGAAATTAGCACTGAGCAAAGCATGTTATCATTAAATCACAAGGGTGTGAAGAGTGGGCAGAAGTTCACAAACCAATAGCGGCCAGAATGTGTGTTACGTTTATGAAAAATCTGCTAAATGAAATCTCACTTTGCAATGAGATATTATTATTATCGCCAACGTTTGCAATTTTTTGCAGTGAATATTGTAGCTTTTTACAGCCATTTCTCAGAACAATTCTCCAAATGACATTTTGTAAGTACAGCCTTTAGTATTCAGACTCCAGCAAAGCGGATATAAGTGATAGACAGAAAACTGGTCCAATGCCGGCCCAGGAGACTGGACTTCCTAAACAGGAGATTCTCACTGTATGTAATCTGACGGCACTCGCCCCGCTCCCCGTTCTCTCCGAGGCCGCCCAAATTGCAGTATTGGCGTATAACAGGCACACAGTTTTATATGCCAATAAATACAGTATGTATGTGCCATGCCATTTAAACCATGATTAAATCTCAGCGCTCACTACATCTCTCATCCAATAGTGTGGCAAAATTTCAAGCAATGCTGCTTTCCTGAAGCTGGAAAACTCCAAACCACTACAAAGAAGAGGAAGGAGTGCACATACGCCTAGTGCATTACCTTCAACGCCATATTCAATTTATTAGAAAGCCAAAAAACATACTAACATGAGAAGAAATAAAAGCCCATAGAATCACAACTTCAGTATGGTGGGTACCCAGTATCTGCAGTTGGAAAGCTGACTCGTTGCGGGAGACAAGCCCCCTTCCTCAGGGCTGATCAGTTTGTGAATATGTTTTTTGGCTTTCTAATAGGGATGAGCTCTGCGTTCAATTCGAACGTATGTTCGACTCGAACATCGTCTGTTTGTACGTTCGTCGAAATTCTAACCAAACGGGTCGTTCGCGCCAAATTCGTGTGACGCGTCACGGCCCATAATTCTCTGCAGCATTGCGCGCTGACGATTGGCCAAGCATGCACTATGACCCGCATGCTTGGCCAATCACAGCGAGCAAAAAACAGAGAGCCATAATTGGCCAAAGCCAGTTATGGCTCAGGGGGTTTAGTACACGCCCCACACTATAAAAGGCTGCCTGCAAGGCGGCCTCGTGTAGTGTGTTGCAGTGTTGTTAAAGAGATCAGTCCTATAGAGAGGGAGAGAGAGAGAGAGACAGTGGGCCAGATTCAGATACACATAATATTGCGCTGCGTAATTGAAATACTCTACGCTGCCGTATTTCACCAGGCTCTACACCGAATCATGGTAGATTTTTGCCTGTACGCTACAGCGGCGTAGTCTATTTCTCGCCACGTAATCGAAATACGCGATTGGGGGGCGTGAAGCATTTAAATTAAGCGCGTCCCCGCGGCGATCGAACTGCGCATGCTCCGTTCGCAGCAGGGCTTTGCGGCGGCAGTTAATGATGGGATGTAGGGTTTCAGCACCTTGTACCTCTGGACCCCTTTACATTACACAGCACTTTGCACCTCTGGACCCCTTTACATTACACAGCACCCTGGACCCCTTTACAATACATAGCACCATACCTCTGGACCCTTTTACATTACTCAGCACCCTGCACCTCTGGACCCATTTACTTTACACAGCACCCTGCACCTCTGGGCCCCTTTACATTACACAGCATCCTGCACCTCTGGACCCTTTACATTACACAGCCCCCTGCACCTCTGGACCCCTTTACATTACACAGCCCCCCACAGTTTGTTACACAGACACCCCCCTAACAGTTCTGGACCCCCTGCATGTTACACAGACCTCCCTACAGTACAGACTTACTCCCTACAATACAGACTCCCCTACAGTACAGACCCCCCCACATTACAGACCCCCTCTACAATACAGACCCCCTTAACCACTTAAGGACCGCCGCATGTACATTTACGTCGGCAGAATGGCACCGACAGGCACATCAACGTATATATACGTTGGTGCCTTGGGGGGGATCGGGGGTCCCCGTACATGCGGCGGTCCGCGCGGCTGCAGGAGCGATCCGACAAGTGGGGGCGGCTATCCGTTTTCATCCGCCCCCTCCGGATCGCTCCCAGCCAATGCGCGCGCCCGCCCTGTCACTTCCTCCTCCTGTGTAAACACAGGAAGGAGGAAGCGACGTGATCTCTCCCTCGGCGTTTGTTTCAAGCGCCGCTGAGGAGAGATCACAACACACCAAGTAAGTCTGCACCAACAGCACACTTACACACAGACACAAACACATTTAACCCCCGCGATCGCCCCTCCCCCCTGTCACAGTGTCACTGAATGCAGTAATCATACATGTATGATTACTGTATTTAGTGTCAGTGTGACAGACAGTGTGACAGTCAGTCAGTGTTAGTGTCAGGGTAGCCCCCCCACCCCCCCCAATAAAGTTTTAACCCCTTGATCACTGCCCTAGTTAACCCTTTCACTCCCTATTGCCAGCGTCACTAAGCGATCATTTTTCTGATCGCTGTATTAGTGTCGCTGTTCCCGCTAGGTAGCTAATTTTTTTTTAATGCGATTTTTTTTTTACTAAAGACATGTGGCTAAATACATTTTGGCCTAAATGTTTGACTAAAATTTAGTTTATTGGTTTTTTATTATAACAAAAAGTAAAAAATATTGATTTTTTTTCAAAAATGTCGCAGAGGCGATCAAATACCACCAAAAGAAAGCTCTATTTGTGGGAAAACAAGGACGCAAATTTTGTTTGGGAGCCACGTCGCACGACCGCGCAATTGTCTGTTAAAGCGACGCAGTGCCGAATCGCAAAAACCCCTTGGGTCATTTGCCAGCGTATTGATCCGGGTCTTAAGTGGTTAATTACAGACCTCCTCTACATTACAGCCCCCTCTACAGTACAGCCCACACAGACCCACCTACATTACAGAGACCTGACCAGCGGGCCGTCACGGGCCACCACGGCCCACCAGGCATATGCCCGGTATGCCCTATGGCCAGTCCGGGCCTGGCCAGGACAGCATTTGGCCGTGTGAATGCTCCCTAGCAGTTTTCCCGACAGGAAAACTGCCCAGGAAAAATAGAGAACCTGTTCTCTATTTTCCCATTGGGATTCCTGGCAGAGTGTTTCCTGCCGAGAAAACTGGACATCTGTATGCTTTCCTGTCCGAGGTAAATTTGTGCATGCTCGATAAAACTTTAACGCATGCACAGTAGCATACAAGCTTAGTGTGGGGTGTAGCAAGATGGCTGCTACGGCGTCTGAGACAGGTATCTGCACTACTTCCGGGTTCGGATCCCCACGGGGAATCCAGCCTGGCACGTTATCCCCCCTGCTGTCTTCTGGAAAACACTGTTCCCAGGAGAGAGCAGGGACCAGTAATGGCGCGCCGCGATCCTTGCGCATGCGCAGTAGGGAATCGGGCAGTGAAGCCGCAAGGATGGCGAGGATGGCGGAGGAAGCAGCTGAGGACCGAGCTATTGCTCAGCCTCAGCTGCTGACATCGCGGGTGCGCTGGACAGGTAAGTGTCCATTTTTTAAAAGTCAGCAGCTACCGTATTTGTAGCTGCTGGCTTTTAAAAAAAAATTGGGCCGCACTTGCGCCAAAGCTTTTATGAGATTTTAGCAATTGGGTATACACTATACATAATACTTCCACCAGCAGACGTCTCATTGATATGATTCATCCACATGAGATCGTCACGCAGGGGCGGACTGACCATTGAGTCACTCGGGCACTGCCCGAGGGCCCCATGCCACTAGGGGGCCCCATCAGGGTTACCAGGTTCAGTAAAACCAGGGATAGTATGTAAAAATCTGTTTTTTTTTACACCTGTCCCTGATATGCCCGAAACTGACATGCTTTTGATGTGAAAATCCTGAGATTTTAACTGCCCGCCTCTGCACTGCCTCCTGGCATGGTGGCCATCAGTAAGCCCAGGGGCCCCATAGACTTCTATTGCCCGGGGGCCCCATGAGTTGTCAGTCCGCCCCTGTCGTCACGTGAGCTGACCATTTTTGTCCTGACTGGGTGACGGTCACCTCAGATCTATCGGTAACTTTATTACTTGTACATAATATCATTACAAAATATTTTAAAAAAAAGAAGATAAAAATTAAACAACTGTCCCTTTTGCAGAACAGTATTTTTCTTTGGAATCATTTAGAAACCAATTTTCTGATGTGTTTTTAATCTAAAATATCCATTTTGATGTCTGGCACCATGAACATGTGGCCTCAGGACTCTGCGGAAGAACTAATAAGAGAAACATTCCATTTAGTCTGCTTTTAACCCCGCTTTCCCCGCTAACACCAGTAAATCATTCTAAATGAACTGGGCAGAGTGGTTGCCAAGGCGGAAAGATTTTTTTTCAGCATTGTTAAACTGGACGGCAGATTTAATTAGTTTCATTAATGTGTCCATGGCCGTCAAATTCAGCAGAACGGCCCCGTGGATCCAGGGCAAAAGAACTAATGAGTTCTTGCCATGAAGAAGAAAAATTTCTTATATTATCAAGAAGATGAATTATATCATTGTCAGCAGATGCTGTGCCATAGAAACTCTGATGGAAAGCCCTACGCTAGTCATTTTCTGGGTGTTTTTTAGTCAGACTGACTAAAGCAAAATGTTATATTACTGGAGTCACATGCAGTGGCGTCACAAGGGTTTGAGTCACCCGGTGCAAAAAAAAACTATAGTCCCCCCTCAGTACAGATCCCCCTCCACTAACTATAGATCCCCCCTCCCTCACTACAGACCCCCCATCTAAGTACAGACCCCCTCCATCAATATAGACCCCTTCCCTCAGTATAAACCTCCCTCTCAGTACAGACCCCTAACCTCAGTGCAGACACCCCCCACCGTACAAACACCCCCCACCTCAGTGCAGATCCCCCTCAGTACAGACACCCCCCCATCTATTGCTATATGGTCTGCTAAGACAGTTACAGTATCTCACAAAAGTGAGTACACCCCTCACATTTTTGTAAATATTTTATTAGATATTTTCATGCAACAACACTGAAGAAATGACACTTTGCTACATTGTAAAGTAGAGAGTGTACAGCTTGTATAACAGTGTACATTTGCTGTCCCCTCAAAATAACTCAACACACAGCCATTAATGTCTAAACTGCTGGCAACAAAAGTGAGTACCACCCCTAAGTGAAAATGTCCAAATTGGGCCCAAAGTATCAATATTTTGTGTGGCCACCATTATTTTTTAGCACTGCCTTAACCAGTGCCGGCCCAAGACATTGTGCCGCCTGGGACCAAGAATTAAATGCTGCCCCCCCCCCAAAAAAAATCACGCCAACCAAAAGGCCCCTACATTCATTATTTTATATGATAACTGAAGGGGACCCGTCATGGCTCTATACATGTATAAAGGAAAGTCCCTCTCAGGCTCTCATGTCTCATACAACTTGTGATGTGTGTTTGTACTTACAGTTTTGCTTCAGACTCCACCACCAGATGCGGGTTGTCACCTGCCACACGTTGCGGATTGTCACATGTTGCGGATTGTCACTTGCCACATGTTGCGGGTGGTCACTTATGTCACCTGCCACATGTTGCGGGTTGTCATTTGCCACATCACATGTCACACGGTGCGGATTGTCACTTGCCACATCACCTGGCACACGCTGCGGAAAGCCACTTGCCACCTCACCTGCCACACGCTGGGGATTGCCACTTGCCACATGCTGCGTTTTGCCACTTGCCACAACGTCATCTGCCACACGTTGCGGATTGCCATCTGCCACACATTGCGGATTGCCATCTGCCACACGTTGCGGATTGCCACCTGTCACAAGTTGCGGATTGCCATGTCACACGTTGCGGATTGCCATCTGTCACGCGTTGCGGATTGCCATCTGTCACGCGTTGCGGATTGCCATCTGCCACGCGCTGCGGATTGCCACCTGTCACACGTTGCAGATTGCCACCTGCCACACGTTGTGGATTGCCACCTGCCACACGTTGTGGATTGCCACCTGCCACACGTGGTGGATTGCCACCTGCCACACGTTGTGGATTGCCACCTGCCACATGCAGCCTGCAGCTGCAGTGCAAAGTGAGGGCAGAACTGTCGTGATGCAGGGCGGGCAGTGAGAGATGACATCATCTCTCTGCTCCCCTGCCTCTCACTCGCTGATTGACACCCCCCCAGTGCACTCTTTGTTCGCTCCTGTCACCAGTGCCACTAACAGCGAGCAGCGGCGCCAGGCTCCTCACAGGCAGCGGTGCCGCTCACTCGCTGACTGCTCCCCCCTAGACCCCCCCGCTAGTGTCCACTCAGGCAGCCCGGCAGTGTCCTCTCCGCCCGTTTCTGTCACCACCAATAGCGAGGAGCGGCGCCGGGCTCCTCACAGGCAGCAGCGCTGCTCTCTCGCTGACTGCTCCCCCACCATTCTCAATGTCCTCTCTGCCCGCACCTGTCACCAATAACAGCGAGCAGCAGCGCCGGGCTCCTCACAGGCAGGGGCGCCGCTCAATCGCTAACTGCTCCCCCCCTAGTGCCCACTCAGGCAGCCCGGCACCACGCTCCTCACAGCCCACGGAACGGGCTGGCGGGCGTCAGTATGCCGCCTCCCTAAAAGTGCCGCCTGGTACCCATGGTACCACCCGGTCCCATCATAGGGCCGGCCCTGAGGGCCTTAACCCTCTTGGGCATGGAGTTCACCAGAGCTTCACAGGCTGCCACTGGAGTCCTCTTCCACTCCTCCTCCTCCTCACTAGGGATGAGCCGAACACCCCCGTATTCGGTTCGCACCAGAACGTTCGAACAGACCCCCGTTCACACGAACATTTAGAACCCTATTGAAGTCTATGGGACTCGAACGTTCAAATTCAAAAGTGCTAATTTTAAAGCCCAATATTCAAGTTATTGTTGGAAAACGTCTTTGAGAACCCGGGTCTTGCCTGAGGACTCCTGGACTCCTGAAAAAATGACCGTTTTTAAAACTTTTTTCCATTGATACATGTTCCCTTGGGCAAGACCCGGGTTCTCAAAGACGTTTTCACAGGCAAACTATAGACACCCAGTAGGTATAATATTTAAAGGAATTTTTCTTTTTCTTTTTTTATTTAAGCATCATTAAAATCACTGCTCCAGGAGCAGTGATTTTAACGATGCTTAAATAAAAAATAAAAAATGTAAAATTCCTTTAAATATTGTACCTGCTGGGTGTCTATACCTGTGATAACGTCTTTAAATAGCACAATCACCTGCCTGCCAGTAAATTAGGAAGAACTGATCTAGCTAAGCTATACAGTGTATAAATATATGTACAACTCCTAGGGATGTATATATATCCTCTACACACTGTAAATTAAGCTAAACTGACTAGCCTGCCTGCTCTATCTATCTATATAAAAAGACTATCTCTCTGTCTCTCTGACTGATCTCTGTTCAGCGCTGGAACACACTACACGAGGCCGCCCAGCAGGCAGCCTTATATAGTGTGGGGCGTGTGCTAAAGCCCTGAGCCATAATTGGCCAAAGCCACCCTGACTTTGGCCAATTATGGCTCTCCGTTTTTTGCGCG
The DNA here is from genome assembly GCA_029574335.1 of Rana kukunoris. Taxonomy (NCBI): domain Eukaryota; kingdom Metazoa; phylum Chordata; class Amphibia; order Anura; family Ranidae; genus Rana; species Rana kukunoris. The sequence continues at coordinate 452,605,596 of CM056053.1, forward strand.
TTGTGATTTGCCAAGCATAGAGGGTCATAGTGCATATTTGGCCAATCATCAGCGCGCAATGCCGCAGTGAATTATGGGCCGTTGTGCGTCACTCAAATTTGGCGCGAACGACCCGTTTTGTTCGAAATTCGTCGAACATACGAACAGACAATGTTTGAGTCGAACATACGTTCGAATCGAATGCGGAGCTCATCCCTACTCCTCAAAGAGCTGGTGGATGTTAGAGACCTTGCGCTCCTCCACCTTCCGTTTGAGGATGCCCCACAGATGCTCAATAGAGTTTAGATCTGGAGAAATGCTTGGCCGGTCCATCACCTTTACCCTCAGCTTCTTTAGCAAGGCAGGGGTCGTCTTGGAGGTGTGTTTGGGGTCATTATCATGTTGGAATACTGCCCTGACATTAATGGCTGTGTTGAGGTTTTTTAAGGGCACAGCAAATTTACACTGTACTTTGCATTGTAGCAAAGTGTAATTTCTTCAGTTACATAAAGATATAATAAAATATTTACAAAAATGTGAGGGGTGTACTTACTTTTGTTCTGAGAGAAGGACGTCCAGATGGCATCCATTCAGAAGCCTTTAGCCATTTGTATGTGTACTAATCTCGCTGGTTTCTTGGTTGATGCCAGTGGAATGCTATCTAAAGGGGACATCTTCTTGACTTTTCATCTCCATTCACCTTAGAATACTGTAAAGTGTTTATTTACCCGTGGAATAGAAATACCCATGTCTTGAAGGTGAGCGATCCAACGCCAGGTTAAAGGGGCCAATTGCAGACCCTGCTTATATTTCTCCACTGCCCAGTGGCTAGGTCCCATTGTTGCTCACGCTCCAATATTCGCCATTCCCAGGCAAATAACGAAATAAACTCAATCTGTATTCACCTCACTGTGTCTCTGTAAATTTTGTGGTTTCTAATGTGTCAACCCTGCTATTGTCAAACCTGTTTATTCTGTTCCTTTCCCACAAGGCTTACTGCTATTTCAATAAAGCCCATTTATTGCTGTTGGTATGTTAGTGTATTGTTGGGTCCAGTTAAGGGCGGGTTACCCATTGGAAGAGCAGAAGAACCCAAACATTCCAGAAGCTACACAGTGTAGTGCTACACAAGTAAACACAAGTTTAAATAGTACCTCCTGTAAGTTTTATCGCATATGTACATCGGCTAAGATGTAGAGGAAAGATTAAAATATTCAAATCTACAAAGTTTCGGCAGACCTTCAAAAAGCATAGATGTCAAAAAGAAAAAGATAACATATACAAGTATAGGAAATGAGATGGACAAGAACAACTAAAAGTGACTTTCTACTTAATGGGAAGGGTAGGGTGACCACGTGTCCCGGATTACCCGGGACAGTCCCGCATTTTGCAGGTCTGTCCCGGCACATTCATTCCAGGACAATACAGTGTCCCGGAATGAAACTGACACAGCCACCCCCCCTGGGCCAATCTGATGCCCCTTCCACATGACCGCTTTACTCACTGACCGCACTTGTCCTGGTCAGGAATGCCTGGAGGAGCACAATCCTGTCCAATCATTGTGCTGTGATTTGTTACAGCCCAAGCTGATTTTTGGAAAGGGAGGGTGCCCTGAATCGTAGTTTGGAAATGTGGTCACCCTAGGGAAGGGGTACTGTAAACCCAATAAAAAATGAGTTTTGCAATAAGCTGATTTATTTTCAATATACCAATGTGTCATGGAAATTCAACCACTTGAACCAAATCATGTTACTGTAAATTGACTAACTTTCCTAAGTTGACTTTCCCCTTTTCTTCTTGAGAAATCAGAAAGATAAAAAAAAAAAACACTGAAAGAACTGTAAGTCCCCCTAAAACAGTGGTTCTCAACCTGGGGGTTGGGACCCCCTCGGGGGTCAAATGACAATTTGCCAGGGGTCACCGAATCCTGGGCTGTTTCTGAAGCCTGCAGTGCTCACAGCCTTTTCGCAGCCTGGGGCCTGTGGCATGGCTGTGGGGCAGGCAGAGTCTAGAGGTCAGCTGACTGGTGAGTGACTGGTGAAGTGGGAGGGGCTGGAGGAGACCCTATTTCTTGATTTCGGCACAGGTGTCACTGCTGCAAGACACCACAGATCTTGAGAATACATGGAAGGGAGAGGGAGAGAAAGAACAGGAAAGATGGCTAGAGAGAGGGATATTGAGAGAAAAAAACAAGAACTTAAGATAGAGATAAAAGGAAAAGAAAGTAGAACATAGAGAGAGTGGTACATCCTAAAAGGTACCACAAGGGGTTTTAATACTGTACGAGTGGAAGGGACTCAGAGAGCCCTGAATGTCCGTGGGTTAGGGGCACAAATACATGTCTTGCCATGGGTGCTGACAACCCACGCTACAGAAATTCTACTGTTCGGGGTCCCCACAACTTGGGAAATGTTATCAAGGGGTCACAGCCTTAGAAAGGTTGAGAACCACTGCCCTAAAGAAACCTAGTCTAAAAATCCTATTCAAAGATCCCTGCAAGAGAAGAGCCTTTATATTCACCTACCTTCCCTGCAACCTCTATCAGACTCTTCAACATTCGACACTTGCAGGAGACGTTTGCGTCCCCCACTGCATGCTTTAGTTAATTCTGTAGGGACATAAGGGTCAAGCAATAAAGTCAGAGGGGACGGGACCTCATTCAGCCATGACCAGCACTTGACCACAGAGTGGTGGGTGTGCAGGAAACCTTGCTGGGCTGAAGGTGAGTATTGCAGTGAGAGTTGATTAACCGCTTAAGGACCACCGCACTCCTATTTCCGTCTACAGAATGGCACGGGCATATATATATATGTCCCCTTTAATTTGCCGGCCAGGTGGTCGCGTGCGCGCCAGCGGCGCGCTCGCGATCCTGTCGCGAGCTCCGTGACCGTGCTCGCAGGTCCGCCGGTGTCCCGTGATCGGGTCACAGAGCTGAAGAAAGGGGAGATGTTAGTATAAACACAACATCTCCCCGTCCTTCCCCTGACATGTCACTGGTCAAATGTTCCCTGTCATCGGGAGCAGCGATCAGTGACGTGTCACGGCAAGCCACGCCCCTAACAGTTAGAATCACTCCCTAGGTCACACCTAACCCCTTCAGCGCCCCCCTACAGGTTAACCCCTTCACTGGCAGTGTAATTTTTACAGTAATTAGTGCATTTTTATAGCACTGTTCACTGTAAAAATGACTATGGTCCCAAAATGGTGTCAAAAGTGTCTGATGTGTCCGCCATAATGTTGCGCCCACGATAAAAATCGCTGATCGCTGCCATTACTATTAAAAAATATATATATATTAATAAAATATTGATCAAATACCACCAAAAGAAAGCTCTATTTGTGGGGAAAAAAGGACGTAAATTTTGTTTGGGAGCCACGTCACACCACCTTGCAATTGTCAGTTAAAGTGACGCAGTGCCGAATCGCAAAAAAGTGCTCTGGTCTTTGGCCAGCCAAATGGCCTGGGGCTTAAGTGGTTAAAGTGGTTGTAAACATTTACATATACCCACTGAAGTGACTGGCCTCAAGTAATAGACATGAAACAAGTCCTTCTGCATAAGGTATAACTGTTTCTCTGCAGTGCACTCTCCTCTACATCCGCTCAAAGTACAGAATGTACACAGCATTTCTCAGCTCCAGAAAGCATGGGGGGGGGATCTGATGTCACATACTGTGCAGAAAACAGCAGGCAGCTGAGTGTAATCTGAGATCTGAGTTTAGGGAAGATACACACACCCCTCTACAAAGTTTTGTGCTGGTGGGTGTGCTGGGCTGTATGTCATCCAGGATTCTGTTGTGTCGGCACAGACTATTAAAAGTTACTCATGAAGATAGCACAGAGGCAAGAGAGATCAGACAGAGATGACACTCTGTGCTTCAAATTGCATTATTCATTTTTTATGTTAGAGGTTTACAACCACTTTAAATTGTAAAAATGCTGGAAAATATTAAAACCGGTTAACCTGGAATTGGTCTTTAATTTTCCTAATAAAATAAAAAATAACGAGTCATTCTTGAATCGGGGTCAGATCCAAGCCCCGAAGGGCTATGAGCTTGGAGACAGCTGCTACCTCATTGGCGATACTGTTACACCACTGACGGAGAATTCATCATCTGCAGTGGACTGTACATGATGTGCGTGACAAATAGCAACCGTAAAATTCTGCTGAAACTAATATTATTTCTGTCTTTGTCATGCTTCTCCAGCTGGAAGTCATTGTGCAGGCCCGGCAGCTAGACATCATCAACCACCCGGTTATCCAGAAATTAATTGAAGTAAAGTGGGAGTTTTTTGGCAGGTAAGCCCAGAGACCATTTTCACTGAGCTAACCGATAGTGCCTGCGGCAGAGCTCCCTCTCAGCTGTCGGAGATGAAAGCAACCACTGTGTTCTGTTCCCCTTGCAGAAAGCACATCTTTATATTGCTGTCCCTGAATCTTCTATTCATCTTGTCATGGACAGCTCTGGGGATTGGTTCCTCACTTCCGAGACCAGAGGATGCTCCATACCAATTTCCTGAGGTACGTCATAACATAACATAACATAACGTGTGGAGGGGTTACATCACACGATTCACAGTGCAAGGAGTGGAAATAAGTGTTTCCTACACAAATGTGAATGCTAAGTAAAGCAATGAAGCTAAGGTGTACTCCTTTAAAGTGAAGCTGTGCCTTGGCTATGCAGGGCAAAGAAACAGCTTCTAATTAATTGCCCCCCCAACCCTGTAGGCAGTGGTGTCAATAGGGTTGGTGTTACTTGGTGTGGTAAAATGGCGTCACCCCCCTCCTGTCTAGGCTGCCCAGCACCCTGCAGGCAGCGCAGGGTCAGGGGGCGCACACCAAACCAGCCCCTGTAAATTATAGTATAGGATTGTATAGTGGCAGGTTGGGGTGGTATAGTGCGGTATAGTGGCAGGTTGGGGTGGTATAGTGTGGTATAGTGGCAGGTTTGGGGTGGTACAGGGCAGTTTGGGGTGGTACAGGGCAGGCTGGGGTGGTACAGGACAGGCTGGGGTGGTACAGGCAGGGCCGCTAATAGGGGGGGACCACCAGCCCCCCTGTAGGGGGCCCCGGCACACAGAGGGGCCCAGACAGCAGGAGGGTTGGTGGAGAACAATGCCCTCTGTGTCTCTCACCCAGGTTTCTCCCCCTCTACCTCCTGCCGGCTTTCAGCTGCTGAGTGAGAGACATGGAGGGATAATGAACCTGGCCAGCCGCCACTGAGCTCCTTCCCCTGCCCGAGAGGGGGTTGTGCTAGGAGGAGGGATTTGTGGGAATGTGTCCTAGGAGAGGGATTAAAGAAAGAATATTTGTGCTGAGAGGGGAAATGCGGGTGATTGTGTACCAGGAGCCGATGAGGGAATTCGGGGCTAAAAGGAGGGATTGGGGGAATTGTGGAGGCAGGGGAGATTTGTACTAAAAGGGGGAATCGGGGTGGCATTTTTGTCCATTAATAATGTATTTTTTTGTGAAAATATTGTATAGAATACCGTCAGGTGTGTGTGTGTGGGGGGGGGGGGGGCATCAGGTAGGCTGTACAGGGGCCCCATGATTCCTAACAGCGGCCCTGGGTACAGGGCATGTTGGGGTGTTACATGGCAGGCTGGGGTGGTACAGGGCAGTTTGGCGTGGTACAGGGCAGTTTGGGGTGGCACAGGGCAGGTTGGGGTGCCACAGGGCAAGCTGGGGTGGAAGAGGGCAAGCTGGGGTGGCACAGGGCGGGCTGGGGTGGTACAGGGCAGGGTACCATTTAAATAGCATGCCTCATACTTGCAGTGGAAGACCTGAACGGGTGCCCTGCTCACTTCGGTGATATAGGTTTTATGGCATTTTTATTATTATATTTTTTTTTACTAGTAATGGCGGCGATCAGTGATTTTTTTTTTTATCATGACTGCGACATTAGTGCTAAATCAGTGCTAAAAAAATGCACTTATTACTGTGTAAATGTGTCTGGCAGTAAAGGGGTTAACCACTAGGGGGCTAGGAAGGGGTTAAGTGTGTCCTAGGGAGTGATTCTAACTGTTAGGGGCGTAGCTACGAGTGACACATCACCGATCGCTGTTCCCGATGAGAGGGAACATTCAATCAGTGCCATGTCACTAGGAAGAACGGGGAGATGTTGTGTTTACATTGACATCTCCCCATTCTTCAGCTCCATGACACGATCACGTGACATCGGCGGACATCGAGTCCGCGGTTCCCGCGGTCACGGAGCTCGTGGCAGCGTCGTTGCGCCACCACGCATCATAAAATTTAAAGGGACCTGTATGCCCATTTGCCTGTCTGTGCCATTCTGTCGACGTATATGTGTGCGCGGCAGTCGGCAATTGGTTAAGAAAGGCTGTTCTGAACAAATGTGCAATTAAAGTGGAAGTCCGATTTAAACCTATCAATACTTAGACAAATATCTAAAGCTAAGCAAAAATTGAAGCTTAGTTAAATATATATAATAAAAGCAAGATTAAACGTCAACCTATCTAAGTTTAAACCTGCTCCCATCCCTAGTCTAAGCCCTATATCTTGGCGCCCCAGATGTTTTGGAACTATATTTCCCATGATGCTCACGCACTCTGCAGTGTAGTTGAGCATCATGGGAAATGAAGTTCCAAAACATCTGGGCTGGCAAGGTTTGCCATCACTGCCCTATACTAACCAGCCTGTAAAGGAAAGAAGTGTATACTTACCTATTCTGAGGACGCTCCAGTCTGGTCACATGATCCCAGCACCCGCTTCAGGGGAGAGGAGGGACAATGAATGGCCTAGAGTAAGCCTATGGATGTCATCTCTGCCTAGGCACTGCAGCCATTGTCACTGTTCTCTCCTCTCCCCTGAAACCAGACACTGGAGAGATCTCATGACTGGATGACCTTGGATTAAAGAGGAGGTCTGGGAAAAAAATATTAAAAGCCAGCCTTTCGGCTTCACGCCGGGAACCCTATTGCACAAGCGCGAAGCCCCACTCCTCTTTCCTATTAGCCAGGGGAGGAGGAGGGAGCCCCACAGTGATGGCACTGCCGTGTAATGGCCGTGACCGGACTCCCGGAAGTGGGAAAGGATACCTGTCAAAGACGGGTGTGGCACCGGAGGGGAGGAGGAATCCTATGAGCGAAAGTTCCACTTTTGGGTGGAGCTCCGCTTTAAGTATAAACGTCTCTTTCCTTTACAGGGGAGTTACCACAAGGCTTAGAATGGGGGTGTGAGCAGGTTTAAAGCGGAAATCCACCCCAAAAAAAAAGTTTTACTTACCAGAAATGGCCGTTGTTAGGCAGATCTTCCTAATCTGCCTCTTCCTAGTCCGCAGCTGGTCTTCATTCTTGTCCTCGCGTTGTCTTCTGGGGAATGGGGCACGCTGTGTTCTGGGAACTGTGCGTATCCCAGAGAACAGAATCATAAAGCGTCGCTCGACTCGCGCAGTAGGAAACGGGCAGTAAAGCCGCAAGGCTCCACTGCCTGTTTCCCTTGGTGAGAACCTGCCACAATAGAGGGATCAGCCTCGGGGAGCGACATCGCAGGTAAGTGTCCTTATTAAAAGTTAGCAGCAGTGTTTGTAGCTGCAGATTTTAAAAAATAAATTGCGGCTGGAACACCGCTTTAAGCTTACACCAGACTACTACTTTAAGTGGACAAGGGCAGGTTTTATTCTTGAAGAGCAGCAAAGAGAGTTATTTATGAATTAGGCCACCTAATTATCATAAGTGTCCAATGAACCCAGAATTGAGGAAATCACAACATTTCTGCTTTTTTTTTCCTAGGACATTTGGAGAATCGTCCTCAGCGTTATTGCTCTGGGCTTGACGATTTATCAGATTGTGGAAGAATTTAAGGAAATCTTTCAATCCAGGAAAAAACTGATGTTCTGGAAAGAATGGAGGAAAAACGAACTAGAGAAAGACCTTAAATACTGCCATCCAATGTGGCCAGAGGTACAGTGCTACGTTTCATTGCTGCATCATGTCCTCCAACATTAATATATTTTATCTTGCCAAGAGTATTAGAACCGTTTCTTTACACACACGTGAACTCTAACGGCATCCCAGTCTTAGTCCGTAGGGTACAATATTGAGTTGGACCACCCATTGCCGCTATAACAGCTTCAACTGTTCTGAGAAGGCTGTCCACAAGGTTTAGGAGTGTGTCTATGGGAATGTTTGACCGTTCTTCCAGAAAGGCATTTTTTGAGGTCAGATACTGATGTTGAACGAGAAGGCCTGACTCGCAGTGTCTACTCTAATTCATCCCAAAGGTGTTCTATCAGGTTGAGGTCAGGACTCTGTGCAGGTCAGTCAAATTCCCCCTTCCCAAACTCCACACATTCATGTCTTTATGGACCTTGCTTGGTGAGATTGAATTAATGAATTGTTTTTGCTTCTCTGTCTAAACAAATTGTCATCTGCGTGACTTGAATAAAACTTGTTTGCATTGTTATTGGTGTGTTAGTAATTTTTAGGCTCAGTTACAGATGGGTCACCACTGAGAATTAGGACAGCACCAGGGTTGCAAGTGTCATTGATCTTAGGCCAGCCATAGACCGTAGATTGCAGGAAAGAAATTAGCAATTCCCGCATCAACACAAACAGTGTTGACATGGAAATCCCTCCAGCTGAGCCATTGTATTCTCCCAGCACAGGGAGGGGGAGTGGAGCATTAGAAGCCGTCCCCATTGGGGGAACACAGTGATTATTACTAGCGGGCAGAACATGTGCCAGCAATCAGGGCCGGACTGGCCTACCGGGATACCGGGAAATTTCCTGGTAGGCCGCCTGCCCTGGGGCTGCTTTGATCTATGGCTGCACTCCAGTCCCTCCATCTCTCCTCCTCTTCCTGTGTGTCACGGAGCTTGCTCTGTGTTCGGCGGCGGCGCAGCACTGTAACAAGGTCCCGCCTCCTAGGCCTTCTCATGTGATAGGCGTAACACTGATTCAATCAGTGTTCCATCCATTCTAGACTATCACACGAGATGGCCTAGGAGACGGGACTTTGTTACAGCGCCGCACCGCCGCCGAACACAGACCCAGCTCCGTGACGCACAGTGGGAGATCCAGCCTGGCAATGGTGAGTCTGTATTGATGGGCAGTGAGGCTGCATACATGGGCATGGTGAGGCTGCATACATGGGCACGGTGAGGCTGCATACATGGGCACGGTGAGGCTGCATACATGGGCACGGTGAGGTTGCATACATGGGCATGGTGAGGATGCATGGATGTGCATGGTGAGGCTGCAAGCATTGGCACAGTAAGGCTGCTTACATGGGCACACTGATACTACATACATGGTCGTGAGGGTGCATTCATGGGCGCAGTGAGGCTGCATTTATGGGCACAGTAAGGCTGAATTCATGGGCACAGTGAGGCTGCATACATGGCTGGTGAGGCTGCATACAAGGTCAGTGAGGCTGCATTCATGGGCACAGTGAGGCTGCTTTCATGGGCACAGTGAAGCTGCATTCATGGGCACAGTAAGGCTGAATTCATGGGCACAGCAAGGCTGCATACATGATCGGTGAGGCTGCATTCATGGGCACAGTGAGTCTGCATACATGGTCGGTGAGGCTGAATTCATGGTCAGTGAGGCTGCATACATGGGCATGGTGAGGCTGCATACATGGGCACGGTGAGGCTGCATACATGGGTGCGGTGAGGCTGCATACATGGGCAGTGAGGCTGCATACATGGTCGGTGAGACTGCATACATGGTCGGTGAGGCTGCATACATGGTCGGTGAGGCTACATACGTGGTCGGTGAGGCTACATACGTGGTCGGTGAGGCTGCATACATGGGCACGGTGAGGCTGCATACATGGGCACAGTGAAGATGCATACATGGGCACAGTGACTATGCATACATGGGCACAGTGAGGCTGCATACATGGGCACAGTGAGGCTGCATACATGGGCACAGTGAGGCTGCATACATGGGCACAGTGAAGATGCATACATGGGCACAGTGACTATGCATACATGGGCACAGTGAGGCTGCATACATGGGCATAGTGAGGCTGCATACATGGGCACAGTGACGATGCATACATGGGCACAGTGAGGCTACATTCATGGGCACAGTGAGGCTACATACATGGTCAGTGAGGCTACATATTTCTCTATGCAAAAATTGGAAAAAAAAATCTTTTGTCGAGTGTGAAGTCTAGAAGCCCTGTCATATTCTTGTTTCTGTGCTCCTATTGGCTGGTGAAACTGCTGTAAGCCTCTAAAGGTGCCCCAAGTAGCAGTAAAAAAAAAAAAGTAAAAAAAAATAGTTTTTGGCTAGACATACACTTTAAAGATTATTTCTGGCTTGTTAAGACCGTGAAGAAAATCATCTTTATTTCCTTTCATCTGTGATGTGCTGACTCTAAATAACTGTCATTTTGTGTTGTTTGTTGTCGTCTTTGTAAAACTGTTATTTACCGTCATCTTTCAGGAAAAAGAATACTTGCAGAGAAGTGTGGAGGATCTAGAGAAAATCCATCCGTCGTATTTTAAAGATTTCTGGTAGGTGACTCCAAATTTCTGATATTTTGCAGTGCAGCCTGATATTATGGGAGCGGACGAGTGTGTTCATCGCTGCAGGGAGTAACCCGACTTTTTCCGTCTGGCACTAATGTGCAGCGTGGAAGCCTTAATGGAAGCGATTTGTCCTATATTTGGTGATGGCCACAAAGAGGAGACAATGTTACACTGGACTCATAGCTTGGAGGGACAGTGTAAATGTACTCCGTCCCAATCTAGATCTAGCTTCATACCATTGCATTGCTTTGATAATGACGGCTGCATAGGAGAGAGACAATGCACTCATGCCGCGTACACACGATAATTTTTCGGGTTGTAAAAAAATAAACAGTTTTTTTCAACTTCATCATTAAAACAGCGTTGCCTACACACAATCATGAAAAAAGCGCGGTGACGTACAACACGTACGACGGCACTATAAAGCGCCACCCTTGGGGCTGCTTTTGCTGATTTTGTGTTAGTAAATGACGATTTGCGCTTTTCTGTCTGTTACAGCATGATGAATGTGCTTACTCCATTACAAACGGTAGTTTTACCAGAACGAGCCATCCCGTCACACGACCATTTTTTACGACGATAACGTTGTGAAAAATGCTCTGGAGCCCACACACGATCGTGTGGTATTGGAAGCCATGGGAGGTTTTCAACTGGCCTAGGGAAGTGTTTAGGGGCCTCAGGACAGAGCCTAGAGCAGTGATGGCGAACCTCGGCACCCCAGATGTTTTGGAACTACATTTCCCATGATGCTCCACTACACTGCAGAGTGCAAAAGCATCATGGGAAATGTAGTTCCAAAACATCTGGGGTGCCAAGGTTCGCCATCACTGGCCTAGAGGTACCCGAACAAAAAGAGGAAGAGGAGATAGGCAGCGTACACACGACCGAGAAACTCGTCGGGCAAAACTTATCGTTCCGCCCGTCGAGTTCCTAGTTCGGGAGTCAAAAAGCTCGTCGAGCCAAATTTTCCCATTGAACAATGAGGAAATAGAGAACCTGCTCTCTTTTTGGCTCGACGAGTTCCTCGACGGGTTGCTCGGCGAAAAGTGTACACACGACCAGTTTCCTCGGCAGAATACGTCTCCCATCGAGGTTCTTGCTGGATTCTGCCGAGAAACTCAGTTGTGTGTACGCCGCCGTAGAGTTGTAATTGACACTGAAGGTGCAATGAGGTAAATAGAAGAACCAGGAAAGAGCAGAGTCCATGGGGGTAGAGTTTATTGAGGCATAGCAGATAGTTGACAGTATTAAAGGTCTAAGAGCAGTGGCGGTGCGTCCATAAAGGGCGCACGGGCGCCGCCCCCTCTCTCCTGCCATCCCTCTATCACCATAGATAGATTAATGCATTCATTCAGGCGTCCAGAACTGTGGACAGCGCGCTCCATGCTGTGCGTTCGCTGTTCACTCAGCTGTGTGTTAGGAAAGCGAATTAATCGCTTTCCTAACACTGAACTGAACCGCCTCTCAGCCAACCAGGTGCTCGGGTCTGTTACCTGTCACCTGATTGGCTGACAGGTGCTGTGATTGGACGCTGCCTATCAGGCATCCAATCATAGCAGAGGACGAGAAGAGGGGGCAGGAGAAGAGATTGAGGCGCATGGAGGACTTTGGCAGTTGATGGGCACACTGGCAGCAGTTGATGGGCACAGTAGCGGCAATTGATGAGCACACTGGGAGCAACTGATGGGGGCACAGTAGTGGCAATTGATGAGCACATTGTCAGCAATTGATGGGTACAGTGTCAGCAGTTGATGGGTACAGTACCTGAGTTTGATGGCACAGTGGCGGCAATTGATGAGCACACTGGCAGCAACTGATGGGGGCACAGTAGTGGCAATTGATTAGCACATTGTCAGCTATTGATGGGTACAGTGTCAGCAGTTGATGGGTACAGTACCTGCGTTTGATGGGCACAGTGGCAGCAATTTATGGGCACAATGGCTGTGTTTGATGGGCACAGTGGCTGCATTTGATGGGCACAGTGGCAGCATTTGATGGGCACAGTGGCGGCATTTGATGGGCACAGTAGCTGCATTTGATGGGCACAGTGGCTGCAATTAATGTTTTTTTTTTAAGTTTGTTTGCACCCCGTCCAAAATTTTTAGCACCAACTACCACTGTCTAAGAGTATAGAGTAGTGGTCATTGGTTTTGATGACTGCCAATTCAAAGGGGATGTTTGCTTCTGGCTGCCAATGTAAAAGAGGACTTTTGTCACTAACTTCCAGTGTGTGCAATATGGGCTTCTGGCCATCACTAGTGATAAAGGCTATAATTAATGATGCAATATAGGCTGCTTGCCAACGCCATCAATGGTGATAAAGGCTAAAATGAATAGTGCAGTACAGGCTGCTGGCATCCAGTGTAAGGTGCTGAGTCCTGCAGAAAGAAGCCATATCTATGCTTTCATATGCGGCCTTGTGATCTCTACTAACGCTGCTTGTTCCTTTTTATATGCATCAGTAAATAATGAAAAATTTCAGTTTTGACTGTAGTGTTTCATTTCTAAACACAGGCTGAGTGCAAATGTCTCGTACATAATTCTGCCATTCGTCCATTATATTGGAAAGCTTCCTTCCGAAGTCTTATTTCACTTCATTGTCTCCTCATTTGACTTTGTGTGCCAGTCTGAATCGCACTGACACAGTTTATCAATTTGCCTATTAGGCCCTTCATTACTCTTCCTTTAGTCTGTCTCTTCTGATTCCATCACTGTGACCCAACCACCCAGCCTCTGTATTTTTTGATTTGTGGCTCCTGAGATTATTCTCCTTTTGTACTGTATGCTTTGAGACTATTGATTGAGAATGTAGTTCAGCCCCCAGTTCTTTAATGAAATAAGTGAGTCAACAGTACTTCTCCTGGCTCCCGGGGCTATTAAAGCATAGTGTGGAATCCACAGATGTTAAGTATTGATTACTCTTGGTTGGGTAACAATGATTTGGAGCTGTGCTTTGTTTTCCACAGTCAGTCATTTTCTATAGGATGAAGAGAAATAAGTATGACAGTTTTTGTTCAAAAAATATATATAATATATACTCGAGTATAAGCCGACCCGAATATAAGTCGAGGCACCTTATTTTACCACAAAAAAATGGGGAAATGTATTGTCTCGAGTATAAGCCTAGGGTGTCCACCTGCATGCCTCACTGTGCCCATGTGCATGCCTCACTGTGCCTCACTTTTCCTCACTGTGTCAATACCTCACTGTGCCCATGCCTCACTGTGCCCATGCATCACTGTGTCTATGCTTTACTGCGTCCATGCCTCACTGTGTCCATGCCTCACTGTGCCTCGCTTTTCCTCACTGTGTCCATGCCTCACTGTGCCCATGCCTCACTGTGTCTACGCTTTACTGCCTCCATGCCTCACTGTGCCCATGCCTCACTGTGTCCATGACTAGACAGATGTTTAACATGGGAGACTGGAAGGGGTACCCAGGTTTCCACCTTCATGCCTCACTGTGCCCATGTGCATGCCTCACTGTGTCCATGCCTCACTGTGCCCATGCCTCACTGTGTCCATGCCTCACTGTGTCCATGCCTCACTGTGTCCATGCCTCACTGTGTCCATGCCTCACTGTGTCCATGCCTCACTGTGTCCATGCCTCACTGTGCCCATGCATCACTGTGTCTATGCTTTACTGCGTCCATGCCTCACTGCATCCATGCCTCACTGTGCCCATGCCTCACTATGCCCATGCCTCACTGTGCCTCGCTTTTCCTCACTGTGTCCATGTCTCACTGGGCCCATGCCTCGCTGTGTCTACGCTTTACTGCCTCCATGCCTCACTGTGCCCATGCCTCACTGTGTCCATGACTAGACAGATGTTTAACATGGGAGACTGGAAGGGGTACCCAGGTTTCCACCTGCATGCCTCACTGTGCCCATGTGCATGCCTCACTTTTCCTCACTGTGCCCATGCCTCACTGTGCCCATGCCTCACTGTGCCCATGCCTCACTGTGTCCATGCCTCACTGTGCCCATGCTTTACTGTGCCCATGCCTCACTGTGCCCATGCCTCACTGTGCCCATGCCTCACTGTGTCCATGTCTCACTGTGTCTATGCTTTACTGCATCCATGCCTCACTGTGTCCATGCTCCACTGTGCTCATGCCTTACTATGCCCATGCCTCACTGTGCCTCACTCTGCCCATGCATCACTGCCTCCATGCCTCACTGTGTCCATGACTAGACAGATGTTTAACATGGGAGACTATGGAAGGGGTACCCAGGTTTGAAAAATCGGTGCTCCCCAGCCATAGGTCCTTTAGACAACAAACTATGCACACTTGTAGAGGAGAAATGGGGCTACATGTGTGCCAAGTTCCGGGTACCAGGTCCCCAAATTCACTGGAGAAATTACCGTTTAAGATGGGAGTCTATGGAAGGGGTGCCCGGCTTTGAAAAATCAGTGCTTCCCGGCCGTAGGTCCCCCGGACAACACAATTTGCACACTTGTAGAGTGGGGCTACATGTGTGCCAAGTTTGGGGTCCAGGGGACCTACGGTCTGCTGGTACCGGGTACCCAAATCTGGGAGATCAGGCGCAAAAAGGTGACTCGAGTATATGCCGAGGGGGCATTTTCAGCACAAGAAAATGTGCTGAAAAACGTTGCTTATACTCGAGTATATACAGTAGCTTAACTGTTAATATCATTGGCAGCAAATTCTGTTTTTAGAATACCACCCCATACTCGCTCATCCATGTCCTTATGGACCTTGCTGTGTGAACTGGTGTGCAGTCATGTTGGAACAGGAAGGGGTCATCCCCAAACTTTTCCCACAAAATTGGGAGCATAAAATTGTCCAAAATGTCTTGGTATGCTGACGCCTTAAGAGTTCCCTTCACTGGAACTAAGGGGCCAAGCCCAACCCCAGAAAAACAACCCCACACCATAATCCCCCTCCACCAAATGATTTGGATCAGTGCACAAAGCAAGGTCCTCAACCACTAGGGTACCGCACGCCGTCAAATGACGGCGGGCGGGATACCCTATTGTTCTGACACAACGTCATATGACGTGATGTCATTTAAAGCCGCCACCCACGCGCACCCGACGCGTCACTGAGAACAACGTGCGTGTGCCCGGCGGCCGCGATGGCCTCCGGGCACACGCAATTGCCCAGTAACTGAGCGGGGACGTGGAGCTCTGTGTGTAAACACAGAGCTGCACGTCCCTGTCAGGGAGAGAGGTGACAGATTGTGTCCCCTGTACATAGGGACACAATTGGTCACCTCCCCCAGTCATCCCCCTCCCCCTACAGTTAGAACACTGGCTAGGACATACATTTAACCCCTTCCCCGCCCCATAGTGGTTAACCCCTTCCCTGCCAGTTACATTTATACAGTTATTAATGCATATTTATAGCATTGTTCACTGTATAAATGTAAATGGTCCCAAAAATGTGTCAAAAGTGTCCGATGTGTCCGCTATAATGTTCCAGTCCCGAAAAAAAATTGCAGATCGCCGCCATTCCTAGTAAAAAATAAATAAAAAATAAATCATAATTATGTCCCCTATTTTGTAAGCAATATAACTTTTGCGCAAACCAGTCACTATATGGTTATTGCGATTTTTCTTTTTTATTAAAAATATGTAGAAGAATACTACGTATCTGCGTAACTGAGATAAAAAAAATGTTTTTTTTTTTTTTAAATGGGATATTTATTATAGCAAAAAGCAAAAAATATTTTGTCTTTTTTCAAAATTGTCGCTCTTTTTTTGCTTATAGCGCAAAAAATAAAAACGCACAGGCGATCAAATACCACCAAAAGAAAGCTCTATTTGTGGGGAAAAAAGGACATAAATTTTGTTTGTAGCCACGTCGCATGACCGCACAATTTTCAGTTAAAGCGATGCAGTGCCGGAAGCTAAAATTTTGTCTGGGCAGGAAGGGGGTGTAGGTGCACAGTAGGCAAGTGGTTAAAGACATGGATGAGTGAGTTTGGGTTAAAGGGACTTGACTAGCCTGCACAGAGTCCTGACCTCAACCCGATAGAACACCTTTGGGATAGATTAAATCAGAGACTGCGAGCCAAGCCTTCTCGTCCAACATCAGTGCCTGACCTCACAAATGCGCTTCAGGAAGAATGGTCTAACATTGCCGTAGACACATTTCTAAAACTAAACATAGCGATACAAATGCAAACGAAATCGCCCCAGAAGAGTTGAAGTTGTTATAGATGCAATATTGAACCCTACGGACTAAGACTGGGATGCCATTAAAGTTCATGTGCGTATAAAAAAAGAGAATAAAAAAAAAAAGAGAAAAAAAGTAAAAAAAAAAAAATTATTAAAAAAAGGCCCCCCCCCCCCCTTTTTTTAATAATGTTTATTTTTTTACTTTTTTTCTCTTTTTTTTTTTTTATTCTCTTTTTTTATATATATTTTATTAAAGGTCCCTAAGGCCCCCGGATGTCAACCCCCCCCCCTTTTTTTTTATAAAAATGTATTTTTATATACCGTATTTATCGGCGTATACGTGCACTTTTTCCCCTTAAAATAAGGGGAAAATCGCGGGTACGCGATATACGCCGATAGCCGCTTCCCGCGCTCATATGTGGAGAATATATATATATATATATGTTTTTTTTATATATATATATATATATATATATATATATATATATATATATATATATATGTTTTTGTAATGTAATTGTATTCATGAGTGAAGCGTGCAAAGCATGTCGGCGCTCCAGCTATACAAGATGACAGCTATTTTCTTTACATTACATCATAAAAGCAGCCCAGGAATTTCTTTGCATGACTGCACATTCTTCAACAGGTAGAAGAGGTAAAACATCCTGTATGTATTACATTTAGTAAATCGGCTATAAATATAACCGGAAAAATGAAAAATGCACAACAAATCGGTCATAAGTGGAGAATGTGAACTTTTCTAGCGGGAAATCATTTCATCCTCTGGTTCAGTGTCTTCGGAATCCTATCCAGTATCAGGCAATTATTTTCCTGCTCTTCGAGCCCAGACTGGCCCGGCCTGTGTAGATAAAGGATTCCTTAATCAGATATATCAGTTTTGCCTGACTGCTGCTATCTTTGTCATCCACAAAGCTGAAAGCTTTATCATGTGGGCTACAAGGCAAACACTGAAACAGTGTCACGCAACAGAATCCAGCGCGGCGTAACCTGACCGGACCTGTCACATATCACTGAACAGGAGACTCCGAAACCTGAGCTCACTATTACTGGGGGAATAAAGAAGCGCCGGACCTCAGGGGCATGCGTCTTTATAAATAAGGTCTGATAATAGCAATATTTCCTGCCAGGCTGTCTAATGTAAGAGAAAAAGTAATATAGACATATAGGCCTTTAGCAAACTGCTCGAGTCAACCTGTCAATCAGTTAAAGTGTATGTATACCCAAAGAAAGAACTTCTCTAAGACTTGGATGCCATTAAAGTTCATGTGCGTGTAAAGGCAGGCGTCCCAATACATTAATAATATAGTGAAGGTGTATGTAGGCCGATGCAGTCTGTATTCTCCACTGCAGATGGTGCTCGACCGAAGCGGCAGTGCAGGAGGGGAAGGAAGTTTTGAGGAACTAGGTTGCTGTATGGGCGTGTCACAATCTGTGTGGTTAAACCGCTGAGATTTAATAATAATGAGGATAAGATAGGTTTCTGTTAACACATATCTCCCAACTCTTTTAGATGGGAATGAGGGACACCTATCAGCAAAAGTATGCAGGCATAGGACACACCCCACAATGAGGCTTCGGTGAGGCTTCGTGGAGCTTCAAGCGAGCTTTGCCATAGACTTCTATGGAGGCTTTGAAGACGCTTTGAAGTACAACTAAAGCTACATGGGGTATAATTTTTGAAGCAAATCAATCCCCCCCCCCGTTCTGCCTCTCCGTGACATGATCACGGGACACCGTCAGACATCGGTGTGCGCGCGTGCGCCCGCTAGGTGGCAGATTCAAAGGAACGTACCCAGAGGTGTATTTAGGTTTTGTGCTGCCCTAGGCCTGACTAAACTTGCGCACCCTCTAATTTAAATATGACCCACCCCTTCCTGTCAAAGCCACATCCCTGTCATATTCATGGGAAGAGGACAGAGGGACGCCCTTGGAGAAGGACAGAGGGACACCCTGGGAGAAGGACAGAGGGACACCCTGGGAGAAGGATAGAGGGACGCCGTAGGAAGAGGACAGAGGGCCGCCCCCCACAAAGTGCCGCCCTAGGCCTGGGCCTTTTTGGCCTAGGCCAGAATACATCCCTGAACGTACCTGTACATACCTGCCCATGCAATTCTGCCTACATATATGTGCATTAGACAGTCGGCAAGTGGATAAGATATTCAAATATAATTTGGTTCCTTGATTCTTTTGTTCATGAATGACAGGTCTAATTCAAATCAATCTGTCACATGCAGTAAAAGAACAGTGCTGAAGAGCAAACTGTTAAGTAAAAGCATCTTGCACAACATATGGATTTCAGACAATTAACAGCCTATGGGTCAGATTCAGGTAGATGGGCGCTTCTTTACTTTGGAGTAACGTTTCTCATTTACGTTACTCCGCCGACACTTTCGGCGCAAGTACTGTTATTCACAGTAAACTTGCGCCAGAGTAACGATAATGCGCTGGCGTAACCCGACGCAAGTGGAAGTGGGTGTGATCATATGTAAATGATGGGCGGAGCCCAGCGCAGAGGCTTACGTTCAGCGCATCATCCACGGAGCATGCGCAGTTAGTGAGGCTTCACTCGGCCCCCTTGTGCGCATGCTCACAACTTCCGTCGGCACCACTTCACGGGAAACTTCAGCGCAATGCGTTCCGTTGGGCGTTTAAATGCGCCCGTAGATGCGCCATTCCGGCACTAAAGTATATCCTGTTCCCCCTCCCCACAGTGAAGTTACTTTTGTTCTGAGATGGCTGCTCCCGTTCCCCGCAAACACAGGAGAAAGCTGAACTCTAAAGGCCAGGAGCTGTCAGCCGTCATCTCGGCTATGGAGACCTATGATGTCTTCCTCCATGGCTGTAAAAGTTGACAGACAAGCATGGACAGAGGTGTTGTCCTGCAAGTGGGGGTGCTCAGCTAGCTCTTATCGTCGGTAACGCTGCTGTAGCTGCTCTCCTGCTGACCTGTGGCCGTCTGGAGTAAAGATAAAGCAGCTATTTGTAGAAATAACTTTGCGGCGGACGGACGAGATACGCGCGGCGCATGTAGCCGGCGTATGGTGCTAATCCGTTCGCGAATCGGGAAATCTCCCTCATTTGCATATTTGCAGGGGAAATCAATAGGCGCGACTGATGCGCCAAGCGAAATTATGCGCTGACGATACTCTGGCGTCGGAAAGTTAAGCCGATCGGAAATGGCCCGTTTTCTGTCGCATCTAGTTTGGTGGGTACGGCCACATAGAAACGACGGCGCATATTCACAGTTACGCGGCGCATATCGAATTACTCCAGCGCAAGTCTTGCTGAATCTGGCCCTATGTGGCATTTTATCAATCCATATAGTCAGGGAAGTAAATGGGTAATCACTATTACAAAGAAATATTAAATTCTGATGTGATTAATACACAGAATGATAGAACTAGTTTATGAATTTAGATCCTCTTTAATGCTGGACAGAAGTTATCAATATATAACTTTAAAGAGGGGGTTCACCCTAAATATACACTTTTCCAGGTGATCCAGCATACTGGCGTCAGCGCCAGTATGCTGTTTTTTTTTTTTAAACGCCCCACTTACTTTATTATCTTCAATTTTGATTTATCTCCCCAGTGGGGGATGGCGCGTGTATAGCCCGTCACTAGTACCGAAACTACCCAATTTACGACTCGGGTATTTCCGGTGCAATACGGCGCCTGCGCACAGACCTAGGAGCTGACTGCGCAGGCGCCGTATTTCTCCGAGTCCTATTTCGGCTTTTTTCGGAGGGCGTGACGCGCCATAGCCATAGGACTCGGAGAAATACGGCGCCTGCGCAGTCAGCTCCTAGATCTGTGCGCAGGCGCCGTATTGCGCCGGAAATACCCGAGTCCTAAATCGGGTATTTTCGGAACCAGTGACAAGCTATACAGGCGCCATCCACCGCGGGGGAGCTAAATGAAAATTGAAGATAATACAGTAAGTGGGGCATTTAAAAAAAAAAAACAGCATACTGGCGCTGACGCCAGTATGCTGGATCACCTGGAAAAGTGTATATTTAGGGAGAACCTCCGCTTTAACTGCAATAATTATAACTTTATTGAATTAGCATTTACGTACCAAAAATACAACAAAAATTATTGTTCTAATATGCACAAGGTACATGAACTCTATGTAATGTCATTTTTAATCTTCAACACTAAAAAATAGCAAATAATTTCCTGCAATGAAAACTGTATATGCACTTTGCTTCAGTGAATTGACCCTGAAGTCCTTTCCGTTTCACGTGCACCATCCAGCCATTTTCCTGGAGCCTGTATAAGGTTAATCTGCAACCCAGTTCTCAATTATAAGCATTTATAAATAGAGGGAGAAGAAAGGCCGGTGGACCCATTAAACTCCACTCATTCAATCATACATTTCCCTGAGGTCACAGTCTAATTAGCTTTTGATGAGGCTGTCTTTCTTTGACTTTGCCCACTGGGTTCCGTACGCCGCTATCCTGCTCATCCACAGCAAGAAAAATTTCCTTTGTGTCTGTTTTAAATTTACTTCCTCTAAGTGTTCTGTATGTATTGGTGTGACAATGACTCAACGTGCAGATGCTGCCCTAACCTGCTCAGGGCTGGAGGTGGCCTATAAAACAGAATAAAGAGAGCTCTATTTGCAACCAAAATCCTTTCAATAGACCCCCCCCCCATGAATCTGAGACCCAAAGTGGAATTATCAGTTGGCATATACCAGTGATGGCGAACTTTGGCACCCCAGATGTTTTGGAACTACATTTCCCATGATGCTCAACTATACTGCAGAATGCATGAGCATCATGGGAAATGTAGTTCCAAAACATCTGGGGTGCCAAGGTTTGCCATCACTGACCTATACTAAGGTGTCGCTCAGGGCTGGTCCTGTTTTCCTGTAAAGTACAGTTGAACCTCGGATTACGAGCAGAATCCATTCCAGGAGAATGCTCGTAAGCCAAAGTACTCGCATATCAAAGCGAGTTTTCACATTAAAATCAATGGAAATGAAAATAATCTGTTCTGCATTGACTTCAATGGGATACAATACCGAAAGCGGCCAGAGGTGGGGGGCGCCAGAGAGCGCCGAAAATGCCCAAAAAGGCCTGAGGACACTTTGGCTCCTTTCCTGCGCCCCCGTACCTCAGGGCAAATGAGGTACTGCAGGCCTTTTTAGCTTGACCCCTAAAAATAGTATTTTTTTTTAGGAGGTTCCCATCCGGGCCCCTTGGGGACCCCCAGGCCCCTTACAGGTGTAATGCCTGTACCCCCCTGATGGCGGCCCTGGACATCACACACTGAATCCTCCCCCCATCGTCACCAAAAAATAACTACTTTGCCCCGGTGATTGGCTACCATGGCTAATCTGCGGTACTCTGCAGAAACCATTTGGGATCTGAGGAGTTGCGCCGCAATACTGCCAGCCATCACCAAAAAGACCCTAAGAATGGAGCAACTTTTGAGGATCGATCGACGATCGACCATCAAAAATTTTAGCCGTTTACCCCAGCCCAAGCACATTTTATGTGCTTTGATCAACACAAGATCGGCAGTAAAACATAGACTTGAAATCCATGACTTCATTCTACAACACGATTTAGACTGCCTCTTTATTACAGAGAGCTGGCTCGCAGCCGACTGTAACACCATTCTAGGAGAACTGGTGCCAGAAAACTACCGTATTATCACGGAAAACAGAATAGGGCAAAGAGGGGGAGGCCTGGCGGTGATCCATAAGACTCATCTTGCAATCACAAAACCAGCCCTTCAAAACCCTCTTCCATTCATGGAAACCCTTACTCTGCAACTGCAAGCAAATTCAAAGGAGACCGTCCACATTCTGCTCTGCTATAGGCCACCGGGCCCAAAATCGCAGCTGCTATCACCATGGACGGATTTCTTCTCCACTTATACCCTCAACAGCAAACACCTGTTGCTGTTAGGGGACTTCAATCTCTGGGACAACTCCTCACAAGACATCGTTGCGGATGCCTGTATTGACCACCTGGAAGATTTAGGGTTACAGCAACTAGTATGTGGGCCCACACATGCTTCAGGCCACACACTTGATCTTATTTTCAGACAAGATCTGGAAATAAAAATTTTGGAAAATGAAAAGTTGCCATGGACAGACCACCATGCAATTAAATTCATTTCCACAATCCCCCCCACAACAAAAACATCAAATCCAGTGACAACACACTGGACTAGATGTCAAAAGAAGCTCCACTCGGAACTCTTCAGAACGACTTTAAGGAAAAAAATAGAAACAACTCAGCCGCATCAAACGGCCGTTGAAACATTGGAAGCCATAAACTCGGCCATGCTACAGTCAGCCGATTTGGTAGCGCCGAAACGAAGAACCCGCATTCGGAAAAACAACCGCAGCTGGTTTAACAACCAGCTGTCGTTACTGAAGCAAGAACGCAGAAGGGCAGAATCTGCCTGGAAAAGATGTTCTTCAGAGCTAAACCTATCCATCTACAAGGCGACAACAAGAAAATACCACAAAGGAATTTTCCAAGCCAAGAAGAATTATTTCTCGGAGGCTATCAACGGGGCCCTTAACCGCCCCCGCGAACTCTTCAAGATGGTCACCCAGACCATGAAACCAGGATGTATTGAAGCCCCCAATTCTGACACACAAGAATTTTGCAATGAGCTATCGGATTATTTCGTTGATAAAATCGAGGCAATCCGTGAAAGCATTCAGCAAAACTATTCTCCCCTCAGCCCCCCCTGTAGCCTCTCACACAGCACCCATAGTAATTCTTCGATATCAGGTAAGTTCACCCTAGAACCCATCTCCGTTGAGTCCACTAAAAATGTCATTTGTACTCTGCGCAATGGCGCAGCGCCAAATGACATTATCCCCACAAAACTGCTGAAGGAATGCGCCGACATCCTGGCTCCTCCCATTACGCAGCTTATCAACCAGTCTTTCTTGGAGGGCATAGTGCCCTCACAGTTGAAAGAAGGTATAATCCAACCCATCCTGAAGAAACCCTCCCTGGACCCCAAGGACCCACTCCACCGCCGTCCCATAACAAGCCTCAACGTACTCTCTAAGATAATGGAGAAAGTAGTGGTACAACAGCTGCAACAGCATCTAGATACCCACAAGCTACTTGATCCATTGCAATCAGGCTTCCGTCCCAGACACGGGACGGAAACAGCATTGCTGAAAGTATGGGACGATGTTCTCAAGGCCGCAGACGAAGGAGAATCTTGTCTCCTGGTTCTGTTGGACCTAAGTGCAGCTTTTGACACTGTAGACCACAATCTGTTACTGACTCGGCTTACTGAAGTAGCCAGGGTCGCAGAAGGCGATTTATCTTGGTTCTCCTCTTTTTTGGAAAACCGATCGCAAACAGTGAAGCTAGGACCGTTTACGTCTGAAAAACGCACAGTAACATGCGGCGTCCCTCAAGGATCGCCTCTGTCACCAGTGCTATTTAACATCTACCTTCGTCCTCTTTTTGAGATTATTAGCAGCCAAAAACTGCTTTATCACTCTTATGCAGATGACACGCAACTGTATTTCCGCATCTGCAACAGACAGGATCACCACCTCAATCTAGAGACATGTCTCTCTTTGATAGAGGACTGGATGACAAAGAGTTATCTTAAACTCAATGGAGCGAAAACAGAACTTCTTCTGTTTCACGCCAAGCGTAGGAATCAACTTTCAACAGCGTGGACCCCCCCGCCTATTTTGGGCAAACTCATCACCCCTAGCGCCAAAGTCAAAAGCCTAGGGGTCATTTTTGACTCCTTTATGACAATGGACGCACAAATAGGGTCAGTGGTCAGCGGATCTCACCATCTACTGCGCCTACTACGCAGACTCACTCCGTTCATCCCTAAAGAAGACCTAGCGGTCGTGGTGGGAGCTATTGTAAACTCCAGGCTGGATTATGCAAATGCCCTTTACCTCGGCCTCCCCAAGTACGAATTGCGCTCGTCTGCAAGTCGTTCAGAATACGGCCGCCAGACTTGTGACTGGGAAAAAACCCTGGGAATCCATCTCACCTTCACTGAGATCCCTTCATTG
Source organism: Rana kukunoris (assembly GCA_029574335.1). Lineage (NCBI taxonomy): Eukaryota > Metazoa > Chordata > Amphibia > Anura > Ranidae > Rana > Rana kukunoris. The sequence goes on from CM056053.1 coordinate 452,630,277, forward strand.
GCTGCCAGTTAAAGACAGAATTGCTTTTAAAGCCCTCTGTCTTACGCATAGATGTGTCCATGAGAGTGCCCCCCTTTACTTATGCGAATTAATAAAAGCGCATAATCCAAATCGCGTTTTGCGATCCACGAATCAGAACCTGCTCCAGGTTCCGAAAGCCAACTTCAAGTCCAAAGGAGAAAGAAGATTTGCGATCCAGGGTCCCAGACTATGGAACGCTTTACCAACCAGCATTCGGTTGGAGGAGAACCACCTAGCATTTAGGAAAAAGGTCAAGACTTTTCTCTTTTGATATCAAAGGAGACAGGAACAACAAGCGCCCAGAGGCGATTCAGTTCGCATGTGCCGCGCTATATAAGTTTTCATTCATTCATTCATTCATGAGCATACTCATAGGTCAGTTTACGGAGGGCGCTTTTAGAGTGAAGAGGGAGGAGGGATGACAGCTGTCTAGGAGGGGTTTGAAGACATCTGTTTTTTATATTAATAGTCCTTTGTCCTCACTCAAAGTTTGAAATGTACTTGTAACTTTAAAACATTATTGGCCAGATTCAGTAAGAAGTTACGAGGCATATCTCGAGATACACCGCGTAACTTCTAAAATGCCCCGGCATATTCAGAAAACAAGATACGCCGGGATTAAGCTAAGATACGAGCTGCGTAAGTGTATTATGCCGTCGTATCTTAGTTGCATATTTCCGCTGGCCGCTAGGTGGCACTTCCGTTGATTTACGCGTTGAATATGTAAATGAGCTAGATACGCAGATTCACGAACGTACGTCTGGCCGTCGCAGTAAGATATGCCGTTTACGTAAGGCCTTTTTCAGGCGTAAAGATATTCCAACAAAAAGATGGCGCAGCCAATGTTACGTATGGACGTCGGGACAGCGTCGAAATTTATAAATTTTACGTTGTTTGCGTAAGCCCATTCAGAATGGGGCTGGGCGTAAGTTACGTTCACGTCGTTTTCATTGACTATTTGCGACGTGATTTAGAGCATGCGCACTGGGATACGTCCACGGCCGGCGCATGCGCAGTTCGTTCGGCGCAACGTTTACGGGGGGTCACCGTTAATTTAAATACAACACGCCCCCTACCTGCCCAATTTGAATTGCGCGCGGATACGCCGGCCCATTTACGCTACGCCGACGCAACTTACGGAGCAAGTGCTTTGTGAATACAGCACTTGCCTGTAATAGTTGCGGAGGCGTAACGTAAATAGGATACGTTATGCCCGCACAAAGATACGCGCTCCTACGTGAATCTAGCCCTATATCTGTTATTTCATTTAAGCAGGGCTTTTTTTTTCAGGGGGAACTTGGGGGAACTCAGTTCCACCACCCCTGGTTCAGACCCTTTGGTGCCTGCTCACCACAATCACTTGTAAACAAAGAAGTGTGGTTTCTGTGTTTACAAGTGACAGCTCTGCACTCTGTGTGTAACCCCCCTGAACTCTGCACTCTGTATGTAATGCAATCCTGGTATTTAATGCACCTTTAAGACCCTTCTACTGTTTGTAAAATCTGAACGGGGTCGTGGTTGAGTTCCTGCACCTATTTTCTGAGAAAAAAAGCTCTGCATTTAAGGATAATAAACACTTGTAGTATATATTTTCACACATGGAACTAAGGAGCAAAACCCAACCCCTAAAAAACAACCCCACACCATAACCCCCCTCCACCAAATGTTTTTGACCAGTCCACAAAGCAAGGTCCATAAAGACATGGTAGATCAGCCTTCAATCACTATTTTATTTATCCATCCCAGTGGGATCTGTAGCATACTGTACCTTTAGTAGCTACTACATTGTAGCTGCTATATGGTTTTGGGTAACTGGCAGGTGATTTCTGTGTTGTTAATGTGTCCGTTTTATCCCCCCCAGGAATGTCTTTGATTGGATTGTCTACTTTCTGCTCTTTGCTGTGATCGCCACTCATATAGCTGATCTGGTTGTCCAGGATAACAAGCTCCTGCATGTATCTCACGTCCGAGTGTTTTCTGTCACCATTATTTTCCTCTGGCTGAGAGTGATGAAGTATGCAAGAGCCATCCGGTAAGAACCCTTCCCCTTCCAAAACTCTACAGTAGCCATTCTTAACAAGGGTTCCATTGAACTAGAGTTCCTCCAGGGTTTTCTTGACCCGTGGCTAATTGATCTCCAATTTGGTGTTGCCAGCAAAAGTCCAGGTCCAACACTTGGCAGAGCCAATGGCATGACATCAGTACAGGCATACTCCGCTTTAAGTACACTCACTTTACATACACTCGCGAGTAAGGACATATCCGTGAGTGTATGTAAAGTGCCTTACAAGTACTGTACAGACATTTTGCAGCCGCAGTAGAAGGAGCAGAAGCTCCCAGAGCAAAGCCCGTCCTGTTCCAGTGTGCCTCTAACACCCCCACTACAGCCCCTGAGACCTCAACTACAGCTTAAGACACCCCACTACAGCCCCTGACCTCCCACTACACCCTAGAAGTGAAAAAGGTATTGTTTCACTTTAAGTACATTTTCATTTTACATACATGCTCTGGTCCCATTGTGTACTTAAAGCGGATGGCCCATTAAAAAATGTATATTAAAAGCCAGCAGCTACAGATACTGCAGCTGCTGACTTTTAATATTAGGACACTTACCTGTCCTGGAGTCCAGCGCCGTCCGCAGCAGAGGACGATCGATCGCTCGTCTCCCTGCTGCTCCCCCCTCAATCCACGGTGAGGGAACCAGGAAGTGAAGCGCTCCGGCTTCACTGCCTGGTTCCCTACGGCGCATGCCCGCCGATTGGCTCCCGCTGTGTGCTGGTAGCCGAGTGTTCCCAGCACACAACGGGAAAAACCCGACTTTTGCCTGAGACTGCGGGCCGGAAGTGGGTGCGGATACCTGTCTTTAGACAGGTATCTGCACCCCCCTCCCCCCTGAAAGGTGTCAAATGTGACACCGGAGGGGGGAGGGTTCCGATCAGCGGATCTTCACTTTAGGGTGGAGATCCGCTTTAAAAGTGAGGTATGCCTGTAATCCTTTTTAGCTGGCTGTAGGTGGCATCCTGGCAACCAATGTAAGGGAGCACTCTTATCATTGACCACCAATAGTCCTTCTGATGGACTAATCTTAGCTTGGGTTCCCTGAGGCCGCATACACACGATCAAATTTATCTGCTGAAACTGGTCCAACGGACCGTTTCAGCAGACAAATCCGATCGTGTGTACGGACGAGCAGACAGATTTGAAATTTGTCCGCTACAAACCTGTCCGTCGGATCTGTCCGCTGGTTAGTACACTAACCAGCGGACAGAACTGTCCTACACTAACCAGCGGACAGTGGACAGAACTGTCCGCGCATGCATCGAATGGATTCGACACATGCGCGGAAGCATTTTATTTCCCGGTTTGGTGACGTGGCGGCGTCAACGTCACCGCCACGTCACCGCGCTCCCTGGCCGAGGGGATTTTCATCCGATGGTGTGTACACACCGTCGGACAAAAATCCGGAGGAGACATGTCAGTTGGAAACGGTCCGTCGAACACGCGGCCTGAGTCCTGAAAAGTATTTCAAGGGTTCCTTTGGGGTAAAAGGTTGAGAAAACCTGCTCTACAGGATCGTTTTCTACACGTACTCTTTAAGTCACAAGTGCATTTATGTCATTCCTGAAGGTCCCAGTGACTTTACCGCTTAACGACCGGCTCACGCATTTATATATGGCGACACAATGTCTCCTGTGGGCAGATCGACGTATATATATACGTCCCCTTAAAGAAGCGGCATTGTGGGAGCGCACGCGCCTTAAGCTCTGTGAGTCCGAAGCTCCGTGACAGCGCCCACAGGACCCGATCGCCGCCGGAGTCCCGCGATCGGTCACAGGAGCTGAAGAATGGGGAGAGGTGAGTGTAAACACACCTTCCCCGTTCTTCATTGTGGCAATGTCAGTGATCGTCTGTTCCCTGATATAGGGAAAGACGATCACTGATGTCACACGTCCAGCCCTGCCCCCCTACATTAGAAACACATATGAGGTCACACTTAACCCCTACAGCGCCCCCTAATGGTTAACTTCTTCACTGCATTGTCATTTTCACAGTAACCAGTGCATTTTTATAGGACTTTTCGCTGTGAAAGTTACAATAGTCCCAAAAATGTGTCAAAATTGTCTGATGTGTCCGCCATAATGTCGCAGTCACGAAAAAAAATTGCTGATCGCCGCCATTAGTAGTAAAAAAAAAATATATTATTAAAAATGCCATAAAACTATCCGCTATTTTGTAAACGCTATAAATTTTGCGCAAACCAATCGATAAACGCTTATTCCAATTTTTTTTTACCAAACATAGGTAGAAGAATAAGTATCGGCCTAAACTGAGGAAAAAATATGTTTTTTTATATCTTTTTGGGGGATATTTATTATAGTAAAAAATATTGCATTTTTTTCAAAATTGGCCTCTATTTTTGTTTATAGTGCAAAAAATAAAAACCACAGAGGTGATCAAATACCACCAAAAGAAAGCTCAATTTGTGGGAAAAAAAGATGTCAAATTTGTTTGGGAGCCACGTCGCAGGACCATGCAAGTGTCAGTTAAAGCGACGCAGTGCCAAATCGCAAAAAGAGGCAAGGTCCTTAACCTGCATAATGGTGTGGGTCTTAAGTGGTTAAGCATCTGAAAAACAGCAGACATGCTGGCTGGATCACCAGATGAAAGTAGAAGAAAGCCTAAAAAGAAAAACGAATGCACCCATTACAAATGTAAAGCTGCAATATAATAAATGTTTGCTTTTGGGTTTATTACCGCTTTAAGTTTCCTGGGTGCATGGTGTTTAATAGGTATCTGTGCACTTGCAGAATAACATTACATCATTCTAATTGCTTTGCTGCCATTCTAATTCAGGTAGTGGTACTGCTGTAATCTTTTATAATTATCAGTCCCAGGTATGAATTATCACAAGTGTTCAGAGAAAATGTAACCTCTGAGGTTTCCATGAACTCTACCTGCGGCAATGAAGTGTATACACAGCCAACAACAGTTCCTCTTTGGGACCCAGACTTCTTCCTCCATTCATTATGACATTGTCACTCTTTAGAGTTTGATCTTCAGATCTGCATTAATAAATCTATTTCTAAACTACAGGCTTATTAACCGCTTCAGCCCTGGAAGAATTTACCCCCCCTTCCAGACCAGAGCACTTTTTAGAATTCGGCACTGCGCCGCTTTAACTGACGATTGCGTGGTCGTGCGACGCTGTACCCAAACAAAATTTGTGCCCTTTTTTTCCCCACAGATAGAGTTTTCTTTTGGTGGTATTTGATCACCTCTGCGGTTTTTATTTTTTGCACTATAAACAAAAGAACAGCGAAAATTTTGAAAAAAACACAATGGGGGTTATTTACGATGGGCAAATCCACTTTGCACTACTATCTTTTACTTTTTGCTATAATAAATATCCCAATTTTTTTTCTCTCTAAGTTTAGGCCGATACGTATTCTTCTACATAGTTTTGGTAAAAAAAAAAAAAAAAAACTCAATAAGCGTATATTGATTGGTTTCCACAAAAGTTATAGTGTCTACAAAATAGGGGATAGAATTATGGCATTTTTATTATTATTATTTTTTTACTAGTAATGGCGGCGATCAGCGAGGAGAGGTCTGCTGCCAGGCAGGGAATGCGGCAAGCAGGCGGGTTGCATGAGAGAGCCGGGCAGGCGGATGAGAGAAGCAAACGTATATGGCATCATCTCCGCCCGCCCTACATCGCCGCTCTTCTGCCCTCACATCAGGCCTCTTCAATGTTGGAGGTGCGGCCATAAAAATTGAAGCACCAACACCAGCCATTGCCTGTAAAAAATTGCCCCCCCCAGGCCTGCAAAAAGGTTGGTGACCGCTGCTATGGGCTCTAGCCCCAGATCTAATGCAGACTTAGCAACACCCCTGCAGTAAGGTAATGGAGAATCACTCCTCAGAGAGCAAACGCAAGCATAAAAAAGCCCTAAATCCACCACTAATTATTTACCAATGTGTATGGGCCAGATTCAGGTAGATCAGAGCATCTTTGCTCTGGAGTAACGCTTCTCATTTGCGTTACTCTGCCGAAATTTTAGGAGCAAGTGCTGTTATTCAGGAAGCACTTGCTCCTAAAGTTGCGGCAGCGCATCGCAAATGAGCCAGCGGAATTCAAATTGGGCGGGTACGGAGCGTGTAGTATTCTAACTATGCGCGATCCCGCGGCGAATGTACTGCGCATGCGTCGAGTGTCAATGCATCCCAGTGCGCATGCTCCAAGTTCTGTCAGTGAACTTCAATGACGTCACGTCCCCATTCATGAATGTTTTACGCAAACGACGCGATTTGTTTTTTTTCCGACGCGATGACGACGGCTATACCTAACATAGGATACTCCACTAGGGGGCTGCTTTTTCTTTACGTCGCGTATCGCTTCCGGAAACGTCGTAAAGTCACTGCGTCGCGCCCGAAAACGATCGTGAATTTCCGACTCCCGCTGATTAACATATTTTTTCAGCGTTAATCAGCGGGAACGCCCATTTTTAAGTTGAAGTAACGATGCGATGGTGAAATTCAATTACGCCGATCGCATCAAAACTCCAACCCGGCGTTTCTTGTTTTCTGGTTATAGAAAACAGAAACGTCGGCTTAAAGTGACAGTTAGGCTGGCGGATCACTGGCTACACAGCCTAACTCTTCATGAATCTGGCCCTATATTTTTATATATACTCCCTAATAAATAAGACCACATACACACGATCAGACCAAATCGATGAGACTGGTCCGACGGAGCGTTTTCATCGAACCATCGCAGAAGTGGTCTGATTGTCTCATGTGCGTACACACCATCAGTCCAAAATCCCATCAGGCCAGAACGCGGTGACATAGAACACAATGTCATGCTGAAAAAAGTTCAATGCTTCCAAGCATGCGTCGACTTGATTCTGAGCATGCGTGGGTTTTTGGTCCGATGCTTTTGTGTACTTTTGTGTACTAACCATCGAACCTGTCCGACGGACAGGTGTCCATCGGACAAATTTTAAAGGGGTGTTCCAGCCGCAATTTTTTTTTTTTTTTAAAGTCAGCAGCTACTAACAGTGTAGCTGCTGACTTTAAATAAGGACACTTACCTTGTCCTACTTGCCCGTGCTGATGGCCCCCCCGATGCCGGTCCCACGATCGATCCGGGTCCCGCGCCGCCATTCACACTATGGGAAACAGGCAGTGAAGCCGTACGGCTTCACTGCCCATTTCCTACTGCGCCTGCGTGAGTCTCACGCTGGCTTGTGAATGGGCGGCTGCTCTCTGAGAACACACACAGTTCCCAGAAAGCAGCGCGCCCCATTCACTAGGAGAAGGAGAAGAAGAAAGGACACCGTGGTGTGGAAGAGGCAGATTACGGACTTCCGCATAGCAACAGGTATTTCGGGTGACTATTTTTTTTTTCACTTTTTTTTTATTTAATTTTTTTAAGCAATATGGGAAAATGTTGTTTTCCTGGGTGGAACTCCGCTTTAAAGCAAGTTTTAAAACTTTGGTCCGACGGACAACGGTTTGATGGGCCGTACACACGATCAATTTGGTCCGATGAAACTGGTCTTCAGGCCAGTTTCATCGGACCGGTCTGATCGTGTGTATGTGGCCTTAAGCATACATTCCCAATGCTTGCGTAGTGACCTCTTCCTGCAATAAAGTGATTATTGAATGCCACGCCATTGGCTTTCCTCCAGTGCGCACAATGTAGAAATATAAGACTTGCAAGAGCATTTGAATTATTCAAAACATGTGCAACTTTATTCCATGACAACACACATGTGGTCCCTTGTTGGTGAGCTGGAAGCTTTTTCACCATTAACATTCAAAGGATTCCTAGCATGTCTGAAGGCTTTGATGATGCAGGAGCAATGCCAGCATGTTGGACATATTTGTCATTCTACTGCTTGGTAACTGGACCTCCTCAGGCTACCAACAGGCTACATTTTCCAGCTGCTATTTAGGATAACCGGCCCTTAGGTCATTCCTCTGCTGGCTTTCTTGACAGCCACCATGTTATCTGAAAGGTCCTTTGCTCCATGATTGATAGTCTCGTTCTGACCAAGATCAGGTTCTTCATACAAACTTCCAAAACATGGCAATCCATCTTCAGGTCAGCAGGTGCTCCAAACGGCAAAAGATTTACAGCCAATCAAAATTGTGATCAAATGTGCATCTGTCATTAAGGAAAAAAGCTGTTAAAAAATTTAGTTGATCAAAGATGTTCTAAAATTTCCTTCTCTCATTAGGAAAAAATAAAATAAAAATAGAACGTGTTGGGAACACAAAAGCTCTTTTCATCACTGTAAATTATGAAGACATCTACATACAGCTGTGTGGTTCACTAGATAATGATACATTCATCACTTTTTTTTATGACTGAAGTTTATTGCTACGTGCTACCCCCGAAGGAGCCGCTTTAGATGTGACGGGGTCTTTCTCAAACAGTGCAGAGCCAGCCAGGCACACAGCAGCCGAACTCCTTTCACTCCTGCTCATTGATTTGTCTAGGGCAGGGGTTCCTAACACCCAGGCTGTGGACTGGTGCCCGTCCGTGGCCTACTGGGAACCAGGCCATGTGATGGGGGTTGGCGGCAGGCAGAGCGAGCCAGCACATCCTCCACTGTCACCCTCAGATTACCAGAGGGCGTCTGCTCCCTTTCTTCCAACATCTCTAGTATTACTCCCTTTGCTCTGAGTGGTCTCGAAGGAGAAAGGAAGGGTGGAGAGCCAGGACGGGGACCTCATAGAGCAGTGGTCATCAACCCTGTCCTCAGGGCCCACTAACAGGCCAGGTTTGCAAGATAACTGAAATACACCACAGGTGATATCATTTGTTTCTCAGTATTCTAGTCTGCATCTCCCCAAGGTAATACATAAAATCTGGCCTGTTATTGGGCCCTGAGAACAGGGTTGATGACCACTGCCATAGAGCACTGGTGAGACCCAGGCTGCACCTCCCCTGAGTAGGTGTCAGGCTGCACCCCCAACCAGGTAATGGCCGTGCAGAATTCACCACTCCCTTTGGCCAGGGTGGCAGGGGGTGGTGACTTCTGCACGGCCGGTTCCTGGTGCCAGGGAGGTTGGGGACCGCTGGTCTAGGGGTTATCTTTTGGAAGTTTATTTTCTAGTAGAAAGAAGACAAAGAAAAACAGTAATTGATGGTCGGACTTTAGAGGCAAGACAGGAATATCAAAAAATAAATGTTATTACAAAAAATTGATAAAAACAAATTAGTAAAAAAACATATAGGATATATGATATGGACAATAGCCTGTGTGCATCGTCTATGCATTTCGCCGTTGGGCTTCCTCAGGACGAGCAAAAGAAATTAACAGTAGAAAAATATATTTCATTGTCTGAAATTAAACATATTATATTAGCATAATAACAGCAAAAAAAGATTGTAATGGTTTTAAAATAGAATATAAAATAAAATAAACATACATAAAAAAATCTCTTGTGACACCAAGATAAGTGTCAGCCATCCAAATTACCTCAGAATATTCCAATTCACATGTATAGATGTCAAAAGAATGGTAAAGGAAGGTTCTGAGTATAGTACCTTTACCATGGCGTTAGTTTTATTTTAAAATTTGTATTTTAAATGCCACACCACTGCTAAGAGTTCCAGATGCAACTTTACTCCAATTAAAGTCAGAATGACAATTCAAAAAGTAGCCAACATGTCTCGGGTCCAAAAGTGCCCCCTTCATCAGGGCTTAATTGACAACAATGCGAATAGACTAAAACTGGATCTTTAATGGTATTTTTTCCAGCGAGACTTTCAAGTACAGACCTTGTCAGCAGTAGGTTTGGCAGCTTATTCCAACTGGAAAAAAACACATTAAAGTTGTAAAGAAAAAAAAATGTTGCCTAAAATAATGTCTGCAAGGTAGACAGACAGAATAGTGTAATGATTCTGTTATAAAACGAGTAAATACCTATTAAATTCCTTCATCTATATCACCTCCGGCATTCTAGTTTCTGTTCTCTCATTCACTTCCTGGTTTGCGGCGCTCGTTCATGTAAGAACTACATTTCCCAGTATGCATTGCGGCACGCCCAGTCATTTACACCTCCTTGAAGTCTCTAACACGTAGAGAGCATCCTGCCGCACAGATGTAGTTCCCAGGAGGGCGTGAGCATGTCACTGACCACCGCAGTAAAGTCTCCCTTCACGTGGTGAGTAACAATCAGACAAGCAGGAAGTTAACAGAACAGAGAAAAAATAGAGCAACTTCTGAGCAAAAATGAACAATAGGAACTGAAAAGACGAATGTCTGCAGGTAAAAGATGTGTATTATGATTTTTTTTCCCTTTACAACCCCTTTAAAGGTCCAGTTCACTTCTAGTCTATTCACATTGTTGTCAATCAAACCCTGATGAACATGTCCTTGAGAAAGAAAAATAGAAGGAGAAGAGCTGCAATTTTGATTATGAATTTTGAAGATACATTTCTTCACAGTACATGCATCTGCAGGGGTCAGTGTGAGCTTGTTTTTTTTTATGGAATGTTAAGAATATGAAAATACTTTATTGTCCATAGTTTGGGCAAAAGTGCACATTAAATTATGAGCCACAGGCAGACCCCAAACCCAGTTGTCCTTTGTGTGAAATTGCACTCCTTGCCTCCTCTGTGTCTCTGACAACCATGTCTTCTGCCCTCCTCTAATTACGGCTCTGGAAGAATTATCACCTTGGCAACAAACCTAAAACATTAAAGTGAATTTCCCATCAAGTATTAAATGACCTTTAATGAACATAAGCGGAATGTAATATTGGCCTCCAGACACATGGCTAACAAAATATGACCACTAACCAGAGGTCACATATAAGTGGGGGTATCATTCAACTGAATGTGTTACACATTTCTTGATACATTTTTGTTGTAATGTTTACTTTTTTTTATCTTAATCAGCCTTCTTGGTCCTTTCATTGTGATGCTTGGAAAGATTGTGAATGACGTGCTCAAATTCCTCTTTCTCTATGGAGAATTTTATATCCCCTACGCCTGTGCCTTCTGGATCATATTTGGAGGTTTGCTTCTTCTTTCTCTGTTTCTTTTTTGTATTCTGTTTAAACTATTTATTTATTTAGAGGTAGCCTAACCCTTTAGAGTCGGAGCACACTACAGCGGCACGACTCCGGGGGCGGCCCTGCAAGTCGTCCTGGGGACCACTCCAGAGGCGATTTGCAAGACGACTTCTCTATAGAAGTCAATGCAAGTCGCCCCGAGCCGCCCCCGAAGTCGTACAGGGAGTAAATTTCTAAGTCGGAGCGACTTGCGTCTGACGCGTCGCCCCAGTGTGAACCGACTCTTAGGAACAGACAGAAGGTATGATACTACCTGCAGAAAATGTAAATCTCTGGAACCAGTGCTCAGGCTGTAGGTTTCTGAAGGCTCACAGACAAACAGTCCACTAGGAAAGCCACCACAGTGGTATAAATCAGCCAGTGAAAGTCAACGCGTTTCAGCCATTAGTCATGATTGAGGCAGTAATGGATGAAACTCTTTGACCCTTACTGTATCTTATGTGGCTGTATCTCTTTGCATATCATAAATAAATGAGTTATTTGCTGATTTATACCACTGTGCTGGCTTTCCTAGTGGACTATAGCTTAAAGGGGTTGTAAAGGTAAAAAAAATTTTTCCCTAAATAGCTTCCTTTACCGTAGTGCAGTTCTCCTTCACTTACCTCATCCTTCCATTTTGCTTGTAAATGTCCTTATTTCTTCTGAGAAATCCTCACTTCGTGTTCTTCTGTCTGTAACTCCACACAGTAATGCAAGGCTTTCTCCCTGGTGTGGAGAAAGCCTCTTGAGGGGGGAGGGGGCGAGCAGGAGTGTCAGGATGACCACTAACACACAGCTCCTTTCTCTATCTGCAAAGTAGAGAGTGTCCTGACTTGCCTGCTCGACCCCTCCCCCCTCAAGAGGCTTTCTCCACACCAGGAAGAAAGCCTCACATTACTGTGTGGAGTTACAGACAGAAGAACAGGAAGTGAGGATTTTTCAGAAGAAATAAGGACATTTAAAAGCAAAATGGAAGGATGAGGTAAGTGAAGGAGGACTGCACTAAGGTAAAGGAAGCTATTTAGGGATTTTTTTTACCTTTACAACCCCTTTAACCCTTTCCTGTCCAGCCCCAGGATCTAGTAAGGTGGGTATTTATGCCCCAGAGATGGCTGGATGAATACCTGGATACTATGACCACTGTAGCTGGCTATCACAGTGGTCAAATGATCCCACCTGCTTTCGATCATTATTGGAGACCCAGAACTGTCTATGACAGTTTGGTCAACGTGCTGAAAGCCCAATCAATGGAGGCTTATATGCCACCCATGGATGCTTATGTGCAGTGGTTTGCGTAAAAGCCCACCCCCTTCGGTGCTCATACAAACATTCATCCAATGCAACTAATCAAGCACCAATTGAATCCATTTGATCAATTTAATGAGCTCTGAAACAACTTTGGCTCTGTCAAAGAATTGTATGTAGCGGAATTTTGACAATCAAACTAACCTGACAATTTTTTGAAGGACTGATCAGAATTCAGAGAAATTAAATTATGATTTTTAAAAGATCATTCACATTTATAACTAATGGATCGTATTTTGGATCAAACTTTTCAGATGTTTGCAAAAGTGCAGAACAATGCCATGTGTGTTGCATCATTTGAGATTATTACTGATGATGAATCTTGTGTATCATTACTATAAGTGAGGATAGACAGGGTCATATTAGGGAAAATATAGATATTATCACTACAAGTTTTAAAAACGTGAAATGAGTCTGCATAAAAAAAGTCTTCAATTCAGTGATTTACTGGGCTGAAGGTGTGAATTTTTGTCAAATCACCAGGGAGCGATGTTAAAATGGGCCTTATATCGGGAAGACACGTGGTGAGGAAGGCCCCAACCCTGTTGAGGGATGGTTGTCCCAGTTTGGCTTGGATGACCTGTATCACACCTCTTGTGACACCAAGGATGGGATTATTTAACTAGAATATGGTAGTTCCACAGCTTTTACACCTTCCTTCCAGATTTTGGATAAGGGTGTCTGTGCTATCTGTGTGGATGTAAATGCTGGGGTATCTTCCCGCCATCAAGAAGTGGCTTGGAGAAGCTATGAAATGTATTAGGCCGCGTACACACGGAGGGACATGTCCGCTGAAACATGTCCGACGGACCGTTTCCAGCGGACATGTCTCCTCCGGATTTTCGTCCGACGGTGTGTACACACCATCGGATGGAAATCCCCTCAGCCAGGGAACGCGGTGACGTGGCAGTGATGTTGACGCCGCCATGTCACCAAACGAGGAAGTGAAATCCTTCCACGCATGCGTCAAATCCATTCGAAGCATGCGCGGAGATTTCTGTCCGCTGGTTAGTGTACTAACCAGCGGACAGATCCGACGGACATGTCTCTGGCGGACAAATTTCAAAGCATGCTTTGAAATTTGTCCGCTGGGAAAACATGTCCGCTAGCCCGTACACACGATCGGAGATGTCTGCTGAAACGGTCCGTCGGACCAGTTTCAGCAGATAAATTCGATCGTGTATATGCGGCCTCAAACATTCTAGAACAAGTCAATTGAATGTGACTAACTAGTACTAGCTCTACTCCTAGATATTTCCTGTCTCATTGTTTCATTCAACAGTTTAGGTACAAAATCTAGAAATTAAAGTTTTTTATTTATTTTTTTATTTGACACATATGATGTTTTTATAATAACTAGGAGCTATGTGAGTTGGTAACGCAATGGCATCTCGTTTGTCTAGGTCTAGTAGAAAATATGGCTACTGTTCCTCAGATGCTGTTCACCGTCTTCCGCATCACATTGGTGGATGATTATGCCTTTTCAGACATGTATGGAGTTGATCCTGTCATGGCCTATATTTTGTGTGGCACGTTCCTTGGAATCTCAGCCATCCTTTGTATCAACCTGCTTATTGCCTTACTTGCCGATTCCTTCCAAAGGTAAGTTATAGTTCGTAGAACACGAGACGGCCACAAGGAAGGTGGTGTAAATTAGTCTAAAGATAGTCCTAACCTGCCCAAAACAGTTGTATTGAACACAATAATGACTTTGGTTAGTACAGGAAAGTCATTTTTTTACACGCAGTTTTGAGAATTATGTACACACGATCGTTTTTAATGTCATGGAAAAAAAACAAAGTTTTTCTCGATGTGATTCTTGTCAAGCCTGCCTTGCATACACACGATCGTGAAAAGAAAATGCTGGAGCAAAGCGCGGTGACGTACAACATAACGGCACTATAAAGGGGAAGTTCCATTCAAATAGCGCCACCCTTGGGGCTTGATTATGCAAATTTCCCTTCTCATAACTTGCTTCTGAGCATGCACGTTTTTTTCCCCCTTCGTTTAACCACTTAACCCCCGGACCACATTGCTGCCCAATGACCAGAGCACTTTTTGTGATTCCGCACTGCGTTGCTTTAACTGACAATTGCGCAGTCGTGCGATGTGGCTCCGAAACAAAATTAGCATCCTTTTTTTCCCCACAAATAGAGCTTTCTTTTGGTGGTATTTGATCATCTCTGCGGTTTTTATTTTTTGCGCTATAAACAAAAGCGACAATTTTGAAAAAAAAATATTTTTTACATGTTGCTATAATAAATATCCCCAAAAAATATATAAAAAAACATTTTTTTTCCTCAGTTTAGGCCGATACGTATTCTTCTACATATTTTTCGTAAAAAAAAAATCGCAATTAGCGTTTATTGATTGGTTTGTGCAAAAGTTCTAGCATTTACAAAATAGGGGGTAGTTTTATGGCATTTTTATTAATATTTTTTGTTTTACTAGTAATGGCGGCGATCAGCGTTTTTTTTTCAGTACTGCAACATTATGGCGGACACTTCGGACTCTTTTGGCACATTTTTGGGACCATTGGCATTTTTATAGCGATCGGTGCTATAAAAATGCATTGGATTACTATAAAAATGCCATTGGCAGTGAAGGGGTTAACACTAGGGGGCAGGGAAGGGGTTAAGTATGTTCCCTGGGTGTGTTCTAACTGTATGGGGGGGGGGGGGGTGGACTCACTAGGGGAAATGACTGATCTTCCGTTCATACATTGTATGAACAGAAGATCAGCATTTCCCCCGCTGACAGGACCCGGAGCTTTGTGTTTACACGCATAGCTCCCGGTCCTCGCTCTGTAACGAGCGATCGCGTGTGCCCGGCAGCGATCGCGCGCCCCCTAGTGGCCGCAAAAGTAGCCGGCGTAGAGCTACGGGCTCTCGCCCAGGAGAGCCGACCTGCCACAGTAAAATGACGGCGGCAGGTCGGTAAGCAGTTAAGCCTATACACGTCCATTTTTCACGACGTGAAAAACGGCGATGTGAAAAACGTAAAGGAAAAAAAGAGCATGTTCTAAATTTTTAATGCCCATTTTTCACTTACAGAAAAATGCTCGGGAGCCTTTTCACGATCATTTTTAATGATAAAAAAATTAAAAAGTGAATTTTTCTGATCATGAAAAACGGTCGTGTGCACACGGCATTAGAATTATTTTTTAGGCAACAAACGCATGTCAAAATGCCATGTTTATCACTTTCCGACCGCCGCCTGTACATTTTACGTCGGCAGAATGGCACGGCTGTGCAAAGTAATGGATATACTGTATACGTCACAATGAATTGTGCGCCGTGTGGGCGCGTGCGCACCCCTGCCGCGAGCTCCGCGAGCCACGGACTCGATATCCCCCAGTGTCCCGCGATCGTGTCACACCAGTGTCATTTACACAGTAGTAATTGCATTTTTATAGCACTGATCACTGCATAAATGACAATGGTCCCAAAATAGCGTCAAAAGTGTCCGGTTGGTCCCCCATAATGTCGTGCTCATGATAAAAAATTGCTAATCGCTGCCATTACTAGTAAAATAAATATTGATAAAAATGCCATAAAACCCCTATTTTGTAGACGCTATAACTTTTGCGCAAACCAATTAATAAACACTTATTGCGTTTTCTTTTTACCAAAAATATGTAGAATACATATCGACCTAAACTAAGGAATTTTATATATATATATATATATATATATATATATATATATATATATATATATATATATATATATATATCTGGGGATATTTATTATAGCAAAAAGTAAAAAAATAGCCTTTTTTCAAAATTGTCGCTTTATTTTTGTTTATAGCGCAAAAAATAAAAACACAGGTGATCAAATACCACCAAAACAAAGCTCTATTTGTGGGGAAAAATGGACATCAATTTTGTTTGGGAACAGCGCCACACGACAGCGCAATTGTCAGTTAAAACAACACAGTGCCAAATCACAAAAAATGGCCAGCCAAATCCTCCGGGGCTGAAGTGGTTAATATAACTTAACATATGTTTGTTTTCCTTATTTTTGGAAGCAAAGCACATGCACAGGCAGAGTGAAAAATCTGGTACAGCTGTGCATGGTAGCCAATCAGTAGTGTTGCTCACGAATATTCGCATTGCGAATATTCGCTACGAATATTGCATATTCGAGTATTCGCGAATAACTCGAATATTGCGGCGAATATTCGCTATGGCGAATATTCGTATTTTTTCAAATTTATTTTTAAAACAGATCACATCCTAGTGATCTCCATCGACGTCTAAAAGCATTGCTGGTATGATTAGAGAGAGACCCTGGGCCGAGTAGCTGATGCGATTCTTTTATGTTGCCGAAAATGCGCATTGCGAATTTTCGGCAACATAAAAGAATCGCATCAGCTACTCGGCCCTTCTTTTGCATCAGAGCCAATCAGAATAACTCGAATATTGCGCGATTATCTTCTCCGCCCTTCTTTTGCATCAGAGCCAATCAGAATAACTCAAATATTCGGCAAAAGGAATATTGCGCGATATTCCTTTTGCCGAATATTCGAGTTATTCTGATTGGCTCTGATGCAAAAGAAGGGCGGAGAAGATAATCGCGCAATAGGAATATTGCGCGATTATCTTCTCTGCCCTTCTTTTGCCCCCTTATTCTCCTTTCTTTTAAGTAGAGTTAGTGTAGAGTTAGTGTTTAGTGCATATTAGTTTAGTAATACAGGAAATTATCTCCGTTTATGAGAATTTCGCAATCATTTTCGCATTAGCGAAATTTCGCATAAGCGAAATTTCGCAAATTTTTTTTGGGATAAAATATCACGAATATTCAATATTAGCGAATATTCGCAAATATTCTTCTATATATTCGCGCAATATCGCAAAATCGAATATGGCGTATTCTGCTCAACACTACCAATCAGCTCCTTTTTCTATAAAGGTGAACACTTTTAAGTTTTTGTTGCAAAAAATATTTTATTTCCTTTTTAGTTTTTATCAAAAACATACCCCATAAGTGTACAAAAAAGTGCATGTGCAAACACACAGAAAAAAGTGCACCTAAAGGTGTGCTTTTCGTTCACACCCTGAAGGGGTAGGACCTTACCCTGAACCCCCGGAGTGCAGGGCTCCTGACATGGACAATGTTTTGAACATGGTCTAGCTTAGCCAAAAAGCCTGGCAAACCCCTCTCCTTATGGTCAGAAGAAGCCGTCCAATAAGTACGCTACGCCCGGCAGACACTTACGCCGGGCTTCGTGGATCTGGCCCATAAAGTCCAAGGCACTTAATCAAGGCACTTAAACATTTTATAAAGGATGAAAAATGTTAGCGCATTGATAATGAATTCACCACTGAAAACATACTCAGATGTTGAGTTGCTTTAATTTCTTCCATAACTCTGCCACAGGGTCTATGATAATGCCGCTGCTAATGCCGTAATGCAACAAGCAACTACACTTCTGCAGATAGAAGAGACCCTCAACAAAAAGAACAAGGCCAACCTAGAATGGTACATCCAAACCAACTGTGCTCCATTATCGCTCTTTTACGATGATGACCTCACTATAAACCAAGATGACGATCTAAAGAAAGTCACCATTCAGATAAAGGTACTTATTAATATCTGGCCATATCCTCTACGAGTTGCAAGTTAAAGAATATGTCAACCCAAAATGTAATATTCCTGTTATGTGCCTGCTGTACCATGTATGTGTACTAGTATGTCCCTCTGCTTTCCGATTTAAAAACCGACCCACCTACGCATGAGAGCACAGCACGGTCAGTTTTCTGGCTGTGCTGAGGGCACAGCCTGCTCTCCTCCAATGATCAGACTTGTCCTGACACCCCCCCCCCGCACAGCCATTCACTGGAAAGTTCAGTGTCCTTCAACTTCTCCTACCCCATCTCATATGCAGCTGAGAACAGAGGGAATGTGATCACCTATAAAAGGGAATAAAGGTATTTATAATGATTTTTTATGCCTATACACAAATGTTTTGCCTTTTAGTTCTATTTTAAACCGAATGGGTTATTTTACAAGGTGAGGGTTTAAATAGATGTAACACCCTGGAGTTTAGGCAAGGTTTCTCCTAAATTTACCTGCCAGAAGTAACTATCTTGTAAAGCCCCTTCCACATAGGGACAGATCCATCAGCGGCGATAAAAAGGGGGGTAGGGTTGGGACTTTAGATGAGGCATATGATAAAAAATACCACAGGCCTCCATCCCTGTAATTCTATAAAAAAAGGGGGGGGGGGCGGATATCTGCGTTATATATTTCTACCACTGAAATTGATTCAAAACTTGCTTATATGGATCACTGAGAAAGGGATTTGAACCTCACCTTCGATTTGATCGAGTGGCAAGATATTGCTTTTCAGTTATCCAAAATTTCCATCAATACCACTCTTATAAAGGGCCAATTATAAAACGCTCCTGCGTTGGTACCTGGTCCCAACTAGGGTAGCTAAGATGCATCCTTCCGCTTCACCAAACTGTTTTCGACGTTGTGGACAGCTGGGAGCGATGCTTCACATCTGGTGGCAATGCCCCATTGTACTTAGATTCTGGATCAGGATATTTAATCTTATTAACTCAGTAACGGGGGTAAACATTCGCAGATCACCTGAAGCCGCTCTTTTTCACAAATTACCTGATGGCACGCAAAGAAATCTGTAAAATTGATTACCTACATATTGTTGGTGGAGAGAATCACGATTGCTAGACAATGGAAGCAGTCTGCAATTTCTCTTGAGTCTTGACCAAGTTAAAAGTAAACTCAACTGGATTATGATTAATGATAAACTCTCCCAAACAGTGGGTGCCGACGTCTCGCACTCGCTGGAATAGTAAAAGCACATTCCAGCGAATGCGTCATAGAGGCGACGGGGATCCGACGTGGATTCCCGCCAATTCTACACGTGGCAGCGTTTGTTATGAATCCTGAAGGGGAACTCCCCGCCGGATTTTAAATAAAAATCCGGCATGGGTTCCCCCCTCAGGAGAATAACGGCCCTTAGGTCTGGTATGGGTTGTAAGGAGACCCCCCTACGCCGAAAAAAACAGCGTGGGGGTCCCCCCACAATCCATACCAGACCCGTATCCAAAGCACGCCGCCCGGCCGGCCGGTCAGGAAGGGAGTGAGGGCGAGCGAGCGCCCCCCCCCTCCTGAGCCGTACCGGGCAGCATGCCCTCAACATGGGGGGGTCAGGTGCTCTGGGGGAGGGGGCGCACTGCGGCCCCCCCACCCCAGAGCACCCTGTCCCCATGTTGATTAGGACAAGGCCCCCTTCCGACAACCCTGGCCGTTGGTTGTCGGGGTATGCGGGCGGAATCTGGGAGCCCCCTTTAATAAGGGGGCCCCCAGATACCAGCTCCCCACCCTAAGTGAATGAGTATGGGGTACATCGTACCCCTACCCATTCACCTGCAAAAAAAGTGCAAACACAAATAAACCACACAGGGTATTAAAATATTTTATTAGTTGGCCGCCGGGGGGGGGGGGGGGTGTGTATAGTCGCTTCTCCCGACATCTTCTGCGGGGGGGGTGGGTGCCGCTGTTCTTCGCCGCCGTCTGGTTCTCTTCCGCCGCCGGGGGGTCGCTTTTATAAAAGCGCCCACCCCCCGGCGGGCTTCCTTTGACATCATAGGCGGGGGGTGGGTCTTCTCTGCTCTCCGGGGGTCTTCTCCTCTCTCCGGGGGCCTTCTCCGCTCTGCTGGGGGTCTTCTCCGGGGTCTTCTTCCACTCTCCGGTGCCTTCTTCTTCTTCAGGACTATCTGGGGGCCCCCTTATTAAAGGGGGCTCCCAGATTTCGATAAGCCTCCCACCCGCATACCCCGACAACCAACGGCCAGGGTTGTCGGGAAGGGGCCCTGTCCTCATCAACATGGGGACAGGGTGCTCTAGGGTGGGGGGGCCGCAGTGCGCCCCCCTGCCCCAGAGCACCTGACCCCCTCATGTTGAGAGCATGCTGCCCGGTATGGCTCAGGAGGGGGGGGCGCTCACTTGATACGGTTCTGGTTTGGATTGTGGGGGGACCCCCATGCCGTTTTTTCGGCGTAGGGGGGTCTCCTTACAACCCATACCAGACCTAAGGGCCTGTTATGCTCCTGAGGGGAGAACCCATGCCGGATTTTTATTTAAAATCTGGCGGGGAGTTCCCCTTCAGGATTCATAACAAACGCCGCCCACGTGTAGAATTGGCGGGAATCCACGTCGGATCCCCGTCGCTTCTATGACGGCTTTGTCTCCATCGCGGCAAGCCAGCTCGGCGCTAGCTCCCACGATGGGGCTCACAAGTGTTCAATCTCGCCGAGAAAGGGAGCGAGATTGACACAATATCGCAGTCACCTACTGTATGCTTTGTAATAATACCAAGAAATTTAACAAAATATGGGATCCATGGATTGATTATATTTCGACCCCCTAGGGAACTCCGGGATGACCCCCCCCCTTTTTTTCTCTCTTTTCTTTCTTTCTTTCTTTCTTTCTTTCTTTCTTTCTTTCTTTCTTTCTTTCTTTCTTTCTTTCTTTCTTTCTTTCTTTCTCTCTCTCCCATCTTTTCTCATTCTCTTCTTCTCCCTTTTTATTACTACCCCTTTTTTTTCTCTCTCTCTTCTCGAGAAATTTCTCTTTTATGCAATACAGATGTTTATATTTGGGGCCTGTTGTATACCCTATGTTTTTCGGTTGTGTTAATTGGAAAATGTGTGTTATGGCCATATTTTCTATATCTTTGTATTGCTATGTTCATGGTCCGAAATTCCTTTTTTACTCTGTTCAACCAATGTGTCTACTTCGGAACTTGTTTTTCTTTATTAAAAATACATTGAAATATAAAATTCACTGCTACTCACCCAAAAAAAATGAATTGAATGAGATGCGTTTTTAGCAGTATGCGATTAAATGTATATATGGAATATAATTTTTTTTTCCATTATGGCCAGGCTCAAAATTACCAACCAAAAAAGCACTAAACCAAATTGATCTGTCTAGCTGTATGCATTAAAACAGAGGTTTAGTTGCATGTATTTGCAAATACCTGTGTGAGCTGCAGGCCAACGTCAACGCACTCTGTGTACTGCAGCTCCTAACTATGAATTTATAAGTCTCCTAAAAAGGATCACAGGTGTGCTAATCAATAGATAGGGGGCAGGTGATCACCTAAACCCGCCCCTACCTATAGTTGGTCTAGCAAAAAAGAGCACTGGGAAAACAATAAGAGTGGAACCCAGTGTTGCTCATCTTACTTTATAAAAGTAATTAGTTACAGTTACAAATTACTTCACCGGAAAAGTAATTGCGTTAGTGACTCAGTTACTACATTGAAAAAGTAATTAGTTACTCAGCAAAGTAACTGAATTTTTTTTTTTTTTATTCTACAATGCTTTGTTGAGAAGCAGATGGCGGGCGCTTGCCAGGGAGCAGTGAGTTAATACTCCAAGACAAAAGAATGCCAGATCCTTGAGAGAAGAAAACCGGAAACAAATGGTGATCTCGTGTATATCCAGAAAATTTGGCCCTGGACTTCATCCAGACTGGCCCACTTTGACAGGTCTTTCCCATGGCGGCCAGACAACTCCCGCACCCCCCCCCCCCCTGCCACCCAAGCCCCCTCTCCCCCTTCACTAGCCACTAGCAGTTCTACTTTATTAGAGTACAAGGGATGGTACTGGTACTCTTATAGGCAGTACCAGTGGGGAAGCTAGACATTATTTCACCCGGGGCAAATAATCAGTTCGGTGCCCCCCCCCCTTATGGGACAAGATTAGGCAGAAGTGAGAAACTCCCAGGGCATAGCTGTTGAGCCAGCTGTCTGTCCCCTCCCCCCATGCTCCTCTGTCATCCCCCCTGCTCCTCCCCCTGCTTCTATGTTCCCCCCAAGTGAGCGCTGCGGGGAGGGAGAGACAGAGGAGCGGAGGGGGGGTGACAGTCCCCTGTCACTGAAGCCGGCCCACTGAGCCATCGGCCCACCGGGAAACTCCCTGTAGTCCCAATGGCCAGTCCATCCCTGTGTATATCCCAGCCTAGGTGCATCTGTCCCACCATGTATGTGCAGCTAATAGGACTTAAAACCCTTATCCATCTGCTACATATTACATCCAAATTATTAACTGGATTAAAATGTATGTTTATAATATACATTCCCTTGATGTTTACAGAATCTGTCATTTAAAATCTTATATTAGGCTTTAGAATTTTCTATAGTTTATTGTTTATTATTTTATTTATCTTATATAAGCTTTATTAGATGCAAGGGATCTGGAATGGGGATGTCAGATTTTTCTTTGTTGTCTGATGAAGAGATGAAATCACTGACCAAAAATAACCTGCTGATCATTGGTCTGCACTTACCATGTTGACAACTAGATGTCGCTGTGTACACTGTGTTGTATAGGGAACGTTTGTTCTGTGGAACATTTTGTTCCGGCCATGTGTTCCCCGGATCATTGATCAGGTTGCGCACACAGTGTGTGTGATCGATGCGAGTTGTTCCCCGGTGATAGTTCAGTGTGAGATGGCTGGGGCTCATTGTATCCAGGGCTCCTTGCGATTGGGAGTTTTAAGACCGCTGTGACAGACCATCACAGCGGTCACATGATTCTAAAGCGGAGTTCCACCCATATTTATGTTAACAGCACCGGCAGAAGCAATTACTCTGCTGCCATCTAGTGGCGGTAGATGTAATTGTGGTAATGCCGCCCAAGTAATGGTAACTGAGTTACCGTGAGGGGAAGAGTAATCAGGTAGATTACTCGTTACCCTCAAAAGGGGCTGCGTTAGGTAACTGCGTTTATTGTAACTCCATTACTTACAACACTGGTGGAACCAAACATGCCTACCAAACCAAAATACCACCAAACTAAGGGCGGACCACATCAAAACTGGGTCAGCTAGTCAAAAAATGACAATGCATAATTAACTGTCGGTGGTAGATCTGTGGATAGTGTTGAAAAAAGGGGGGATAAGGTTGGGACTTTAGATGAGGCATATTATAAAAACTACCACAGGCCTCCATCCCTGTAAATCTATAAAAAAAAGGGGGAGGGGGTTGGTTGGGACTTTGAATGAGATGCGTTTTTAGCAGTATGCGATTAAATATATATATATATATATATATATATAGAATATACAAATGTATTAATTTTGAGCCTGGCCATCATGGAAACATTTTTTATATTCCATATATATATTTAATCGCATACTGCTAAAAACGCATCTCATTCAAAGTCTCAACCTCCCCCCTTTTTTATAGATCCATCAGCGGCGTCCGCCAGCTCAGCGGGGGAGATCTCTCCGTTGATCTCCACTGAGCCGGCAGATGACAGGTCCCTCTCTGCTCACTGAGCGGGGGGGGGGGGCTTGTTGAGCGCCGCTGCTCTTCTATGGAGAGATCGGACGAAACCGGACAGCATGTCTGTTTTCATCAGATCTCACCCGATCCGCCAGGACAGATGGCGACGTATCGCCATATGTCTGATTTTAGCAGATCGGATGTCAGCAAAAATGGTCACCGCTGAAATCCGATGCTCCATAGACAAGCGCCCATTCAAGTCCGTCGAATAAACTGACAGGTGGACCTGAACGGTCCGTCTGTGTGAAAGGGGCCTTAAGGATCAATTGATTTCTTCCTAAGTCTGGCATTACGGCACTTCTCTCTTCTGTCACTAGATGGCCGGGTTTCTGGTGACATTAGATAAGACAAGGGCATGGCAAAGGACAGCTTAGAATAGATAGGATAAGCAGCCATGATTACCGTGGTCAGCACACAGGGACACAGGAACAGGCAGGATCAACCAGGTATTTTATTTAATACAATGGGACAAATTACACTGCACAAGCACTATGCTATAGGTCAAGTTTTTCTGTCTAGGGTTACCACCACTTTAAAGTGTTACTAAATCCACAACAGTAAAATCAGTGTGTATATGCAGTAAAACATGCGTGTTATACTCACTGTGGAACCTAAGGGGTTAATCATCCGCATTGTGTAAAAAGGCTGTTTGATCCAGTTTTCTCTCATCCTCCCATTCTTCCACATTCCCCAACCCATCTCCTCTGCATATGCTTAGTTTGGTGTGTATTGCTAGAGAGTTTTTTTGGGCTTTCTTGGGCAGGTGCATGTGATCAGCACATGGCCAATCAGCACTGTCCCGACGGAGGGTCAGGGGTCCTGCAGCCTCATAGGACAATCAGAGGAGAATGAAAACTCCTCCTACAAGTTCTCCAGGACACTGATAGAAGTCACAAGACTGCTATATACTGCTGATGAGAAAGGGTATTTAGCGGTTTATATCTACTAAAATAATTGCATGTCCATGCCCTGTGTACTGTGGGAGATCAGATATAGTGAATGCAGGATCCTGGGTTTAGTCGCAATTTAATTATTAGGGCTCAGGTGAGGGACGGGTAGGGTTAAAGGGGTTGTAAAGGTACAATTTTTTTCCCCCTAAATAGCTTCCTTTACCTTACTGCAGTCCTCCTTCACTTACCTCATCCTTCCATTTTGCTTTTAAATGTCCTTATTTCTTCTGAGAAATCCTCACTTCCTGTTCTTCTGTCTGTAACTCCACACAGTAATGCGAGGCTTTTTCCCTGGTGTGGAGTGTCGTGCTCGCCCCCTCCCTTGGACTACAGGAAGCTATTTAGGGGGAACAAAAATGTAGCTTTACAACCCCTTTAAGTGTTTTGTCGCGTACACACGATCACTTTTTGTGATGAAAAAAAAGGGCGTTTTAAAAAACGTCATTTAAATGATCGTGTGTGGGCAAAACGTCATTTTATGTCTTCAAAAAAACGACCAAAAAAAAATTCCAACATGCTTGAATTTTTTGTGTCGTTTTTCAAAATGTCGTTTTTTGTGTCATAAAAAGTGACCGTGTGTGGGCAAAACGACGTTTAAAACAACGTTTTTAAACCCGCGCATGCTTAGAAGAAAGTTATGAGACGGAGCTTCAATGGAACAGAGTGCCGTTGAAAGTGTCTTACTTAACCGCGCTTGGAAAGAGCATTGTGGAAAAACGATGGTGTGTATGCAATGTCGTTTTTGAAAATGAAGTTTGAAAAACGTCGTTTTGTTTCGTCACATAAAATGACGTTTTTTTTCATCACAAAAAGTGATCGTGTGTACGCGGCATTAGGATCAGGTTAACTAGTAAGGATAGGGAAACGAATCATGGAATAAAAGGACACATTTATTTTTGCCTTTAACCACAGCTTCTGGAAGACCAATATTGCTGCACAGTGGTACAGAAAAGACCAACGTCTTATCACTTGTAGAATCTTGTCTCATTTAAAGTGTCACAGCAGAATGCGGCTCTGAGCTTTTAGAGATGTTCAAATCTGTGCCAGCTCAGCAGGCGCTACATGACTTCCCATCATGCACCTCACTCCAGAAAGACTGATGTACCCATAGACTCTGGGAGACAGAATGTGTGAGGTCAGGGAGCTGACAAAGCAGGAGCTGTCAGACATCAGATGACTTCTGTCCCTTAACACTCAAGATAAAGAGACAAGCTAAGTAAGTAAAGCTAAATGTGGGACGCAGTATGAATCTTTCATAGGTCAGCCTGTGCACTATAATAATATAGCACTGAAAAATCAGATTGCATAACCCGTTTGTGACTGGTTCTATTTAAATAAAACGCATAAAGCTTCATAACTAAAGAACTTGAGTCTCCTGTCTCCCCTGTCAATCCTCCGCCCAACATTTAGATAAGGGTTAGCTTAGAGATAATGCAACTTAAACCCCTGATATTCAGGTATTTTTTGTTATTGTTGGAAAGGCCAAATCAAAGTTAACATAAATCGTGCTTTCTTACCAGATGGATTTCTCATATTAGTTCTAGAAACTTGCACCACTGTAAGAGCTGGTAAGCTTTTTGTCTGCAAATTTGAGGACCCTGTCTATAGTGCAATGGCACTGGTCACCTAATGCTCCCCTTACGATGTGACTTAGCCCAGCCCTCAAAAAATCGATTTTGCGAGTGGATTTTGAGGGCTGACAAGGAAGGGCTGCCTGGGAGACGGGACGGGGGGGGTACGAGCACCACCGGCAGCCTGTGTGTAATGGGAGTCCTTGACCGCACAGGGGGAAGAGAGAGAGAGAGAGACGCCCGTGTGTTTAGAGCGCAACGCGGGGAACACAGGACAACGGTTTTCATTTTAATTGCCGTGTTCCCCGCTGCTCGCTGTCAGATCCAACCCCGCCACCTGGTCCCAGGACTTTGATAGACAGATCACCTGTCTAATCCTGGAGGTGGGGTTAAATATGACGTTGAGCGACGCTCTGATCACCGGGGCGGCTCTCCTGTTCTCTCCTCCCCTGCACAGGTAGGCTGAATGGTGGACACGGGCTGTGTTTGGTGGACACGGGCTGCGCTTGGTGGACACGGGCTGCATTTGGGGGACACGGGCTGCGTTTGGGGGACACAAGGCTGCATTGGTGGGCACGGATACAGTTGTTGTTAATATTTATTTGTATAACTTAATTCTGCATAAAACATTTAAGTGTCATTTCATGAGATAATTTATGAGGGCGTGTTTAGGGGTGGGGCAGGCTGGGTGGGGCAACTGGTGGCGAGTAACCCTTGAGGCCTGGCTTGTAGCTCAGGACTTGAAATTTTGAGCCCTGTTAACCCCATGGCGCCCTCCGCATGTAAATATGCGGCCTCTCATCGCCTCGTCCTTGGCGCAGAGGGGCTGCATATTTGTGTGAATTGCTGTCCATTCAGCTGTGCAGCGCAGTGCATGCTCCCGACAGTTACTTAACCAAAAGAGAGATTTCAGATCATGTGACTGCCGTGACAGCAAATCACAGTGGTCACATGCTCTTAAACACAACCCTACCTCCTGGTGTCATAAACCTCTTAAAGGGCTGGGAGGCACCCACGTGAAGAAGTCAAAGTGGTTGTACACCCGTACATACAGGTGATACTCGAAAAATTTGAATATCGTGCAAAACTAAATTTATTTCACTAATGCAACTTAAAAGGTGAAACTAATATATGAGAGAGACTCATGTGATGATTATGGCTTACAGCTCATGAAAACCCCAAATTCACAATCTCAGAAAATTAGAATATTACATGCAATCAATAAAACAAGGATTGTACATAGAACAATATGGGACCTCTGAAAAGTATAAGCATGCATATGAACTCAGTACTTGGTTTGGGCCCCTTTTGCAGCAATTATTGCCTCAATGCGGTGTGGCATGGAAGCGATCAACCTGTGGCACTGCTGAGGTGTTATGGAAGACCAGGATGCTTCAATAGCAGCCTTCAGCTCTTCTGCATTGTTCAATCTCGTGTCTCTCATCTTTCTCTTGGCAATGCCCCATAGATTCTCTATGGGGTTCAGGTCAGGCGAGTTTGCTGGCCAATCAAGCACAGTAATCCCACGGTCATTGAACCAGGTTTTGGTGCTTTTGGCAGTGTGGGCAGGTGCCAAGTCCTGCTGGAAAATGAAGTCAGTATCCCCATAGGGCCAGATTCAGGTAGATGGGAGCATCTTTGCTCTGGAGTAACGCTTCTTATTTAGGTTACGCTGCCGAAATTTTAGGAGCAAGTGCTGTTATTCATGAAGCACTTGCTCCTAAAGTTGCGGCAGCGCATCGCAAATGAGCCGGCGGAATTCAAATTGGGCGGGTACGGGCGTGTATTATTTAAACTAAGCGCGATCCCGCGGCGAACGTACTGCGCATGCGTCGAGTGTCAATGCATCCCAGTGCGCATGCTCCAAATTCTGTCAGTGAACGTCAATGACGTCACATCCCCATTCATGAAATTTTTACGCAAGCGACGCGATTTTTTTTTTCCGACGCGATGACGACGCCTATACTTAACATAGGATACTCCACTAGGGGGCTGCTTTATCTTTACGCCGCGTATCGCTTACGGAAACGTCGGAAAGTCACTGCATCGCGCCCCGAATACGATCGTGAATTGCCGATTCCCGCTGATTAACATATTTTTTCAGCGTAAATCAGCGGGAACGCCCCCGGCGCCATTTTTAAATTAAAGTTGCGATGCGATGGCGAAATTCAATTGCGCTGATTGCATCGGAACTCCAACCCGGCGTTTCTTGTTTTCTGGTTACAGAAAACAGAAACGCCGGCTTAAAGTGACAGTTAGGCTGGAGTATCACAGATACTCCAGCCTAACTCTACCTGAATCTGGCCCATAGAGCTTGTCTGCAGAAGGAAGCATGAAGTTCTCCAAAATCTCCAGGAGCTGGTAATGAAGGGAAGCTCCTTAGATCCTGTTTATTGGCCCCAGGGTTGCTGATAAGGCAGTACAGCCAGCCCTCCTCTACTGGGCCCCATCAGTTCAAAAGTGGGGTCCGGGCACTTTCCGAGAAGGAGGGCTGGCTGTACTGCCCTATTGCTAATACCCTCTGCAGCGATACCTGCTTCTCATCTTACTCTATGGCTGCAGGGTGATTAGTTATTATCTACACCCCCTACCACCTTCCACTGCTCTAAGTATCCTCATCCCCCTGCTGTTTGGGCCCCCCATGAGATCCCCTTTCACCTGCTGTCGGTGCCCCCTCTATATGCCCTTTGCCTTGCCTTGCAGCACTGTCAGCTTCCCTCCTCTCCTCTCCCTCCTACCGACAGCTGTGGCTGGCACATAGTGGGGTCATTTCAGGATGGAGACCTCATTCACGCACAGAACTTTAATTATTAGCTCAATATAGATTTATCTTTTAGATTTAATAGGAGTTTTGTTGTGTTTGTGTCCATTAATAAGGTTTTTAGTGTATTTTTAAGGCAAACAAATTATTTGGACATGTCAGGTAGGCTGTATGGGGCCTAGTGATTTTTAACAGCAGCCCTGATTGGCTCTCTTTAGGTCCTTCGTTCTCCTGGTAACTGCACACTTGACCAATGTCCAGCTAAATCATTATCTTATTGGGTAGTAATATAGTATAGTACCATATTATTGTAAATCACTCAGGGACCTAAAAATGTTCAGCCTAAATCAATCCCAGCAAGTAAAAGTTCCTGAGACCTCGTACACACAACAGAGGAACTCGACAGAATCCATCAAGAAACTTGGTGGCAGAGCTTTTTTGCCGAGGAAAACGGTTGTGTGTATGCTTTTCATCGAGAAAACTGTTGAGGAACTCGACAAGAAAAAAAGAGAACAAGTTCTCTTTTTCCTCGTCAGGAGTCTCAATTTCCTCGTCGTGTTCCTCGTCGGGCTGGTTTTCGACGAGAAACACGTTGGTGTGTATGCTTAGAAACCCGCGCACCTTCTGTAAAAGTAGCGTTTGTAATTGAGATCGCACATTTGTCACGCTGTAACTGACTGAAAAGCTATTTAAAGCTATTTAAAAAACAAGGGACTGGGGAAGAAGGAATGCGCAAGTTATTCCACTAATAAACAGGCGTAGAGTAGCCAATCGTCTCTTACCAAACTTTTACTTTACACGCAGTAACATGAGATTAGCAAAAGCAGCCCCAAGGGTTGTGCAAGTGGAATCGAACTTTCCCTGCCGTCTTACGTGTTGAAGTCACCGCGTTTGAGAACAACGAGATTTGGTCTTGACAGTGTGTACGCAAAGACAGCTTGTCAAGATTCTCGACAAGCCTAACAAGGAACTCGTCGAGGAAAACTATGGGCCAGATTCAGGTAGATGCGCGCATATTTTATCCGGCGCAGCGCATATACGTTACACTGACGCGAACTAGTCAGTCAAGTACAGTATTCACCAAGCGCATGTTCGTTACCTTGCGGCGGAGTAACGAAAAAGCGCTGGCGCAACCCGACGCAAGTGGAAGTGGGTGTGATCATATGTAAATGATGGGCGGAGCCCAGCGCAGTGACTTACGTTCATCGCATCATCCACGGAGCATGCGCAGTGAGGGAGGGCTCCACTCGCTCCCCTGTGCGCATGCTCACAACTTCCGTCAGCACCACTTCATGGGAAACGGCAGCGCAATGTGTTCCGTTGCGTGTATAAAAGCAGCCGCAGATGCTCCTTTCTGGCGCAAAAGTATATCCGGTTCCCCCCACCCCAGGGAAGTAACTTTTGCTGTGTGATGGCTGCTCCCGTTCCCCGCAAAGAGAGGAGAAACCTCAATTTTAACGCCCAGGAGCTGTCAGTAGTGATCTCCGCTATGGAGACATACAATGACTTCCTCCATGGCAGGAAAAGTCGGAAGACCAGCCGGGATAGGAAGCAGGGCATCCTGGAGAGCATTGCTGGCAGGGTCAATGTTTTGAGCTACTCCACCCGGACTGCTGCCGATATCGGGAAAAAAATAAATGATTTGAGGCGCAAAGTCCGGGGCAAGGTGGCCACCATCAGGAGGCATGAGAGGGGCACGGGTGGTGGACCCCCATGTGCGGTCAGCCTGGAGGTGGTCGCCCGCTGCCTGGAGAGGGAACAGTTGGAGGGGGTACCGGGATATGATTCCATGGAGGAAGGCTCCAGGACAGGTTAAGTGTTTTTTATCCCCTATTTGGTGTGTTGCATGTGGGGGGGGGTACATGTGCCAAGTGTGTGGGACCACCCAACATGTGTCTGCTTTGTGTCATCCACAGATGACGGTGCTGGGCCATCATCTGTCGGCGGCCAGTCCACCCCATCCCCCCAACGGCATCCTGTGCCCGACCCCCTGGGTGGTGAAGACACTGAGATGGAGGGGAGTGCCCACACCTCACCTGCTGAGGTGGTTGAAGAGGAGCCTGTTGTTCCCGAGCAGGACTTTGTTTTATTTTTGGAGGATTCCTCCCCTTCAGCAGGGCCCTCTATAATCCCCTCCCCCATCCTAGGAAGCCCCTCAAGGGCGACTCCATCCCCCCGGGGACTACCATCTCCTGGCCCCAGGAAGGCTACCCGGAAGACCAGGGGGGTGTCTGATTTGGTCCATGACCAGATGGCCCGGGACCAGGCCAGGCAGACCCAGCAGATGGGGGAGATTGCTGGGCATCTGGACCGGGTAGCTGACAGCCTGGGCTCCGTGGCCCAGATGTCCAACGCAGTGCAGGATGTCAGCTGCAACTGCGCTGCAGTGGTGACCAGCCTGGGGGAGGTGCAGGCTGATCTTAGGCACCTCACTGCAGCCGTCCAGGCCAACACTGCTGCCATCTGGGACCAGGGGAGGCAGAGGCAGCGGGCCCAACATTATGAGGTGACCCGGCAGCTCAGGATGCAGGCCCACACAAATGCATACCTCGGCCGGATAGCCATGGCCTTGGAGGGCATGCAGGCCACACCTGCCAGCCACCTCCAGATGCCCCCCCACCCCCACCCACTCCCCCCAGGCAGCTGAGGAGCCAGAGAGGGCCCACAAGAAAGAGCCCCCATCAGCCCAGATGAGGGCTTTTTTTTTTGGCTCAGGTTATGAGTTTTTTTTAATGTTGCTCAGGTTATGAGCTTTTTTTTTTTTTAATGTTGCTCAGGTTATGAGCTTTTTTTTTTATGTTGCTCAGGTTATGAGCTTTTTATTTTGAGTTTAACTGCACACGGTCATGAGTGCAGGGGACAGTGTGAATGGTGTGTGAATGTGAGGGGGTGGCACTCCTGCCAGTAAGGGGTGTCACCCTCGGCCGTTGGGGAGAAGTTATCCCCACGGCTGTGTGAATGACGTGTGAATGGTGTATGAATGGACAGCGACATCATTGGGGCCTTGACGCCGGCGTTGCTGCTCCCAAGTCCTGCATGTTGGACTTGGGCTAATCCAATGCGATGTGGATGTGGTGTGTGTGATCTAGAGACATCAGTGGTGTGCATGCATGCATTGTCCGTGTGATCAATGTTTTGGTTTAGTGTCCAAAGATGCCTACGGCGAGGACCCTCCTGACTGCTCTTCCATCAGCTGAATGGGTCTCCTCGGGCAGGGGGGGCTGTCTGGTTGGGGGGTCAGGTCATCACGTATGTCAATCTGCAGGCCTTTTCTCATGGCAAAGTTGTGCAGAATGCAACATGCACCGATGATCTGACACACAAAGGTAGGGGAATACAATAGGGCCCCCCCAGACTTATCCAGGCAGCGGAAACGGGACTTCAGGAGCCCAAATGTTTGCTCCACCACTGCACGAGTTTTGATATGTGCCGCATTGTATCTTCTCTCTCCTCTGGTTTGGGGGTTCCGGAAAGGAGTCATTAGATGGGGTCCCAGTGCATATGCAGAGTCACCTGTAAGGGAAAAGACAGGAGGATGTTAGTCATGCATGTGCCCCTTGTGATGTCAGCATCATGGGGGGGGGACAGTCATGCCTGCCATCCATGTCACTCACCAACCAGCCAGCTGTCCCCATACATGTTCTGTTCGAATTCCATTGGGATGGGGCTCTGATTGTATATGAAGCTGTCATGGCTGGATCCGGGGTGTTTGGCACGGACGTGCCATATGAGGCGTTGGGCATCGGCTATCACCTGTACGTTGATGGAATGCCAATGCTTCCGATTGCGGTATATGTGCTCTGTGGCACTGGGGGGCTGGAGTGCCACATGTGTGCAATCAATGGCCCCCACGGTGTGTGGGAATCTGGCAATGCTGTAGAAATCTGTCATGGCTTTCAGCTCCTCAGTGGTTGGTCTGATGAACTGGTTGGACATCCGTCTGAGGATTGCAGGGACAACCTGGTGCACACATCTGCTCATGGAGGACTGTGACATCCCAGCCACCACTCCACTTGTACGCTGGAATGATCCACTTGCAAGGAAATGAAGTGTTGCCAGTACCTTCACCAGTGGCTGCACTGCTTGTGAGCGGTGTGTTGGGCTGGTGATGTCCTCCTGCAGGGTTGTGGTTAGTTCAAGGATTGCATCAGGGCTGAATCTGAAAGGGCGATACACCTCCTCATCACCCATGCCAAAGAGGCTCATGCACGTGCGGTATATCCTCTCACGTGCCCGCCTCCTCCGTACCGGGGGACCCATTAGTAGTGCTAGGACCACGGCTGCCCCTGGCATGTTGGCACACAGAGGTGTTGTCCTTGCAAGTGTGGTTGTTCAGCTTGCTATTTTCGTCGGTAACGCTGCTGCTGTAGCTGCTCTCCCGCTGACCTGTGGCCGTCAGGAGTAAAGATAAAGCAGCTATTTATAGGAATAACTTTGCGACAGACGGACGACATACGCGCGGCGCATGTAGCCAGCGTCTGGTGCTAATCCGTCCGCGAATCGGGAAATCTCCCTCATTTGCATATTTGAATGGGAAATCAATAGGCGCGACGGATGCGACAAGCGAAAATATGCGCTTACGATACTCTGGCGAGGGAAAGTTAAGCCGATCGGAGAAAGCCCGTTTTCTGTCGCATCTAGTTTGGTGGGTGCGGCCGCATAGATACTACGGCGCATCTTGACAGTTACGCGGCGCATATCGATATACTCCAGCGCAAGTCTTCCTGAATCTGGCAATATGTGTCTTTTACGACGAGTTCCTCGATCGTGTGTACGAGGTCTAAGAAGGCAAACTATTTTTAAGGGGTTCAAGACCTTAATCATTCTACCCCTTCAAACAGTACACAGAAAGTTAGCTGTAAATGATAAAGCACAGACAGTAGGCATTATGCAACTGTTATTTTGCCTAGGTCCAGTTTTTCATTCATTCCATACAGCTTGAAAAGTGACCAACCTATTGGAGAAGGAGCAAGCTCTTCCTGTTCCCATATGCCACCCTGTGATGCCACCATCATATCTTCCAACTTTTTGAGATGGGAATGAGGGACACCTATCAGCAAAAGTATGTAGGCATAGGACACACCCCTGGCCAAACCCCCTTAAAGGATAATTGTACAAAAAAAACAAGATTGGTTAAACCCACAAGTGTTTTTTTTACCTCTACTATTCCTTTATATTGGCTTTTGGAATTTACAAATGCAGCAATTTAGAAATCAGATGAAAGGTTTAGCGCTGGAAAACACTTTCTGATAGATAAAAACATGCATTTTATATACAACTATATAGATCAGACCAAAATGAGGGACAAATGAGGAGGAATGAGGGACAGAGGGACATTGCTCCAAATCAGGGACAGTCCCTCGAAATCAGGGACAGTTGGGAGCTATGCC
The DNA here is from genome assembly GCA_029574335.1 of Rana kukunoris. NCBI lineage: Eukaryota > Metazoa > Chordata > Amphibia > Anura > Ranidae > Rana > Rana kukunoris. Next base: position 452,664,676 of record CM056053.1, read on the forward strand.
ACCATCAAAGCAGAGACAGGAGCTGGTAGGATATGCCTCTGATGATACTCTAGTCCCTGGCATATAAAGTGATCTTCTGCTTCAAATCTAGAGTTATGCCACGTACAACAATCGGACATTCCGACAACAAAACCATGGATTTTTCTTCCGACGGATGTTGGCTCAAACTTGTCTTGCATACACACGGTCACATAAATGTTTTCGGAAATTCTGATTGTCAAGAACATGGTCACGTACAACACTACAACTGGACTATAAAAGTGAAGTTCAATACCAAGTGTGCCACCCTTTGGGCTTCTTCTGCGAATCTTGTGTTAGTAGAAATTTGGTGAGAGACGATTCGCGCTTTTCAGCCTCACACTTTTCTGTCCGTTACAGCGTGACGAATGTGCTATCTCCATTACGAACGGTAGTTTTACCCGACCAATCGCTTCCATCTCGTACTTGATTCAGAGCATGCGCAAAATTTTGTGCGTTGGAATTGTCTACACACAATCAGAATCTATGAGAACGGATTTTGTTGTCTGAAAATTTGAGAACCAGCTCTCAAATTTTTGTTGTTGGAAATTCCGACAGGAAATGTTCGATGGAGTCTACGCACGGTCGGAGTTTCCGACCAACAAGCTCCCATCGAACATTTGTTGGAAATTCTGAGCGTGTGTACGCGGCATTACAGTATATTGCAACAGTAAATTTTTTCCTGCTTGCTTTGTCACATTAAACCATGCTAATGAATCGCTGTTAGACACCCAAATATTGACGTTTTGGTATAGGTGTGCTATAAATGTGAAAATAACATTTTGTATTTGCACTTTTATCACTGAAGACGTAATCAAAGATGGAAATCAACTTTAAACCTCCGAAAACAAGTTGCATACAGCTGCAGTGTTATAGCGTGTTTTGACAATTCCTCTGCCTCTTCCAAGAAGCGTGTGAAAGTGGGAAGTGTTTTGTCAGCGCATCACTTTAGCAGCGATGAGTCTGGCTGATGAGTGGTTTGTTAAAAGGAAATATAACCTTTGCAGCTGGATTTTGTGCGTTATAAAGCCGCGTACACACGATCGAACATTCTGACAACAAAACTGTGGATTTTTTTCCCGACGGATGTTGGCTCAAACTTGTATTGCAACACGGTCATACAAATGTTATTGGAAATTCCGAACGTCAAGAACGTAGTGATGTACAACACGTAAGACGAGCCGAGAATAATGAAGTTCAATAGATTCCGAGCATGTGTGGAATTTTGTGCTTTGGAATTGTGTACATACGATCGGAATTTCCGGCAACAAAACTTGTTGTTGGAAAATTTGAGAACCAGCTCTCAAATTTCTGTTGGCGGAAATTCTGACAGCAATTGTCCAATCCATTTGTTGTCAGAAATTCCGATCGTGTGTATGTGGCATTAGAGGATCACAAAAACTCTCCCACCTTTTGTTGCATGGTGCATATCCAATCTTTCCCTTTCTAGAAACTTTTAGAATTGGAACTAATACCCATAATGCAGTGTTTCTCAACTCCAGTCCTCAAGGCCCCCCAACAGGTCAGGTTTTCAGGATTTCCATTATTTTGCACAGGTGATTTGATCAGTTTCACTGCCTTAGTAATTCCCACAGCCTTTTCATTTGAGGGAAATCCTGAAAACATGACCTGTTGGGGGGGCTTGAGGACTGGAGTTGAGAAACACTGCCATAATGCATTGCTTCAGAAGGTGTCACCATTAAAAAAAATAGAAAGTTACCTTAAAGCGGAGTTTCAGGAGGAGCAGATACCTGTATAATACAGGTATTTGCTCCCACTTGCGGCCATAGCTCACCGGAAGTGGTTCCATTGTCTGTGAGCAATAGTGTTGCTCACGAATATTCGCATTGCGAATATTCGCTACGAATATTGCATATTCGAGTATTCGCGAATAACGCGAATATCGCGGCGAATATTCGCTATTTCGAATATTCGCTATTTCGAATATTCGTATTTTTTCAATTTTTTTTTAGAACAGATCACATCCTAGAGATCCCCATCGACGTCTAAAAGCATTGCTGGTATGATTAGAGACCTTGGGCCGAGTAGCTGCAGCGCTCATTTTATATTCCCGAAAAATCGCAATGCGATTATTCGGCAATAGCGATATCGCGCGATTATTTTGTATTGTAATATAACACGAATATTCTGAGCCAATCACAGTGCTCCATTCCGCATTTCTCGAAATTTCGCAATTATTTTATATTGTAATATATCACGAATATTCTGAGCCAATCAGAGTGCTTCATTCCGCATTTCTCGAAATTTCGCAATTATTTTATATTGTAATATATCACGAATATTCTGAGCCAATCAGAGTGCTCCTTCCGCATTTCTCGAATATTCGCAATTATTTTATATTGTAATATATCACAAATATTCTGAGCCAATCAGAGTGCTCCTTCCGCATTTCTCGAATATTCGCAATTATTTTATATTGTAATATATCACGAATATTCTGAGCCAATCAAAATGCTCCTTCCGCATTTCTCGAATATTCGCAATTATTTTATATTGTAATATATCACGAATATTCTGAGCCAATCAGAGTGCTCCTTCCGCATTTCTCGAATATTCACAATTATTTTGTATTGTAATATATCACGAATATTCTGAGCCAATCAGAGTGCTCCTTCCGCATTTGCCGAATATTCGCAATTATTGTGTATTGTAATATATCACGAATATTCTGAGCCAATCAGAGTGCTCCATTCCGCATTTCTCGAATATTCGCAATTATTTTATATTGTAATATATCACGAATATTCTGAGCCAATCAGAGTGCTCCATTCCGCATTTCTCGAAATTTCGCATTCGCATTCGCAATTCGCAAGTCGCATTCGCATTCGCGATAGCGAAAATTCGCAATGATTTCATTTCTAAAATATATCACGAATATTCGTATTTAGCGAATATATCTCGAATATTCGACTATATATTCGAGATATATCGCGAAATCGAATATGGCATATTCTGCTCAACACTAGTGAGCAATACACTGCATTTTACCAAATTTGTTGCTTACTTGAGCCAAATACTGTTCAAGTTTCTCTGGTACTTCACTTTTGTCTCTGTGTAAGAGATACTGTACTTATAGATTACTCAATTGAGATGATTATCTTGTGTCAGAAACTCAAGTCAATTTAAAGAAAATATGATGTGGTTATCACCCCCTGTATGTACGGCATATAATGTTAAGTACGTCTAGGCAATGGTTTGCAAACTGCGGCTTGCAGGCCAGATGCGGCCCTTTGCTTGCCTTTATCCACCCCTTGTGGCACTATTCCATCCCACTGAAAGCAAGGATGAGGCACAATTCCTTCCACTGACACCAACAATGAGACAGGATTCCTCCCAGTGACACCAACAATGAGACAATGTTTATCCCACTGACACCAACAATGGGACACAATTTCTCCCAGTGACACCAACAATGAGACAAGGTTCCTCCCACTGACACCAACAATGGGACACGGTTCCTTCCACTAATACCATTGATGGGGAACTATTCCTTCCACCAATACCAATTAGGGGATACCATTTCTCCTCCTACTGACCACGGACACAATGTATTTGTTTTAATCCCACTGACCACCAAGCCTGAGGCATTGTTTATGATAAAAACAAAAATGATCTCAACAATCAAGTGAGATATTATCACAAAAATTAAATAGGTGAACAAGTATGTTGCGCTTAAATGAGATAAACAGTAAATACTATAAACAAGTGAGTCCAAGAGTCACAAACGTGACACAATAGTGAAAGTTTTGAATGTAGTGTCATCAACTTTCTCCACCTTATGCAATCACCACCACAAAAATAGGATAGGCCTTTACCAAGGAGCAAAAACGAGCCCACCGGGGAGACAAAGAAGAACTCCCTGGGTAAAGAAACCACAAATGGCTTCTTTATCCGGGGGGTTCTTCTTTGTCTCCCCGGTGGGCTTGTTTTTGCACTGTTACAGACACACATACAGACTGATCCAGTGCAGTCAGACACCGAGAGAGCAGGACGCTCTCAACCGAGTCACTCTCTCAGGGATAGTGCAGGGTCCTCCCCACTGTGCGGTTCCAGGCCTCACAGACAGGCAGGCAGGATTTCCACCTCCCTGTCATCTATACATCTGCTACTGGCCACACGGACAAGCTCCTCTCCCCCCTCCAGGACTTCCACGGCTTTCCCCCGGTGCACCTGACCTGGTAAGCCACTCCTTAGGAGCTGCAGGCAGCCGTCCTTCTCAGGACAAGCCACAGTTGCTTCCCCCAATCCCCACGGCTTTTCCCCTCTCCTCACCCCCATACCCCTACCCCCGCTCGGGCGTCCTTTCCGCCAGCCATCCCCACAAACCGCCGTTACCCTCGGGCGCAGTGTTTTTTTTCCTCCGCGCCGGTCAGTGGAGATTCGCGGCAGCCGCGACTTAGGAAAGGCCGCGGCTTCATCTGCGGCCTAGCGGCGCGCCGCTCTCCACCCCCCAACAGTTGGCACTATTTCATTAATCGGGCCAGAAAGTCCCCCCCTACCCCAGTAGAGCCCCCTTGCCCTCCGATCATCTTTCTTAGCCCCCCAGGCGTCACTCAGCCTGGTACCCCCCCAGCCTGGATCCTGCTGCCAGGTCGGCGGCCATCTTGCTCCACCCTGCCCTATCTCCCCCCTCTCAAATTCCCCTGGTTCCACGGCGGCCATGGTTAATCGGCAATACTCGGCGGAGAACATTTGGGATCTGGGTCGATTTGCCGCAATTCTGCCGGCCGCCACCAAAAAAGCCCTAAGAAATCTGCGACTTTTGAGGATCGATCGACGATCGACTGCCAGAAATCGCAGCCATTTACCCCAGCCTAAGCACATATCATGTGCTTTGATCAACACTAGATCGGCAGTAAAACACTGATTAGAAATCCATGATTTCTTATTGCGACATGACTTAGACTGCCTCTTTATTACAGAGAGCTGGCTCATAGCCGACTGTAACACCATTCTAGGAGAATTGGTGCCAGAAAACTACCGTATTATAACGGAAAACAGAATAGTGCAAAGAGGAGGAGGACTGGCGGTGATCCATAAGACGCGTCTTGCGATCACAAAACCAAGCCTCCAAAACCCTCTTCCATTCATGGAAATCCTTACTCTTCAACTGCAAGTAAACGGCCAGGAGACCGTCCGGATTCTACTCTGCTATAAGCCACCCGGCCCCAAGTCGCAGCTGCTCCCATCTTTGACGGACTTTGTCTCCACTTATACCCTGAACAGCAAACACCTTTTGCTGCTCGGGGACTTCAACCTCTGGGCCAACTCCCCGCAAGACCCCATTGCCGATGCCTGCATCGACCTCCTGGAAGGATTAGGGCTTCAGCAACTAGTATGTGGGCCCACACATGCTTCAGGTCACACGCTCGATCTTATTTTCAGACAAGATCTGGAAATAAAAATCTTGGAAAATTAACCATTGCCATGGACAGATCACCATGCAATTAAATTCATTATTTCCGAATTCCCCCCCTTAACAAAAACATCAAATCCAGTGACAACACACTGGACCAGATGTCAGAAGAAGCTCCACTCGGAACTCTTCAAAGCCACGTTAGGGGAAAAAATAAACACAATTCAGCCGCACCAAACAGCGGAAGAAACACTGGAGGCCATAAACACAGCACTATTGCAGTCAGCTGACTTGATAGCGCCGAAACGAAAGACCCAGATCAGGAAAAATAACTCCAGCTGGTTCAACAACCAGCTGGCGTTACTGAAGCAAGAGCGCAGAAGGGCAGAAGCAGCCTGGAAAAGAAGCTCTTCAGATGAGAACCTCTCGATCTACAAGGCAATAACCAGAAAATACTACAAGCAAATCTTCGAAGCCAAGAAAAACAATTTTTCTGAGGCTATCAACTGTGCCCTAAACCGCCCCCGCGAACTCTTCAAGCTGGTCACTCAGACCATGAATCCAGGATGTCTTGAAGCCCCCAACTTGGATACACAAGAATTTTGCGATGAGTTATCGGATTGCTTCATTAACAAAATTGAGGCAATCCGGCAAAGCATTCAGCAAAACAATTGCTCTCCCAGCCCCCCCCCCCGTAGTTATTTACACGGCACCGGCAGTAATTCACCACAGTTAGGTGAGTTCACGCTGGAACCCATCTCCATTCAGACTACAAAAAATATCATCGGCACTCTGCGCAACAGCACTGCGCCAAATGATATTATCCCCACCAAACTGCTGAAGGAATGCGCCGACATCCTGGCACCTCCTGTCACGCAGCTTATCAACCAATCCTTCAGGGAGGGCATAATGCCCTCCCAGCTGAAGGAGGGCTTTATTCAACCCATCTTGAAGAAAGCCACCCTGGATCCTAAGGATCCACTCAACTGGCGCCCCATAACAGGCCTAAATGTTCTCTCCAAGGTAATGGAGAAAGCAGTGGTACAGCAGCTGCAACAGCATCTAGATACCCACAACTTACTCGACCCATTTCAATCAGTATTCCGTCCCGGACACGGGACGGAAACAGCATTGCTTAAGATATGGGACGACGTTCTCGAGGCCGCAGACGAAGGAGAATCTTCTCTTCTGGTTCTGCTGGACCTAAGCGCAGCCTTTGATACAGTAGATCACAAGCTGTTATTGACTCGACTGGCCAAAATAGCCAAAGTCGCAGAAAGCGATCTATCCTGGTTCTCCTCTTTTTTGGAAAACCGATCGCAAATAGTGAAGCTAGGACCCTTCACTTCTGAACTACGCACATTCTCGTGCGGGGTCCCTCAAGGATCTCCCCTATCGCCAATGTTATTTAACATCTATGTGCGCCTTCTTTTCGAAATCATCAGCAGCCAAAAACTGCTCTATCATTCATATGCAGACGACACGCAACTGTACTTCCGCATTTGCAATAAAATGGATCACCACCTCAATCTAGAGACTTGTCTCTCTTTGATAGAGGACTGGATGACAAAGAGTTATCTCAAACTCAACGGAGCGAAAACAGAACTTCTTCTGTTTCACGCCAAGCGTAGGAATCAATTGGCAACAACCTGGATCCCCCCGCCCATTCTGGGCAAAATCATCACCCCTAGCGCCAAAGTCAAAAGTCTTGGGGTCACCTTTGACTCCTACATGACAATGGACGCACAAATAGGGTCAGTAGTCAGCGGATCTCACCATCTGCTGCGCCTACTACGCAGACTCACGCCTTTTATTCCCAAGAAAGACATAGCGGTCGTGGTGGGAGCGATTGTAAACTCCAGACTGGACTATGCAAATGCCCTTTACCTCGGACTTCCCAAGTACCAAATCGCTCGTCTTCAAGTCGTTCAAAATACGGCTGCCAGACTTGTGACTGGGAAAAAACCCTGGGAATCAATCTCACCTTCACTGAGATCCCTTCACTGGCTACCAGTTAAAGACAGAATCACCGTTAAAGCTCTCTGTCTAACGCATAGATGTATCCATGGGAACGCTCCCCATTGTCTATGCGAAAAATGAAAAGTTCACAATCCCAATCGCATTCTACGATCCACCAATCAAAATCGGCTTCAGATACCGAAAGCCAGATATAAGTCTAAAGGAGACAGGAGATTCGCTGTCCAAGATCCCAGTCTATGGAACGCCTTACCAGCCAGCATTCGGCTGGAGGAGAACTACTTAGTCTTCAGGAGAAAGATTAAAACTCATCTCTTTTGATCGCAAAGGAGACAGGAACAACAAGCGCCCAGAGGCGATTTACTTCGCATGTGCTGCGCTATATAAGTTTTCATTCATTCATTCACTGTTACTTGGCTAATGGAGACCGCACCTTACTGGTGAGACCGCAATGAATTGGATACTGTGCTAAGATCATACCCTTTACACAGTAATTTGATATTTAGTGAGCAGGGGACCTACCTTTTCTCCTTTACCAAAGAGCGTTGACCACCTATTACATAGTCAACATAGGCGTGTATGTATGGAAACACTCCACGTCTGTAAGATGGTCCGTTCAACAGAAACTTCAAACCACTGGGGAAAACATCTGTTTTTTTTACTCCAACCGTGACATCAGTAAACTGGCCCTTTGTTTAGAAAGTTTGAAGACCCCTGGTCTAGATGTAAATAATAATAATACTTGCCTTGCTCCATGACATTTAGAGTTCAAGCCTTCTTTGTTACCATCCAAGAAAGTGGAAGGGCCACTGTTATCATAAAAAATTGCACTGAATTGGGTTTGAGCAGAGTTCTGCAAACTTCAAAGAAGTTCTCATGCCAAACCCAAACCCGTTGAAATCAACAGAACTCAAATCTGTCAAACTGAAAATGACCATTTTCTGGGTTAATAGACAAAGGGTTGGCAAAAGAATTGCACTGAGGGAAGGGTAGGCACTGCCCTTGGTAACATGTGCCAGTGCAAACAAACAAAAAAAAAAATTCGGGCAGGAGCAGTGATTTTTTTTTAAAAGCAGACATTTTTAAAGGAATAAAACTGACAACACATGATATTTCCCTTCTGGCTTCTATTTTTTTTTTAAATGGCACACAGACCGCTCCAAAGGTGCCAAAAAATACAAGGCTGCTATGTATTTTGTGGGACTTTGGAGCAGTCTGTCTGTTTTTTTTTAATTTTTTTTAAAGACAGTGATTTGCTAGCAATTTAAAATGTATTTATTTTTCTTTGTAAATGGCACTTTTGCTGTAGCACATCGTAAATAAAAACAAAAGGGGCCAAATGGTCAAAAGTTCAGACATTCGTCCAGATGCGTGAACAGCCAAAATTCAGTAATAACCAGTGATGGTCCATTAGGGCCCCCCCTCTCTAGCCACCCCCTCTGTGCACTATGGATAGATTCATGCATTACATTGCATGAATCTTTCCATAGCCGCTGTAGCCACCCCCATTCAGGAGTCCGGCCCCTTTACTGGCGCTTGAATAACATTGGCGGGAGGTGTTTTTGAAACACCTGATTACAGCCTTAGACTCTAATAGGCTTCAAAAAAGGTGCACTGCGAGCACAAACCATTGCATCCGCAGTGCACTGAGGTGTGTTAGCAAAGCAAATTAATATTTCTCTCAGCCAATCAGGAGGCCCGGATGTAATACCGGGCACCTGATTGTCTGAAGGTAGAGGCGATCTCATTCGCAGCCAAGCAAAACAGGAAGAAGAGACGCACGGAGGACACAGCATCCATCGGCGTGCTACACATCCCACAGCTCGCTACCTGACCAGCTGCCTGACCCACCACCATGATGGGGTAAGTGCTGGGGCAGACAGCAGGCGGGCAGGGTGGGGCACAGTGGCTGCATATTATGGGCACAAAGGTTGCAATTGATGGAGCACAGTTGGTTGCATATAATGGGCACAGAGACTGCATATAAATAGCACAGAGGCTGCATATGATGGGCACAGATGGCTGCATATGATGGGGACAGTGGATGCATGTTGTGGGCACATGTCCAGCTTACCTGACCCCTCTTATGTGTAAATCACCCTGTGTCTCTAATAGGGACACAGGGTGAATGAGAACCCCACTATGATCTGTGCTAGTCAGACTCAATCTTGTGTGTATATATAAATTGTGTGTTTTCTCATGTTGTTGTGTACTCTTTGCTGTGATGGTTTGGGGTGTGACTGTATTCTATTGTGGCTGCCTGCCTCAACTATTATGGGATGTGTAACTGTGTTTACTGATGAGAAGTTTGAACACACCTGACCTGTGTGTCTATTGTGATTGGACAGTTTAACACGCTCTGTTTTCCAAGGGTGGGGGGAAGTGTTTTGAAGTGAGGGATCTGTGTAACATGTGCTCGAATAAAGTAGTCTGTTGGTTTTTACCCTACACTGAGGTGTTGCTGGTGACTGGGGGGGGGGGGGGCAGAAGAGTCTTGAATGGTGCTGGTTCTATACAGAGGAAGCATTGACAGTGGACCAAGTTTTGTTTGAGGACAAGGGTTCGTCACACATAGTAATAAATATGTGTTAATACACGTCATACAATAAATCCAGAAATACCTCATAACTAAACATGTGCACTGCCGAAAACATTTTTTTTCTTTTTTTTTCTTTTTTTAAATTGGAAATTCAGAAATTCGGAATTCGGAAATTCGAAAATCCAATTTTCGAAATTTCCCATTTTCGAATTTTCAATTTTTGAATTTTAGATTCTCGATTTTTCGAAAATGTTCAATTTCGGAAATTCAGGAGATTCGGAAATTGAAAAATTCGGAAATTTGGAAATTTCGAAATTAACTAATTTGTCAAAATTAGTTAAAAAATAATTTGGAACTAAACGAATTGCACATGTCTACTCATAACATAAACGATGTGCAAGCATATATCATAAAAGTGCTGTAGTGCAAAATGAAATCAGAGCAATACAATCCCAATCAACAAATCTACAGATAGACTGGAAAGTGTAGTCTCCAAAATTAAATGGTATTAAAAAAGTCTCAAAATCTTCCAATACAGTGTTGTGTCTGGACTTTTTCCATGTGAGTGTAAAACTTTGTTTTAAATAAAAGCCTGTGTTGATCTCACACAATGGAAGCTTCCTTCCTTATATCTTATGTTGAGCGTTATTGCATAGGAGAGAAGTTACTAATGCCTCGTTTCCACTGAGCGGATCGGTTCGGTACGCTATTTCCATTATGAAAGTGTGCCATAAAACCGAACCGTACTGCAGATGTGATCAAATACCACCAAAAGAAAGCTCTATTCGTGGGGGAAAAAAAAAGAATGTCATTTTTTTGGGGTACAACATCACACAATTGTCAGTTAAACCGACGTAGCGCCGTATCGCAAAAAAAGGCCTGATGTTTCGTCACATATTGCTACCCATCACATTTGGCTACCCGCTGGAGTGCGCATGCGCGACGTCCCCACATGCGTTCCAACACTTTTACAAATGTGATGGGTAGCCAAATGTAACAAAGAATATAGCTAGAGAATTTAGCTGAAAGGATTTTGTGAACGTTTTAGTAATTTTTTTTCGATGAAAATTTAGCATTTGTAAAAGTGTTGGAACACATATGGCGGCGTCGCGGATGCGCACTCCAGCGGGTAGCCAAATATGATGGGTCGCTATATGTGACGAAACACCAGTTGTTAAGGGGAGTTAAAACTTCCCGGAGCTGAGTCATGGTGCAGCAGTTCTTGGGCTGGGACTATATCACGTTCTGGATATTGTCTTCATTTGGATAGTAGCACCCCTTTAAATAATGAGCTCCCTTGTTACACCGTATCATTGTTACCACACAGGATGAACAGAAGGAGCGAGACCAATGTTTTTATTTAACACGGAGGGGGAGACGGGTGCTGGGGAAGATGAAAGCGTATGACGGGGAAAAAGAAATGATCAGGGAAACAACATGCTGAAATCTTTACTGATTGTAAACGCCACAGAGATTATTCAAATTGCACTTCAAAGAGACTTTAATTAACTTCTGATCATGAGCCAAACCGCGGGTGACACACTTTGACGAAGTTGCACACATAACCATTTTTTTAACACATGCAATGTAATCGTGTCTAATTCTTAGATCGTGGCTGCATTAATTTTCTTTTTTTGTGTGTGTGTTTTTTTTTTTTTCACGTAGGATAATCTGGCCAGTCTGTTGTAAAACTTCCTTTAACCATTTCCCCACCCCCCCCTGGAAGGATTTACCCTTCTAATGACCAGGCCATTTTTTACGATATGCCACCGCGTTACTTTATTTGACAATTGCAGGGGCGTGCGACGTTGTACCCAAATAAAATGTATTTCTTTGGGTGGTATTTGACTACCTCTGCGGTTTTTACGTTGAGCAAATAAAAACCGTAAATTTTGAAAAAAAATAATATTTTTTTTACTTTCTGCTATAATACATATCCCCCCAAAATGTATTCTGCTACATGTTTCTCAGTTCCGCCCCCATGCTACCTGGTTTGGCTTCTGCAGACATCACAATCTTCCCGAAGATGAAGATCCAGCTCAAAGGTCACCTTCTGCCATTTGCGGTGATCCAGCGTAAATCGCAGAAGGTGCTTGACACACTTTAATGCCCCGTACACACGATCACTTTTTGTGATGAAAAAAATGACATTTTTAAAAAATGTCATTTAAAATGAACGTGTGTGGGCAAAATGTCATTTTATGTCTTCTGAAAAACGACCAAAAAAAAATTCGAACATGCTCAAATTTTTTATGTCATTTTTCAAAATGTCATTTTTTGTGTCATAAAAAATTATCATGTGTGGGCAAAATGACGTAAAAAATTACGTTTTAAACCCGCACATGCCCAGAAGCAAGTTAGGAGACGGGAGGTAAAACTACCATTCATAATGGTGTAAGCACATTTATCACACTGTAACAGACAAAAAAGCAGGAATTGTCTTTTACTAACAGGTAACCAGCTAAAAGCAGCCTCAAGGCAAATAGAACTTCCCCTTTAGAGTGCCATCGTTTTGTTCACCATTTTTCAAAAATGATGGTGTGTACGCAACGTCATTTTTGAAAATGAAGTTTGAAATATGTCGTTTTTTTTCATGAAGAAAAATTACATTTTTTTTCATCACAAAAAGTGATCGTGTGTACGGGGCATTAGAAGAAGACTTCCAGGACACATTCCGGAAGTGGCAGCAATGCTGTATTTAAAGCATGGTAGTAAACAATAGGGCCGTCTGATGTTACCACCCCCCTGCGCTCAGCTGGAGTAAACAGATAACTGAACTTAAATAAATAAATAGCTGCTGCTATTAAAAAGTAAATATGAAAGAACTATACCAGTGATAATGATATTGTGAAACAAATATGAATAAAGTGTATAAAGCAGCGCTCAAATAAATAAATACAACACACTATACATATATAACCTCCAAGTGAATGAAAGTGAGCAAGTGAATGATCACTTGATATGTAAGCAAAGTGAAAAGAAAAAAGTCTATAATCCGTGGATATCAAATGAAACAATAAATGAAGGCAATTAGTGATGGTCCATACACAATGATGTCTAATGGACTCCTTGGTTGTTCTTCCACCACACCGCAAGTGTTGAAGTGAGTCCACCACCCTGTAGAATTACGCACTCACCAAAAATAAATGCCTCACACTCTCGTGTTTTGGCAAATAAGCTCTAAGCAGGAGACCTCAGGTCCGTTAGTGATGATCCAAATCAAACCAATGATGTATCAAAAAACGCCATATAATGAAGGGAAAAAGAAAGTGCACAATAGTGTAATATTGCAAAGCAACTTTTAATAAAACACCAAACTCAAATCCTCCAAAATGTGCACTCACAAAAGATCCTTTAAAAACACGCATTGAACATTCAAATGTGATACACAGCTTCTCCAGGTGAACCAGTGGTCACGGCGGACCAACGAATAGCAGCCCAAACGTACTCACAGCCCTTTCTAGTGTGCTGCGTTGTTGTTGTAGAGGGTACCGATCTCCAATCGAATCATTCCACACTTTAATATCCAGGAAACGACTGAAATGATGACCTAGTGACCAAACCCCGACATGTTTCGTCACGTGGACTTAATCATGGGGATGGTCACTAGGTTCCCGGTCATCGTTTAAATAAAGAATCGCCAATTGAGATAGCGAATGGCGTTTTCCATCATGGTCAGATGACAGTCGCTTCCCACGGCGTCATCCGCACTCGACGCATGCTGCGTCCACAGCGTCAGTAGCGTGCGCTCATTTATTTGAGCGCTGCTTTATACACCTTATTGATATTTGTTTCACAATATCATTATCACTGGTATAGTTCTTTCATATTTACTTTTTAATAGCAGCAGCTATTTATTTATTTAAGTTCAGTTATCTGTTTACTCCAGCTGAGCGCAGGGGGGTGGTAACATCAGACGGCCTTATTGTTTACTACCATCCTTTACTATCTTCTCTAACCCTTTGCTACTATGGAGGCCATTAATTTCCTGTCGAATAGACAAATTAATGCTGAATCAATCTTCTCCACCAACCATGACATGGTTGAGTGTGATGAGGATTATGCAGGAATTCTGAAAAGTTTGGAAAACCTGTTGGAGAAACAGGTGAAAACCTGGTGGGATGTGTTCACTTTTGAACACTATATTAAAGAGGGTTTAATTTTTAGGAGCCTGAGGTGGGAGGTGACACCTCAGGATGGTTTAACTGAAACCAAATACATGACTGAATGGCTCAATTTTTTTAATAGAGTTGGGGAGGAATTACAGATTTTGGTTTTAAAGAGAAAATAAATCAAATTGAGCTTACTGAATTCAGAGATTCAGGCGCTACAAACCAAATTGGATCCAATTAAGGAAACTAATATGTTTAAAGAGTTTAATATCAATATGCAAAATAAATTAGAGAAGGTTGATAAAGAATCCCAGGTTGCTGATGTTCCTAGAGACCTTTGTCTCAGGAATAAGGGCGAACAAGCCAACAATAATCAACATCAATGGGGATTCCTCACAGGTTTCCAGGTTTCCATGCTCAATATAAGGATGTTGAGTTAATTTTTAGGAAACACTGGCACATTTTGAGCAAAGAGAGACACTTCGTAGGCCTGTTACCTAGCCAACCACGGTTCATTTACAGAAGGGCACCCAATTTTGGGGATAAGGTTGTTCGGAAAATTCTAGACCCACCAGACCAACAATTCCTCAGAATAGACCTTAAAGGTTTCTTCTCATGTAGGAAGTGTATATGTTGTAGAACGGTCCAAATTCAAAACAGAGGTAAACAACAGGTGGAGGCGAGTGATGGGAACACTTTTGCCATAAGGGAGTTCATTACTTGCAATTCCTCATATGTTGTCTACCTGATATGGTGCCCATGTGGCCTGTTGTATGTGGGGAGAACAAAAAGACTCCTTAGAATACGCGTGGCTGAACACTTAGCGAACATCAAAAAAGGATTCGATTACCACAGCGTATCAGTGCACTTTAAGGAGAAACACAATAGGGACCCCTCCTTGGCCCAATTTTGTGGTATAGACTGCGTTCACCCGACTTGGAGAGGGTCAAATAGGGTAAGGGACCTATCTCAACGGGAAACTAAGTGGATTTTCCTCCTAAAAAGTCAATTTCCTAGGGGCCTCAACATAGAATTGGATGTGAACTGTTTCATCAGTAATGCCTAATTCGCAATGTGACATATTTAATTAGGACTTTCCACTGGCTTTCATTTAGTATATATTAGCAGCCATCATTGTTTTATTTTATTTTATGTTTTGAGGCGATATGAGATAGAGATATGACACTCCTAAGGGGTTCTGCAACTGAGCCACCTACTATCATTTTTGTATCCCCCTTATCAATTTGCGAGATATTAACCTTTAGTGTTTGTACTTCTTTACATTTAGGGTCATGTACTAGATGGAGTGTAAGCACAACATGTCATGCAGATGTGTAAAACTCTTTAACTTTCGTAGATTTTTAGTTTCCTCTAATATTGGCATGTCTGGATAATCATTTGTCTAAACATGCTCTATTTCAGTCATGTGTATTTTTATTATTATTAATTTTTGGATTTTAGATAATTTTTATATATTTTATTTTCATACATTTTATATGTATTGGTGTAATAATGTATAATAATTGATTTGAATATATTGGGTAACCTGTGGTCATGGCTAAACTCGACTAACAGTTCCGATCTGTTTGTTCTATCCGGTGGTTTTTGGGGCTGCAGTTCTCCTGTTTAATCACTGGGGAGACTGCCACTATAATACTCCTATATGACAACTGTGTGAACAACTTTTGAGAGGATGCGCGCGCTCGGTTACGAACGGCGGAACGTGATGATGTGTTTACTGCACACGTAGGGGCACCCGCACGTGCACGTTCATGGCACACGATGACGCGAGCGCACGCTACTGACGCTGTGGACGCAGCATGCGTCGAGTGCGGATGACGTCGTGGGAAGCGACTGTCATCTGACCATGATGGGAAACGCCATTCGCTATCTCAATTGGCGATTCTTTATTTAAACGATGACCGGGAACCTAGTGACCATCCCCATGATTAAGTCCACGTGACGAAACATGTCGGGGTTTGGTCACTAGGTCATCATTTCAGTCGTTTCCTGGATATTAAAGTGTGGAATGATTCGATTGGAGATCGGTACCCTCTACAACAACAACGCAGCACACTAGAAAGGGCTGTGAGTACGTTTGGGCTGCTATTCGTTGGTCCGCCGTGACCACTGCTTTACCTGGAGAAGCTGTGTATCACATTTGAATGTTCAATGCGTGTTTTTAAAGGATCTTTTGTGAGTGCACATTTTGGAGGATTTGAGTTTGGTGTTTTATTAAAAGTTGCTTTGCAATATTACACTATTGTGCACTTTCTTTTTCCCTTTATTATATGGCGTTTTTTGATACATCATTGCTTTGATTTGGATCATCACTAACGGACCTGAGGTCTCCTGCTTAGAGCTTATTTGCCAAAACATGAGCGTGTGAGGCATTTATTTTTGGTGAGTTCGTAATTCTACAGGGTGGTGGACTCACTTCAACACTTGCGGTGTGGTGGAAAAACAACCAAGGAGTCCATTAGACATCATTGTGTATGGACCATCACTAATTGCCTTCATTTATTGTTTCATTTGATATCCACGGATTATAGACTTTTTTCTTTTCACTTTGCTTACATATCAAGTGATCATTCACTTGCTCACTTTCATTCACTTGGAGGTTATATATGTATAGTGTGTTGTATTTATTTATTTGAGCGCTGCTTTATACACTTTATTGATATTTGTTTCACAATATCATTATTACCAGCAATGCTGTATTGCTGTGCAAGGGGACTATTTTGAGGGTGATAGGGCTAGATTCATGTAGAATCGCCTATCTTTGTGTGGGCGTAGCGTATGCTTTTTACACTACGCCGCCGCAACTTTTACAGGCAAGTGCTTTATTCACAAAGCACTTGCCTGTAAAGTTGTGGCGGCGTAGCGTAAATGGCCCGTCGTAATTCAAATTGGGCGGGTAGGGGGCGTCTGTTATTTAAATGAAGCGCGATCCCGCGCCGAACATACTGCGCATGCGCCGGCCATGAAAGTTTTCAAGTGCGCATGCTCCAAATCACTCTATGTAAGCGACCTGAATGTTACGTACGGCCAGCCCCATTTTGAATCGACTTACGCAAACGACATAAACGATGTCTGTCCCGACGTCCATACTTAATATTGGCTGCGCCTCATATAGCAGGCAATGTTAAGTATGGACGTCAGGACAGACATCGTTTATGTCGTTTGCGTAAGTCAATTACTTTAGGCCAGGCATAAGCCTAACGTAAACAACGTAAACAGATACGCCGGCCGGGCGCACGTTTGGGAATCGGCGTATAGGCTCATTTGCATATTTTAGACGGCAACGCCACCTAGCGTCCAGCCTAAAATATGAAAATAAGATTCAACGGCGTAAGAGACTTATGCCAGTTGGACTTAATGGAAATCTATGCATTACTGATTCTATAAATCAGTCGCATAGATAGGAGGTCTCAGACGCAGAGATAAGACGGCTTATCTGGAAGTAAGCCGTCTTATCTCTTTCCTGAATTTGGCCCATAGTGTGTAAATGTAGTAAATGTGTAAATGTAGATGAAGTACTTTTTTTGTAAACCAAGCTAGTCTCAAAACTTTTTGATACCACCTTGTAAAGTGTTGCATGAGATTTATGGAGGAGAAAGTATACGTGATCGGGAAGTACTGTGGAGGAGTGGAACATTACAAAAGGCTTGTTATAGACCTACTTTATTAATTAAAGGGGTCAATTTGTCTGGTGAGTGCCGAATAGCAAACATCTGTCCCTCCCCTCTATCTGGTGGCCCCTGCCATGGGGGAGAGTCACTTATTGGTATTTGTGTAAGCAACCAGGCAGCACTTGTGGTGATGTGTGTAAGAAATCGGGTGTCTGCGTAGCTGCATGATCGTTTCCATCTGACAACTAAAAACCCAACGTAAGGCTTACGATGATAGCAGTAAAGGGGTCAAAGTGTATGTATAGCCAAATCTTGGATGGAATAGTTAAGGGTTAAAAACTCTGCTTTATTTTTGCTGTTGGGGAAACTTTTCATTGCTTCCTGTCCATAGATGCAACAGAAAGTGAATAAAATTTTCCGTCTCGTAGTAGTCAAGGGACTAAATGGGACATCCTTTCTAATGACTGGGAATACTGGTTCACATGCTGGCATGACCTTTCGAGAACATGTGCATATTGGTTTCTTTTTTTTTTTTTTTTTATCAAAAACGTTTTTATTGTTCACAGAACATACAAAGTAAGAAAACATGACATATCATACACCATATGCACACATAATGACAATGCAACCACAATCCTTGCGCATAACAATTAATAAGTACAACCAGCATTATGCTCTTGACCCCTACTTGCATACGAGACTCAATCTATATCCCAGAGGCCCAATCCCACACCACTCCCTGAAAACCTCCCAGCCATTCAGGTGTTCATACCAATGGCCAACCGGTCCTCCCATATTGGTTTCTAGTACTGCCCTTCCCTTTTCCAGTCTGCTGTACAGGGTGTCACGATTAGGCGTCAGGCTTGAAGACCAGTTGCTATAGCATTTGCAGGACTACCACCGATCAGCTGGATAGGTACACAGGCAGTTACCTTGGCAGATGACACAGGCTCACCTGAGGTGCGGAGTCTAAGTACTAACCGGTGTTCACCAGAGCTCCTGATGGTGAAGATAGATTTAGCTGCGTGTAAGTACCAGGTCACGGTCCTCAGGTTTGCCCCACAAGGGTGTGAGCAAGCCGGGGTCCAGTAGCAGATGAGCAGATAAGGATCAAACAGCAGCGTGGTAAGTAAACAAGCCAAAAGGTCGGTATTGAGTAGTTGCAAGTTGGCATCAGGCAGTAAAGTAGTCGAGGGACAAGCCAAGGGTTGATCACAAGTGGTAGCAAAATACAGACATCAGCAGGGAAGACGAGAGCAAGGCACTGGCTGAGAAAGCACAATAGCCTGGCAACGAGAAAGTGCTGGGACAAGGCTTTTATAGGAAGTTCATGGGAGGAGCAAGGAGTTCAAGGTTCAACAGCAATCAAGACACAAGGCAGGGTTGTCCAATTAGATTATGTAGGATTGTCCAATTGATCAGGCAGGGAGCTGTCCAGCATCCCAGATAGCACAGTGGGAAGAGTCAATGTCGGACACAGAAGAAAGCCCAGGTCCTGACATAGTAATTTGAAATAGGCTGATACCAAATCAAATTCAGGTACACACACTGTTTGCATTAAAAAAAATATCAATAATGTATTTGAAAC
This sequence comes from Rana kukunoris, assembly GCA_029574335.1. Taxonomy (NCBI): domain Eukaryota; kingdom Metazoa; phylum Chordata; class Amphibia; order Anura; family Ranidae; genus Rana; species Rana kukunoris. The sequence goes on from CM056053.1 coordinate 452,683,919, forward strand.
ACCAAGTTATGCCACTTTGCGTCTTTTATATCAGCCTGGAGTTCAGCTTTAAGCCAAAGTTCTATAGCTCATATGTGATTGCAAAGTAGTATCATGAGACAATGGCTTGGAAATTGCCCCAGTTTAATCTTTGTAGCCTCTTTACAGCTCCCCCTAGTTTAATTTGTAAAATAGCAGACAAGGTTGTGTGTTGCCAAGTTCTCAAGGGCAACTACCAGGCAAGGATCTCAATGCTTCCCTAATTAACACTTAATGAATCAATTAGTCAAGCCAAAATTAGAACCGGAAAATCTGCTCTAAGCATGTGATACTCGATTCATGTTGATTGTCCTTGAGGACAGATCCAGGAAAGAGAGATCTACAGCAAAGCTTTTCAAACTTTGTTGGGACACTTTGATTTGAATTTCCTAGGATGTCCTTTTGTACCTCCATGCTTCTTCAAAACCACTTAAAGCCAAACACAGGCAGATATAAAAGATAGAGGTTAATTTAGCTCTGTGACCATTGTAGCGCTACCCCATTCAGGAGCCGCTGGTTGTTTTTGGGATCGGCGTATTAAGTTACCCTCGGTGGCTTCTCTAGGGGTGATGGTAGTGAGTACATGTAGTGAGCGAATGTCCAGTCAGCAATGGAGTTTTCAAATGCTTTATTTCCAAGGCCCAACATGGCCAACATCAACACAAAGTGGGATAGGAAAGGTTGATGAAGCAGAAGAAGAACATTTGCAGTATCAGGCCCAGGATAGATGGGGAAAGCAAGCCTGCTTTATCAATAGCACAGTTCGTCGCCACTCTAGCCAGAGTGGGTGAAGCGCCTCCGGACAGACTCCTGCCGCGAGCCTGGCAGCCGAAGTGTCACTTTGGTTGCTGGGAGGAACAGACCTCTGCCACAGGCCTGGCTCGGGCCTCTGCCACAGGCCTAGTACTTGGATGAGCTAAATGGATTCTTGAGAGAATCCTCCCAGTAAGTTCAATCAGTGTCACCGGTTGACAGTTTGAAGTGTACCTGTCAAACTTCCGGTCACCAGATCCCCGATGGTTCATTCAAGCCCTCTTGGGTCACCTGCCTCCGGGTTCTCCTCAAGACGATCCCCTACCGAATGGCATACAGCCTGCGATCCCTTTTAGTGTAGCTGGGGACCCAGTAAGTCACTTTTTCACTTTTAGCATCCGCATGGAACTCCACGTAGAATATGACCCCAGCCAGGTAGACCATGTATCCATTGGATGCGCACACCCTGAAGGTGGGTGCCGCACCTGGAACCCCCGAAGAACCAAAGAAAATGCCCCGCGAGGGAAAACTCCTCCAATTGGCTGCTGGGGAAAAGTGGCTCCGTCAGAACCCCTCTAGCGCCACCTTCCGCCCAGGGGTGTGAACATCACCCCTGGAGCGCAGACTGGCCCACAGGACTGTTCTGAATGACAGCAGCCCAAATTTACATAATTATGAATGGGAGCAAATTAACTCTCCCATTCCCCATTAACTTTAGCGTAGGGCCCATACTGAAAGTAGGGGGGCGCTACACCATTAACATATGTATTTTTATAATGCAAGCCGTGTGCATACCTGAATTTGACCAGAATGAGACTATTGCAGTCCCTGTACATCCAGGTGTTACTTCTTTACAGGCCGGAAACAGAAACATGACAGCCTGGAGAAATTTAGCTGGATTATTATGGCAGTCATACAACCCAGAAAACTGATGACATCTTATGGTGGAAATGAAGTACTGCAAGGGTCAGCTTCAGGTTCGAGGTAAGTATTGCCGCACAAATTGCTTTTTATTTTAGTTTCATAAAGGTTTATTAGAAAAAATAATATATAACAAACAGTATGCAGTCGTGATAACAGTTTGGTCTATGGGGGTTATTTACGAAAGGAAAATCCACTTTGCACTACAAGTGCACTTGTAAGTGCACTAAAAGTGCACTTGTAAGTGCAGTCACTGTAGATCTTAGGGGAAGATATGAAATGAGGGGAAGCTCTGATGATTTTATCATCCAATCATGTGCAAGCTAAAATTCTGTTTTTTTGGTTCCTTGCACGTCCCCTCAGATCTACAGCGACTGCACTTCCAAGTTCACTTTCAGTGCACTTTCAAGTGCACTTGCAATGCGCTTGTAGTGCAAAGTGAATTTGTCTTTCGGAAATAACCCCCTATTTGTCCATATGTAGCACTATAGACATTTGCACAATGTGAACAATTACACTATAATAGTTTTATTTTATTTTATTCTATACTTTAATAGGCTATATTTTTACTGGATACAAAGATTTTCAAACTCAAACTTACCAACCAGCCAGCAACCAATCCCAATTGACTTGTCTAACAATATGCGTTAAAATCGGGGGTTTATGAACTTTCAGAAGCTAGCATTAGGGACTACAGAAAACAGGCTGCCTTGACAGGGCCTGTAGCTTACACATGTATTTGCAAATGTGTGCAGACTAAACCCCTGTTCCTAACGCATTTTTTTAGACAGGTCAATTTGGTTGGTTGCTGGCTGGTTGGTAAGTTGGAGTTTGGAAATCTCTTTGTATTTGTTTGACATACATCGCCCTTCCAGGGCATTTTGTTACAAAGACCAGTTATAGGTGGGGAAAGTGGCCACTTGTTTGTGTAGCACCCTTGTCCTAAACAGGGCTGCTAGTAAATCTAGTTGTGCTAGGTGGTAACTAGCCTGGCTTATTTGTAGTCTTTGATCAAATGCGTTTTTCCTAAACTTGGGTTTAACTGTGTTTCTTTGACCGCTGAGGCTGCCAGGATAGACTATTCAGAGTCAGGTGATCATGGTTCTTTCCATCTGGGAGAACTAGGGTGCTGGAATCACGAGAACACAATAGTGAGAATGTCTTGGAGTGCTGGGATCACAGATGGGAGAGTTTCTGGAGGCTCTGGATTCTGGGATCAATAGAACACAGGAATGCTGACACTGCGTACACAGGAGTCCCAAACAGGAACACTAAGTTGACAGGAAAAACAGAGGCATGCTTTGTAGGATGTGTAACAAAAAAATTGCGCTAACCCAAGACCAAAATATTACTGCATATAGGAAATGCAAAAATACGTGGCGATCAAATAATTACATACATATATATATATATATATATATATATTTATGGTCGTGGCCTTCTGACCGAGAGAGATCTAGATCACATAAACCCGCGACAAGACTTACAACATAAATAGACCCAAAGTGTGCCTTGGTGGTCTGGTCAGTGTGCCAAGAAAAGGGGGCATACCCAAGGTAAGTAATGGGTAGTTAATTGAAGAAGGATATGCTGAGAAGTGCCCTGAAAAAGGGAAGGGCGGCAGGGTGTCGAATGCAATTGAATGCACAGACTCACGGACATGAAGTGAGCTAAGAAGAGTCGGCCCAGTGACGTGTAGTACCGCACACTGAGCCAACAAAGAGCCTGTGTGAGTGGGTTGCTTTATTACCCTCCGGGTTTCTCCCATAAACTCAGGCCATAAACTCTCATAAACTCAGGCCACCATATTGGCCTTCTAAAATATATATATATATATATATATATATATATATATATATAATTATACATATATAATTATGTGTGAAAATGAGTCTATAAAATATTTTGACAAGGGCAGATCAACGGGGACAAGACTTTTCAAAAAAGTCATCGAATGTTCTGTTCATCAAAAAAAAAAACAGCTCCAGATTTGTTGGATCTTAGATTATAGAGATTATAGAGATCATATGGGCACACACGAGAGGGATCACTTGGCAGGTATATCCACGGATTGCTCCAATGGCGGGATCTCTCCTCTTTCTGCTGCTCTCCACTGCTATGTATTCCTCGTGGATCTTTTTAACAGGGCAGATTTCATTCCCAAGGTGGTTTATGAAGAAACAAGAAGAGGCTTCATGGTGCAGTACTCGATTTAAAGCCTCGTACACACATCCGGTTTTCCCGGCATGAAAACTGCCAGGAGAGCATTTGGCCAGGAAAACAGACGGGAATCCCGACGGGAAAATAAAGAACCCTGCTCTCTATTTTCTTGTTTGGTTTCCCGGCAGAGTGCTTTCTGTTGAGAAAACTGGTTGTCTGTATGTGGTGAAAAACTGCTCATGCTCGATAACATTTTGACGCATGTACAGTAGCATACAAGGTTAGTGTGGGGTGTAGCAAGATGGCGGCGACAGCATCAAATGTGACGAGACACTGGCTTGATGTAGTCGATGACATCACCACGTTCTTGCCATTCAAAAGAACGGTGGTTCTTTTGAGTGGCCGTCTGTATACACGGCTTTGCAAGGCAAGCTTACCAGGAATCCCGTCAGGAAAACCAATGTTTTTCTGATGGAATTCCCGGCCGTGTGTACAGGGCTTAAGGCTTTATTTAAAAAACAATTGATACTGACATCTAACAGACAATATTTCAAACACAGCCACGGCTCGAGCCAGCCAGCTGGTGCGTGGTGACATCAAGGACTGTAGCTCCTTGATGTGGAGGCACATTTAGCTTCATTCATTCCAATGGCCAGAATACATTTATATTCTGGCCAATGGAATTAAGCAACGCCCAGAGGCTTGATGCACCTAAACATGCCTAAACATATTTTCAAAACGCGGATTTAGGTACATTTTCTTTGCTGCTTTTTCCTCCCTTGGAGCAAAGAAATTAAAAAGAAACATCCTTTGTGCCTGAGGCCTAATACTGTTCCATTATCTATCCATTATAATGCATGTGCCTCCATTGTGGAGACACTCATTGTTTAGTGTTACGACCACAGATTAGAGGGTGCCTTGGCGCGGCTCTGTGGCTCACTCATGCGTTTGCAAATGCTTGCGGACAAAACCCCTGCTTTTAATGCATACTGTTAGACAGGTTAATTGGTTGTTCTGCAAGCTGGTCGGTAAGTAGGCTTGGTTTTTCCCTGGGCATTGCCCAGGTTTTGTTGTTATCTAATACTGTTCCACCTTTCATCAGGGGCTGATCATTGTTTGAACTAGGTCACCATATAGTAAATAAAAGTGTCTGGGAACCAATGTCTTAGGCTGCGTACACACGATCAGACCGGTCCGATGAAACTGGTCTGCAGACCAGTTTCATCGGACCAGTTGGATGGCCCATTGGATGGTGTACGGCCCATCGGACCGTTGTCCGTCGGACCAAAGTTTTAAAACCTGCTTCAAAACCTGTCTGATGGACACCTGTCCGTCGAACAGGTTCGATGGTTAGTACACAAAAGCATCGGACCAAAAACCTGCGCATGCTCAGAATCAAGTCGACGCATGCTTGGAAGCATTGAACTTAGTTTTTTCAGCACGTTGTTGTGTTCTACGTCACCGCGTTCTGGTCTGATCGGATTTTTGGTCCGATGGTGTGTACGCACATCAGACCACTTCAGCCTGGTCCGATGAAAACGGTCCGTCGGACCAGTTTCATCAGACCAGTCTGATCGTGTGTACGTGGCCTTATGAGTACAATGGTTTTGATATTTGGACTTTTGAGACGTTGGCTTGGGTCCTCACTGGTTCAAATACACTTTGATTTCCTAGTCTTGAATACCCAATTTTTCCAGGGACCCCCCAGTTTGAAGGAGCTGCCCTACCCAAGAAACCAAACATGAAGATTGACTCCTGAAAGTTTGAGTTGCTCTTAGGGCTCTTTCACACGGAGCGGATCCGTATTTGATCCACCCCGAGTGTGTCCATCTGCTCAGCGGGGATCATCCGTAATCCCCGCTGAGTAAATAGACTTGTAAAAAACGGACCAATTGTCCGCACGTGTGAAAGGGCCCTAATGCCTCATACACACGGTCGGACTTTCCGAGAAAAAAAGTCAGACAGGCTTTTTTTTTGGAAAGTCCGGCTGTGTGTAGCCTTCATCAGACTTTTTTTGTTGAAAATTAGATACCGACGGACCTTAGATAGAGAACCTGTTTTCTTTTTGTGTGTTGGACTTCGGACGGGGTCACGGCGGACTTTTGCACGGTCAATTTTAGCCAATGTTTTCCCAGATAATTTTCTGTTAAAATTTGTGATCTGACCCCCGAAATTATTATTGGGCCAGAAAATACCTAAGCAGGTCATGTAATATAGGTTTGTACTCAGACTGCATCATAATCAGCAAATATTATCCAGATATATCCGGACCACTGTGCCCGCCACACACACTGAGCTTCTCTACTGAAATGCTCAAATGTAATTGTAAGCAATTTAAAAGAGGCTCATGCCGCATACACACGATCGTTTTTCGGGTTGTAAAAAATGAAGTTTTTTTTTATGTCATTAAAAATGATCGTGTGTGGGCTCCAGAGCATTCTTCACGTAAAAAATGGGCATTACAAATTTAGAACATGTTCTAATTTTTCACAACGTTTTTAACGTTGTCGTTTTTAATGATGTAAAAAATGTTGTGTGTGGGCTTTAACCAATTCCATACAGGGCATTTTCACCCCCTTCCTGCCCAACCCAATTTTTAGTTTTCAGCATGGTGGCACTTTGAATGACAATTGCGCGGTCGTGCGACGTGGCTCCCAAACAAAATTGACAGACTTTTTCCCCCACAAATAGAGCTTTTTTTTGGTGGTATTTGATCACCTCTGCGGTTTTTATTTTTTGCGCTATAAACAAAAGAAGAGCGAAAAGTTTGAAAAATAATCACAATATCTTTTACTCTTTGATTTAATAAATATCATCATTTTTAGACGTATACGTATTCTTCTACATATTTTTGGTAAAAAAATCGCAATAATCATATTTGATCAGTTTGCGCAAAAGTTAGAGCGTCTACAAAATAGGGAATAGAATTATGGCATTACTAGTAATGGCAGCGATCTGCGATTTTTATTGTGACCGTGACATTGCGGCGGACATATTGGACACTTTTGACACATTTTTGGGACCATTCACATTTACACAGCGATTAGCGCTATAAAACTGCACTGATTACTGTGTAAATGTGACTGGCAGGAAAGGGGTTAACACTAGGGGGCGCTGAAGGGGTTAAATTTGTTCCCTTAAGTGTGTTCTAACTGTAGGGGGGAGGGGTGACTCACAAGGGGAGGAGATCGATGTGTGTTCCTCTGTACTGGGAACACACATCTGTCTCCTCACCGCTGACAGGACATGGATCTGTGTGATTGCGGGCAATCGCGGGTGCCCGGCGGACATCGCGGCAGCCGGGCACGTGCACCAGGTCCCTAACAATGTGGCGGGGACGTGCGTGCGCCGTCAGCGGCGCGCATGCCCCCTAGCGGCCGGAAAAAGCATGGACGTCATATGACGTCCAGTCTGAAGGATGTGAGGTTCCCGCCGACGTCATTTTAATATGGCTCGGTAGGGAAGAGGTTAACGACGTGAAAAAAACACGCATGCTCAGAAGCAAGTTATGAGATGGGAGCGCTCTTTCTGGTAAAACTACTGTTCGTAATGGAGTAAGCACATTCATCACGCTGTAACAGACTGAAAAGCGCGAATCATCTTTTACTAACACAAAATCAGCAAAAGCAGCCCCAAGGGTGGCGCCATCCAAATGGAACTTCCCCTTTATAGTGCCGTCTTACGTGTTGTACGTTACCGCACTTTGCTAGAGCATTTTTTTTCACGATCGTGTGTAGGCAAGACCATTAAAAATTACATTTTTTACACGATCGTGTGTACGCGGCATCAGTCTCTGATCTTAATTAATTTATTTTATGACCTAATTGAAATTCACAAGTCAGGCTTTTTTTCTACTTATCCTCTTAGATCTCATTTGAGTTTTGCTGTTGATTTTTACTGCCTCATTCACAATAAAGCAATTAATTTCTGATGTAATGATTAAAACAAGGCTTGACATGAAAAAGACACTGCAGGCTAATTAACATCCCCTGCAAACTAAGCAAGAGCTGTCACCGACACACATCCAAGATTAGCTCTGTTTCCTAAAGAAGAACTCCAGCATGACATTGGGGTTTATTTACTAAAGGCAAATCCACTTTGCACTACAAGTGCGCTTGGAAGTGCAGTCGCTGTAGATCTGAGGAGGACAAACAAGGAAAATAAAAAAACAGCATTTTTACTTGTACGCGATTGGATGATAAAATCAGAAGAGTTTCCCCTCATTTCAGATCTTACCCTCAGATCTAAAGCAACTGCACTTCCAAGTGCACTTGCAGTGCAATTGTAGTGCAAAGTAGAGCTGCACAATTAATTGTTATAAAATCGTGATCTCGATTCAACCCCCCTGAGATCTCTATTGCAGAGCTTGTCGATTTTTTTATATAACAAATAGAGACTTATCTGCTCACTCAGGGCCGGTGCTACCACTAGGAAAACTAGCAGCCGTCTAGGGCGGACTGCTGCCTAGGGGAACCTAGGCAGCAGTGCTCTGCAGGCTGCAGCATGTAACTTACTCAGTCCCAGGCAGCTGTTCCGTCTGACCGGTGGTGTAATTAGAGGCGCATTGCAGAACTGAAACCAGAACTAGAAGAAGCCAATGCTTCCTGCTGTCTCCTGTCACATGGGTGGGGTAAATGGGGTGGACTCAAACGTGGAGCCAATAGGGGTGTCAAAATTAGGTTTCACCTAGGGCAGTGATGGCAAACCTTGGCACCCCAGATGTTTTGATACTACATTTCCCATGATGCTCATGCACTTTGCAGTGTAGTTGAGAATCATGGGAAATGTAGTTCCAAAACATCTGGGGTGCCAAGGTTCGCCATCACTGGCCTAGGGTGTCAAAAATCCCTGCACCAGCACTGTGCTCACTCAGCTGTCAAAAGAAATAAATGGGCAGTCTGCCAAGTTTTTAACAGGAAACATTGTAACTAAGCTTCCTTCTTGGATGAAAGGGATAAACTTCTGTGTGTAAATGCAGGAAGTTTAACCACTTAAAGTCAACCCGCGCATGCCCAGAAGCTAGTTATGAAGCAAGCTTCAATGGAAAAGAGTGGTGAACGTAACCTCGCTTTTTGTGAAAAAACGATGGTGTGTATGCAAAATTGTCTTTGAAAGTGACGTTTCAAAAACGTAGTTTTTTACTTCACAGAAAACGTCGTTTTTTTTTCATCGCAAAAAACGACCGTGTGTACGCGGCATAAGGCCCAGATTCACAGAGCAATTACGCCTGTCTAACTGGTGTTAGACAGGAGTAATTTCAAATTTTGCGCGCCGTATCACTAGTTTGAATCCTCAAACCATGATACGGCGGCTTCGGGCTTCGATCCGAGAGGCTTACGTCCTCGTAAGCCTTCGGATCTACACTGCGATATTTTTGCAGCCGCTGGGAGGAGTTTGCGTCGTTTTCATGCGTCGGGATATGCAAATGACTTTTTACGGCGATCCACGAAGGTACGAGTGTCCCTCGCAATCGCCTACGTAATTTTTTGGCTACGTAATGTTAGAGGAGCTTTTTGCTGGTCTAACAGTGCGTAACCCATGTAAAGTATGGCCGTCGTTCCCGCGTCGATTTTAAATATATATTTTTTTTTAACGTAACTCGTTCGGGAATAGGAATGTACGGAAACGACGCTACTACGACGCGACGACGTGTTTTCGCGCAATGCACGGCGGGAAATTTGGGAACGGAGCATGCGCAGTTCGATCGCCGCGGGAACGCGCCTATTTTAAATGCTTCACGCCCCCTACTCGCGCAGATGGATTGCGACGGGAGAAATACACTACGCCGCCGTCGTTTACTGGACAAAATCTACCTGGATTCCACGTAGAGCCAGGTAAAAAACGGCAGCGTAGTGTATTTCTGATACTCTACGAGAATCTAATTCTCTGTGAATCTGCCCCTAAATCTTTTTCTGACACTTGTTTCTTAAGTTAAAATCAAAGGGCCAGATTCATGAAGAGTTAGGCTGGCGGATCCAGTGATCCGCCAGCCTAACTGTCACTTTAAGCCGGCGTTTCTGTTTTCTATAACCAGAAAACAAGAAACGCCGGGTTGGAGTTCCGATGCGATCGGCGTAATTGAATTTCGCCATCGCATCGTTACTTCAACTTAAAAATGGCGCCGGGGGCGTTCCCGCTGATTAACGCTGAAAAAATATGTTAATCAGCGGGAGTCGGGAGTCGGAAATTCACGATCGTTTTCGGGCGCGACGCAATGACTTTACGACGTTTCCGGAAGCGATACGCGGCGTAAAGATAAAGCAGCCCCCTAGTGGAATATCCTATGTTAGGTATAGGCGTCGTCATCGCGTCGGAAAAAAAACAAATCGCGTCGTTTGCGTAAAACATTCATGAATGGGGACGTGACGTCATTGACGTTCACTGACAGAACTTGGAGCATGCGCACTGGGATGCATTGACACTCGACGCATGCGCAGTACGTTCGCCGCGGGATCGCGCGTAGTTTGAATACTACACGCCCCGTTCCCGCCCAATTTGAATTCCGCTGTCTCATTTGCGATGCGCTGCCGCAACTTTAGGAGCAAGTACTTCATGAATAACAGCACTTGCTCCTAAAATTTCTGCAGCGTAACGTAAATGAGATGCTCTGATCTACCTGAATCTGGCCCAATATTGTTTTGCTAGAATATTACTTGGAACCCCCAAACATTATATATATTTTAGCAGAGACCCTAGGGAATAAAATGGCAATTGCTGCAATATTTTATGTCACACTGTATTTGCCCAGCAGCCTTTTAAATGCATTTTTTTGGAAAAAATAAAATAAAAACGAAACGGTTAAGTTAGCCCAATTTTTTTTGTTTTAATGTGAAAGATGATTATACACCGTGAGAATCGTGATCTATCTTCTAAGCAAAATAATTTTCATTCTCATTTTAGCCAGAATCGTGCAGCTCTTGTGCAAAGTGGATTTGCCTTTAGGAAATCAACCTCATAGTACTTTCTGGTGTTTCTATACAGAAAGTACTTTGTTTTGCTGGGATCTAGTCCCTTCATTGCCAAAACACTTTAGCCTCCAGGGACAAAATCGTTGCATTTTTCCAAGTGGCAGTTGAAATTTCCCTTGTGTGAGAAACTGTTGTGACTGTCTTTGGTTGGCTGTGTCCTTTGAGACCTCCGTAATGAACTGTGTATTGATGGTAGACTGTTGTTTCAAACACAACTGGCAAGTCAAGCAACAAAGTCTAGAGGCTCATTTACATGGTCCATGGTGGATCTCATTTTCAGAGGGCATTTGACAGGTGGTGATTAGGTGTTATATCACCAGGCGCCCCCTTTATGCTATTACCGACGCTGGGATCTTGAAACGGGATGTTGTTTTCCCTCATGGGGATTATTCCATACTACACTATGGCTGTATCACTTACAGACTCTGGGCCAGATTCTCATATATTTTTTGGGCGGCGTAGCGTAAGCCATTTACACTACGCCGCTGCTGCGTACTAGAGCAAGTGCTTTATTCTCAAAGCACTTGCTCCGTAGTTTTCGCCGGCGTCTCGTAAATCGCCAAGCGTAAACCCGCGCAATTCAAATGGGGCGGCTTGTATTTAAATTAAGCGTGCCCCCGCGTCGAACGAACTGCGCATGCGCCGGCCGGGGAAAAAGCCCAGTGCGCATGCTCCAGCTCACGTCGGGAAGCGTCGTTGAAACCGACGTCAAAACGACGTGAGCGTCATTTACGCAACTCCCTATTCGCGAACGAGTTAGTAAAACGACGTAAGCGACGGAAAAAGCCGACGCTGACCCGACACCATACTTAACATGGCGTCCGACGGCATCCGACGGAACTTCGTAAGGTTACTCCACATAGAAGCTGGGGTAACCTTACGAGTCCGTAAACGTCGTACACGACGACGGGGCGGCGTAAAAGCGTTCGGGAATCGCCGTACTAGCCTCATTTGCATATGCAAATGATAAAACAACGTGAAGGCCACCTAGTGGCCGGAGTTGTCATTACACCTACGATCCGAAAGTGTAATGCTTTTACACTTGTCGGATGTAGAAGCGTATCTATGCAAAAGTGATGCTAAGCATCACTCGCATAGATACGAGGACAAAAAAAAGGCGATACGACGGGGTATCTGAGATACTCCGTCGTAACGCCTCTGAGAATCTGGCCCTCTATTATCTATTGGTAGTCGGTCGATTAAATTAGTAAAAAATTCTCACATACCCACCTGGTGGTTCTGGCGTCCACCGGATCAGCTGCATCACGGGCTGTTGGCGGCATTGGTAGTTCTGTTGAGTTGTGTGCGAATTATCCAATTCTCCTAACTAGATCTGATGAAACTAAAGACAAGTGCTCCAGACCCTTAAAAATCTGATCATGAAATATATTTGGAGGAATAAGAAGCATAGAATTTCGCTCCAGGTTTTAAAACAAACAAAAGAGAAGGGGGGGGGGCTCGCAGTTCCCGATATCAAAAACAAAGCAGCCCTCTTCACATGAGTGTCTTCCCTCTCCTCCCCCTCACACGTGTACTCACAGTTCTGAAGGCAGGATCTTCCTCTCCCCAGTCTCACGGTGAACAGTTCTGGCGCGCTGATACATGTCCCGCCCTCCTCCTCTAGACAGCACACTGGCTCTATCACACGAGCTAGGAGGAGGAGGGCGGGACATGTATCACAGCGCGGCGCGCCCTTTTTATTCTTTATTTTTTTTAATGGCCGTTTTAAAGTCCACCGCGGCCGGGAGCCACGGGCTGCCGCTCCCCTGAAAGTGCCGCCTGGGGCTGCGTTCCGGTACGGGAAACCCACGTACTGGGCGCACGGAGAGGTGCTGGTACTCTCCAGGGCCATTTTTGGAAGTGGCGGTAGTGAGTACCGCCGCGTTCCGGCCCAGTTAAAGCACTGGATACAGGTAAAGTTTCGGTGGGAGGAAATTGGATAAGAAAAGACACGGCACAACTAAGAGACAATATAAAGGATGGACACTTAATATCACTGCATGAAATGAAAAAAAATAAATGTTTATGATAATAAATAATTGGAGGTACCAACAGCTCAGACACTTTATTCTAAAATTACCACAACCTTTAAGGACGGGAGAACAGCTAACAGAACTGGAAAAATTATGTTCCATGGAAAATTCTAAAGGAACGATCTCAAAGTTATATAAGATTTTACTGAAAGTGGAAGAGCAGGGGGTACCCCCTTTTATTAAAAAATGGGAGAGGGAATTAGGGACACAACGGGATAGGGGCACAATAAAGAAAATATTGAAACTGACACACACCTCTGCGACCGACAGCCGGACGGCAGAAATGAATTTCAAATGTTTGACTGGATGGTACATAACACCAGATAAATTAAGTACATTTAAAGAAGGGCAATCAGCAGCGTGTTGGAGGGGGTGTAGATCCATAGGTACGATGGCCCACTTATGGTGGGAGTGCCCCAAAATTAGAAAATACTGGGAGACTATCATAGGTTTCATAGAGGAAATTACAGAGAAGAAAATCAAGATGGACCTGTGGATAGTTCTTTTCCATGGAGGAGAAGAAAGTATTAAAAGATACAAAAATTCCCTAGTTCCGCATTTGCTCAATGCGGCTAAAATTCCGCATTCCTAGCAAATGGCAAGAGGTCGAATGCCCCCAGGTTTGGGAATGGATCGATATGGTAGAAGGGACATACATCATGGAAGACCTAAAAAACTGTATTGAGGGCAATAAAAAGAATCAAAATAAGAAATGGGATAAATGGAAGAGATTTAAGAGGTCCTGGAGCTACGCTGAAAATCTAAGGGAAGATATTTAAAGGAAAAGAAGAATAGATAGGGTAAAAAAAGAGAAAAAAAAATAATAATAAGATGAGGCAATAAGGCAAAATTTTGGTGAAAATTGAAAAAAAAAATGTTGTAAAAGGAAAAGAGTATATATTTTTATATATATATATTAATAAAAAAAATATGCATATAAAAAAATAAAAAAATAATAATAAGTAAAACAAAACAGTTCTTTTCACTGATGATGCGAAACCATAATAGAGACGCTTTTGACAGACTCAAAGGATAAAAGGAGCGTCCTACGTAAAATTTACGAAAACTCTATGAGGTGGAGTCTGAAGTGAAAAAATAAATAAATAAATAAATAAATAAAGACAAGTGCAAAGCCCTGATGAAGCACAATCACGTGAAACATGGTGGCTGAGTGCACAATATAGCTTTTTCGTTTCAATATTTTCTATGGTCTGTGTAAAATGTATTAACTCTTTTAACGTTGTTATTAATAAATTTATATTTTTCTAAATTATTGTCTCAGTGTACTTCAAACAAAACCGGTGTCTCCCATTAAAATCCCAATTGTCTTTGTTGAGAGCATTGTCTCTCTCCATATTTCTTTATTTACTGTTTATGTGGGACTGGGAGACTGCATGGTTTTCTGTCTCTGGAAACTATCCAATTGCCTTTCATATAGTATATATAATATAAAAGTGAATGAAGGGCACTGGACAAAGCATAATATGTGTGGCACACAGAGACACGCAACAGTCAATTTTTCCAAATTTTAACTGGTTGAATTGATTAAGCTGGTTGACTGGTGGATTTCTATATTGTGAGCACCTATTAATTGATATAAGTTTTATTACAAATTACAAGGGTATCACAAACTTGGAATGAAATAATTTTTTACAATTTTGAGAGGGTGCCAATCATTTTGCCCATTTTTAGAGTTGTGTGTGGAATGTGTCAGATTTATTTTTTTGTTTCTCCACTTTTTTGTGTCGTGCCAATACAAACAAAATAAATAAACATGAGAATGACTAAACATTTGTAATTGCAACAATTTTATCTGACAGAAATGCAGGGGTGACAATATTTTTGGCCATGACTGTATATGCATTTCAATAAAAATCCACTTTATGGTTGTAAAGACTCTAACACCGCGTACACAAGACCGTTTTACATGACGAGAAAAATATTTTTTTGTGTAATTTGTCGTTAAAAACGGTCGTGTAGGCTCCAGAGCATTTTTCTCGTTGAGGAAAAATGGCCATTAAAAATTTAGAACTATTTTTTCTCGTAGTTTTTCACGTCGTCGTTTTTCTCGTCGTGTGTATGCTTTAACGACGGGGAAAAAAAACACACATACTCAGAAGCAAGTTATGAGACAGAAATTGGTATAAACAGCCCAAAGGGTGGCGCCATTCGAATGGAACTTTCCCTTTAACCACTTAAGCCCCGGACCAATATGCTGCTAAATGCCCAGAGGCGTTTTTACAATTCGGCACTCCGTCGCTTTAACAGACAATTGCGCGGTCGTGCGACGTGGTTTCCAAACAAAATGTGCGTCCTTTTCTTCACACAAATAGAGCTTTCTTTTGATGGTATTTTGATACAAAAATAAAGCGACATTTTTGAAAAGAAATCTATATTTTTTACTTTTTTACTTTTTGTTATAAGAAAAATCGAATAAACTAAATTTTAGTCAAACATTTAGGCCAAAATGTATTCAGCCACATGTCTTTAGTAAAAAAAAATCGCAATAAAAAAAAATAGCTACCTAACGGCAACAGTGACACTAATACAGTGATCAGAAAAATTATCGCTTAGTGACACTGGCAATAGGGAGTGAAAGGGTTAACTAGGGCGGTGATGAAGGGGTTAAAACTTTATTAGGGGGGGTACGGGGGCTACCCTGAACCTAACGCTAACTGCCTGTCACACTAACTGTCACACTGACACTAAATGCAGTGATCAGTACATATATGATCACTGCATTCAGTGACACTGTGACAGGGGGGTGGGGGGGTGATCGGGGGGAGGTTAAATGTGCCTATGTATACTGGTGTCAGTGTAGTGTTAGTGATTTGAAGTTAGTTAGTTAGTTGAAAATACCGCCTAGAGGAGAGATTACATCACTTCCCCCTTCCTGTGTTTACACAGGCAGAGGAAGTGACACGCGTAGGAGGACGCGCATTGGCTGGGAGCGATCCGGATGGGGCGGACAAAAAGGAACAGCCGCCCCAGGGACCGCTGCAGGTATCGGGGGGGGGGTCCCGATCGGACCCCCGACCCACGTCTAGGCAGGGACGTACAGGTACGCCAATGTGCCTGTACGTGCCATTTTGCCAACGTATATGTACATCCGGCGGTCCTTAAGTGGTTAAAGTGCGTGTTGTACGTCACCACGCTTTGCTCAAGCATTTTTTTTATCACAATAGTGTGTATGCAAGGCAGACTTGACAAGAATCACATAGAGAAAAAGGCCTTTTTTTCCCATAACATTAAATACGGTCGTGTGTTCACGGCATAAGACACGCAGTTTATATAAAAGTTGAAATCTCCTTTAACAGTTTTCTGCACTGATCCTGTCTCTGCGCGGCTGTACTAGCGTATGTCCTTTAAGTAGCTGTTGCTTAAAAAAAGTTATGCTCTTGTTTCATCAGTTTCCAGCAAACTCCATGCATCTAGGGCAATTGTTTGAGCTGGGACCTCTAAATAAAAACATCCTTTTCTATTAGATAATTACCTAGTGGCTACAAATCTGGCTCTGGAAATTCAGATTGTCAGTTCCTTCTTCTTCTCCCCCCCCATCAGCGTTTAGTCTTAATACCATGAAATATTCCTCTTTATCAAGTCTCTGTGATGTTCTGGTGGGAAGAGGCTATTGAAAAATGTATGAATCCTCGTTCCTCTCGGCTAATGTATTCAGACTACTCTCCAGTGCCCGATCACAGCAACAACCTACTTTCTCTCCTGCAGGAAGAACTGGGGGAACTGATGCAGATAGTCAAAGAGAAGAAGCTGAAGAGCGAGTTAGCCGGCATGCAGAAAAAGAAGTGTATCCATGGAAACACGAAATCCGGCCCGAAACCTCAACAGACCAATAGCCTGCAGAGGTACGTCACTATGAAACGCATCGGAGACAGCGAACATGACTCGTGGGATAAATCTCTCCTCAGCATGAAGTTTTAATGCTGAGAAAGTGACTAGTTTCCTGTAGAGAGGCATAGAATAATCATAAGTCAGAAACATAAGAGGTTTTAATCTTTAAATGTGTGATGGGAGGTGTAGTGATTCTTAAAGTGAACCTGCGCCTAGAACGTGCACACCAAGGGGTCTACTTATAAAAGCAATTTGCATTGAGAATGTCTCAGCTTTTGCACTAAAGTCACAAATAATGCCCGTAGTGCTTGTAATACATGTGAAATGTCAGCTTCTACTTGCTGCCTGTTGTAACATGTCCTACCATCGATCCTAAGGGAAAATAGCATTCAACTAGAAGAACTGAAGAGACGGGCCACACACCAATGACCTTTCAAGCATCCAAAAGTATCCAGTAGGTAGATGACAGCACACACTGCAAAGACCTCTACCTCTGGCCCAGGGATGGACTTGCCATTGGGACTACAGGGAGTTTCCCAGTGGGCTGATGGCTCAGTGGGCCGGCTTCAGTGACAGCGGACTGCTGCCCCCTATGCTCCTCTGTCTCTCCCTTCCTGCAGCACTCACCTCCTCTCCCTCCCTGCAACGTTCACCTGGGGGGAACTAAGAAGCAGGGGGATGACAGAGGAGCATGGGGGAGGGGACCGACAACTGACTCAACAGCTATGGCCTGGTAGTTTCTCACTTCTGCCTAATCTTGTCCCATGGGGGGGGGGGCACCGAACTGATTCTTTCCCCCGGGTGAAATAATGTCTAGCTTCCACACTGGTACTGCCTATAAGAGTATCAGTACCAGCCGTTGTACTCTAATAGAGTAGAACAGCTAGTGGCTAGTGAAGGAGGCTTGGTTGGGGGAGTCTGGATGAAGTCCAGGGCCAAATTTGTGTCCCAGTCCAGTCCTGCTCTGGCCACATCTCCAACACTTTTCACCCTTGACAGGGTTCAATCATGGAGACCATATCAAGGACAACATACGTTGGAGGTGTGGTCAGGGGTAGAAGGTCTTTGCAGTGTGTTTTGTCATCTACCTGCTTACTTAATAAAACATTTTGGATGCTTAAGCCGGTATTGGTGTGCGGCCTGTCTCTTCAGTTTGAATGCCAAATGAAGAAAGAGTGGCCTCCTGGGCTCTAGCACCCGATGAGTCCTTGACATTGAGGGTAGAAGAAGTGGCTTCGGTAGTGGTGAGATGTCCTTGAGTTGACCAGTACAGAAAATAGCCTAACACTATAGCCCAGCCTTTCTCAAACGTTTTACTCCAGAGGAATCCTTTAAAAAAAAAAAATCAGGTCTCAGGGAATCCCTGGTAAGATTAGTCCATTTATTTGTTTTTTAATAAATTACATTATTTTTCTACACCTTGATTGAATTATCATTAGCTGCAACTCAAAGCCCCTAGGGGTACTCTTCCTTTTTTTCAAAAATCTATTCAGGGGTGTGCAGCGCCTGTAATCCACGCTATGTATCGCCATTTCTTTGTTAAAGTTTTTGATGATATTCATATTTTTTGAGATACACCTGTACATATCATTTTGTGTGTGTGTGTTTATTTGAATATTTGACTCTATGAATGGAGGAGGTGGACCTTTGAATTCATCTGCTCATCCTCCATTCATAGAGTATTTTTTATTGATGAAAGCTGTAGTACAGCTTCTTTGAATAGAGGAGGGAGGCGGGAAAGGGTGGGCACAGTATGCACTCTTGACGAGTACCTGCGAAAAGTCCAGCAGCTCTAATAACACCTGCAACATGGAAAGATTACTTCTAAGGCCCTGTACAAACGATCAGACATAAGACTTGTCTGATGGACCGTTTTCATCAGACAACTCTGAACTTGTCTGATGTGCGTACACACCATCGGACCAAAATCCGATCAGACCAGAACGCGGTGACGTAGAACACAACGATGTGCTAAAAAAACGAAGTTCAATGCTTCCAAGCATGCTTTGACTTGATTCTGAGCATGCGCAGGTTTTTGGTCCGATGCTTTTGTGTACTAACCATTGAACCTGTCCGACGGACATGTTCCATCAGACAGGTTTTAAAACTTTGGTCTGATGCAAAACGGTCTGATAGGCCGTACACACCATCAAACTGGTCCGATGAAACCGGTCTGCAGACCAGTTTCATCGGACATGTCCGATCCTGTGTACGCGGTGTGAGGGGCTAGCTCGGCAGCGGGTCTGTGCGATTCCCTGGAAGGGTTCAGCACACAGAAAAGAACTAGGCACAGCAGACCGTGGTAGGAGAAAACAAAAAAAAGTGCGGTTTTATTTTAAATACACCACAAAAAATTATGACAGAAAACAAAAGAAATAACAAAAATAAATCCTGGTCAACTTGACCTGCTTGCTACACACGCTGGTGTCCCTAACTACCAACTAGGTACAGCCTTGTGCTGCCCCAGTCCCTGACTCCCTGGAGTTTAAATGTTTTAGGAATAGCCACACAGGCTTTAGCTCACCGCACACAGCACAAAGCACTGACAGTCCACACAGGTCTGCCTCCAGCTTGGAGTGACACTCTATTCATGCTGGGAGCTTTTAAAAGAGGCCCTAACGAGCCCACCTGAAACAGCTGGGGTAATCAAGTCGTCCTAGCAGGACTCCCAGCACTCCCCCTAGAGATACAAAGTGGCATAAAGCCTGAATCTAGGAGAGATATACCTGTCCTCTTGGACGCAACCAGGGGATTTAACCTGCCTACTGTCACAGCGGCCTAAGAGGACAGAAGATTTTAACTAAGATAGCCAACACCAGCTCAAGGGACACTTTGCATCAGGGATGCAGATAAGGTTGTAGCACCTGCCCTCCTGTACAAGGCTCCATAAGTTCAACAGAGGGGCCCAGAGCAGCAGAAGTGGACACAATTTACTAGAACCTATTCCCTCGCTGTGTTTACAATGCCTCAGTTTGTGCATGAACAGGGAGCCTTTGTACAGAGCGCTTCCTGTTCATTCACTCTGTAGCTGAGGCTGCAGGGAAAGTATGGAGGAATCTGTGGCCTCAACATCTTTCTCTGTCTCAAAAGTGAGATGTTGGGTGTCTGTTTAGACCCCTGACCTTTCACCAACCCCCACAGGGTTGTTCAAAAAATGTAATAATTAAATAAGATTATAAATAAAATAAAACCGTAATTAAGAGCTCTTTCTCACAGGTATTTTAATTGCATGAATGAGTGGTTTGTTCATGTAGCTAAAACTGCCTGCTAGGCTTGGTTTGCCGTTCTTGTCAGCTAGGCTGATGTTTTCTAACATCAGCCCTGCTCTTCATTGAATGTAAGTACAGTGAAACTTAGGATTGCGAGTAACGCGGTTAACGAGAGTTTCATAATACGAGCACTTTTTTTTTTGAAAATCCTGACTCGGTTTACTAGTGTTGTCTCACAAAACAAGCAGGATTCAAGACACAGCGGTGTGCAGTACCTGAGGTGCGGGGGCGGCGGAGTCGAGCCAATCGGAGACGTTAGAAAATACTCAGAAAAACTCTCTGGCGCCCCCCACCTCTGGCCACATGCGGTATTGCATGCCATAGAAGTCAATGCAGTATGAATTATTTTCGTTTCCATTGACTTCTATGGGGAAACTTGCTTTGAAATGTGAGTGCTTTGGATTACGAGCATTCTCCTGGAACGGATTATGCTCGTAATCCAAGGTTCCACTGTACTGTCACTTGTGCCGCTCTTTAACCACTTAAGACCCGGACCAAAATGCTGCTAAATGACCTTGCCCCTTTTTGCGATTCGGCACTGCGTCGCTTTAACTGACAATTGCGCTGTCGTGCGACATGGCTCCCAAACAAAATTTGCGTCCTTTTCTTCCCACAAATAGAGCTTTCTTTTGGTGGTATTTGATCGCCTCTGCGATTTTTATTTTTTGCGCTATATATACAAAAATAGAGCGACATTTTTGAAAAAAAAATCTATATTTTTTACTTTTTGTTATAAGAAAAATCAAATAAACTACATTTTAGTCAATTATTTAGGCCAAAATTTATTTAGCCATATGTCTTTAGTAAAAAAAAAATCGCAATAAAAAAAAAATTAGCTACCTAGCGGGAACAGCGACACTAATACAGCGATAAGAAAAATGATCGCTTAGTGGCGCTGGCAATAGGGAGTGAAAGGGTTAACTAGGGTGGTGATCAAGGGGTTAAAACTTTATTAGGGGGAGTACGGGGGCTACCCTGAACCTAACACTAACTGACTGTCACACTGCTTGTCACACTGACACTAAATACAGTAATCATACATGTATGATTACTGCATTCAATGACACTGTGACAGGGGGGAGGGGGGGCAATCGGGGGGGGGGGGGGGGTTAATGTGCCTATATGTAGTGTGTGTCAGTGTAGTGTTAGTGCAGACTTACTGTGAGATGTGATCTCTCCTCAGCGGTGGTTGAAAAAAACGCCGAGTGGAGAGATCACATCGCTTCCTCCTTCCTGTGTTTACACAGGAGGAGGAAGTGACAGGGCGGGGGGCGCGAGGATTGTCTGAGAGCGATCCGGAGGGGGCGGACAAAAACGAATAGCCGCCCTCTCATCCCGGATCGCTCGGCCAGCAAAACGGACCACCGTATGTACGGGGGGGGGGGGTCCGATCGGACCTCCGAACCACCTCAAGGCACCAACGTATATATACGTTGATGTGCCTGTCGGTGCCATTCTGCCGACGTAAATGTACATGCGGCGGTCCTTAACTGGTTAAAAACAGTTGCTAAATTTAAGATTTATTTTATAACTGGGCAGGTATGTCTTGACACTAGATAGATATTGATACATTTTGCTAGTCCAGTCTAAGGAAAATGTGGCCGATGTATGATTATTAAACCAAGAATAGCATCCAACTTTCAAATACAACTTTTTTTTTTAGAGCTTTTTCCTTTTTTTCGGAGCTGCAGGTGCACTTTAAGGTCAGGCGAAAAGTTTCATAGCATATGGGAATGTTTAGTCTGACAATAACAGAGGTCAGCAGGCGTTCCGTAATTGCTTTACTATACCCAGCGCTAAGAAATGAATTTTTGTACGGAACACTTGATCTCCAAAATGTACTCACTTGTAAGAGAAGGAACTATTTTTACCCTTAATTGCTCCTTGAAGATTGGAACTATGGCGGGGTCTATGGCCTGCACAGTCTATTGAAGATGAAGAGTCTGCTTCTGAGGTCCCTGTTGCTTTGTTTTTTTCCCAGGCTTCAGCCACAGAGTTCAGAAAGTTCACAGTCATTATCCACGTTGATAGCAAGTCAGCAGGAACAGAGAGACGCTCTCCAGCAGATGAACCAGAGGCTGAAGACTTTGGAAAGGATGATTCGTCTCAGCCTGCAGGCTAAAGCTCCACCAGGTAACAGGATTAGAGGGTGACAAAGGCTATGTGTCCATCTCATAGGTTCACACTTTAGAAACTGCATTCCGGGAAACAAAAACATAAAAATACTGCCCTGTTTGGCTCAGTTTTCTCAGTTCATTAAAAAAAAATTATATCTGTGAAAAAAGCTGGCTTTTGAACCCCATCACATACATAGTGCCTGCTAACATGGGCCCCATATGCCAAGTGGACCCATCAGGCAGTTGCAGGTGCAGGCTGGATGATCACCATATGAGAAGACGCCCCCTTACTGCCAATCATTGGGGTTGCTCTATAGGGAGACCAGACCCAGATAAGCTTTCTTATGCCCTGTACACACGATCAGAATTTCCGATGGAATTTTCCGTCGGAATTCCGTTCAAGCTGTCTTGCATACACACTGTCAGACCAAATTCCGACCGTCCAAAACGCAGTGACGTAAAACACTACGACGAGCCAAGAAAATTTAAGTTCATTGCTTCCGAGCATAGGTCGACTTGATTCTGAGCATACATGTTTTTTTCACACAGACGATCGGAATTTCCATCGGAAAAAAATAAAATATGTTCTATTTCTAAACTCCGACGGAAAAGAGTCAGACGGGCCCACAAACGGTCGGAATATCCGATGAAAAAATTCCATCTGACATTTTTATTGGAAATTCCGATTGTGTGTACAAGGCATTAGGGTCCGTTCACACCTATGGCAGCTCTTGCTGCCTTCTCCACCACTGATTTTACAAAGGTCAATTGACAGGTAGTTGGGTAGGCGAATTGTTGCCTTTTTATCATCTGTTCTATCGTGGCAAAGCATCCACCGTCATGCTGCAACTGCATGAATTGCAGGGTGGTTGTGGCATAGCCCTATTAATTTCATTGGGTCTCGTTCGGCTGTGGTACTGCCCACTGAACACAACACCAGATGTAATTATTTCTGCAGCAACAAAGCTTTGTTTGGTATGTGTACAACCCCCCCTGGCTCTGACTGCAGCATAAGGGGGCAGTAAAACTGTGTATTGGCCACCTATCCCCCCCGCCGACCACCCATGTAAACCAGTCTATAAAGAGGAACTTCCCAACCCTCTTCTCTTGATTGCTGGTTGTCCTACAAAAACCTCCTCCCACATCCAGCAAATCCAGCGTTGTCTGGTGTAACAAGCAAAGTACCACACTGCTATCTTCTATACTGATGTCAGCAGGGGGATGATTGTCTCTCTAGGTTCTTGCCCCTTGGGATGGATAATGCAAGTATCCCAGGAGCCTTCAGGAAGAGGGGTGGAGGTGGGTGGAGTCGTCATTCTTGGGCCTAGGCAAGAAAGCCAAAAAAAGTTTGGGTTGGACTAATAGAATAGACAGGAATTGTGTGATTGCAGGCTGTTGTCAGAAAATCCGACCATTTGTATGCTCTATCGGACAACTGTTGTCGGATTTTCCGACAACAAATGTGGGATAGCATGCTTTAAAATTTTCTGACAACAAAATGTGTGCTGTTGGATTATCCGATCGTGTGTACAGAAGTCCTTCGAAAAAAAAATCCAAAGTGCAAACACGCATTCTCAGAAGCAATGCTAACCATAATACAACATTAGCAGAAGTTGCCCAAAGGGTGGCGCTAAAGAGCTGAAAAACCACGTAATTTCATTTTTGTTGGTTGACAATTCTTTCCCGTTTGTATGCAAGACAAGTTCATGACCAACGCCTTTCAGACAAAAGTCCTAGGCTTTGTCTGCGGACAAGTCTGATTGGCTTTAGAAAGGCTACAAGACAGTTTTGCACTCACAGTTTTCATTCATAGCCCTAAGCTCATTTACCTCCACAGTAGAGCCCAGGGCCAATTAATGTCAGGACCCTTACCTGTAATCCGTCATGTTGAAGTACTTTGGTTGTTAAGTGAGACAAAGTTGCTGTCAGAGATATTCATGGAATTGAAGAGTTATCTGTGGCAGTACCTTCCCTAACACCCTGCCCAGCATGGCACATCTAGTTTCCGATAAGGGCGCAGACATTCAACAGCCCTCAGTTATTTATGAATGAACCAAGAGTTGTTAATCACTAAATGGCACCCAGATCCATAGTAAGTGGAGAGAGCATTATAGTCAAATAGAATGTATTTTAGTATAGTCAAAAGGAAACAATATAAAGAATAAACGTAGGGCAACGCCAGAAGTTGGAGCAGTTTTATTGCTGTGAGCTACAGAGATTGTGCTAATCCAACTTTAAAGCTTTTTAAGAAAGGAAGCAATCCGTCCTAACACAACAGCATGAAATCAAAGATGACTGGCTAAAATGCAGGAAATCAATTGTGTCAAACGTCACCGAGATCTAAGAGAATAAAGAATTTATATTAAGCCTCTCTAGGCTGATGGAAAAACATCAATGTCATAAAAGCAGACAAGTAACTTTTAACGCCATTTAATTATTTGTTTAAACACGCCGAGGATAATGAAGAGCACCTGTCATTTTGGTTCTTATGCCGCGTACACACAATCATTTTTTGTGATGAAAAAAAACGACGTTTTCTGTGAAGTAAAAAACGACGTTTTTGAAACGTCACTTTTCAAAGACAATTTTGCATACACACCATCGTTTTTTCACAAAAAGCGAGGTTACGTTCACCACTCTTTTCCATTAAAGCTCGCTTCATAACTAGCTTCTGGGCATGCGCGGGTTGAATAACGTCGTTTTGAACGATGTTTTTGCTACACACGGTGACTTTTTGTGAAACAAAAAACGACGTTTTGAAAAACGACACAAAAAATTCAAACATGTTGGAATTTTTTTTTGGTCGTTTTTTTTAAGACAAAAAACGACGTTTTGCCCACACACGATCAATTTAAATGACGTTTTAAAAAACGTCGTTTTTTTTCATCGCAAAAAACGACCGTGTGTACGCGGCATAATAGTATGTTGCTAAGTAGGGAAGGGAAGATGGAACTAAACGTATTTTAAATTGTAAACGTTTTTAATATATTTTAAAAGCGATTATTATAATCCACACCTCATATGTTGGTAAAGGGAAACTATTATGATTTTTGTCAACTTTATTATATTATTTTTAAAGTATTTAGCAGTCTATAGACTGATCTTTTAGGCTATATTTTCATGAATTGGATCCAATCTTTGGTTTACAGCTAATATTTATTCTGGAATCACACTGTTACATTGGTGTAATATGTTAGTGCATCATAGAGCCGCATCATAGAGCCTTTTCATATTAACCACTTCAGACCCGCGCTATTGACAATATACGTCAACAGCGCGGACCTGAGGCGCCAACTAGACGTCTTTGGACGTGATTTTTGTGCATTACCCGCGCGCGCCACTGGGTGACGCTCGGCGGGTAAACACTGCCCCGCCGCATTGCTGGGGATCCGATGCATGTACCTGGCGGCTGCGATGTCCGTCGGGTACATGCGATCGGCGGGAAAACGAGCAGATGACAGCAGGGACCTGGAGCACTGTGTGTAAACACAGAGCTCCACGTGCTGTCAGAGGAGAGGAGACCGATCTGTGTCTCTTGTACATAGGGACACAGCATCGGTCACCTCCCCCAGTCACCCCCCACACAGTTAGAACACACCCAGGATACACATTTAACCCCTTCCTCACCCCCTAGTGTTAACCCCTTCCCTGCCAGTCACATTTATACAGTAATTAGTGCCATTTTTTAGCATCGATCGCTGTATAAATGTGAATGGTCCCAAATTTGTGTCAAAAGTGTCCGATATGTCCGCCGCAATATCGCTGCCAGTACTAGTAAAAAAAAATAATAAAAAAAATCATAATTCTGTTCCCTATTTTGTAGGCGCTATAACTTTTGCGCAAACCAGTCGCTTATTGCGATTTTTTTTATTTTTTTTTACAAAAATATGTCAAAATACGTATCGGCCTTAACTGTGAAAAAAAATAGTTAAAAAAAAAAAAATGGATATTTATTATAGCAACAAGTAAAAAAAAAATATATATTTTTTTTAAATTGTCGCTCTTTTTTTGTTTATAGCGCAAAAAATAAAAACCGCAGAGGTGATCAAATACCACCAAAATAAAGCTCTAAATTTTGTTTGGGAGCCATGTCGCACGACCGCGCAAATGTCAGTTAAAGCGACGCAGTATATACGCTACGCCGCCGCAATTTAGAGAGGCAAGTGCTGTATTCACAAAGCACTTGCTCCCTAAGTTAAGGTGGCGTAGCGTAAATGGGCCGGCGTAAGCCTAATTCAAAGTAGGTGGAAGGTGGGCGTGATACATGTTAACGCACCGTGACCCCATGCAAATGATGGGCCGTCCGTAGACGTATCACAGTGCGCATGCTCAGAATCACGTCGGATAGAACACTGCCTACGACGTGAACGTAACTTATACGCTCAGCCCCGTTTACGTACGACTTACGTAAACGACTTAAACACGACGGCTGTTCCGACGTCCATATCTTTGCATGGGATGCGCCACCTTTTTGGTGGTTTATCTTTACGCCGGAAAAACGTCTTACGTAAACGGCGTAGATTACTGCGTCGTGCGTACGTACGTTTGTGAATCGGCGTATCTTGCTCATTTGAATATTTAACATGGGAACGCCGAATGCTTCCAGCGTAACTATGAGCCCAAGATACGCCAGCGTAGGCAAGTTACGTCAGGCAGCTGAAGCCTTGTTTTACGGCGTATCTAGCTTTGTGAATAGGCGTAAAAGTACGACGGCGCACATTTGTACTTACATAGTTACATAGTTACATAGTTAGTCATAGTTAGTCAGGTTGAAAAAAGACACAAGTCCATCCAGTTCGCACACAGTTGATCCAGAGGAAGGCAAAAAACCCCAGCAGAGCATGATCCAATTTGCTACCGGAGGGGAAAAAATTCCTTCCTGATCCCCCGAGAGGCAATCGGATTTACCCCGGATCAACTTTACCTACAGAACTTAGTACTCAGTTATATTATGTGTATTTAGGAAAGAATCCAGGCCCTTCTTAAAGCAATCTACTGAGCTGGCCAGAACCACCTCTGGAGGGAGTCTGTTCCACATTTTCACAGCTCTTACTGTGAAGAAACCTTTCCGTATTTGGAGGTGAAATCTCTTTTCCTCCAGACGTAAAGAGTGCCCCCTTGTCCTCAGCGTTGACCTTAAAGTGAATAACTCAACACCAAGTTCACTATATGGACCTCTTATATATTTGTACATGTTGATCATATCCCCCCTTATTCTCCTCTTCTCAAGAGTGAATAAGTTCAGTTCCTCTAATCTTTCCTCATAGCTGAGCTCCTCCATGCCTCTTATCAGTTTAGTTGCCCTTCTCTGCACTTTCTCCAGTTCTCCGATATCCTTTTTGAGAACTGGTGCCCAAAACTGGACTGCATATTCCAGATGAGGTCTTACTAATGATTTGTACAGGGGCAAATTGATATCTCTATCTCTGGAGTCCATACCTCTCTTAATACAAGAAAGGACTTTGCTCGCTTTGGAAACCGCAGCTTGGCATTGCATGCCATTATTGAGCTTATGATCAACTAAAACCCCCAGATCCTTCTCCACTACAGATCCCCCCAGTTGAACTCCCCCTAGCATGTATGATGCATGCATATTCTTAGCCCCCAAGTGCATAACTTACGACGGCGTATCGGCGTACACTAAAACAATTCTCCTAAACAGTTGCTCAGCACTATACATGGCAGCGCACTACCACATGTTACATTCCCGAAAATGGGTCAGGTGCTGTTTTGACCATGCATTGGTGTGTTCTCTTTTTTGGCTGGAAAGGGATAGAACTTTTGCTTTGTTTGTTTTTTTTTTTTTTTCTTTTTTACAGTATTTGTTTCTAGACATATTTTGTTTCGGAATTTTGATTTCGTCCGAAAAATAAATGTATTTAGTTATTCCCAAATTCGTTTTTATTTATTTTGTTTCGTTATAAAATGCATTTGTCAGAAAATCTAAATTAATTAAGGTCAAATCTGTCAATTGAGGGCTTATAGTGTCTGTCGAAAGTTCTAAGAAGATTTGACGGAGCAGCTAAACTGTACGACCTCGCAATCATACATTTCCGGTCGAATGTTCCACCTACAAGCTATAGTAGAATTCTAATGTTGTATGACACTAGTAATAATTATATTTATGAATTATTATTACTAGTCAACTAGGGTTCAAATTTTTCTATAGCCTATGGGTGGAGCATTTGACCGGAAATGTACGATTGCGGCATCTTAGGCCGGTTCACCACTGAAGTGGCCTGATGGTCTGATGTGCGTACACACCATCAGTCCAAAATCCGATCGGGTCAGAACGTGGTGATGTAGAACACAAGGACGTGCTGAAAAAACTAAGTTCAATGCTTCCAAGCATGCGTCGACTTCATTCTGAGCATGCGCAGGTTTTTGGTCCGATGCTTTTGCGTACTAACCATCGGTTTGGACCGATAGTCAGGCGTCCATCGGTCAGATTTTAAAGCAAGTTTTAAAACTTTGGTCCAACGGACGACATCCGATGGACGGTACACACAATCAGTTCGGACCGATAAAACTGGTCTTAAGGCCAGTTTCATCGGTCCAAACTGATCGTGTGTATGCGGCCTTACAATTTAGCTGCTTGTCGAATCTTCTTAGAACTTTCCACAGACACCA
Source organism: Rana kukunoris (assembly GCA_029574335.1). NCBI lineage: Eukaryota > Metazoa > Chordata > Amphibia > Anura > Ranidae > Rana > Rana kukunoris. Next base: position 452,712,637 of record CM056053.1, read on the forward strand.
TAATCCTTCAATAACAGATTTGCCGTTTGTATGTTTTTCGCTGCTTCGTCGAATCTTCGCCGTTCATGTCGAATGGTCTACCCCAACACTGTGGGCCAGATTCTCGTAGATGCGCGCCTAATTATGCAGGCGTTGCGCATCTCAGATGCACTACGCCGACGTAACACGGAGTGGCAAGTACCGTATTCCCTAAGTAAATGCACTCCAAAATGCGCCTGCGTCGGGTAAAACCATCGGCGTAATCCGGCGCAACTCCAAAGTAGGAGGGAAGTGGGCGTGTTGCATTGTAATGAAGCGTGACCCCATGCAAATGCAGGCCGGGACGAACGGAGCATGCGCCGTGACGTGGATGACCCGCGCCATGACGTGGTTGACCCGCGCCGTGACGTGGATGCCTTCTGCGCATGCGCAAAGCCTCCCTACGATTCGCCGGCGCAGGGTATATAATGCGCCCACACATGCGCCCGTGCAGCGCAAACGTCTCCCATTTTTTTGATAGTGACGGCCAAAGTTTGTGCTGGACAAGATGACAACTGCTGTTAAGGAGAGGAGGAAGAAAAATTTCTCCCCAGAGGAGAGGGCCATTGTCGTGAGGGCAATGGAGAAATATGACTCGCGGCTCCATGGTGCTGACAGTGCCCGGACCAGCAAGTCCCGGAGGGATCAGATCTTAATGAAGGTCGCGTGCCAGGTCAATGCCCTCTCTCATGAGGTCCGGACACCGCAGGACATTCAAAAGAAAATGAATGACCTGCGGCGTCTCGTGAAGGGCAAGCTGGCTTCCATAGCTCGGCATGCCAGGGGCACTGGAGGGGGCCCACCCTGCAACGTCCGCCTGACTGAGGAGGAGAAGGTGGTTGCCCGCTGCCTGCAGACGGAGCAGGTTGAGGGAGTTGGGGGCTATGAGTCACAAAAGCCAGCCCTGAGGACAGGTAAGTGTGTTTTATATTCTATCTATTGTGTACATGTATGGGGGTGAAAGGAACATGTGCCAAGTGTGTGGGTCCACCAACATGGGCATCTTTTGTGTCATCCACAGATGTGCAGGAGGGAGCGGGGCCATCTGTTGATGCCAGGGCCCGTCAGGATCCATCCCCCGAAGATCCAGTCCCTATGGCTGCCCCCCTGGAACAGGACTTGGAGGGAAGTGGGCACACCTCAATGGAGGAGGTGGTTGAGGAGGGTGTCGTAGTCCAGGACCAGGACCTGTATGTTGTTGTGGAGGAGGATGATGGGTTGCCTGGACCAGCCCAGGCTATCCCTCCATCTTTAGCGAACCCCTCAGTGTCCCCCTCCAACCTCTCCAGTCCCTCTGTTTCCCCCCCCTCATCTCCGGCCCCTCAACATCCTCCCCTTATGCCCGGTCCCCTGCCACTCCCCGGAAGGCAACGTGCAAGACCAGGGGTGTATCCAAGGTCCTGCCGGAACAGCTGGCCAGACAGCAGGACCAGCAAAATCGGCACCTGTCAGAGGTCGTGGAGGGGATGAGGCGCCTGGCCGACAGCCTGGCATCCTCGGGACACATTACAGATGCCATCCAAGATCTTGCTGTCAACAGCGCAGCAACGCTGACCAGCCTGGGGGAGATGCAGGCAAACACCTCCGACCTTGTGGGGGAGGTTCATGCCCTGCGCCTTGCTGTCGAGGAGCAGACTGCTGTGCAGACCCGCATAGCGGTTGCCCTGGAGGGCATGCAGGCAGCCAGGGAGGGACGTGGGGATGCTCCTCCTCCATCTGCTACCCCCCCACCTGTGGCTGCCCCCAGGCAAGTGAGGGGCAGGAGCCGTGGCACCAGGCGGAGCCCCCGCCAGGCCCATTAATTTTTTGATTTCTTATTATTTTTCTCAGGATAAGAGGTTTTTTTTATTTTTATATTATGCTCTGGATAAGAGCTTTTTTATTTTTATATTATGCTCTGGATAAGAGCTTTTTTATTTTTATATTATGCTCTGGATAAGAGCTTTTTTATTTGTGTATTATGCTCTGGATAAGAGCTTTTTTATTTTTATATTATGCTCTGGATAAGAGCTTTTTTACTTTTATATTATGCTCTGGATAAGAGCTTTTTTATTTAATTTTTGGATACTGCACACGGTGCAGTGTGAATGGTGTGTGAATGTGAGGGGGTGGCACTCCTGCCAGTAAGGGGTGTCACCCTCGGCCGTTGGGGAGAAGTTATCCCCACGGCTGTGTGAATGGTGTATGAATGGACAGCAACATCATTGGGGCCTTGACGTGGCGTTGCTGCTCCCAAGTCCTACATGCTGGACTTGGGCTAATCCAATGTGATGTGGATGTGGGGTGTGTGTGCTAGGGACCACAGTGGTGTACACGCGTGCATTGTCTGTGTGCCATGCTGTATGTGTGTGTTTAACGGTCAAAGATTCGTAACACGAGGCAACTCCTGACTGCTCTTCCATCAGATGACGGGGTTTCCTCTGGCGGGGGGGGGCTGTGTGGTTGGGGGGGTCAGGTCATCACGTAGGGCAATCTGCAGGCCCTTTCTCATGGCAAAGTTGTGCTGAATGCAACATGCACCAATGATCTGACCCACAAAGTTGGGGGAATACAATAGGGCTCCCCCAGACTTATCCAGGCATCGGAAACGGGACTTCAGGAGGCCAAATGTGCGCTCCACCACTGCACGAGTTTTGATATGTGCTTCATTGTATCTTCTCTCTCCTCTGGTTTGGGGGTTCTGGAAAGGAGTCATGAGATGGGGTCCCAGTACATATGCAGAGTCACATGTAAGGGAAAAGACAGGAGGATGTTAGTCATGCATGTGCCCCTTGTGATGTCAGCATCATTGGGGGGGGCAGTCATGCCTGCCACCCATGTCACTCACCAACCAGCCAGCTGTCCCCATACATGTCCTGCTCAAAATCTTCTGGGATGTTGCTTTGACGGTAGATGTAGCTGTCATGGCTGGACCCGGGGTCTTTGGCACGGACGTGCCATATGAGGTATTTGGCATCGGCTATCACCTGTACGTTGATGGAATGCCAATGCTTCCGATTGCGGTAAATGTGCTCTGTAGCACTGGGGGGCTGGAGTGCCACATGTGTGCAATCAATGGCCCTGATGGTGCGTGGGAATCCGTCAATTCTGTAGAAATCTGTCATTGCCTTCTGCCGCAGGTGCACAGTGGTGGGTCTGATGAACTGGTTGGACATGCGTCTGAGGATTGCATGGACAACCTGGTGCACACATCTGCTTATGCTGGTTTGTGACATCCCAGCCACCACTCCACTTGTACGCTGGAATGAACCACTGGCCAGGAAATGGAGTGTTGCCAGTACCTTCACCAGTGGCTGCAGTGCATGTGAGCGGTGTGTCTGGCTGGTGATGTCATCCTGCAGGGCTGTGGTTATTTCCAGGATGGCAGCAGGGCTGAATCTGAAGATGCGATACACCTCCTCATCACCCATGCCAAAGAGCCTCATGCGCGCTCGGTAGATCCTCTCACGTGCCCCCCTCCTCCTACTCCTCCTTCTATGCTCCTCTTCCTCTGCATACATTAGTAGTGATAAGACCATGGCTGCCCCTGGCATGTTGGCATACGAATGTGTTGTCCAGTAAGTGTGATTGCTCAGCTCGTCCGTTATGGTGCTGCTGTAGTTGCTCTCCAGCTGACTTGCACACGGTCTTGAGCAAAGTTACCCGTGCTTTTATGAGGGGTATGTTTACTCAAGGCTTTCGAGTTACGCGCACCACGAGTAGCCAACGCCGAAAGCGCGTAGTTTCGGGAATCCGCGCATCTCCCTCATTTGCATATTTGCATGCTAATTCAATGGGAACTGAATATTTTCGATGCCTAACTATGCGCCTAGGCCGCGCTAGCTTAAAGCATTTTCGCCGCCCAGACGGAAATTTTTTACTCGCGTATGTGGTTCTGTGTTTACCACGCATCGATACACAGGCGCACATTTACAATTACGCCGCGCATATCCATTTACGCAGGCGTAGCGCCGCTGAGAATCTGGCCCTGTGTCTATAATGTCGAATCTTTCCTCTCTATGTAGAATAATCTTGGGCGTTAGGTTAGGCACTCTTGACCGCAGATTTGATATACACAGATTGCTATTGTCAGCGTCATGTTGAATCTTCTATCCATCGAACTGTTGTAGCAACGAAAACAAAAATAAATAATTTTTTATGTCGGATATTTCGGATTTTGGATTCTTTTTTTTTTTTTTTAAAGTGTATTTTTGTGCGTGAACTCGAGAGAGAGGAGCCAGACTGCAGGAGTTGGGAGTAGGCAGACCCTCCCCCCGGAGGCAATCGCCATCCTTCTCCATGCCCCTGGTGGCAATGGCGGGTGTGAAGGGGGGCCTCCCACTCACCCCGCCCTACCTGCTCCTCTTGGGAGCCCAACTGGGGCCCAACGGCACCCCAATGGGGCAGAGGGACTCCCCCTATGAGGGAGTGAGGGGGCCTAGCCCACCCAGACAGCCCCGTAGGTCCTTCGCCTCTCTTTATTTTAGGAGACCGCATGGCCAAAGTGCGTGTGTTTTTAAACCAATTTTGTGTGCGTGCAAGTGTGGTGGTTTTTGTGGGGGGGGGGGGGGGGTGGGCGAACTAAGCACAGGCGTACCTTGCATAGCACACCCACCGGGAGCCGGGCTGAGACCACCAAACTCAATTCACATGTAGCCGAGACCGGGATCCGAACCCTTGGCTGCAGAGGTGAATGGCTTCTCAGCGCAGTGCCAATCACGTTGAGCCACCACAGCTCCCTCGGATTTTGGATTCTGCTAGTTCGTTTTCGTTTGTTAAAACGATAACGAAAATACTTGAAATTCAGACGAAAATGCATTTAGACTAAAACTAATGCACATGTCTATTTGTTTGTACTGGGGGGTAACAACGGGGGACACAGCCAGAATACGCAACAGAGTGGCACTTGGACCTCTTAGCAACAGAAAGTATGCCCAAACAATTGCTTTTGTTAAAAAAATGAGACCGGTTAACTAAATATACAACAGAAAGAAACTGGGAGGCTTCAGACTCACAGAAAAAAAATCTCAAGAACAAAACCCATTACAGAATCAGACATCTGATTTAGAGGTTCTAAAGAGTCAGCCATGCTTACTCATCCATCTGGGTTTTGCTAGGAGCTGTTGTCCATTGTGAATCTCTGAGATTTGGCAGACAGAGGAATGCATCCCCAAGCTGTGGATCAGCACACAGGCCTCGTACACACGACCGAGAAACTTGTCGTAAAAGAAACTTTGTTTTCCTCTACGAGTTCCTTGTCAGGCTTCCTTGTTGAGAATCTTGTCAAGCTTTCTTTGCATACACACTGTCAAGACAAAATCTCGTTGTTCTCAAATGTGGTGACGTACAACACGTACGACGGCACTATAAAGGGGAAGTTCGATTCCACTGGCGCCACCCTTGGGCCTGCTTTTACTAATCTCATGTTACTGCGTGTTAAGTAAAAGTTTGGTGAGAGACGATTTGTGCTTTTCAGTCTGTTAGGCCGCGTACACACGATCGGTCCATCCGATGAGAACGGTCCGACGGATGAAGCTGACTGATGGACTGATGTGCCTACACACCATCGGTTAATGATCCGAGCGTGTCAGAACGCGGTGACGTAAACACAACGACGTGCTGAAAAAAACTAAGTTCAATGCTTCCAAGCATGCGTCGACTTGATTCTGAGCATGCGCGGCCCTTTAACCAATGCTTTTGCATACTAACGACCGGTTTTGACCCATCGGTTAGCCATCCATCGGTTCAATTTTAAAGCAAGCCATCTGTTTTTTGACCAAAGGATAACGGACAGATGGGGCCTACACACGATTGGTTTGGACCGATGGAAACTGAACCTGAGTCCGTTTTCATCGGTTTGAACCGATCGTGTGTACGCGGCTTTACAGCGTGACGATTGTGCTATCTCCATTACGAACACTACTTTTACCAAAGGTGAGCTCCTGTCTCATACTTTATTCTGAGCATGCGCAGGTTTCTAAGCATACACACAAACGCGTTTCTCGTCGTAAACCAGCTCAACGAAAAACACAACGAGGAAATTGAGACTCCCGACGAGATCCACGGCAGTTTTCTTAGATGAAAAACGAACACACAACCGTTTTCCTCGGCAAAAAAGCTCTGCCACCAAGTTTCTTGATGGATTTTGTCGAGCAAAAGGGTTGTGTGTACGAGGCCTCACACTTGTGACCTAGTGTTCACTCTGCTGAATTTGATTTGCTTTCACATAGACTATATGCAACCGGAGAGAGACTGCTGTTTTTTTTTATTATTATTATTATATTTACTCTTGTCAGTTTTTTTCCTTTTTATATTATATACACATTGGGCCAGATTCACATAGACTTACGATGGCGTATCTACAGATACGCCGTCGTAAGTCCTAATGTGCGCCATCGTATCCCAGCGACTGATTCAATGAATCAGATACGCCGGGATTTTGCTAAGATAAATCTATAATGCCGTCGTATCTTAGTTGCATATTTACGCTGGCCGCTAGGTGGCGCTTCCATCGATTTACGTGTCGAATATGTAAATTAGAGAGATACCGCTACACCTTTTACGTCGTTTGTGTAAGCCGATTCGGAATGGGGCTGGGCGTAAGTTACTATCACGTCGTTTTCATTGACTATTTGCGACGTGATTTGGAGCATGCGCACTGGGATACGTTCACGGCCGGCGCATGCGCAGTTCGTTTGGCGCATCGTTTACGATGGGTCACGATTAGTTTACATACAACACTCAACCTACCTGCCCAACTACGTGCGGATATGCCGGCCCATTTACACTACGCCGCCGCAACTTACGGAGCAATTGCTTTGTGAATACAACACTTGCCTGTATAAGTTGCGGAGGCGTAGCGGAAATAGGATTCGCTATGCCCGCACAAAGATACGCTCTCCATCCTGAATCTGGCCCATTGTGTTTGAATTGAATTGTTTATATTTTTTGATTATGCACATACAGTTTTAAGAAATTTTGCTTATCCACACGTGTTACAGGTCAATCTAGACCACACACTTGTTTCCAATTTACCCCTTGTGTTCACATTGGGCAACATTATTGAGCATTATCTTTTATATCACTGTGGTTTTTCCCACCGTTTACATAGAATCAGCCTACCTTTACACTATCAATCACTTTTCATTCTTGGTATTCAGGGTTTCTCAGGTGCACCAGACTTAATTAATTGAATTGTCAGCGCTTCCCTTCAACTACACACAAATACTCAAGAAAGTGTACAGAAGGATTGCATTGAAGATCTAAAGGGTTAGGCGGCGTACACACGACCGAGGTTCTCGCTGGAAACCAGCGAGAACCTCGCTGGAAGCTGCATTCCAGCGAGGACCTCGGCCGTACACATGGCAGAGAACCTCGACGGGCAGAACACACCGTTCCGCCCGTCGAGGTTCTCTGCCGGCCGTCGAAATCGGCGACCCGCCCGTCGGGAATGGCAACCAGCCATTCATCCAGGCGGGCCGTCGAGCAAATAGAGAGCGTGATCTCTATTTCTGCTCGACGGGCTTCCCGACGGGAAGCTCGCCGAGAGCGTACACACGGCCGAGGTCCTCGCTGGAATGCAGCTTCCAGCGAGGTTCTCGCTGGTTTCCAGCGAGAACCTCGGTCGTGTGTACGCCGCCTCAGATTTAAAGGAATTGCTGAGATGAGTTGTTGCTGTGGGAGACTGGAACAGTAAGCTCTCATTGGAAACAGGTTTAGCCTGGGGTGAAGTCTCTGAACAGGAAGTACACTGCTTCAAAACTTAAAAAGAGGCATGGATCCCCAAAAGGAAGACGTTGTACAGAATCTTCACTTAGATAGATGTGATAATTCGGAATATCATACATCCAGACAAACAAATCCCAGAATCTAGAAAGAAATAGTCTAAATAATGTGATATGGTTGTGATAGGGTGACCATATTTCCAAACTACCATTCAGGGACACCCTCTGTTCCCAAAAATCAGCTTGTGCTGTAACGAATCACAGTACAGTGATTGGACACAAGAGGCAGGATTTATGATTTCTCCAATCACAAGCAGGGGGCGGGGATTGTGCTCCTCCGGGCATTCCCAGCCAGGACAAGTACGGTCAGTGAGTAAAGCAGTGACGTGGCGGCCTTTTGTGCGGGTATCAGATTGGCCCGGCGAGGTGGCTGTGTCCGTTTCATTCCGGGACACTGTATTGTCCTGGAATGAAGGTGCCCGGGACAGACCTGCAAAATGCAGGACTGTCCCGGGCAATCCAGGACACGTTGTCACCCTAGGTTGTGAAGGACGACTGCTGGATGAAAGGTTTGTTGCAGGAACTAATAAAACTTCTGAATCTAGGCAGGTGAACACAAATATATACTACCTATGGTCTAGATTCACATATAATATAATTTTCTGAGTAAGCAATCCAAAGCATACATGATTGCACCGCTCTGGACAGGAAAAAGATTTAATTTGGATTCATGTGTTATTGGAGTCTGGTTGTGCCACATCCAAAATTCTGCATACCATCTTAGGCTTGCCTCTGACCATTCTCTGCCTGCTTCCCTGGTACTGACCTCGGCCTGCTGCTTGACTTTGCTCTGCCTGATTTCCTGGTACTGACCTCAGCCGGCTACTGAATCTTGCTCAGCCTGCTCCTTGTCCACACTGCTGCTTCACCGTGTATGACACCGGCTCATCTTGACTAGGTCTCTGCCTGTGGCCATTACTTGCTACATGGCTACCGGCACCCGTGCTTCTTTGAGCATTGTACCTTCGTCATCGCATTCAAGGGCGCTTTGACCGGAGTCACAAGGGAAGCCCTCTTGTTAACTCAGCCTTCAACCAAGGTACACAACACAGAGTTTACACAGGTAGTAGATAAGTTGTTTTGGGGGCTGTAGCAAAGGCAAAAAGTTATTGTTGAATTTTTCAGTTTATCTATGCATTGGGAATGGGAGTTTAAAGTTAATTTGGGAGTTCCTTTCATAAAAACTAAAGATAAATTGTGTCCTCTAAATGTCTCTGTCAGGGTCATCGTCTGTGTTGGCCTGGGAGGACAGAAGCATGGAGTACAGTGGCAGTGTGTCAGTAGAGAGGTGAGTGTTAAGCTGAATTTATCATCCCTGTATTCCTTATATGTTGGGTGATTTTTGCATGTATCATTTCTCCACAGTGGTTGTAAACCTGTTAAATATTGTTTTACCCCAATGCATTCGCTGCATTAAGATGAAAAAAAAAAAATACTTACCTGGCTCCTTTTAATTCAGTGCTGTGCACGTCTGCAGCAGTGGGAGCCATTGGCTCCTGTTTTCAAGTCCAGCTCGGGAGCGTGGCCGCACATGTGCCCCCATAGCAAGTGGCTATGGGGGAACTGAGAGAAGAGGAGTGAACAGCGCGGCAGGGGACCACAGAAGCGGAGGTTCAGAGCCACTCTGTGCAATGCCATTGCAAAATATTTGACCTGCTTTATTACGAATATAGGTATCTTGACCCTGAGGTATCTTGATCCTGAGGTAAGACAACGTGAATGACCATTATAGAATACCCCAGGCTTGTTTAAAAGATCCCCTTGGAAAATAATTATTTTTCTGTTCGGCGCATAGGATTGTGGGAAAAGCCTTTCCTAAACAATTATCTGGTTTTCTATTCTTGATATGAAGATTCAGCAGTGCTGAAGACTAGATAAAACCTGTCAATTGGCATGTCAAATGCTCCCTTCTTAACTCCTCTGTATTTTCCCTTTTTGAAGATTTTTATTCACCAGTCATTTTGAATTTTTTCGATATGTTATACCTGTTAAAAATATCTATATTCAAGGTATCATTTCAAAAAATAGTTGGCTCCACTTTTGGTCTCCCCTCTTCAGTATGTCCATATGGTCCTTCTCACGTGTGTGCAATAAACTCTTGTTCTTTCTATCTTACCTTTAGGGAAGGTCACCCGGGAACAAACTATCCATCAAGAAGACAGAATGACGATGATTCGGAACCTAGTGTGATAGTGGATATTATTGGCCAAATAAGAGATATGCCATTGTGAATATATGGTGAGTGTCTCCAAAAGGCAGAATGCAGGATGGGGCAAAATGGTTCAGGGGCAGCCCGTCCATTAAGGGCACACGGGTTGTTTGCCACCCCCCACAAAAAAAAAACAGCTGCCACTGGGTTTGGGTATATCTTCGGTCTCAAATACATTTCAACGCTTTTCCCTCAATAGTCTAATAATAATTTTTTAGGGAATTGTGTTTTTTGTTTTATAAATGGCAGCAGAACGCCTTATTTATTCATTCATTTATTGTCCCACCAGTGACTTTTCTTTCTTTTTTGTTTTTCTTTCTGTCTAGATCAGGGGTCTCCAAACTTTCTAAGCAAAGGGCCAGTTTACTGTCCTTCAGGCTTTAGGAGGGCCAGACTAGGGCCGGTGGGAGTAGAAAATGTCCTGGTGTCCAGCGGGAGTAAACCATGCCATGGAGGAATAGGAATAGTGAATAGAATAGTGCCCCATTGTTGGTGTCAATAGAAAGAATATTGCCCCATCGTTGCCGTCAGTGGGAGAAATAGTGACCCATCCTTGCCATCAGTGGAAGAAATAGTGGCCCATCCTTGCCATCAGTGGGAGAAATAGTGTCCTATCCTTGCCATCAGTGGGAGAAATAGTGGCCCATCCTTGCCATCAGTGGGAGAAATAGTGGCCCACCATTGCCGTCAGTGGGAGAAATAGTGGCCCATCCTTGCCATCAGTGGGAGAAATAGTGGCCCACCATTGCCGTCAGTGGGAGAAATAGTGGCCCACCGTTGGTAACAATTGAAGGTATTGTGCCCTTTTGATAGTGCTCTATATGCCCCATTGTTGGTTTCAGTGGATGAAATAGTGCCCCAAGGGCCGGGTAAAGGCAAGCAAAGGGCCACATCTGGCCCCAGGGCCGCAGTTTGGAGACCTCTGGTCTAGATCATAAAACGTTGTGTTACCAACCCTTCTTCTTTAAATTCTCAATTATTCTAGGGCTTGTCTCTAACGATCATTAAGTGTGCATTCACACATACATATATATATATATATATTTCCTGGAACACTGTATACTGGAAATGTTTTTTGATTTTTTTTAAGCCTGTGCTAACCCTATTCCTTAATCTTTTTATCTGATTTCGTTCTCTGTCATGGTTGGGTTCAGAGGCTGTTTTTGGTACATACTGAAGGACTAAAAGCAAAATGAACTGGAGCAGCTGTGCATGGAGCTTAGAAAATGAATTACAGAAACTGATTGGTTGCCCTTCACATCTGCTCCAGATTTCTGGCAGCCCAAATTTTGATAAATTTCACTAGATGAATATGCAAGCAGGGTTAAAATAAACCCAATTACTAAAATCCCATATCAATTTTAACATGGAGTTATTTGCAGCTTTCATTAAAATAATACCTGGTTATTCTGTCGTAAAGGTCTTTGCTTGGTCAATTTCTGTTAAGGGGTGACAACTGTGCTTCTTTGTTGTCATCCTGCCACACACATACCTGGTGCAGACTACAAGCAACTTTGCCAACACACATTGCTCCTGCTCGGTGGGTGCCCGCGCTCCCTTTTTGGCTTGGTACATAAGGGTATATCAGCAATATCAGCAATGTGAGGAGATGGAAAAGAAAAATGGCCTCATAGCGTAATCTCGTTTTTAAAAATATAAAAAATATTTATTACAGCTATTGCACTTACATGTAGCTGAAATAACAAACGCTTGTAAATACAAGTGAGGCGGCAGTGGAGTCCCCCCATAAAAGACACAAAATGATTGTAGTTCTGTATTCAATAATGCATCATTAAATGTAATTTTTAAATACAAGCAGTGTAAGTACTTGAGTTTCACCTGGCATCAGCCTCTTGCAGTTCAACATTCAGCAGGGCTGGAATGTGAGAGGTAAAAGCGGCGCATGGAGCCAATCGTTTAATTTACTGACAAGGAACATTCTGTTAGGAGGAGAAACTAGAATCACAGATAAGCTCTTCAGTGTGCTGCTTCTCCTTTCACTGTCCAGTCACAGGCTCGGGAAGGTCCGGGACAACCTGGGCTTAGAAGCAATGGACTGAATGACCCCATAAAGAATAATCGTAAACTTAAAAATAGATTACATCTATTATGGCTTTTTTTCAGGGGGAACTTGGTGGAACTCAGTTCCACCACCTCTGGCTCAGACACTTGGGTGGGGGGCATGTTTACCACAATCACTTGTAAACACAGAAGTCCGGTTCTGTAACCCCCCTGAACTCTGCACTCTGTATGTAATGCAATGCTGGTATTTACTGCCCCTTTAAGACTCTCCACTGTTCGTGAAATTTTACTGACCACACCCACTATTTGATGTGATTTGGAGGGATGTGTGTGGGTGGAGGGGTCTTGGTGGGTCGTGGTTGAGTTCCAGCACTTATTGTTTGAGAAAAAAAGGCCTGCATCTACATGAAAATAGGATGCAAATAACCCATCTCTATGAAAACAGGTTGCAAATAACTATATCATGACTACAGTTAATTTTTTGACATACAATGTGCGAGGAGGGCTGAATACACCAACAAAAAGGCATAAAATCCCCCCCGTCTTTAGAGATAGCTTAGAAGATCATTGCTTTCAGTGGTTACTTATCTGAGAGTCAAAATTTGCTCATTGCTCGAGGAACCCCAACATCTTCTGGAGGAACCCTAGGGTTCCACAGATCCCTGGTTGAGAAAGACTGCTCCAATATCTACACCATAACACATGTATAGGCTAGCATGGTTCAATTTACAAAATAGGCTCTTGCAAGGATATTTTTAGAGGTAACAGGTACATTGTTGTAATATCTAAGGAACATCAGCTCAATCAGACCTTTTCTCAGAATATAATCAACAGTAAAACAAAAGTGCTGATATGAAAGGCAGACTTCACCCCGGAACACAGAAATTTTATCGTCTGCTGTAGCTGGCAGATTGCAATGTGTTTTCTTTTTATGGGCCAGGAAATGAGTCAGTTCATTACAGTACAGTCTACATGGTCATTAATTAGATTGCAATCATTTATTGGGCGCCTTGTGTTCATCTACAGCAATATCTATTTATCTATCTATATTATCATTCTATCCAGGACTTTTCTTCACAGAAAATAGGTACAGAAACTCAACCACAACCCCCCCCCCCCCCCCCCGCCCAAAACCCCCCACACATACACCCTCTAAACCGCATCAAATTGTGGTTGTGGTCAAATTTCACTAACAGTGGGAGGGTCTTAAAAGGGGCTGGATTCGGGGAGATCATCATGTGGGGGTATGGGCATCTGCACTGTACAATGGGCACCTGCATATCCCTTGCCTCCATCTTGCACTCAAACTGACACTTGTAAACCCAGAAGCCGGACTTCTGGGTTTACAAGCGATAGAGGTGAACAGGAAGCAGAGGACCTGAGCCAGAGGTGATGGAACTGAGTTCCACCAAGTTCCAGCTGAAAAAAATCCCTGATTCTATCTATGTATCTATAACTCCTCTTCTTTCCCCTGGTGCATTATTTGAGCATCACCAGCTCAGGGCTCTGGGCTTATGATAGCCTGAAGCTTCTTAGCTCCTGGACCTCGTCAGGATAGATACTCCATTCCACGCTTCGCTGTGTGACTTCTCCCACCGCCTGGAGAGCTCCTCCCCGTCCTTCGCTCATTTGGTGAGCCTGAGTCCTCCCCGCCTCCCTACATGTCTGCGTCTCAGTCAATCAGTGAGTGCTGTCTCAGCTGCCCTGCCTTCTGCAATGTCTCTGTGTGTGTCCTGACCCGCGGCCGAACGAAAATCACGCCAGGCAGTGCGCACCGCACACAGTAGTGACGACAAGGTGAGGGCCCCCCCGGACTGACAGAATTACAGGGCCCAGTCGCAACTGCGACTGTTGCAACCATGAAAATTCCGCCACTGACCTCGTGCCTTGCCTTCTCCCCGATAACTCCTTAATAGACGACCTCCATGACTGCAGCCTGCTTTGACCTCATGCCTGGATATGGACCACTCTACTGGCCACCCTCAGCCTTGATTCTTGCTTGGATAAGGGACAATGCCAGCTATTTGCCAGTCCTGATCTCAGCAAACCTGGCGTCCAACCAGTTGATAGCCCTGGTCACATCTGCATAGAGTACCTGCCTTAAAAATCTTCCACTTCCTGAGGCCATATGATACAGTATACAAACTCTTCCTTTCAGAAGGTTGTTTTGGAGCATCCTGTGAATATGGCGTTGCTCCTCAAGCCCATCCAAGTACCACTAGGCATACTGGCCTCAAAAGAAAGGCAGCCTCTATAGGTGAAACTCACATTAGCTCCACTTCTTTTGCAGAGCAGGATGTGAACTAGTAAACCTTATGCCGCGTACACACGATCGGAAATTCCGGCAAGAAAAGTCCCAAGTGAGCTTTTAGTCGGAAATTCCGACCGTGTGTAGGCTCCTTCTCAAATTTTCCGACAAGAAAAGTTCTTGGAGGAAATTCTGATCGTCTGTATGAAATTCCGATGCACCAAAAAACACTCATGCTCTGAAGCAAGTCGACGCATGTTCGGAAGCATTAAACTTCATTTTTCTCGGCTTGTCGTAGTGTTGTACGTCACCACATTCTTGATGGTCGGAATTTAGTGTGACCGTGTGTATGCATCATTTGAGCCAAGATTCCGTCGGAAAAAAATCCATGGTTTTCTTGACGGATTTTCCAAACGCATTACACTTGTCACAAAAAATTTTACTTTTTCCGTTTCAGATTTTTTAACAATGCTACCATGGTAAATGGATTAAGGTGACTGAGTTGCTTGTATGGGAATACATTTTGGGGTATGATGTTAACACTCAACTTAACTGAGAATGCCACTTGGATGATGGGTGAACATGTTCAACATTACTAAACAAGTCCATTTTATTAGACTAACTGTACCGTGGCCTGGATAAATGAGACACTTCACAGGTAATAGTGAGACTGCTTAAAGGGGTTGTAAAGGTAAAAAAATATGTTTTCCTAAATAGCTTCCTTTACCTTAGTGCAGTCCTCCTTCACTTACCTCATCCTTCCATTTTGCTTTTAAATGTCCTTATTTCTTCTGAGAAATCCTAATTTCCTGTTCTTCTGTCTGTAACTCCACACAGTAATGCAAGGCTTTCTCTTTTTCCTGGTGTGAAGTGTTGTGCTTGCCCCCTCCCTTGAGGGGGCAGGGGGCGAGCAGGAGAGTCAGGACGCTCTCTACATTACAGATAGAGAAAGGAGCTGTGTGTTAGTGGTAGTGGCGGCTGGTGCTGAAAATATTTGGGGAGGACCATCAAACGCAGCTACTGTGCCAATCAAACGCAGCCACTGTGCTCATTAAACTCAGCCACTGTGCCCATCAAACGCAGCCACTGCGCCATCAAACGCAGCCACTGTGCCATGCCATCAAACACAGCCACTGTGCCATCAATTATTACCACTGTGCCATCAATTGTCACCACTGTGCCATGCCATCAAACGCAGCTACTGTGCCATCAATTGTCACCACTGTGCCATGCCATCAAACGCAGCTACTGTGCCATCAATTGTCACCACTGTACCAGGCCAAATGCAGCCACTGTGTCATCAAACACAGCCACTGTGCCCATCAATTATCACCACTGTGCCATGCCAAACGCAGCCACTGTGCCATCAATTGTTACCACTGTGCCATCAGTTGTCACTACTGTGCCATGTTATCAAACGCAGCCACTGTGCCATCAATTGTCACCACTGTGCCCATCAATTGTCACCACTGTTCCATGCCAAACGCATCCCTCTATGGATGCACCGCCACTGGTTAGTGGGCGTCCTGACTCTCCTGCTCGCCCCCTCCCCCCTCAAGGGTGGGGGCGAGCATGACATCCCACACCAGAGAGAAAGCTTGGCATTACTGTGTGGAGTTACAGACAGAAGAACAGGAAGTGAGGATTTCTCAGAAGAAATAAGGACATTTAAAAGCAAAATGGAAGGATGAGGTAAGTGAAGGAGGACTGCACTAAGGTAAAGGAAGCTATTTAGGGGGGATTTTTTTTTACCTTTACAACCCCTTAAGTGGATACATCAAAGGCTGACCCTCCCATTCCTAAATCAGTTTATGAAGGGATGCAGTGATCTAAAAAATCTAAAAGTCATTATAAATACTTTCTAGCTGTATGGTTGTTTTTTTCTCAACAAAAATGTACTTATACTTAAATAGTATAGTAACAGCTGACTTTTTGTATTATTTATTTTTATAGACAGTTGTTCTTCAACAGAAAGCTTATTCCTTATCTGCTTTTGTTTTCTAGAATGATGAGCCCTTTTTACACAGAGGAAAGGAAATGAGCACTGTATTGTACTGTCTAACGATTGGAACAACAAAAAAAAAACAGAAGAGGTTTCACTTCTAGACACGTGTCGTGATCTCAAGACAAGAACGCTCATCTGCCCAGCACCGAGACTTGGAGTTGTGAATCCATATTTTACAAAAATAGTTTACATCGTTGCCTGATGTGGAAATCGACCAAAGAGGGATATTTTTAACATTTTATACTCTCAGAACTGACTGTTTTATTTTTTTTTATAAAAGTAATTATATATATATATATATATGTACATATTCTGTACCTGTAACAAGGTGTTAGACCCCTCAAAGGCTAGGTCCCACCTCGTGGGTACCAGGCTTGTCACTTCTAACTGGTTATATAATGATAGGGTGGGTGGTGTCAGTGATTGGAGTACAGCCCATGGAGTATGCGGTTAGGTATTCCCTGTCATGATGGGCTAATAAACATGCTGTGTCTTAGGGAATGAGAGCGACGGGAGGAATTAAGAGAAAGAAGCCAATAAAATGGAGCTTATTGCCACTTCGCTGGAGAAGTTAACAGTTACTTGTTTTGTTTCTTACTGGAATGATTGTAAATAAAGTTGGAGTTTCTTTAAGTGAACCTGACTGGACATTCTTCTGCTGTGTGAAGGGAAGATGAGGGGAGGGTAAGATTCTGGATGGCTTTGTTCAGTAACAAGGGTCAGGGCTGTCTTTAAGGCAGGGCAAAAGGGGAAGCTGCCCTGGGCCCTGTCATTGTTAAAGGGCCCAAAGCAGCTGCCTCATATTTGCCAACTATCTCAGTTTAAATTCCCTTGTCCCTTGAAGTTTTAGTCACGTGCTGTGTCCTGATATCTCAGTGTGAAGTGCTTCTACTAATACTGCCCAGCTCTGCCCAATTGTGTACAGATGACTCACCTGTAGACCCTGGGCCAGATTATCAGAGGCGATACGACGGTGTATCTCAGATACACCGTCGTATCTCAATGGGTATCTATGCGTGTGATTCTTAGGCCTCGTACACACGAGGCAATAGATTTGTTCAAATCTGTCCGTCCGACAGATTTGAACAAATCTGTCTGCTGGGATTTTGGTTTGCTCGCGTGTACACACGAGCAAACCAAAATCCCCGCCAGCAGAGAGCGCGCTGACGTGTCGGTGAAGTGGCGGTGACGTTGACGCCGCCACGTCACCGCACCAGGAAGTAAAACACTTCCGCGCATGCGCCGAATCCATTCGGCGGCGGTGCGGGACGACATGTCTGCTGGTAAGTGTACTAACCAGCAGACATGTCGGGCGGGCGGATTCCCACCCGATAGATTTCAAAGCATGCTTTGAAATCTGTCGGGTGGCCAAATCCGTCGGCTCGGCCGTAAACACGATCGAATCTGTCTGCTGAAACGGTCCAGCGGACAGATTTGATCGTGTGTACGAGGCCTTAGAATCACTTACGCATAGATACACTAAAAATCCGACAGGTGTAAAAGAATTACACCGTCGGATCGTAGATGTAATGACAACGCTGGCCGCTAGGTGGCCATAACGTTGTTGCAAATGAGCCTAATACGCCGATTCCCGAACGATTTTACGCCGCCCCGTCGAAGTTTACGTCGTTTCCGTAAGGTTTGCGCAGCGTAAAGATAAAGCAGCCCGAAGGTGGCGCATCCTATGTTAAGTATTGCCGTTGTTCCCACGTCGCCATTTGAAAATTTTACGTCGTTTGCGTAAGACGTCCGTGAATGGGGCTGGACGCCATTAACGTACACGTCTAAAACACTGACGTCCTTGCGACGTCATTTTGCGCAATGCACGTCGGGAAGTTTTTGGGACGGCGCATGCGCAGTACGTTCGGCGCGTGAACGCGCCTAATTTAAATGCTCTACGCCCCCTACCCGGCTCATTTGAATTACGCGGGCTTGCGCCGGGGGATTTTCGCTACGCCGCTGCAACTTTACAGGTAAGTGCTTTGAGAATAAAGCACTTGCTCTAGTACATTGCGGCGGCGTAGTGTAAATGCCTAACGCTACGCCGCCGGGGATTCTTTGAGAATCTGGCCCCCTGTGTTTACATGTAAATAATGAGAGCATTCATATTTAAATAGCTGAGGCCGGCGGCATTCATATGTAAATAAAGACGCCATTCATATGTATATCATGCCCCTCTGCAGTGAAGAGATGATGCGCTGCAACCTCTAGCAACCAATCAGTGAGCAGTATTACTGTACAGTAATTTCTAGCAACCAATCAACAAGAAGAAATCATGTGCTCTAACCTCTAGCAACCAATCAGTGAGCAGTATTACTGTACAGTAATCTCTAGCAACCAATCAACAAGAAGAAATCATGTGCTGTAACCTCTAGCAACCAATCAGTGAGCAGTATTACTGTACAGTAATCTCTAGCAACCAATCAACAAGAAGAAATAATGTGCTGTAACCTCTAGCAACTAATCAGTGAGCTGTAACGTGTGCTGTAACCTCTAGCAACCAGTCAGTAAGTGGTAATGATATGCTGTAACCTCTGCTAACTGATCGCAATCACTGCCTGAGCTGATACAGTAAACTGATTTTAATTCTAGCTGTTATGTATTGTATGTCTCAGAGCAGGTGGAGAGCAAAACTGCATGGGGGGGGGGGATTTTTTTGCCCAGGGTCCAATCAACCTAGGGTAGGTTTGCCGGGTTTCCTAAGATAAGATAAAATGAATGCTACAATGCAAACTCATGGCCTCAGAGTCCCACTCAGGCATAAAAGAATTCTTATCCTGATATATCTCTTATCTCCATCCCCTTCATAGAGTGCTTTCACATCCCACAGAGGATAAGAGGCAGTGTTGCTAGAGATAAGATGCTCAGGTTGTAGGAATGCAATATCCTTGTATCCTGCAGCAAGGAAGATGAACTGAATCAGTAAAACTCCAGCGAATGGGGCAATGCAATTATAAACAACTCAGCAACAAGTTGGATTAATTAACTTTCATTGGGATTCAATTAAAGTGTGTAACATGATTATGAGATCCCAACGCTGATTTGTATATAAAATGAACCTGTGTGTGAAATTGTAACGTGAACAAGCAGCAACAGGTAGCTGACAGCGCAAGAAAATAGCAAAGACCTGAAGGAGAATTTCGTTCCTTTAAATCGGTGCTGCAAAAAATTGGTGCAATTTGTACCTAATGCCGCGTACACACGACTGTTTTTCATGACGAGAAAAATGCAATTTTTTTAAATTGGTCGTTAAAAACGATTGTGTGTGGGCTCCCGAGCATTTTACTCAACGTGAAAAATTCCCATTAAAAATTTAGAACATGCTCTATTTTTTCTTGTCGTTTTTCACGTCGTTGTTTTTCTCATCGTGAAAAACAGTCGTGTGTAGGCTTTAACCACTTAAGACTAGAGATGTACAGAACTGTTCGCTGGCAAACATCGATTGTTCGCGTTCACCGCCGCGGGTGAACATATGCGATGTTCGATCTGCCCCCTATTCGTCATCTTTGAGCAAACTTTGACCCTGTACCTCACAGTCAGCAGACACATTTCAGCCAATCAGCAGCATACCCTCCCTCCCAGACCCTCCCACCTCCTGTACAGCATCCATTTTAGATTCATTCTGAATCTGCAGTCTTAGTGAGAGGAGGGACAGTGTAGCTGCTGCTGATTTAAAAGGGAAAGCTATAGCTAGGCCAGTGTATTCAGTGTCCACTCCAGTCCTGAAAGACTCATCTGATCTCTGCTATTAGGACAGCATCCTAACAGCACCCCAAAAAGCCTTTTTTAGGGCTAGTCCATCAGTCTGCTTTTTTTCCCTCTGCAATCTAATGTGTGTTGCAGTGGTTTACAGAGAGAGAGAGAGAGTGTGTCATTTTTTGGAGTTAGATAGAGCAGGCAGGCAGGCTAGTCAGTTAGAGTTACAATGTGTAGAAGATATATATGCATCCCAGGTGTTGTATATATATTTATACACTGTATTGAGTTTAGCTAGACTAGATCCGCTCTTCCTAATTTACTGATAGCCTGTATAGGGCTAGTACATCAGTCTGTTTTTTTTTTCTGTAATCTGCCTGCCAGCGCGTGTGTGTCAGGCTCACATCGTATACTGTGCCCCCTTGCCCAGTGACATCACTCATATATTTGTTGGCACAGTAGATAATATTTAAAAAAAAACACAATTTTGACTGCAATAGAGAATAGTAGTCAGTTGTCTGCCAGCGTGTGTCGGGCTCACAGCGTATACTGTGCCCACTTGTCCAATGCCACCACTCATATATCTGGTGGCACAGTAGATAACATTTAAAAAAATAAAAGCAGTTAGTTGTCTGCAGGGGTGTGTGTCAGGCCTACAGCGTCTACTCTGCCAACTTCTGCCAGTGCACAGTGCCACTCATATCTGGTGTCACAGTAGCTTGCACGCATAGTAACTAACCTGTAACCCTAACCCTGTCTGTAACCCTAACCCGTAACCCTATCTGTAACTCTAACCCTAAGTTAGGGTTACAGATAGGGTTAGGGTTACAGACAGGGTTAGGGTTAGAGTTACAGATAGAGTTAGAGTTACAGATAGAGTTAGAGTTACAGACAGGGTTAGGGTTATAGATAGGGTTAGGGTTACAGATAGGATTAGGGTTAGGGTCCCTAACCCTATCTGTAACCCTAACTGTAATCCTAACCCTGTCTGTAACCCTAACCCTAACCCTATCTGTGTCCCTAACCCTAATCCTGTCTGTAACCCTAACCCTATACCTTACACTACCTGATCGATACAACATCATACCAAACAATTTAGAAATGTTGATTTAAGCACTTTATGGATTAAAACCCGACTCTGCGACAACTACGTAATTTTCCATGGGAGTTTTGCAATGGATCCCCCTCCGGCATGCCACAGTCCAGGTGTTAGTCCCCTTGAAACAACTTTTCCATCACTATTGTGGCCAGAAAAAGTCCCTGTGGGTTTTAAAATTTGCCTGCCTATTGAAGTCTATGGCGGTTCGCCTGGTTCGCCCGTTCGCAAACTTTTGTGGAAATTTGCATTCGCCATTCGCTAAACGGAAAATGTTATGTTCGTGAGATCACTACTTAAGACCCAAACCATTATGCAGGTAAAGGGCCTGGCCAGTTTTTGTGATTTGGCATTGTGTCGCTTTAACTGACAATCGCACGGTCGTGCGACATGGCTCCCAGACAAAATTGGCGTCCTTTTTTCCCCACAAATGCCCTTTTTTCCCCACCTCTGCGGTTTTTATTTTTTGCGGACCGCAACCCACAGCTGGGCACTTAAAGGGGACATACAGGTACGTGCCTGTGATCAGCCGTGCCATTCTGCCAACGTAAATGTGCAGGAGGCAGGCCTTAAGTGGTTAACGAGGGGGAAAAACGGGCATGCTCAAAAGCAAGTTATGGGACTGGAAATTAGCATAATCAGCCCAAAGGAAGGCGCCATTCGAATGGCACCTCCCCTTTATAGTGCCGTCGTACGTGTTGTACGTCACCGCGCTTTGCTCGAGCATTTTTTTATCACGATCGTGTGTATGTAAGGCAGGCTTGAGAGGAATCACGTAGAGAAAAACGTTGTTTTTTTCCATGACATAAAAAACGGTTGTGTGTACACGGCATAAGACCGGTGCCCCAATAGTTTAATTGTTGGGGTTAACTAGGTTAAAATCTATCCTGTGCTTTGCCCAAGAAGTGCACAACAAGTTGTTTTTCCTACTTACTCTCCAATTCATGAATCCAACTAGGTGGATAGAGGAATTTGGCGATTATATTTTGAAAGCCAAAACCAAAATCTCTCCTCTGGTTTTGAACTCTTCAGTGTCGCGTTCCAATCTTCTGGCCCAACTACAGGTGCCCTTGGGAGTCCCTCTGTGTTTGAAAGCAGCCCACATAGAAACCAGATGGGATAATACAATTATAATTTTGAACTAATCAATCGCAGGTACCAAGCAATGTCTACCTTGGGTTTCGGGCCTTTCGGCACTATCCAGTCCATCACTCCAAGTGGCCAAATCATGAATGTTAGGCAGAAAAAGAGTGGAGAAACTGATTAACAGCTTATGCTAGGAAGAATGAAAGTGATGAGAAGTAAAATTGGTATTACAGAGTGATGTTCCAAAAATGGCACTACAGGTCCCTCACAACCAATAGACAATCCAGCAGTTTCTATGGAAATGGGCAGCTATAAAAGTAGACATTTAGATTAAGGGCTCTTATACACGGAATGCCCGTTCAGATCCGCCTGACAGTTTTTTAGGCGGACCTGAACGGGCGCTCCGTGCTCCTCTATGGATGTCAGCGGAGACATGCTCGCTGATATCCGACCCGCTCCGATCCGATGAACAGGTACAGACGGTCCATGTTCATCCGATCCCCCCATGGGGGAGAGCGGAGAAAAGACAGGGCGGTCCCTATACAGTGTGCGGGGATCATCCGCCGGTTCAGCAGGGATCAACGGAGCGATCCCCGCTAAGCAAACGGAAGTGCACGGGGCTGATCATCACTGATCCGCCCCGTGTGAAAGAGCCCTAAAGTGTATTAAAAAAACTTCATAATGTGCATCAAAATATTTAAAGGAAAATGTTTTTTCACCTTAATGCAATCTATGCATTAAGGTGAAAAAACATCTGATGCTGCTGCCCCCCCCCCCCCGAGCCCCCCTTATACTTACCTGACCCCTCAAAAGTCCTGCGCGCGGTCCCGAGATCCTCTGCGCCGCTCAACCTGCCCGCTAATTGGCTAGAGTGTATGGATTGAGAGCAGCGCAGCCATTGGCTGGCACTGCTGTCAATCACATCCAGTGACGTGGCGCACCAAGGGGTGGGGCCGAGTGATACAGTGAGTGGCTTTGGCCGCTCGCTGTATCACGGTAGCGCACCTGCAATTACTGACCACCATGCGAGCTCTCGCATGACTGTGGTGAGTAATTTTGGGGAGAACCAGAGACAGCCGCCGAGGGACCCCAGAAGACGTGGATCGGGGCCACTCTGTGCAAAATGAACTGCACAGTGGAGGTAAGTATAACATGTTTGTTATTTTAAAGATTTTTTTTTTTCCTTTAGTAACCCTTTAATGAATATGATGTATGAAAAGTGACAGGTTGTAGTGGATGACAGGTCCCAAGACCCATTGCAAGTGACAACTAATGAGAGGTCTCTTCCATGTCTTTCTTCTCTAAATACTCCACCTGCTGCTGGTTGAAAGTTGATACTGAAGCAACATATGACCATAAAAGTATTGTACTTTAACTACATTTCAGATACAACATTAAATACCAGAAGCAAGTGACTTTCTTCAGAAGTTCTTGGCACTGGTGGGGTTAATCCTGGCAAGTAGCTTCTTCCATTAATCCTTTGTGGATTCTGCATACAGGGATTTTCCTTAATCTGATTTTGCCCGTGCTTATTTTTCCTGAGGCCCAGGAATTTCTGAGGAGCTTTATAGTTATAATGACATAAAATACACTGTGAGAAATGAGCTGTAGCAAATCCACTACGTGTTAGTGAACGCACCCCTGCCATGAGCGAGGCCTTCTTGGGCACCATACATTTATAAATGTATATTGGAGAAAAGGGAAGTTCTGTTGCCAACCAATCACACTTCTCTTTTTTTTCTTGAAAGTGTTGCAAAGACCATAACTGTTGTCTGGTATGGACAATGCATATATTTTTCCTTCCTCTAGTTCCTAAGGAGACTACAACAGAAATATGCATATACAGTATTCTATAGGCTAGCTTATACTGCAAGGTCTGCTTTAAACTGATTCTAAACTCAAGGAAATCTATTGCAGTTTACCATAGACCTTAGCTGTGATGGATGCATTTGTTTTCCTATTATTTTACCTGGTGATCCTGCCAGTAACACAGTTTCTTTCCTAGAGTTGCAACGCTCATGTATCGTACTCTTTTTATATAGGAGAAAGTATCTGGTAAGGTTAATAGGTATTTCCCTTTTCCTTTTCTTTCCTTTTCCTCTTTCTTCCTCTCCTCCCCCTTTTTCTTTTCCTTTTCTTTTTTTTCCTTTTCTTTTTCTTTTCCTTTCCGTTCCACTTCCCCTATATTTTCCTCTCCATTCCATGCTGGACACTGGTGTAATCAATTAGAAAGGAAGTTTCCTCTCTATATAACCCCTCCCATACCTGGAGCATCTCAGTTTTTTCACCAGTGTCTAAGGTGTTGGTCACGGTTAAGAATGTGCTAAGAAGAAGCTCTGCTGAGGATCCCTGTGGGGGATAAGGAGCTACACATCCAGATCCATCCAAGAAGGCCAGAAAAAAACGCCAAAATGGATGGTACCCGGGCCTCGTGGAAGAGCAAGGTTTTGCCTGTAATGTTTCTCTTGTAGGACTGGACTCTGGGATCCAGCACTTTGTGGCACGTATTAAATAATGTCCAAAGGTTTCTGGCAGAGTGCTCTACAGGTCCAGGGAAGAGGCCTCCTTTAAGATACTTGCCTTTTTATTGCTCTTCATTCCTACCTATATTTCCTTTAATTTTCTATAAATTATTTTCCTTTACTATACTTTCTTCTCCTTTCCTTTCATATACGTTTCTTTCCTATCCTATCATTTCTTACCATTTCCAATGTTTTCATTTCATTTTTTTTTTTCTTTCAATTTTTTATTCTTTCCTTCACTACCCTTTCATTTCCCTTCTATTGTTTCCCTCCCTTTCTTATATAACATCTTCTCTTTTCCTATTCTATACTTTATTTTCCTTTCCTATCCTTTAATTTTTCTATCCTTCCCCCTTTTTAACCTTTTATACAGTAAGGAAAATAAATATTTCATCCCCTGCAGATTTTGTAAGTTTGCCCACTTACAAAGAAATTAAGGGACTATATTTTTTTTATCATAGGTGTATCCTAAATTATTGAGACAGAACATGAACCAAAAAATCCAGAAAAAAACACAATACAAATATTATAAATTGAGTTTCAGTTCAGTGAGTATTTAATCCCCAAGCAAAACATAACTTAGTACTTGGTGGCAAAACATCTGTTGGCAAGCCGTTTCTTGTAGTTGGTGATCAGGTTTGCACACATCTCAGGAGGGATTTTGGTCCACTCTTCTTTACAGATCTTCTCAAAATACTTAGGCCGCGTACACACAATCGGTCCAAACCGATGAAACTGGACTTAAGTCCAGTTTCATCGGTCCAAACCGACCGTGTGTACGGCACATCGGTCCGTCGTCTGTCGTACCAAAGTTTTAAAACTTGCTTTAAAATCGGACCGATGGACGCCTGACCATCGGTCCAAACCGATGGTTAGTACACAAAGGCATCGGTCCAAAAACCTGTGCATGCTCAGAATCGAGTCGACGCATGCTTGGAAGCATTGAACTTCATTTTTTTCAGCACGTCGTTTTGGTTTACGTCACCGCGTACTGACACGATCAGTTTTTGAACTGATGGTGTGTACGCACCATCAGACCATCAGTCTGTGAACCGATGAAAACGGTCCGTCGGACCATTCTCATCGGGTTGGACCGATCGTGTGCGCGGCCTAAAGGTTTCTTGGCTGTCGCTTGGCAACTCGAAGCGTTAGCTCTCTCCATACATTTCCTACAGGATTAAGGTCTGGAGACTGGTTAGGCCACTCCATGTCCTTAATGCGCTTCTTCTTGAGCCGCTCCTTTGTTGCCTTGGTGGTATGTATTGGGTCATTGTGATGCTGGAATTGCCATCCACGAGCCATCTTTAGTGTTATGTCTATGGGAAGAAGGTTATCATCCATGATTTTACAATACATGGCCCCGTCCATTGACCCCTCATCAATGCGGCAAAGTCGGCCTGTACCCTTAGCAGAAAAACAGCCCCAAAGCATATTGTTTCCACCTCAATGCTTCACTGTAGGGATGGTGTTTTTAGGGTCATAGTCAGCATTTTTCTCCTTCCAAAAACAGTGAGTGAGTCGAGTTAATGCCAAAGAGCTAAATTTTGGTCTCATCTGACCACAGCACTTTCTCCCA
Source organism: Rana kukunoris (assembly GCA_029574335.1). Lineage (NCBI taxonomy): Eukaryota > Metazoa > Chordata > Amphibia > Anura > Ranidae > Rana > Rana kukunoris. The sequence goes on from CM056053.1 coordinate 452,738,878, forward strand.
ATCCTTCTCTGAATCAATTAGATTTTCATTGACAAACTTCAGACCGGCCAATGCATGTGTTTTTTGAGCAGGGGGACCTTGCGGGCGCAGCAGGATTTCAATCTATATCGGCGTGTTGTGTTACCAATGGTTTGTTTGGTGACTGTGGTTCCAACTGTCTTGAGACCATTCACAGGCTCCTCCCGTGTAGTTCTGCACTGTTCACTCATTTTTCTAATCATGATCATCCTTACCCCATGAGTGAAAATCTTGCATTAAGCTACAGACCGAGGGCGATTGATGGTTATTTTGTATTTCTTCTATTTGTGAATAATCACTCCAACAGTTGCCTCCTTCTCACCAAGCTTTTTGCTGATGGTCTTGTAGCCCATTCCAGCCTTGTGTGACTCTACAATCTTGTCCCTCATGTCCTTTGACAGCTCTTTGCTCTTGCCCATGATGGTGGGTTTGAATGTAAGAAAGAGATTCTGTGGACAGATGTCTTTTATACATACAGTAAAATGGGTTGTCAGGAGCACCCTATTAAATTGACAGGACTAATCTGTGTACCACATGAGCACATACTGTAACCAGTCTGTGGGAGCCGGAAGTACTGCAGGGGATAGTAGGGGATCAAATACTTATTTTATTTACTGAACTGCAACTCAACGTATAACATTTGTATCTTGGTTTTTTTTCTGTATTTTTGGTTGATATTCTCTATCATTCTCGATCATTAAAAATAGGCCTATAATAACAATTATAGACCTGTCATTTCAGGGGATCAAATAATTATTTTCGTCACTGTATCAATTCCATTTCTTTCTATTCTTCCCCTTTCTTTTCTTCTCCTTCCATTGCTTTTCCTTTCACATCCTTCTCTGTCCTTTCACCTCCTGTGTTTTTCCTTTTCGGTTTCTATTTTTCCTTTTCTTAATTCCTTTCCTATCCTAAACTTTCCCTTTTATCTTCTATCCTTTCTTTTTATTTTATTTCCCATTCTTTCTTTTTGTGCCTGTGACTCATCTGGGACATCCCCAAACCATCTTATGTCTAAAATCATCCTATGTCCACTAGAGGCATAGGATGATTTAGAAATGATATCTTGGACTAACTGAGATGGGATTATTTAATTATTATCCACAATATATTCCAGGATATCTGTAAGAACTATTTACAGGTTGTCGATTCTGAACTCAACGGGTTAATTTTAAGAGTGATTCATTTATCATGTTGGGACACATACTGATAGATGCTAATTGACCCGGCTATTGTGGAGGTGTCCTGTGTTTACACTTATGATAATGTATATTGTATAGCAGGTGAGAGGACCCGGGATGTCTACCTTGAAAGGTCATATCTCGGAGTCACCTCGTCTGGGTAAGTGATTAGTTAATTAGCTCATGTTAATTTATGTTCTGGTTACCTCCTCTTTAAACTGTATATAAGGCTGTATTTTTGGTTCTATTAACCACTTAAGGACCCCCGCACGCACATATACGGCCACAGAATGGCACGTACAGGCACAAGGGCGTAAATTTACGTCCCCGCCTAAGTGCGGTTCGGGGGTCCCATCGGGACCCCCTCCGCGGCGTGCGGGGGTCCCCCTGGCTCCGGGAGCGATCCGGGATCTGCGGGCGGATGTCGGCGAATACCCGCCCCCCCGCGATCGCTCCCAGCCAATGGGAGCGCGCTCCCATCCTGTCACTTCCTCCTCCTGTGTTTACACAGGAAGGAGAAAATGATGTAATCTCTCATCGCAGCGCTGTTTCCCAGCGCTGCTGATGAGAGAAGACACCACAAGTAAGTGTGCACCAACACAACACTGACACACACTCACATAGGCATATTAACCCCTTGTGATCGCCCCACCCCCCTGTCACAGTGTCACTGAATGCAGTGATCTAATCACTGCATTTAGTGTCAGTGTGACAGGCAGTGTAAAAAACAGTTAGTGTTAGGTTCAGGATAGCCCCCCCACCCCCCCTAATAATGTTTTAACCCCCTGATCACCGCCCTAGTTAACCCTTTCACTCCCTATTGCCAGCGTCACTAAGCGATCATTTTTCTGATCGCTGTATTAGTGTCGCTGTTCCCGCTAGGTAGCTATTTTTTTTTATTGCGATTTTTTTTTTACTAAAGACATGTGGCTAAATAAATTTTGGCCTAAATGTTTGACTAAAATTTAGTTTATTTGATTTTTTTTTAACAAAAAGTAAAAAATAGTGTTTTTTTTTCAAAAATGTCGCTCTATTTTTGTATATAGCGCAAAAAATAAAAATCGCAGAGGTGATCAAATACCACCAAAAGAAAGCTCTATTTGTGGGAAGAAAAGGACGCCAATTTTGTTTGGGAGCCACGTCGCACGACCGCGCAATTGTCTGTTAAAGCGACGCAGTGCCGAATCGCAAAAACACCTTGGGTCATTTACCAGCGTATTGGTCCGGGTCTTAAGTGGTTAAACACTCCGGGCCAGATTCACAGAGCCCAATACTTTCAAATTACGCGCGTCGTTTCATTAGTCTGAATCCTCAAACCATGAAACGACGGCTTCGGGCTTCAATCCGACTGGCTTACGTGTTCGTACGCCTTCGGATCTATGCTGCAATAAATTTGTGGCCGCTGGGTGGAGTTCCTGTCGTTTTCCGCATCGGGGTATGCAAATGAGCTTTTTCCGACAATCCACGAAGTTACGAGCATCATTCGCAATCTCTTACGGCATCTGTAGTCATCTTTTTGCCGCGTAAAGTTATTCCAGCTTTTATCTGGTCTAATATTAGACAGCCCATGTTAAGTATGGCCGTTGTTCCCGCGTCGAATTTCAACGTTTGTTTTTATTTTTTACGTAAGTCGCCCGGGAATAGGAATGTACGTAAACGACGCTACTCAAACAAAAAATTACATAACGATGTTATTTCGCGCAATGCACGGCGGGAAATTTCTGAACGGAGCATGCGCCGTTCGATCGCCACGGGGACGCGCCTAATTTAAATGCTTCACGCCCCCTAATCGCGTATTTCGATTCCGCCGCGAGAAATACACTACGCCGCCGTACCTTACGGGCCAAAATCTACATTAATTTGTCGTATAGCCAGGTAAAATACGGCGGCGTAGTCTCGTTGTGTGTTGAGGGCACCTGGAATATCTGATATTTATATCCAGACTGATAGGAAGCGGTATATGACAGAAGCACTCAATCGGAGTATGGGACATTCCGTTACAGTGCCTATCCTCTTTCCTATACTACTTTATTTTCCTTTCCATTTTCATTTTTCAGTTTTCCCTTCTTCCTTTCCTTTATTTTTCCATCTTTTCTCTTACATTTACTTTCTTTCATCCTTTACATGTCCCCTTTCTTCCTCCTTTTCTTGCCCTATTACTAAAGAACTACTTTATAATTTCTTGGATGTGATGTCTGAAGCAGCTACCTGACATCGCCCTTAAGGTAACCCTATTGCCCAATTTATGACACTTATCTATTCAGTCCTAACATTCCTCGTCCATTTCAAAGAGAGCATCTGAAGCCAAAAATCAATAATTCTCTGCAGACCCAAATCTGGTAGAAAATCATTTGTAAAGTTCAAGCGTGCCAATGATAAATGCTGAGAATGGCTGCGTTGGCTCTGCAGCCCTCCGCAATGCCTCGCTCCTTACTTCAAACAGCTGTCACTTTGGATCAGATTAAACTAAGATTAAAGTAAGTGAACTTGTCTACATCACCAATGGTTAATGTATACTTGACCTAGTTTGCTTTCTGAGAAAAATGCCAACTGGGTTTGATCAGTGAAAAGGAGCTCTTATGAGAGCAAAATGGGATACAAATGAAAAAATAAAATGTTGCAACGTTATGTAGTTTAGATGAATTATTTAGATCTCAGAAAACTACAGATACGAAGAAAGCTAAAAGAAAACGGGAAAAGCTGACATACGTCTTCTTTTATATGTGCAAGAAAAATTATATAATGCATTTTTGTAGTATTACGTTGACTATATCTAAGCTGTTGAACCAGCAAATAGTAACTGAAGGAATACAAAATGAAGGGTTTCCCACATAAAAGTGTATGTGAGGTAAACTGCCCATGTTCTCTAGAAATACCAATCAGATTTTTCTTTCTGCCATGCTGCTACAGAGCCTTGAGATGGAGACTGCAATTTTACGCGATGGTCAACAGTAAACACAAGTTTTGGCAACCCTGAAAAAAGTTTTGGTGATTTATGTTTATATCACAAAATTCTGGCCTGTGGGCAGGGGCGTTGCTAGGACTACAAAAGATCTGGGGCTAGAGCCTATAGAAGCAAAGTAAAGAAAGTCATACACTTGGACATGCATACACATGTATACAATGTGTGTGTGTGTGTGTGTGCTATATATATTTATATATATGTATACAATTGTTGCATATCTGAATGTGGATCCCCCCCCCCCTTCAGGGTCCCCAGAGAGCCCCAGGACTCAGGAGTGCACTACATAAAGAATGTAGGGCTTAGTTGTGGCCATCTTTGCAGTAGTGCTCTCTGTCCCCTGCACCCCCCCGCCACCCACACTTTAGTGTCATCTGTCCCTTGCATCCCCCAACTGTAGTGTCCTCTGTTCCCTGCATCCCCCACTGTAGTGTTCTCTGTCCACTGCACCCCCAACTGTAGTGTCTTCTCTCCCCTGCACCCCCCACTGTAGTGTCCTCTGTCCCCTGCACCCGCCACTGCAGTTGCTCCTGTCCCCTTAACCCCCCCAAGGTATTGTCCTCTGTCCCCTGTACCCCCCTAAAGGTAGTGTCCTCTGTCCCCTGCACCCCCACTGTAGTGCCCTCTGTCCCCTACACCCCACACACACTGTGTAGATAGTACTCTCCTACCTTACACAGGTGTACAGCAAACAAAGAAGCAGAGATCGACATCACAGGGCTTGATGGGGGCGGAAAATACTGAAGTTAACTTTTCACATAATTGATTGGTTGCTAGGATCGCCTGGCAACCAATCACCTGCTGTTTAATGTAAAAAGTTAACTCCAGCAGTTCCCATCCCCATACAGCCCTGTGCGGGTGCCTGCATTTAGCAGTGGCGGGTCTGAGGACTGTAGCCCCAATTGCCACCCCCTAGCGACGCCACTGCCTGTGGGCAACCTTTTGCTTGTCTTCATCCCACCCTTGGGGGAATTTTCCTTTCACTAATACAAGGCACTATTCAACACCCATCAACAAACAATGAACATTTTTTGTTCCTTGTGTAGTCATTACCAATAGTCTTTTATGGGTTAGTCTCCCAATATATGCAACATTTATCAACTGAACTTTCTGGAGGTTTCATACTTCAGGGATATCACAGCTTCAATCATATTTTTAGTCATGAGGCCATCATACACATAGCAGTATAGTTTTGAATATCCTATTGTACATTCCAGGCCTTCCTATAGATGGATGACAGCTGTTCTATCTATTCCATTGCCAAGCATCTTGTTTCAGGCCATGTAGATGTAGCTACAGTATGGAATGTAAATGCACTGCCCCAGATTCCATAACAGTGGATGGTAGCGTTACATCGAGGGTGGGGTACACAGAGATGGATTGGGTGAAAATCATTTTACCAGGTCATGGGAATGCTATTTGACGTTGCATGTCAACAAGAACCCCTACCTTGAAAGTTGTACAAGTAAAACCTTGAAAAGGTATTGAACTTGCCTATTCATATTACTAATGGCCTATCCTAGCAACTGATACCTGTTTTTGCTGGACAGAATTGGCTCCCACCTGGATCAGGGACTCACACTAACATGAAAAAGGGAAAACCGCCGCTCCAGACGACACTCTTCAGTGGTGAGTAAAGTTCAAAAACCCAAATGGGTGCAGGCAATGCGTGGTGCAATATAAGGAAAGAAAAATGGACAGCCGCACTCCAATGGATGAAAAGGCTTAAAAATAGTGCCTGTTTATTCCAGTCAAAAAACGAAAACAGCAAAAACAGCAAACAGTGGGGTAACAAAAGCTGACGCGTTTCACATCGACAACCGATGCTTAGTCATAGCTAGACTAGCTATGACTAAGCATCGGTTGTCGATGTGAAACGCGTCAGCTTTTGTTACCCCACTGTTTGCTGTTTTTGCTGTTTTCGTTTTTTGACTGGAATAAACAGGCACTATTTTTAAGCCTTTTCATCCATTGGAGTGCGGCTGTCCATTTTTCTTTCCTTATATCACACTAACATGAAGTTGAGACAGGTAGCATATTAGTGGTACCCGTTATGCTCACGTTTATGTGTGGCCCAGCCTACATGCAGGTTTACATTTATTTAGCTTTATGTTTTAAAAGTGACTTTTCCATTTGAGATTCAAGGTTGTGAGGTCACTTGAGATCTGACTGCTCTGTAAACTCCTGGACTTCACACTGTCATCTAGCTCTTCAAGGGGTTGTAAAGGTTTGTTTTTTATTTTCTAAATAGGTTCCTTTAAGCTAGTGCATTGTTGGTTCACTTACCCTTTCCTTCTATTTCCCTTCTAAAAAAAATGTTTTCTTTGTCTGAATTTCTCACTTCCTGTTCCTCCTCAGTAAGCTGTTCTGGCTCACTAACCATCGCTCGGATGACGGGGGCAAGCTTACTTAGAGGGAACAGGAAGTGAGAAATTCAGACAAAGAAAAAAAACATTTAGAAGGAAAATCGAAGGAAAAGGTAAGTGAACCAACAATGCACTAGCTTAAAGAGGAGGTTCACCCTAAATATAGTCTTTCTCATGTGATCCAGCATACTGGCGTCAGCGCCAGTATGCTGTTTTTTTTTTTTTTTAATCCCCCACTTACTGTGTAATATTTATTTTTTATTTCTTTCCCCCGTGGTGGATGGCGCCTGTATAGCGCGTCACGGCTTCCGAAAATACCCGAATTAGGACTCGGATATTTCCGGCGCAATGCGGCACCTGCGCACAGACCTAGGAGCTGGCTGCGCAGGCGCCGTATTTCTAAGAGTCCTACGGCTATGGCACGTCACGCCCTCCGAAAAAAGCCGAGATAGGACTCGGAGAAATACGGCGCCTGCGCAGTCAGCTCCTAGGTCTGTGCACAGGCGCCGCATTGCACCGGAAAAAACCCGAGTCCAAAATCGGCTAGTTTCGGAAGCCGTGATGGGCTATACAGGCGCCATCCACCGCGGGGGAAAGAAATAAAAAATAAAGATAACACAGTAAGTGGGGGATTTAAAAAAAAAAAACAGCATATTGGCGCTGACGCCAGTATGCTGAATCACATGGGAAAGACTATATTTAGGGTGAACCTCTGCTTTAAAGGAACCTATTTAGAAAAAAAACAGTATCCAATAGCAGAGCCCTGTAGTTAGGACCCAGCAGGAATGTAAAAAACAAAAAAAGTTCTATTATTTGACAGTGTTGTGCATACTCGAAAGTTGGAAGACAGCAGTAAGACAGTTTTAGTTGGCCTCTGACACCTGACTCTGACACTCTGACACCTGACTAGTAATACACACGATCATTTTTCGTCATGAAAAAAAAACAACGTTTTTAAAAACGTCATTTAAAATGATCGTGTGTGGGCTTCACATCGTTTTTCATGTTCTGAAAAAAAAACAAAAAACAAAAATTCGAACATGCTGCATTTTTCCACCTCGTTTTAAAAAATTGAGTTTTTTTGATCGTGTGTGGGCTAAAACAAAGTTTTAAACCCGTGCATGCTCAGAACCAAGTTATGAGACGGGAGCGCTCGTTCTGGTAAAACTACCATTCATAATGGAGTAAGCACATTCATCACGCTGTAACAGACAGAAAAGCGCGAATCGTCTTTTACTAACACGAAATCAGCTAAAAGCAGCCCAAAGGCGAATAGAAATTCCCCTTTAGAGTGCCGTCGTCTGTGTTGTACGTCACTGCGCTTTGTTTATCATTTTTCAAAAACGATGTTGTGTGGGCAGCGTCATTTTTAATGATGAAGTTGGAAAAATTTGGACATGCTGAAAAACAAATTTTTTTTTCATGCCGAAAAATGATCGTGTGTACGCAGCATTAGGTTTAGATTCAGCTAGTACATCCCTGTCCACTTGCCTTTTCAGCTTAAGGGGGAGATTGGGGTGGTACAAATGCAGCTTTATTTGCTGTTTTTACCACTTCCCCCCAACCACAAGTGTAAATGAGCCTAAAATTAAAGAGATGGGGCCAGATTCAGGTAGGAGAGCGGATCTTTTTGGTGGAGTAACGTTTCTCATTTACGTTACTCCGCCGAAACTTTAGGAGCAAGTACTGTTATTCACATAGCACTTGCTCCTAAAGTTGCGGTGGCGTTGCGAAAATGAGCCAGCGTTATTCAAATGGGGCGGGTAGGGGGCGTGTATTATGTAAACTATGCGCGATCCCGCGGCGAACGTACTGCGCATGCGTCGACTGTCAGTGCGCATCCTCCAAATTCTGTCAGGGAACATCAATGACGTCAATCCCCATTCACGGACGTTTTACGCAAACGACGTGAACATTTTTAAATTTGACGCGATGACGACGGCCATACTTAACATAGGATACTCCACCTAGGGGTCATGTTTTCTTTTGCGCCGCGTATCGCTTACGGAAACGTCGGAAAATCACTGCGTCGGGCCCGAGTACGATCGTGAACTTCCGATTCTTGCTGATTAACATATTCTCCGAGCGCCATTTTTAAAATTGCAGTTCCGATACGACGGCGAAATACAATTACGCCGCTCGTATAAGGAACTCCAACCCCCTCGTTTCATGTTTTCTGCTTACAGAAAACAGAAACGCCGGCTCAAAGTGAGAGTTAGGCTGGAGTATCAATGATATTCCAGCCTAACTCTACCTGAATCTGGCCCATGAACTATGAGCTCTTGACCAGATGGTATTTTGTCCCACCGAGACTTCACAGAATAGATAGAGAGACGTCATCCCACATCTGGTGGCAGTGCCCTCGGATACAGATATTCTGGAAAGAGGTATTAGGTCTGATAAAAAAGATAAACGGGACAGCGGTGAAATGCGACCCCTGGGCCTGCTTGTTCCACTGTACGACGAGTCCAAGGAAGAAATACAGAATGTCCCTGGTCCCTTACCTACTGAATGGAGCAAAGGTAGTAATACCAAAGAATTGGAAAAAAGAAAATGCTCCATCAGTGAGGGAATGGATCAGGGAGGTGGGTAAGATAGGAGATATGGAGGAATTATTGTCAATCCAAAATGAATGTAGGCCAAGATTTGAGGAGACCTGGGAGAGGTTGGAGAGAGTTTAGGAAGACAGAAACCTTTATTAATAGTCAAGGCCATTTTTTTTTTTTACACTGTTATGCACTCTGGGAAAATGTAAATTAGTATTAAGACAAATAAACATCAATCTCACGAATACAAGTATGGGGATACACACATGGGTATGGGCCATCAGATACACATACTCCTTTCTCCCCCTTCCCCCTTTTTTTTTATTTTTTTAACTTACTGCAATTTAGAGACTTGGCACTCTGAGGCCCCGTACACACGACCGAGCTTCTCGGCAGAATCCAGCGAGGAGCTCGCTGGGATCCATATTCTGGCGAGAAGCTCGATCGTGTGTACACTTCCGACGAGCGTCCCGTCGGGAAGCTCGTCGAGCCAAAAAAGAGAGCACGCTCTCTTTTTCCTCGTTGTTCAATGAGGACTTTGGCTCGACAAGCTTTTTCGACCGCTCATCGGGAACCTCGTTGGGCGGAACGATGGGTTTAGCCCGACGAGGTTCTCGTACGTGTGTACGCGGCCTTATATTTAGAGTAGGATTGTAAGATGCATGTAAAATGGTCATATCCAGTCCACACACATGGGGGAGTGTCTGGACCCGTAAGCTCACTCCCTCTAACTAGTTTTCTCCTTAGGGTTAACAGGTTTATATATTTTTACACTTTTGGGTGTTTTTTTTTTTTTTCCTTAACCACTTAAGACCCGGACCAAAATGCTGCCAAAGGACCTTGCCCCTTTTTGCGATTCGGCACTGCGTCGTTTTAACTGACAATTGCGCGGTCGTGCGACGTGGCTCCCAAACAAAATTGGCGTCCTTTTTTTCCCACAAATAGAGCTTTCTTTTGGTGGTAATTGATCACCTCTGCGGTTTTTATTTTTTTGCGCTATAAACAAAAATAGAGCGACAATTTTGAAAAAAAAATGCAATATTTTTTACTTTTTGCTATAATAAATATCCCCAAAAATATATAAAACAATATTTTTTTTCCTCAGTTTAGGCCGATACGTATTCTTCTACATATTTTTGGTAAAAAAAAAAATCGCAAAATTTATAGCATTTACAAAATAGAGGATAGTTTTATTGCATTTTTATAAAAAAAATTTTTTACTACTAATGGCGGCGATCAGCAATTTTTTTTTCGTGACTGCGACATTATGGCGAACACTTCGGACAATTTTGACCCATTTTTGGGACAATTGTCCTTTTTTACAAAAAAAAAACGTTTAAATTGCGAAATTGTGAAAATGACATTTGCAGCTTGGGAGTTAACCACAAGGGGGCACTGATGGGGTTATGTGTTCCCTATTGTATGTTTACAAATGTAGGGGGGTGTGGCTGTAGGTGTGACATCATCGATTGTGATTCCCTGTATAAGGGATCATGCGATCGATGACACCGCCACAGTTAAGGACGGGGAAGCCGTGTTTACACACGGCTCTCCCCGTTCTTCAGCCCAGAGGACTGATCGCCGCACTCCAGCGGCGATTGGGTCCGCGAGTCCCGCGGTCCCGGTCATGGAGCTTCGGACCGGGTCGCGTGAATGCGCCCGCGGCGCACGTGACCACATGGCTGGGCTTAAAGGGTCACGTACAGGTACGTGATTGTGCCCAGCCGTGCCATTCTGCAGACGTATATCGACGTGAAGGGGTCCTTAAGTGGTTAATTATTACCCATACACCTAGAGAGGCCTACAGCCAGCAATAAGACTTAAATATTTACGTCCACCCCCCTTTTTTTTCCCCCCTCTACATTCAATAGACACATTGCACTGGCACTTTGCTACTTTATATAGTGGGCAACTCAAATATTTAGAAACGAATATAAGAGGCAGGACCTAAGGGTCAGGTCCACACATATGCACATATCTCGCATGCATAATCTAGATTTCCTTTCAGGTTAATGTTTTATGCACTTTAGTCAACACAGGAGACTTAATGCCAGTTTCAGCGGACCAAATCGATCGTGTGTACGGCCCATCGGACCGTTGTCCATTGGACCAAAGTTTTAAAACTTGCTTTAAATTCGGTCCGATGGACACCTGACCATTGGACCAAAATGATGGTTAGTACACAAAAGCATCGGACCATGCTCAGAATCAAGTCGACGCATGTTTGGAAGCATTGAACTTAGTTTTTTCAGCACGTCGTTGTGTTCTACGTCACCGCGTTCTGACACAATGGGATTTTGGACTGATGGTGTGTACGCACATCAGACCATCAGACCACTTCAGCGGTGACCCGATGAAAACGGTCCGTCGGACCAGTCTCATCGGAACGGTCTGATCGTGTGTACGTGGCCATATGCTAAAAATTCTATTATGGTTAAAGGGTCACTAAAGTCAGGGATTTTTTTAAAAAAAAATAACAAACATGTGATACTTACCTCCACTGTGCAGTTCGTTTTGCACAGAGTGGCCCGGAAACCTGTCTTCTGGGGTCCCTCGGCGGCTGTCTGGGCTCCTCCTCGCAAAAGCTTTCCTTCTTCATGCGAGGGCGCTCGCATGGAGGAAAGCTTTTGCGAGCGCGCTCCCGTGATACAGCGGCGGCCATAGCCGCCGACTGTATCACTCGGCTCCGCCCGCCAGCGCGCCGCGTCATCCGCCCTGATTGACAGCAGCGCTAGCCAATGGCTGCGCTGCTATCAATCCGCCCAGCCTAGCCAATCAACGGCCAGGCTGGGAACCGAAGAGGACGACGTGGACGCGCCCCGAAGATTCGAACGGTCAGGTAAGTACAACGGGGGCTCGGGGGGGGCCGGTGCTGCTAGATGTTTTTTTACCTTCATGCATAGGATGCATGAAGGTAAAAAAACTTGTACCTTTAGAACCCCTTTAAGGAGAATACGTTGAGACCGGTTAGAATGGGGAAGGGAAATGTATGTCTATTATGTTATGTATATGTATGAAAGATGGAATGTTTTTGTAATGATGTTGAAATGAAAACCAATAAAGAGGATTTATATAAAAAAATGTATAAATGAGTCGTAGGGAAGCTTGCACAATCATAATTATTTAAGATTTAAAGTGATTCTAAAGTCTTAAGGTTTTTTACCTTAATGCATTCCATAGGGAAACCGACACGTCCGGGAGTGTTGAACTTCTGGGTCCCTATCAGTTCTCAGTACTACAGTATCTCACAAAAGTGAGTACACCCCACTTTGCTACAATGTAAAGTAGTGAGTGTACAGCTTGTATAACAGTGTAAATTTTCTGTCCCCTCAAAATAATTCAACACACAGCCATTAATGTCTAAACCGCTGGCAACAAAAGTGAGTACACCCCTAAGTAAAAAAAGGTCTAAATTGGGCCCAATTAGCCATTTTCCCTCACCGGTCTCATGTGAATAGTTAGACCCCTTTCACACTGAGGAGTTTTTCAGGCGGTACAGCGCTAAAAATAGCGCTGCTATACCGCCTGAAAACCTCCTGCCCAGCAACCTCAATGTGAAAGCCGGAGGGCTGTAACACTGAGGCGATGCGCTGGCAGAAGAGAAAAAAATCTCCTGTCAGCAGCATCTTTGGAGCGGAAACAATGGAAAACCGCGGCAATGCAGAGGCGCATTGCGGGCGGTATTAACCCTTTATCTGCCACTAGCGGGGGGTTAATACCGCACCGCTAGCGGCCGGATCCCGCAGGAAATCCGACGGTATAGTGCCGCTATTTTTAGTGGCGCTATACCGCCACCGCGGCTCCTGCCCCAGTGTGAAAGGGGCCTTAGTGTAACAAGGTCTCAAGTGTGAATGGGGAGCAGGTGTGTTAAATTTGGTGTCATTGCTCTCACTCTCTCATACTGGTCACTGGAAGTTCAACACGGCACCTCATGGCAAAGAACTCTGAGGATCTGAAAAAAAGAGTTGTTGCTCTACATAAAGATGGTGTAGGCCAGTGGTCTCCAAACTGCAGCCCGGGGGCCAGATGCGGCCCTCTGTTTGCTTTTATCTGGCCCTTGGGGCACTATTTTATTCAGCAATACCAAAATGGGGCATGATTCCCCCCTCACTGTCCCCAGTCAAGGGACACAATTCCTCCCAATGACACCAATAATGAGGCAAAATTCTTCCCAATGACACCAGCGATAGGGCACAATTCCTCCCAATGACACCAGTAACGAGGCACAATTCCTCCCAATGACACCAACAATGAGGCACAATTCCTCCCAATGACACCAATAACGAGGCACAATTCCTCCCAATGACACCAATATTGAGGCACAATTCCTCCCAATGACACCAATAATGAGGCACAATTCCTCCCAATGACACCAACAACGATCCAAAATTCTACCCAATGACACCAAAAATGGAGCATTGTGTTTCTCCCCAATGACATTGGGACCTTTGTTTATTCTTAATAGCCACAGTCCGGCCCCCCAAAAGTCTGAGGGACAATAAACCGGCCCTTTGTTTAGAAAGTTTGGAGACCCCTGGTCTAGGCTATAAGAAGTTGCCAAGACCCTGAAACTGAGCTGCAGCACGGTGGCCAAGACCATACAGAGATTTAACAGAACAGGTTTCATTTAGAACAGGCCTCGCCATGGTCGACCAAAGAAGTTGAGTGCACATGCTCAGCGTCATATCCAGAGGTTGTGTTTGGGGAATAGACGTATGAGTGCTGCCAGCATTGCTGCAGCAGTTGAAGGGGTGGGGGTCAGCCTGTCAGTGCTCAGACCATACGCCGAACACTGCATCAAATTGGTCTGCATGGCTGTCATCCCAGAAGGAAGCCTCTTCTAAAGAAAGCCCACAAACAGTTTGCTGAAGACAAGCAGACTAAGGACATGGATTACTGGAACCATGTCCTGTGGTCTGGTGAGACCAAGATAAACGTATTTGGTGTCAGATGGTGACAAGCGTGTGGGGCGGCAACCAGCTGAGGAGTAAAAAGACAAGTGTGCCTTGCCTACAGTCAAGCATGGTGGTGGGAGTGTCGTGGTCTGGGGCTGCATGAGTGCTGCCAGCACTGGGGAGCTACAGATCATTGAGGGAACCATGAATGCCAACATGTACTGTGACATACTGAAGCAAAGCATGATCCCCTCCCTTCAGAGACTGGCCCGCAGGGAAGTATTCCAACATAACGACCCCAAACACACCTCCAAGATGACCACTGCCTTGCTAACGAAGCTGAGGGTAAAGGTGATGGACTGGCCAGGCATGTCTCCAGACCTAAACCCTATTCAGCAGCTGTGGGGCATCCTCAAACGGAAGGTGGAGGAGCGCAAGGTCTCCAACATCCACCAACTCTGTGATGTCATCATGGAGGAGGGGAAGAGGACTCCAGTGGTAACCTGTGAAGCTCTGGTGACCTCCATGCCCAAGAGGATTAAGGCAGTGCTGGAAAATAAAGGTGGCCACATAAAATATTGACACTTTGGCCTCAATTTGGACATTTTCACTTAGGGGTGTACTCACTTGTGTTGCCGGTGGTTTAGACATTAATGGCTGTGTGTTGAGTTATTTTGAGGGGACAGCAAATTCACACTGTTATACAAGCTGTATACTCACTACTTTACATTGTAGCAAAGTGTAATTTCTGTAGTGTTGTCAAATGAAAAGATAGAATAAAATATTTACAAAAATGTGAGGGGTCCGGGGTATACTCACTTTTTTGAGATATTGTATAACCTGCATTGTTTTCAGGTGAGTAGGAGGAACCAGTGAGCACCGGGGGGGGGGGGGGGGTTACAAGAGATCGACACTCCCAGATGGAAAGGTAAGCATTCTATTATAAGTAGAAATATTTGCCAGCACACCATGGAACGGTATAAATAGAGTCCAAATGGATGTTTTATTGCATGATCACACCAAAAAGAGAGTGCAATGTTTCTGAGCCACGTAAGACCCCTTCGTCAGGCATGTGATGAACATCACATGCCTGACGAAGGGGCCCTACGTGGCTCCGAAACGTTGCAATCTCTTTGTGTTGTGATCATGCAATAAAACATCTGTTTGGACGCTATTTACGTCGTTCCATGGTGTGCTGGCAAATATTTCTACTGTAACGTGTACTAGTATCCAGCTGGTTGTTGCTACAAGCACCCAAACCCAAAAGCAGATCCAGGAAAGTGTGCGGTGGGAATATGAAGTATGTCTTCTATTATAAGGACACATATCTGGATTTTTATTTTTTTTCTGAAAAGTCAGAGATAGGTAGTTTGGCTTTGAGGCCTGTGATAGATAGTCACGCTAAGTGGTGGAAAGTCGTCCTCACGGTCTCAGACAGTACAGTAAAGATCTATACTTAGGTCACCCAGAATAGAGAAACCCTTGCTTGGGTGGGGTTGCAAAATGAATGGCTTAGCCTGTGCATCCCACACAAATATATAGAACAAGCAGGTCTGCCTTTACCTCAAAGAAACCCAGAAGACTGCTTGCCTCCCTTGTCGCCGCAACCATAATAGAATCACTTTGACAACCAATAGGAATCTCCATAGTGACTTTACTAGACAGCGTTTCCATGGTAACCGGGGTGTCAGTGTAATTGTGCAACCAGGATGCATAGACCATCAAATCAAGTTTAAAATCAACATAATTGGGTTTCATCTTTTTGCACGCAAATCTGGAATGCAGCCGCATGAAAGATCAAGATGCTGAAGGAGATAACAGAGCGGAATAGAGGAACATTCACATAACATTTAAATTAGCGCAGTTCAATGTCCAGAGTGTACACGACTTCTAGGTTATGATGATATTATTGTTCCGAGAATGCTTATTTCACCAAATATGACAGTGCTTGGATGTCCATAATGTGCAAACATCTTACAGTTGCCCCCCTTAAAGCTGATCTCCGAACAAACAATTTAATGCATGGATTAACCACTTCAGCCCCGGAAGAATTGGCTGCCCAATGACTGGGACATTTTTTGCGATTCGGCACTGTGTCGCTTTAACTGACAATTGCGTGGTCGTGCAACGTGGCTCCCAAACAAAATTGACGTCCTTTTTTCCCCACAAATAGAGCTTTCTTTTGGTGGTATTTGATCACCTCTGCAGTTTTTATTTTTTGCGTATAAACCAAAAAAGTGCGACAAATTTGAAAAAAAAAAAGCAATATTTTTTACCTTTTGCTATAAAAAATATCCCCAAACAAGATATAAAAAAAAATGTTTTCCTCAGTTTAGGCCGATATGTATTCTTCTACATATTTTTGGTAAAAAAAAATATTGATTGGTTTGTGCAAAAGTTATAGGCCCAGATTCAGAGAGAATTAGATTCTCGTAGCGTATCAGAAATACACTACGCCGCCGTTTTTTACCTGGCTCTACGTGGAATCCAGGTAGATTTTGTCCAGTAAACGATGGCGGCGTAGTGTATTTCTCCAGTCGCAATCCATCTGCGCGAGTAGGGGGGCGTGAAGCATTTAAAATAGGCGCGTTCCCGCGGCGATCGAACTGCGCATGCTCCGTTCGCAAATTTCCCGCCGTGCATTGCACGAAATCACGTCGTTACGTCGTAGTAGCGTCGTTTACGTACATTCCTATTCCCGAACGAGTTACGTTAAAAAAAAATATATATTTTCAAATCGACGCGGGAACGACGGCCATACTTTACATGGGTTACGCACTGTTAGACCAGCAAAAAGCTCCTCTAACATTACTTAGCCAAAAAATGACGTACGCGATTGCGAGGGACACTCGTACCTTCGTGGATCGCCGTAAAAACTAATTTGCATATCCCGACGCATGAAAACGACGCGAACTCCTCCCAGTGGCCGCAAAAATATCGCAGTGTAGATCTGAAGGCTTACGAAGACGTAAGCCTCTCGGATCGAAGCCCGAAGCCGCTGTATCATGGTTTGAGGATTTAAACTAGTGATACGGCGCGCGAAATTTGAAATTACTCCTGTCTAACACCAGTTAGACAGGCGTAATTGCTCTGTGAATCTGGGCCATAGCGTCTACAAAATAGGGGATAGATTTATGGCATTTTTATTATTATTATTTTTTTTACTAGAAATGACGGCGATCAGCGATTTTTATCGTGACTGCGATATTGCGGCAGACACATTGCACACTTTTGACACTATTTTAGGACCATTGTCATTTATACAGCGATCAGTGCTATCCTTGTCATCGGGAACAGTGATCGCTGTCATGTCACTTGTAGCCCAGCCCCCTACAGTTAGAATCACTCCCTAGGACACACTTAACCCCTTTCTCGCCCCCTAGTGGTTAACCCCTTCCCTGTCAGTGTCATTTTACACAGTAATCAGTGCATTTTTATGTATAGATGTCACTGGTCCCAAAAATGTGTCAAAAGTATACGATCTCTCTGCCATAATGTCTCAGTCACGATAAAAAATCGCAGACCGCCGCCATTACTAGTAAAAAAAAAATGCCATAAAATTATCCCCTATTTTGTAGATGCTATAACTTTTGCGCAAACCAATCAATATACGCTTATTGCAATTTTTTTCTACCAAAAATATGTAGAAGAATACGTATCGGCCTAAACTGAGGAAAAATAAATCTTTTTTATATATATATATTTGGGGGATGATTATTATAGCAAAAAAATATTGCTTTTTTTTTCCCTAATTGTCGCTATTTTTTTGTTTATAGTGCAAAAAATAAAAACCGCAGAGGTGATCAAATACCACCAAAAGAAAGCTCTATTTGTGGGAAAAAAAGGACGCCAATTTTGTTTGGGTAAAACATCGCACGACCGCGCAATTGTCATTTGGGGCCTGCTTTCTTGGGACTGGGGCCACTTGGCTCCGTTTTAGGGTAGTTAGTAGTGATGAGCGGAATACGCCATATTCGATTTCGCGATATTTCGCGAATGTATAGAAGAATATTTGTGAATATTCGTTAATATGGAATATTCGTGATATTTTATCAAAAAAAAAAATTGCGAAATTTCGCTAATGCGAATGCGAAATTGATTGCGAAATTCTCGTCAACACCCGAAAATGGAGATCATTTCCTGGATTACTAAACTAATATGCACTTGACACTGATGCCCCGTACACACGATCACTTTTTGTGATGAAAAAAAATGACATTTTTAAAAATGTCATTTAAAATGATTGTGTGTGGGCAAAATGTCATTTTATGTCTTCTGAAAAATGACCAAAAAAAAATTCGAACATGCTCGAATTTTTTATGTCATTTTTTAAAATGTCATTTTTTGTGTCATAAAAAATGATCGTGTGTGGGCAAAACTACGTAAAAATTGACGTTTTAAACCCGCACATGCCCAGAAGCAAGTTAGGAGACGGGAGGTAAAACTACCATTCATAATGGAGTAAGCACATTCATCACGCTGTAACAGACAAAAAAGCAGGAATCTTCTTTTACTAACAAGTAACCAGCTAAAAGCAGCCTCAAGGCAAATAGAACTTCCCCTTTAGAGTGCCGTCACTTTGTTCATCATTTTCCAAAAATGATGGTGTGTACGCAACGTCATTTTTTAAAATGAAGTTTGAAAAATGTCATTTTTTTTCATGAAGGAAAATGACATTTTTTTTCATCACAAAAAGTGATCGTGTGTACGGGGCATAACTCTACTTACACAAACTTATATGACTAAACTAAAGCTATTTTTTTTTTTTTTTTATACACAAAACACAGAAGGGCAGAGATCGTATTCTCGAATATTCGTTAATATCGAATATTCGTGATATTTTATCAAAAAAAAAAATAGCGAAATTTCGCTAGTGCGAATGCGAAATTGATTGTGAAATTCTCGTCAACACGCGAAAACGGAGATCATTTCCTGGATTACTAAACTAATAGGCACTTAACACTGACTCTACTTACACAAACTTATATGACTAAACTAAAGCTAATTTTTTATTTATTTTTTATACACAAAACACAGAAGGGCAGAGAACGCATTCGCGAATATTCGGCAACATAAAAGGATCGCCTCAGTTACTCAGCCCATGGTCTCTAATCATACCAGCAATGCTTTTAGACATCGATGGAGATCACTAGGATGTGATCTGTTTTAAAAATAAATTTGAAAAAATATGAATATTCGCGATAGCGAATATTCACCGCCATATTCGATTTATTCGCGAATACTCGAATATGCAATATTCGTAACGAATATTCGCAATGCGAATATTCGTGAGCAACACTAGTAGTTAGGAGTTTAACCACTTGCCTACTGTGCACCTACACCCCCTTCCTGCCCAGACAAAATATAAGCTTCCGGCACTGCGTCGCTTTAACTGACAACTGCGCGGTCGTGCGACGTGGCTCCCAAACAAAATTGGCGTCCTTTTTTTCCCACAAATAGAGCTTTCTTTTGGTGGTATTTGATCACCTCTGCGGTTTTTATTTTTTGCGCTATAAACAAAAATAGAGCGTCAATTTTTAAAAAAATGCAATATTTCTTTTGCTATAATAAATAACCCCAAAAAATATATAAAAAAAATATTTTTTCCCTCAGTTTAGGCCGATACGTATTCTTCTACATATTTTTGGTAAAAAAAATATGCAATAAGCGTTTATCGATTGGTTTGCGCAAAATTTATAGCGTTTACAAAATAGGGGATAGTTTATGGAATTTTTTTTTTTTTACTATTAATGGCGGCGATCTGCGATTTTTTTATTGGGACTGCGACGTTATGGCGGACATTTCGGACACTTTTCTGACATTTTTGGGACCATTTACATTTATACAGTGAAAAATGCTATAAATATGCATTGATTACTGTATAAATGTGACTGGCAGTAAAGGGGTTAACCACTAGGGGGCGGGGAAGGGGTTAAATGTATGTCCTAGCCAGTGTTCTAACTGTAGGGGGAGGGAGGTGACTGGGGGAGGTGACCGATTGTGTCCCTATGTACAAGGGACACAACCGCTCTCCTCTCTCCCTGACAGGGACAAGCAGCTCTGTGTTTACACACAGAGCTGCACGTCCCAGCTCAGTTACTGAGCAATCGCGTGTGCCCGGCGGCGATCGTTGCCGCCGGGGACTCGCACGGGATCCCCGCGGAGCGGCGGGTGCGCGCGCCCGCCCGCGGCTTTAAAGGGACATCACGTCATATGACGTGATGTCAGAACAATGGAGTCGTCTGCCCGCCGTCATTTGACGGTGGGCAGATGACAAGTGGTTAATAGGTGTAGGTAAGGGTGTGTGGTAGATGTGAAATAAAATGAATATTTTTGTGTTATGAATAGAGCCACTCAGATGTTGCCTTTCCTTCATTATATCGTTTGTTTGTTTTGTTTCCTTTTATTGCTTGATCTATGGAGTTATTATTATGTATGGATATATATTGCAATACTGTTATTATCCTTACATGAAGAAACAGATAATGCTTTAAAGTTCCGACTACAAATCTGTTTGAAATGAAGGCAAAGAAGTTATAACTCATCAATGAAGGGCAAAAGACTGAAGATGGGAGTAGATGCTATTTCTTCTCCATTATGTTTCAAACCTTCTTCCCCTCTTCCCTGTCTTCCCCTCACCAAAGGAATTTATGTCCCGTGACCAGAGAACTGTTTCCAAATATGGACATTCCAGAATGGACTTTGACTTCACCTCCTCCTCACTCAAGAGACTTTGGAAGAAAACTCTTGCAGAGCTGAAATGGACTTGGGGGAGGAAACTATCCCTTGGAGAACTGACCAATGAGGGTTCCATGCCAAGTACAGGGGGGCGGGTGAAATGGGTGTAATCAGTGGGTGTGAAATGTATAATGTGAACCAATTGAATGCATATGTTTTGTGATGTCATGTTGGCAATAAAAGAAATGGGAAGGCTTAGTCACTTCCTGTTGGTTCGATGCTAAAAGGGTGAGGATGTGAAATCTCTGTCTGGTTTGCATGCTCTCATTAATTGGGGTCAACCGGTAGAATGAGTAGCCCTGAGATTGTATCAGGAAATCAATTAATGAGTCTCTATCAGGTGTGGGGGCACTGTCCCTTTAACCACTTCAGCCCCGAGCCTGTTTTTCAGATTTGGTGTTTACGAGACTAAAACAGTTTTTTTTTGCTAGAAAATTATTTAAAACCCCCAAACATTATATATTTTTTTCTAACACCCTAGAGAATAAAATGGCGGTCATTGCAATACTTTTTCTCACACCGTATTTGCGCAGCGGTCTTAAAAGCGCACTTTTTTTGGAAAAAATTCACTTTCTTGAATTAAAAAATAAGACAACAATAAATTTGGCCCAACATGTCACGCTTAAAAATTGCGCCCGCTCGTGGCATGGCGTCAAACTTTTACCCTTAAAAATCTCGATAGGCGACGTTTAAAAAATTCTACAGGTTGCATTTTTTGAGATGCAGAGGAGGTCTAGGGCTAGAATTATTGCTCTTGCTCTAACGATCGCGGCGATACCTCACTTGTGTGGTTTGAACACCGTTTTCATATGCGGGCGCTACTCGCGTATGCGTTTGCTTCTGCGCGCGAGCTCGTCGGGACGGGGCACTTTAAAAAAAATTTTTTTTGGTTTTCGTTTTTATTTCTATTTATTTTATAATGTTTAACACTGAAAAAAAAAAAATTATCACTTTTATTCCTATTACAAGGAATGTAAACATCCCTTGTAATAGAAAAAAGCATGACAGGTCCTCTTATATATGAGATCTGGGGTCAAAAAGACCTCACATCTCATATTCAGGCTTAAATGCAAAAAAAAAAAGAAAAAAAAAAAGTCAAAATGTAAACAAATTAAATGTCTCTTTAAGACGCTGGGCGGAAATTACGTTTTGACGTCACTTCCGCCCAGCAGAGGTATGGGGACGGCTGAGGGACATTTTTTCCCTCAGTCGCATCCCCGGACAGCCAGCAAGAGGACCCGATCGCCTCCGCCGCTACCGACGGCTACGGTAAGCGGCGGAGGGCGCGGGAGAGTGGCGGGAGGGGGGGGCACCCTCTCCCGCCGCCGGAAACGGCGATCTCGCGGCGAATCCGCTGCGATGACCGCCGTTATCGTTAACAGGACCGCCCCACGAAGAGATGAATATCTCGGTTGTGGCAGCAGCTGCTACCGTTACCGAGATATCCATCTTCAAAAAAATGACGTCTTTGGACGTGGGGCCGGTCAGAAGTGGTTAAATATTTAAGTATGGATCAGGGCTATCCAATAATAAACCTGGGAAGCTTCTGGATTCCCCCAGGGAAGGCTATATAAGATTTGCAGAGGGTCTAAGGCTTCCTCTGCAGTGGCCCAGGAAGAAGAGGAAAAGGATCTCCCTCCCTTCCCGTCGCAACATTTTTATGTGGTAGGGTCACCTCGGAATCTGGGGGGGACTTATTCGGTGGTAATACAGTTAAGCTGCCCTAGTTCCGAAAATCGGGCCGAGATTATGTGATGATGTATGTTTTATTATTATTCAAGAGTTTTCATTTATAATGGTTGTTTTAAAACATTCTGTAAACCAATAAAGTCCCACGGCCATTTCTGCCAAAAAAGCATGGTATGGTGTTTGGTTTGTGTGGTTGTATCTTGGGAATCGGTGGGGTGGGTGTGGCCTATAGTCCCAAGGGTAAGGACATTTGTTGGCCTGGTATTACTACACTGGGTATATTTCTACTCACCCTCATCGGAGAGATTTCTTCTACCGGTCAATGTAAACTTCTACTTCCATTTCCAGTGATGGCGGCATATTGGTTTATTGAAATACAGTATATAGTGTACTACATACATTTTTAAAAGGCTTTCCTTATCCTAAGTTTACTCTTGAACCTCTTAAGAAAAGATAAAGTTTCTTCAGTACATTCCATAGCAATCTTTTGATGCTTTATCCTCCATACCACCAAGCCCTCTTCTAGTGTTTAAATTCTTCATGCGTGTGAGTGGTTATAGGCATCTCAAGTATAGCAATGTTCCTTCATTCCAAGGGTAGGCTCAGAGAAAGACATCACCATCATCATATTACTACTAACCCAGCAGCACAAATAAGGCAAGGGTTGGGGAATTCGATTGTCTGTAAGAAGATGGCGCGTCCTTTGTGGTGTGTCTTCTTTAAAGCGGTTGTATAGTCCAATACTTTTTTTAATTTTTTTTGTCACCTGTAAGGCAAAAGGCATAATGAGCTAGTATGCACCGCAAACTAGCTCATTATAAAATACTTACCTTAGAACAAGGCATCAGTAACTTACCTGGTCCATGCCAAGGTAGCTGACATGTTGCCTCGGCGTGTCTTCTGGGTATCGCGGCTCCAGTGTGGCTGGAGTGGCTGGAGCTGCGATGTCACATGCGCGCGGAAGACTTCTTTGCTACAAGGTCCGGCGTCTGCCAGGCCTTAAGCCGAGAATTCCCCTGCGCCACTGCAGTCAGCGACTCATTGCGAGGGGAATATCTCTGTAACGGAACCCCAAATGGGACAGGGGTTAAAGCCATTTAAGATATTCCATTCCCGAACCCAAGACAGCTATCGACACTCTACAGTCAGGCAAACGAACCCCAATAACGAGACACACAGCTCTGTTTGAGGTTCCACGTGAATAGACCCTTTATTGAGAAAATCAAGCTCTTATATACAGTTAGTAACCAAAATGAACAATGACCCAACTCCACCCACAAAATTACACAAGGAGCCCCAATACACATCTTTTTGGTAGACACCATGACTCCAGGCTGCTGAGCTAATTTACATGAGCTAATTAACTACATCTGATGTCTCAGACACATGACCTTTAGACTGTCTGTTAACTTGCAATACACATTTATTACAGGACTCCTTCACACAATACAAAGTCCATTAGCACACAAGCCAAAATGACAGATCCTCAAAGCCATCCTAGATTCATTTACATCACAACAGACGAAATTAACACCTTACAGTATGTGTCCCCACATTGAATGAGTCACTCTTTCAATTAACCTGTTGAGTTCAGAATCAACAAACAGTGATTAGTTCTTTAACAATATCCTGGAATATATTGTGGATAATCATTACTGCCCCATCTCATGTAGTCCAAGATATTCCACTTTTCTTTCTCGTACATCACGGGACACAGAGCGGCATATTCATTACTATGTGGGTTATATGGAGTACCTTCAGGTGTGGACACTGGCAATCTCAAACAGGAAGTCCCCTCCCTATATAACCCCCTCCCCTGTGTCTCGCCAGTGTCTTAGGTGTTGGTCACGGAATAGCTTTGCTCCACATCCTTGGGATTAAGGGCGGGCTAACCGGATCTGTCCAAGGAGCCTCAGTGCCAAAGTGGACAGTACCCGGGCCCCAAGCCGTGGGGTTTTGCCTATAATGCTCCTCTTTGGAGGGCTGGACCCTGGGCCCAGGACTTGGAGTTTGTAAAAACCATAAGTTCCTGTTTGCCAGGGTGCTATATAGGTCCAGGACAGTGGGTACCTTCATAGGACCCCAGGGCCTGAAGGTCTACTACGTTACCCACGGAGATGGGAGAAGATTGGATCAGTTTGCTGGGCAAACATCCTGCAGCATGGAGCAGGTAAGGGGGAGCCTGCGGGACTTGGTTCGACAGCAGGCTCTCCGGGGTAACCTAAAGGGGGGATAGCCTAAGTATGCTCTGCATGGGCAACCGTGCTCACTATGTCTAAGGGAGACAGGATGACACCCCTTTTCCCCCATCAATAGGTTCCCCTGTCTAAAGATGTGTTGCTAGCTAAACCTGCTGCTTTCTTCCTAGGACTAGTAAGGATCCCTAGGGGCCTTTGGAGAGTCTTACCTGGCCGGGGGTTTTGAATCTGCCGCCTGGTCTGCGTTCCTGGATCTCCAGCAGCGCGGCTCCTCCATGTTCTTCCTGTTTCCGGCATACGCGCGCGTGCGCGCGCATGTCTTATAGACGTTTTTCGCGCCGTTCAGACAGGAGGGCGGGGGGGGCGTGCCTGCGGCGTCATACAGGGGCGCGCCTTTTTGCTGTTATAGACAGCAGGCATGATCAGTGCTCATTCTGAGACTGATTTTCAGAAGGAGAGGACGCAGAGCGGCAGAACAGTGACTCCCGGTGGCGGAAGAGGGGTAGTACATGCGGGACTTTGTTCCAAATGACTCTTTTTGTTAAGCCAAGAAATTCCCTTATTTGCAGCAGGTTGGAGGCTGGCAACTAAGTTTGGGGTCACTGTATGTCTAAAAATATATATAATATATATTAAAAAAAAAAAAAAAAAAAAAAAAAAAAAAATATATATACATACGGGATCCCATCAGTTTTGGGCATTAGTGATCTATTGTCCCCTAAACTGGTTTTGTACTCCTGGCCACTACAGTCTGTTGTGTGGGCGGAGTCCCTCGATTTTGTATTATGGCTTTCAAGGGTTCGGGGTCAAAGGGTACAAAAAAGACCAAAAAACAAAAGGGTTCCCTTTCTGATTCTGATGATATGCGATACTTTCCCCGCAACTTATTAACATAAAAGGCGCCTTGGATGAGCCATTAGGGGGATCTGGTGCGGAGGCTGGCCCAGATCAGCCCAGCCCTGTGTTTATCACAGAGGAGATGCTAGCCGTATCCCTAGGGGGGCTAGAAGAGAGAATAGCAGCATTGATCGCTAGAGCTATTCCTGGTAAAAAACGGGTTAGATCCCCATCACCAAGAGGTGTATCCTCAGATGCTGAGATTCTCTCTCTGGAGGAATTGGAATCACAGGAGGATCAACTAGACCTGAACCAAGAGGGTTCAGGGATGGAGGGGTCTGCCTCTGAGGAACCATTTTCAGACTCCCAGACAGAAAGGTTGTGGGTACAGTCTTTGACGGACATGGTCCGCTCGGCATTTAGTTTGCCATTACCAGAACCTCAGGTTCCTCCGGTATCCTCTCTGGGCTCTTTGAAAGCTCCGTTAAGCAACGCAGTTTTTCCGGTCCATCCTCTCTTGGAGGAATTGATCTTTCGGGATTGGGTACGGCCGGACAGGATTTTTCTGCCACCGAAAAGATTTGCGGTCATTTACCCCATGGAGGAAAAATTCTCCAAGAGGTGGAGGCTCCCAGTAGTGGATGCAGCCATCTCATGTGTGAATAAATCACTAACTTGCCCGGTGGAAAACATACATATGTTTAAAGATCCGGTCGATAAAAGATTAGAGACACTTTTAAAAGCATCCTTTGCTACGGCAGGAGCAGTGGTGCAGCCAGCAGTGGCTGCAATTGGAGTTTGTCAGGCATTAAAAGACCAGACAAAGGAAATGTTAAAGGACATGCCTACCCAACAAGCAGAAGAGTTTTCTGACATTCCCAGAGCTCTGTGTTTTGCGGTAGATGCTATAAAAGATTCCATCCAGCAGGCCTCTCGTTTATCACTATTTTTGGTGCACATGAGAAGGCTCTTATGGTTGAAGAACTGGGCGGCGGAGCCCCCATGCAAAAAGCTTCTGGCAGGTTTTCCCTTCCATGGAGGACGACTCTTCGGAGAGGATCTGGATAAATATATTCAGACTATTTCAAATGGCAAGAGTACCCTTTTACCGGTAAAAAAGACATTCCGGGCTCCTACATTTAAAAGGCAGCTTTTTCCTGTCTCGGGGCCCTCTAATTCCAGGCAGTATCGACGGCCGCCTGCACGATCCAACGTTAACAGTAGATCGCAGGGACAGACCCCTGGGGGTAAGAGGCCGTGGTATCGCAAGCCGTCAAAGACAGCCCCTAAGTCTGCCTTATGAAGGGGCGCCCCCACTCTCACGGGTGGGGGGAAGGCTTCGTTTCTTCTCAGAAGTTTGGGAAGCCAAGATCCCCGACAAATGGGTCCGGGCATCTGTAACCACAGGTTACAGACTGGAGTTTCTAAGGTATCCTCCGCCTTATTTTCAAGAATCAAGGCTACCAAGGGATCCAGCAAGGAAGGCCTCAATGCTGGCAGCTTTGGATCACCTGCTTTGCCAGAACGTAATTATAGAGGTGCCAGCCCAAGAGCAAGGCCTAGGTTTCTATTCCAATCTCTTTGTTATACCAAAACCCAACGGCGATGTCAGGCCAATTTTGGACCTAAAGAGGTTAAACGGTTTCCTAAGGGTTCGTTCCTTCCGGATGGAATCCATCCGGTCAGCAACCGCCGCGCTTCAGAAGGACGATTTTCTGGCCTCCATAGACATAAAGGATGCTTACCTTCATGTACCAATCTTTCAGTCGCATCAAAGATTTTTACGCTTCGCGGTGGGGCAGCGACACTTCCAATTCAGGGCGCTCCCCTTCGGGCTGGCCACGGCCCCCCGGGTATTCACGAAGATCCTAGCCCCAGTTCTGGCCAACTTAAGGATCCAGGGGGTCACAGTCCTAGCATACTTGGACGACCTTTTAATCATAGATCACTCACGGCCGGGTCTGCAAAAGGCAGTAAACCTCACGGTTCGGTACCTCGAAGAATTCGGCTGGGTCCTAAACCGGGGAAAGTCAGCGTTCCAGCCTACAAAGCAGTTGGAATACCTCGGCATGAGGTTAGACACAGAACATCAAAAGGTGTTCCTGCCCCTTGTAAAGATCGAGGCTATCAAGGGGTTGGTTCAGTTGGTTCTAAACAAGAAAAAACCAACTATTCGCCTGTGTATGCGATTACTAGGCAAGCTAGTGGCCACGTTCGAGGCAGTACCGTACGCTCAGATCCACACTCGCGTCCTACAGGCAGCCATTCTAGCAGCCTGGGGCAAGAGGGCACATGCCTTAGAGTCCCCTTTGACGCTATCATCAAGGGTCCGACAAAGCCTGGCCTGGTGGTTGAACCCTCAGAACCTTCTAAAGGGAAAATCCTTCAGCCCTGTTGTCTGGAAGGTAGTTACCACAGACGCCAGCCTGGCAGGCTGGGGGGCGGTCTTCGAGGGGTTCTCCCGCCAGGGAACTTGGGTGAAAGTAGAGAGGCAGCTCTCCATCAATATCTTGGAAATCAGAGCTGCTCGCCTAGCCCTTCTGGCATGGACCTCCAGATTAAGGGGGTTCCCGGTGAGAATCCAGTCAGACAATGCCACGGCAGTGGCATACATAAACCACCAAGGGGGAACCAGAAGCCAGGCCGCTCAGAGGGAGGTGAACTTGATTTTTCAATGGGCAGAGGTTCATGTACCCTGCATTTCAGCGATATTCATTCCCGGAGTGGACAATCTGCAGGCAGACTTCTTAAGTCGCCAGAGTCTGTTGCCAGGGGAATGGTCTCTGCATCCCCAGGTCTTTCAGACAATCTGCCAGAGGTGGGGAATGCCGGACGTAGATATAATGGCATCCAGGTTCAACAAGAAACTAGACAGGTTCGTGTCTCGAGCGAGGGATCCTATGGCCTGCGGAACCGATGCGTTGGTTTGCCCTTGGCATCAATTCAAACTTCTATATGCATTCCCTCCACTACAGTTACTCCCGCGCCTGTTGCGCAAGATCAGAGTGGAGAACAAGCCAGTCATTCTAGTAGCTCCGGCTTGGCCCCGGAGGACTTGGTACTCACTAGTCCTGAAGATGGCAGTGGGAGACCCTTGGACTCTTCCTCTACAACCAGACCTACTCTCACAAGGACCGATCCTCCACCCTACATTACAGCGTCTAAATTTGACGGCCTGGAGGCTGAATCCCTGATTCTCAGGGGTAGGGGTCTGTCTAGGCAGGTAATCCCTACCCTGATTAGGGCTAGAAAGCCGGTCTCCAGGGTGATTTATTACAGGGTGTGGAGGAACTACATAGGCTGGTGTGAATCCAAAAGATGGAATTCCCGCAAATATACTATTGATAGGGTGTTAAGTTTTCTCCAGCTAGGAGTGGATAAAGGCCTGGCACTAAGCACAATCAAGGGACAGATCTCAGCTCTGTCAGTGTGGTTTCAGAGGCCGCTGGCCACCCACTCGCTGGTAAAGACCTTCTTACAGGGGGTCTTGCGTATTAATCCTCCGGTCAAGTCACCAATTTGTCCTTGGGACTTAAATCTTGTCCTGTCCACTCTACAGAAACAGCCTTTTGAGCCATTGGCTGAGATTCCTTTACTCTTACTGACAAGAAAGTTGGTTTTCTTGGTCGCCATAGTTTCGGCCAGGAGAGTGTCAGAATTAGCAGCCTTATCGTGTAAGGAACCATATCTCGTTCTGCATAAGGACAGGGCAGTTCTACGACCCCATCCTTCCTTTCTACCAAAGGTTATATCCAAATTTCACTTAAACCAGGATTTGGTACTACCATCCTTCTTTCCAAAACCTACATCCAGAAAGGAGGGGTTGCTGCATACCTTGGATATTGTCCGGGCCATGAAGGCCTATCTTAAAGCTACAGAAAAGATCCGGAAAACAGATGTGTTATTCGTTCTACCAGATGGCCCCAAGAAGGGGCAGGCAGCTGCAAAATCCACCATCTCGAGATGGATTAGACAGTTAATCATTCAAGCCTACGGATTGAAGAGGTTGCCTCCTCCGTTGTCGGTAAAGGCCCATTCTACCAGGGCCATGGGCGCCTCTTGGGCAGCACACCATCAGATCTCTATGGCTCAGATATGCAAGGCAGCAACGTGGTCATCAGTCCACACGTTTACAAGGTTTTATCAACTAGACGTGAGAAGAAATGCGGATTCTGCCTTTGGACAGGCAGTATTACAGGCTGCAGTTTGAAATCCTCGGGATCAGAAGCACCCTTGGTTATAAAAAAAAAAAAAAAAAAAAAGAAGTTTTTTCTTGACTAAGTTGGAATTATTATTATGATTTGAGTTTATCTCTAAATTGAATCCTTCTTTGGAAGATGTCTCCCTCCCCTCATTAAAGCATTGCTTTCGGACATCCCACATAGTAATGAATATGCCGCTCTGTGTCCCGTGATGTACGAGAAAGAAAAAGGGATTTTTAAATACAGCTTACCTGTAAAATCCTTTTCTTGGAGTACATCACGGGACACAGAGCTCCCACCCCTCTTTTGGGTGACCATTTTGGGAGGCATACTGCTTGCTACAAAACTGAGGGACTCCCTCTAGGGGAGGGGGTTATATAGGGAGGGGACTTCCTGTTTGAGATTGCCAGTGTCCACACCTGAAGGTACTCCATATAACCCACATAGTAATGAATATGCCGCTCTGTGTCCCGTGATGTACTCCAAGAAAAGGATTTTACAGGTAAGCTGTATTTAAAAATCCCTTTATTTTCTGGCTCATGCTTTCTAAGAGCTTCTGGGTCCCACGGGTCCTCCCATTACAATCTCCTAAACCGTAAAGGTTTAGTTTTTTTTTTTTTTTTTACCTACAGGTAAGCCTTATTATAGTCGATAAGTCGAAAGTCGAACTGTGATAAAATAAAATAAATGACATATATGTTGGAGTCTATCACTAGCATTACCAGTTTTTTCACAGTTTTTCTTGTACCATAGCTGTATTATCTGTTAATCTTGGCATACGGTCTTTTTTTTTTCAGCTTCCTTTAGAGCAGGGGTCTTTAAACTACGGCCCTCCAGTTATTCTGGAACTACAATTCCCATAATGCCTAGTCATGTCTGTGAATGTCAGATTTTTACAATGCCTCATTGGAAGTATAGTTCCACCACAGCTGGAATAGCAGAATCTGTTTTGGGGTGTAATGTGTGGTATGCATATGCAGGGTGTGAGAAATAATCTGCTAATATGAACATTTTGTGGAAAAACAAAAAACAAAAAAAAATCTTGATTTTGCAAAGAATTGTGGGAAAAAATTACAATGCCTCTTTCTAAATAACTTGGAATGTCTTCTTTCCAAAAAGGGGTCATTTGGGGTTTTTAGAAAATGTTATAATAGAAATATAGAAAAATACTTTTTTTTTTACAAAATTCTTTATTTTTTCATTTATAGCAAAAAAAAAAAAACCGCAGAGGTGATCAAATACCACCAAAAGAAAGCTCTATTTGTGAGGAAAAAAAGGACAAAAATTTAATTTGGTTACAGAGTTGTATGACTGAGTTATTGTCATTCAAAATGTGAGAGCACCGAAAGCTGAAAATTGGTCTGGTCATTAAGGGGGTTTACGTGCCCGGTGGTCAAGTGGTTAAAGGACATAAAAATAAGATTGGTAAGGACCCGCTCATGTATATATACGTCCTGTTTTTAAAGATGGATATCTCGGTAACAGCAGCAGCTGCTGCCACAACCGACATTTCCATCTTTTCAGTGAGCGGTCCTGTAAACGATAACGGTGGTCTCTGTGGTGGAGATCACCGTTGTCAGTGGCGGGAGAGGGGCCCCACTCCCACCACTCTCCCGCACCTTTCACCTCCTACCAGAGCCGTCGGCAGCAGCGGAGGCGATCGGGTCCTTCCTCCTGCTTGACAGGGGTATGAGTGAGGACCCGTCCCCATAGCATAGCAGGGCGGAAGCGACGTCAAAACGTCACTTCCACCCATGCTTCTTAAAGCAATATTTTTTTTTTGCATTTAAGTCTAAATATGAGATATGGGGTCTTTTTTTTTTTTTTTTGTGTAAAAATTAATAAAATAAATAGAAATAAATAAGAAAACAAAAAATATGTTTTTAAAGCGCCCCGTCCTGACGAGCTTGTGCGCAGAAGCAAACGAATACGTGAGTAGCGCCCGCATATAAAAACGGTGTTCAACCAACACAAGTGAGAAATCACCGCGATCGTTAGAGTGAGAGCAATAATTCTAGCCCTGTAACTCGAAAGATGCAACCTGTAGAATTTTTTAAACGTCGCCTATGGAGATTTTTAAGGGTAAAAGTTTGACGCCGCTCCATGAGCGGGCCCAATTTTGAAGCGTGACATGTTAGGTATCATTTTACTCGGTGTAACATTATCTTTCACAATGTATTAAAAAAATGGGCTAACTTTACTGTTGTCTTATTTATTTTTTTTTTTTTTTTAAAGTACATTTTTTCCAAGTGCGCTTGTAAGACCGCTGCGCAAACATGGTGTGACAAAAAGTATTGCAATGACTGCCATTTTATTCTCTAGGGTGTTAGAAAATATATATATATATATATATATATATATATATATATATATATATATATATATATATATATATATATATATAATGTTTGGGGGTTTTAAATAATTTTCTAGCAAAAAAAACTGTTTTAATCTTGTAAAGCCAAATCTGAAAAACAGCCAAGGTCCTAAAGTGGTTAAACCCACACGGAATTTACAAAAGCAGCAATTTAGTAATTAGATGAAAGGTTTATCACTGTGAAAACACCCTTTGATAGATAAAGTGCATTTTATATACATCTATATAGATCAGACCAAAATGAGGGACAAATGAGGAGGAATGAGGGACTGAGGGACATTGTTCCAAATCAGGAACAGTCCCTCAAAATCAGGGACAGTTGCCTTAGCTACTCCTTTAAAGCGGAGTTTCACCCTAAATATAAGATCTCCCATGCGCTTCAGCATACTGGCGTCAGCGCCAGTATGCTGGTTTTTTTTTTTTTATAGCACACTTACTGTTTTATCGTAGAAATCCTTTTCTGTCCCCCGCGGTGGACGGCGCCAGTACAGCGCGTCACATCTTCCTAAGATACCCGATATGGACTCGGGTATTTCCGGCGCTATGCGGCGCCTGCGCACAGACCTAGGAGCTGACTGCGCAGGCGCCGTATTTCTCCGAGTCCTACGGCTATGGCGCGTCACGCCCTCCGAAATAGGACTCGGAGAAATACGGCGCCTGCGCAGTCAGCTCCTAGGTCTGTGCGCAGGCGCCGCATAGCGCCGGAAATACCCGAGTCCATATCGGGTATCTTAGGAAGATGTGACGCGCTGTACTGGCGCCGTCCACCGCGGGGGACAGAAAAGGATTTCTACGATAAAACAGTAAGTGTGCTATAAAAAAAAAAAAAACCCAGCATACTGGCGCTGACGCCAGTATGCTGAAGCGCATGGGAGATCTTATATTTAGGGTGAAACTCCGCTTTAACTTGCTTGATGGAAATGTCATGCTAATCGCACGCTATGTTACTTACACTTTCGCTTACTGTTAATGTTCAACTCATATTAAATGTTTATCTTATCTTTCTGAGTATAATCATGAAATAATGTCTGAAATAGTAGATGCAGATACCATAGACTTGTACCGCCAAAGTGATTGTTCAGTACAAAGTGCAAACCTCTGCGAAATGTCAGTTGTTGACCACCAAGATCTCATCTCAATGTACAAATCTTGATTCTGCTTTAATTCAGCCTATTGGTTTTATTATTGATAAAATTATGTCTAAGGGCCCTTTCACACACCTGCCAGTTTTTTAGGCGGACCTAAACGGGCGCTCCGTGCTCCTCTATGGAGCCACGGATGTTAGTGGTGACATGCCCGCTGACATCCGACCCGCTCCGCCAAAGTGTGACAGAGGAAAACCCTATTTTTCCATCCATCTAACGGATCGGATGATAACTCTATGGTCCGTCATCATCCGATCCCCCATAGAAGAGAGCGGTGCTCTGACAGGTCGGTCCCTACACGGTGTGCAGAGACAAACCTGTCATCTGCCTGCTCAGTGGGGATCGATGGAGTGATCCCCACTGAGCAAAGCGGAGCCCGTACACGGACAGCCCCATGTGAAAGGGCCCTAAGTCTACACTCAGATGTTTTCATAAATACTGACTAAAAACATAGAGATGTAAGTGATAGGACTGTACATATACTAATTGGACTTTCCAATATATTTTAAAATAAAATGTTTTTTTTTTTTTAAAGTTTATTGAAGAAAATGGAGACAGTACATGCAACAAAGCAGAACAGTGCGTCAAGAATTATACAATAAATGCGGACGCAGCTGCTGTACATTGATGCGCTTATAAACAGTAGCACATAAACAAAATCGATTATAAACCAGGTATGTAACACAGATTTTTAACAGAATATAACATGAAAAAGAAACCCTTGGAGCAGGAGGGTTCATGTCGTCACTCAGGAAAAAAAAAAGGGGGGGGGGGTGAAGTGGCTCAATGGGTGGGAGGGTGACAATGTTAGCAAGAGAACTTAGAGGAGGTATGTTCTCTCCAATGGGCGAAGTGTGAAGTCAAAGCGGCAATGCTGGGGAAATGCACTATGCGTTCTTGGTAATACATAACGGGTTTAAGGGGGCTCGCAAAGGGCGGAGTCCCGGGATGGGAGTGCAAGGGTTGAATTCCCATTGCCAGCTGAATTAGGGGCTAGTCTAGTCTCAGGGGTCCGGAACAGGGGGGCGGAGGAGGTGTGCCATCCATGTGGGGCCAGCAGACGAATGGGGGTCGGTTAATAGGAGTAGTGGGTCAGAGCGCGGAGGGCAACGAACGTTCCCTTATAGCGCTCGTGTGGCACACCGCAGCTCCCAGAAGCCCGCTAAGACACAATTCGCTTGTAGTCGTCTGTGGTGGTGAAATGTATCCAACACGCCCATTGTTCAGTAAACTTATACAATGGTTTTTAAATTCAAAGAAGCTTTATTGCAAACAACAGATCTAGACAAGTACAGCCATCATAAACTTAGACAAGTACAATCGCAGTATAACCAAAACACAATGACTTATAACAGGCATCACAAAGCATAACAATGGTATACATATGTGGAAAGTAAAAAGGCAGAAGAGGGTCCCCACGATCATGGAGAGCCTCTGAGTTCCATATATTCAAGCATAATGAGAACCACAAACATCTATGTCAAGTTCAATTCCAACTACAGAAGCATCATCTACTCCACAGAGATCTGTGGATCTCTGTGACGTTTAACTTCCAACTTGTCACCTTAAAGAAGCAATTATGGCGAAGAAGAGGAGAGAAGAGGAAGAGAATAAATGAGAAGAATAGAAGAACGAGAATAAAAGTAAAAGGAAAAGAAAAGGAAAGGGGAAGGGGATAAGGCATGTATAGAGCGGTCACAGAATCCCTGGGGCATGGGATAGGGTCCCCAGTGGTGAGCAGGAGAGTCAGTCCAGGTCAATCACATCCCTGGGATCTGGGGTCCAGAATATAAGAATAGATTCTCTAATCAGGCCCCCCGGCAATAGATCCATTATGTTGTCAAAGTCTTTGGAGTACCTGAAAGCAATCCAAGTCTGCCAAGTTGCGTGAAAGCCCTCGGCTGTGCCCCTGTCTTGTGCCAACGTGTCCTCCATCTCGTACACTTCGCTCACCCTACGGAGCCATTCTCGTATGGTTGGAGCTCTGGAGGATTTCCAGTGCAAGGGAATCAATGATTTAGCTGCATTCAATAAATGCTTGGACAAGGATTTTTTGTACCGTGTTAGAGAGAAGGAGGTCAGGTGTAGCAGGCAACACGGGGCATCCAAAATTAGCTTAGTGTCAGTGATCAATTGAATGACCCGTCTCACCTCCGACCAGTAGGGAGAGATCATGGGGCATTCCCACCAGATGTGGAGCAATGTGCCCCTATCGCCCAAGCACCTCCAGCATGTTTATTACTGGCCTTGATATCTGACCAATCTTTTAGTTTATTGCCCTCAAAGCAGTCACCTACCAAAAGAGGATCCGACTGGGGGGAAGACCTAAGAGAGGTATTGTCTAAGCCTGGTATGAAGCCCGGATTGCCAGTCAAGGGCGTGAGGGGGCCCGGAGTGGAAGAGATGCCCTTCTGTTTCGCCAGCGCATGGAATATCTCCAGAGTAGGTCCCGTAACGGGGTTCCTGCGTATGGCAATTGGGTAGGCGGATTTAGGAACCCAGGGTAGGAACCCAAGGGTCAACGGACAGATCTCCCCCTCTAGGGCAACCCACTCCTTCGTGGTCTTGTGGCAGTGCCAATCCACTATTCGGGCCAGGTGTGTGGCGTGGTAATATGACCTAAAGTCCGGCATGCCCAGGCCCCCCACGTCCTTAGGCCTCATCAGGCTCGTAAGCCTGATTCTCGGTTTCTTGCGATTCCATAAGAAGCGCAGTAAGACAGCATTTAGGGAAACAAAGAAGCTTCGGGGGATTGACATTGGAAGCGTGCGCATCAGGTATATGAATTTTGGTAGAATCACCATTTTGATTATGGAGGCCCGACCCAGCCAGGAAAAATACCCCTGGTCCCATTGGGTTAGATCTTTCTCACACGCCTTCAGGAGGGGAGGGAAGTTAGTGCTAAAAACATCCGAGAGGTGGGGAGTGAGCCAAACGCCCAGGTACTTGAGAGCCCTGGGCTCCCAACGAAAGGAGGAATTAGCCTTAGCCTGTGCTAGCACCCTATCTGGGAGAGAGACGTTGAGGGCCTCAGATTTGTTGTAATTTATTTTCAAGTTAGAAATGTATCCGTATTGCGAGAACTCTAGCATCAGCCCTGGGAGGGAGATATGTGGGTCCGTCAAAAAGAACAGGAGGTCGTCGGCAAATGCTGCTATTTTGAACTCGTTGTCCCCCACCTGAAACCCGCTGATAGCCGAATTTAGTTTAACCGTCCGGATAAAGGGCTCAAGCGAAAGGATAAATAGTAGGGGTGAGAGAGGGCACCCCTGACGCGTCCCATTCTTTATCATGACCTTCTTGGAAAGAAGGCCATTAACCCGAATCTGGGCCGAGGGGTTTTGATATAGCGCCGCTATCCAGGTGAGCATGTGAGGTCCCAGTCCCACCCACTTACAAACCGCCAGCAAGAAATCCCAAGCCACCCGATCGAAGGCCTTCTCCGCATCCGTAGAGAGGAGAAGGCCCTCGATGGCTTTAACCCTCGTCGCATGTATCAGGAGAAGCGCCTTGGTGGTATTATCTTTGGCATCTCTGCCCGGCACAATATAAAATGGTTTTTAATGTTTATGGAGACTGAAGTTCTCAGAGTAAGAAAAAGTATATTTTTTGAGCAAGCAATTAGATTGTAGCTGTCATTTTTTGGTGCATGTTTGAAGGGGACCTGTCATCAACAAACTAATAATAATTGCTGAATCTGTGCACATATGGATTCAATGCAACAATATAATCCTAAGTGCATACCTCCCAACTTTTTGAGATGGGAATGAGGGACACCTATCAGCAAAAATATGCCATGTGTTGTAGAGCGCGGGGGGGGCGGGTTCAGCGGTTCTGAGTTGTTGAGCGGGGGGGGTCCGCGGATCTGAGTTGTTGAGCGGGGGGTCCGCGGATCGGAGTTGTTGAGCGGAGGGCTCAACAACTCTGTGGATCGGAGTTGTTGAGCAGGGGAGGTTCCGCAGGTCGGAGTTGTTGAGCGGGGGGGTACGCGAGACGGATCTAAGTTGTTGAGCGGGGGGGAAATCGCGGGACAGCTGGATTTGCCGCGAATCGCGGTAATCGTGGGGGGGGGGGGGGTTACCGCGGAATCGCTGAACTCCAGCCCTGATCGCGGGAAGGCGGGATATACCGCGAATCGCGGGACATTCCCACGAAATCCGGGTCAGTTGGGAGGTATGTAAGTGCCAGTGTTGGGTTTGAAAACAATTTAGAGCTGGTCTAGATAGTATTTAATGAAGCTCTATAATGATAACACTCTTATGTAATCCTCCGCTCCTTTTTTTTTTTTTAATCCAACACTTTTTTTATTTTATTTCTCATTTAGTACATACATATGCCTTTCAGCATCCCTTACAATTCAGTTAAAGTACATTATTGACATTTTTACAATCATGTAGTATTACAATTCTGTATCTATTTAACCCTAAGCCTCCCCTTCCTCCCCCCAATTCTTCTGCACTCTACATAAGAAATCTATCCATCACCAGTTTTGGTGGTGCGACACTTGCATCTCCCAACCTGGATTGCCAAATCACAGGAGCCATCCAATAGCGTGCAATACGTTTTCTTGCTAAGTACAACAATCTTGTTAGCATAAAGTACTTTCCTTTTGTATATTTTCCCGCGTCACTTGCCCCAAGCAGGTATACCTGCGGATCCAATGGGACTGGTACCTGGGCCACTCTGGTAATACACTGGGAGACTTCCTCCCAGTACCTGTGGAGCTCTGGGCATCTCCATATTAAATGTATGAAGTCACCTTGCTGTACTTTGCACTTTGTACACATGGAGGTGTCCCTTCTTCCCCATCTATTTAATTGCACCGCTGTTCTATAGGCCCTGTATAGGATAAAAAGTTGCAATTGTTTATTTGACGCAGGGACGGACACCACTGGGACAGATTCGAGCGCCCTTTCCCACTGGTCTCCGTCTATCTCCCCAATGTCTTCTACCCATTTCCTACGGCTTCTAAGGGAGGCATGGTTCTGTGTTGTTGTAAGCAATCCCTCATATATTTTTGTTATTTATAATCCTCTCCGGACATCTGCTTGCAGGACTACCCTCATCAAGGGTGACAGTGATGTTACCACCAGTAGTCGTGTTTGTTGCTGTACCTGCAAGGCATGCCGAAGCTGGTGATATTGATAGAAGCCCTGCGGGGCTAACTGCAATTCTCTACACAGCTGTTCATAAGTTTTCAGTACCTCACCCTCATACAGCTTGCGAAAAGAACCAGATTCCCCTCTTTTTCCAGGAACTAAAGCCCGATAGGTCCTGTAGCTCTGCGTATCTGGGATTTTTCCATATTGGAGTAAAGGGTAACAAACCCTCTGTCCTCAGTGTCTTCCGTAACTCCCCCCACACCTTTCTAAGGAGGATTCCTGTAGGTGCTGAGTGTGGCATACTGGGCAGATTCTTCTCAAGATGGGCGCCCGTCTTTAATAAGGGGACTGAGCTGGTCACCAGATTTCTAATCGGATCCTCTCTTTCTTCCTGCCCCTATCCTGCCAGCTGTTGTATCTGAGAGGCCAAAAAATACATTTTGGGATGGGGCACTACAAGTCTCCCTCTATCCTTTCCATATTGCAAAGTGGTTAAAATAATCCTAGCTAACTTTTTCTTTCATATCAACTCCTGCATCAGTGTGTCGATCCTTTTGAACCATTTATTCGGTATCCAAATTGGAGAATTATGGAAGATTTATAAGAGTTGTGGAATGCATGCCATTTTTATTAAGTTGGCCCTACCTACCACCGATAGGGGGAGTTTGCACTAGCTGTTACATTTCTCTCTCCGCTCTCCGCTTCTTGATTATCATAGTAGTCACTGATGCTGTAATGCTCTATTAGGGTCTACTTTATAGGCAGAATAACTTTTAAACTGCACAAATACACTGAAGAAAGAAGAGATTATTATTAGCAGGGTATTGAAATCATGCTTTTGAAACTTCTTGGATACAGCAAACGGCTTTACTTTTATGGAGAAATAAACTACATGCCTTTTATCATAGAACAGGAAGCAAACACAAACAAAAGCATATAACACAAGGATGGTACTTCCTCTAATTACCTTATCATAGATAACCTAACATAATACTGCAGTGCCACCTACAGGTATAATGCATATATATATATATATATATATATATATATATATATATATATATATATATATATATATATATATATACACATAGTTCACAGTACTTTACATTACAAGTAGTTCGTCCAACAATTATTTCATGTTTGCTCAACATAGACTTGTGTCTATGCCCCTTGCACCCCTTTTCCTTATAGTTCAAGTGTATGTAAACCCTTAAACAGGTGTGTCCAGCCCATGGGCCGTGGATCACATGTGGCCCCAGAGCAGGTGTCGGCAACCCATGGCTCCGGAGCCGCATGCGGCTCTTTTGAACCTTTGCCGCGGCTCAGGGGCGGATACTAGCGAGGGTAGGAGGCCAGTGTTGTAAGTAACGGCAGGGCCGGTACAAGGCAGGGGCGGGAGGGACGAGTGCCCAGGGCGCCACTATTTTGTGCAGGAGGGGGGCGTAATCAGCTAGACCAGTATGTCACTCACTGACTGTCACATAGACGGGGCCGCGGGCAGCGGCAGTGGCACTTTACACATTGTGTGCCGGCTGCCTGGCTCCCGAGTGCGCTCCTAGCTCCGGGCTCCCTTTTCTCCTGTCACTGTGTGTGCTTGTCTCCCCTGCCCCCATGGAGGATTCAGTTGGTGGTGCCGTGGTTGATTCCATTTCAACGGTGTGCGCCGCGTGACGTCACGCCGGAGGCGAGGTCACAAGGTGAGAGAGGGAGGACTCGTCTCTGTGCAGGGATCTGTGTGTCTGTCGGCGCTTGCAAGGAAGGACAAGTCACGAGGAGCCGCCCTCAGCCTGCCAGTGCCTAGTGTGCTAAAGTCTGCAAGCAAATGAAGACTGAAGTAGTCAGTGTAATGAAAAAGTAAGCAAACAATAAGTAAATAATGAAATGACTATATTGGGGAGGGGGGGGAGGCGCACTGAGGTAACCATCATTTTTTAAATAAAAAATGGCAGTTTAAAAAAAATGTTTTTGTGTTATTTTGAGCCGTCTCTGACAAGAAAAAAAAAAACATTAATCGCAGCCACTGTGCCATCAATTGTCGCCGATGTGCCCATCACACGCAGCCACTGTGCCATCACATGCAGCCACTGTGCCAACACACGCAGCCACTGTGCCACCATCAATTGTTGCCACTGTGCCCATCAAACGCAGCCACTGTGCCATCAATTGTCACCACTGTGCCCAAACGCAGCCACTGTGCCAATCACACGCAGCCACTGTGCCAATCACACGCAGCCACTGTGCCCATCAAACACTGCCACTGTGCCAATCACACACAGCCACTGTGCCCATCAAAGGCAGCCACTGTGGCAATCACACGCACCCACTGTGCCATCAATTGTCGCCACTGTGCCAATCACACGCAGCCACTGTGCCAATCACACACAGCCACTGTGCCCATCAAACGCAGCCACTGTGCCATCACATGCAGCCACTGTGCCCTTAAAACGCAGCCACTGTGCCCATCAAACACTGCCACTGTGCCAATCACACACAGCCACTGTGCCCATCAAAGGCAGCCACTGTGGCAATCACACGCACCCACTGTGCCATCAATTGTCGCCACTGTGCCAATCACACGCAGCCACTGTGCCAATCACACACAGCCACTGTGCCCATAAAACGCAGCCACTGTGCCATCACATGCAGCCACTGTGCCCTTAAAACGCAGCCACTGTGCCCATCAAACACTGCCACTGTGCCAATCACACGCAGCCACTGTGCCCATCAAAGGCAGCCACTGT
Source organism: Rana kukunoris (assembly GCA_029574335.1). Taxonomy (NCBI): domain Eukaryota; kingdom Metazoa; phylum Chordata; class Amphibia; order Anura; family Ranidae; genus Rana; species Rana kukunoris. The sequence goes on from CM056053.1 coordinate 452,779,878, forward strand.
GGCAATCACACGCACCCACTGTGCCATCAATTGTCGCCACTGTGCCAATCACACGCAGCCACTGTGCCAATCACACACAGCCACTGTGCCATCACATGCAGCCACTGTGCCCTTAAAACGCAGCCACTGTGCCATCACATGCAGCCACTGTGCCCATCAAATGCAGCCACTGTGCCCATCAAATGCAGCCACTGTGCCATCACATGCAGCCACTGTGCCAACACACGCAGCCACTGTGCCATCAATTGTTGCCACTGTGCCGATCACACGCAGCCACTGTGCCAACACACGCAGCCACTGTGCCATCAATTGTTGCTGGGCATGTGGAGGTGGAATCTTATTTGATATTGTACAGTATGGCATGTGGAGGTGGAATCTTATCTCATATTGTACAGTATTGCATTTGCTGGGCATGTGGAGGTGGAATCTTATCTCATATTGACAATATGAGATAAGATTCCACCTCCACATGTCCAGCAAATGCAAAACTGTACAATATCAATTATATCAGATAAGATTCCACCTCTACATGCCCAGCAAATGCAATACTGTACAATATCATGTGGGCATATGGAGTTGGAATCTTATCGGATATTGTACAATATTGCATTTGCTGGGCATGTGGAGGTGGAATCTTATCTGATATTGTACTGTATTGCATTTGCTGGGCATGTGGAGGTGGAATCTTATCGGATATTGTACAATATTGCATTTGCTGGGCATGTGGAGGTGGAATCTTATCTGATATTGTACTGTATTGCATTTGCTGGGCATGTGGAGGTGGAATCTTATCGGATATTGTACAATATTGCATTTGCTGGGCATGTGGAGGTGGAATCTTACCTGATATTGTACTGTATTGCATTTGCTGGGCATGTGGAGGTGGAATCTTATCTCATATTGACAATATGAGATAAGATTCCACCTCCACATGTCCAGCAAATGCAAAACTGTACAATATCAATTATATCAGATAAGATTCCACCTCCACATGCCCAGCAAATGCAATACTGTACAATATCATGTGGGCATGTGGCAGTGGCGGCTGGTGCTCAAAATTTTTGGGGGGGCGCAAACGAAAAAAAAAATATTGCAGCCTCACTGTGCCCATCACATGCAGCCACTGTGCCATGCCACCAAATGTAGCCACTGTGCCATGCCACCAAATGCAGCCACTGTGCCATCAATTGTCACCACTGTGCCATGCCATCAAATGCAGCCACTGTGCCATCAATTGTCACCACTGTGCCATGCCATCAAATGCAGCCACTGTGTCATCAATTGTCACCACTGTGCCATGCCATCAAATGCAGCCACTGTGCCATCAATTGTCACCACTGTGCCATGCCATCAAATGCAGCTACTGTGCCCATCAATTGTCACCAATGTGCCATGCCATCATATGCAGTCACTGTGCCATCAATTGTCACCAATGTGCTATGCCATCATTTGCAGTCACTGTGCCATCAATTGTCACCACTTGTGTCACTAATTGTGCTATGCCATCAAACGCCACCACTGTGCCATCAATTGTCACCAATGTGCCATGCCATCAAAAGCAGCTACTGTGCCCATCAATTGTCACCACTGTGCCATGCCATCAAATGCAGTCACTGTGCAATCAATTGTCACCACTGTGCCATGCCATCAAACGCTACCACTGTGCCATCAATTGTCACCACTGTGCCATGCCATCAAACGCAGTCACTGTGCCATCAATTGTCACCTCTCTGCCATGCCATCAAATGCAGTCACTGTGCCATCAATTGTCACCTCTCTGCCATGCCATCATATTCAGTCACTGTGCCATCAATTGTCACCACTGTGCCCGGCCTGTGCTCATTGTTGCCTCTGTGCCCCATGATGCCACTGTGCCCCATGCTTCTACTGTGCCCCATGCTGCCACTGTGCCCCATGCTGCCACTGTGCCCCATGCTGCCACTGTGCCCCATGCTGCCCCTTTCCCTGTAAAAAAATCACTTACCTGACGCTTCCATGTCCTCCCTCGATGTCTTCTGCCGCCCTGGAGAAGCTTCAGCCAATCAGGTTCCTGAAAACCAGAATCCGGGAACCTGATTGGCTGAAACGGCTGTCAGTCTAATGCAAGGACCGCAGATTGTCTGCGCTCCGAGCATAGACTTCCGAGAGCCGGAGGGCGGGACTGGAAAAGCCTATCAGAGCCACTGGCTTTGATAGGCAGTTCCCCTCAGCCAACCAGCTGTCGCTATTCGGGTAACCGGCGTCCCATGTCCGGTTATACGAATAGACCAGGCAGCTGGCAACAGTAACACACGTCCAATGCATAGCATTGAACGTGTGTTACTTGCGAGAGGGGGTGGCGCTGCAGCGCCCTCTATAGACGGCCGCCGGAACTTCGGCTAAAATGTCAAAATGACATTTTAGCCGAATAAAAGTTCTTAAAGGGCCCGTTTTTTTTTTTTTTTTATTCTTTTTTTTTTTTGTGACTGCGGGAGGGGGGGCGGCGCCCGTGCGCCCATATGGGCGGGCCGCCACTGGCATGTGGAGGTGGAATCTTATCCAATATTGTACAGTATTGCATTTGCTGGGCATGTGGAGGTGGAATCTTATCTGATATTGTACTGTATTGCATTTGCTGGGCATGTGGAGGTGGAATCCACCTCCACATGCCCAGCAAATGCAATACTTTACAATATCAGATAAGATTCCACCTCCACAGTCCTTTTTTTCTTCAGATTGACAGCTGACTGCACAATCCTGTATATAGCATTAAAGGGACACTAAAGTCAGGGCTTTTGTTTAAAAAAAATAACAAACATGTGATACTTACCTCCACTGTGCAGTTCGTTTTGCACAGAGTGGCCCGGAAAGCTGTCTTCTGGGGTCCCTCGGCGGCTGTCTGGGCTCCTCCTCGCAAAAGCTTTCCCTCTTCATGCGAGGGCGCTCGCATGGAGGAAATCTTTTGCGAGCGCGCTCCCGTGATACAGCGGCGGCCATAGCCGCCGACTGTATCACTCGGCTCCGCCCCCGGCGCGGCGCGTCATCCGCTCTGATTGACAGCAGCGCTAGCCAATGGCTGCGCTGCTATCAATCCGCCCAGCTTAGCCAATCAACGGCCAGGCTGGGAACCGAAGAGGATGACGTGGACGCGCTCGGGAGATTCGAACGGTCAGGTAAGTACAACGGGGGCTCGGGGGGGGGGGGGGCGGTGCTGTGAGATGTTTTTTTACCTTAATGCATAGGATGCATTAGGGTAAAAAAACGTGTACCTTTACAACCCCTTTAAGGTAAGAAACAATATATGCAGTGTTATATTTGTTTTAAATGTCGCAATGGTTTTGTGGCTCCTAGTTTTGTTTTTTCCTTCGGAAAGGGGTTCAAGTGGCTCTTTATGTCTTAAAGGGAGAGAGTTTAGCATGCAGCCCAGGCCCATCTGGAGTGATGCTGGGAATGCCAAGAAACCATAGCAGCCACAGTAGCCGAAACAGACAAGCTTGGCCCATGCAAGAATGTAGGGCTGCCGTGCCAACATAGCAGCCACAGCAGCCCATGTTGACAAGCCAGGCAAATGCACAGTTGGAGGGATGCCAAGTAGGGTTGCCACCTCATCCCTTTAAAACAGAACACATATGAATTACACAGGTTCTGTGGCTGATTATGGTGGTAATTAAACTCACTCGGTGCCTAATCTGCATTAGCCTGAGCCTGAGAACCTGTGTAATTCATATGTGTTCTGTTTTAAAGGGATGAGGTGGCAACCCTAATGCCAAGGCTGCCGTGCTTGCAATAGCAATGGCAGGAGGGAATGCAGGGGCGCCAGGTAAGTAAATGCTGCATAGATCTTGGTAATTGGGTGGTATTCGCTAAGCTCACAGGTGAGCATTTGGCCACCAACAGAAGTGGACAGGAATAACATATTCTATGTAAAAACATGGATATAAAACAACAAAACCATTGTGAACACTGGGAAGTGGTCTTCCATACAATCACCCCTTGGATCAGAACGTGGGACAATAAAACCCAAGATATCAACATCAACACCAGCCTAAATCGTAAAACCTGGAAGTAGACCCAACAGGAAGTAAAGCCTACATCCAGCGACCACTGTTCACAAAGAATTACTCGTTGCCAATTATTGTAATGGTCCTATAAAGGGGCCCCTTAGTACCAATTGACATCATTTAAACGCCACGGCCTACCTGCGTATTGTTGCTGACCATGTCCATCCCTTTATGGGCCAGATTCAGGTACATGGGCGCTTCTTTACTTTGGAGTAACGTTTCTCATTTACGTTACTCCGCCGACACTTTCGGCGCAAGTACTGTTATTCACATAGCAGTTGCGCGTAAACTTGCGCCAGAGTAACGATAATGCGCTGGCCTAACCCGACGCAAGTGGAAGTGGGTGTGATCATATGTAAATGATGGGCGGAGCCCAGCGCAGAGGCTTACGTTCAGCGCATCATCCACGGAGCATGCGCAGTAAGTGAGGCTTCACTCGGCCCCCTTGTGCGCATGCTCACAACTTCCGTCGGCACCACTTCACAGGGAAACGTCATCGCAATGCGTTCCGTTGGGCGTTTAAATGCGCCCGTAGATGCGCCATTCCGGCACTAAAGTATATCCTGTTCCCCCTCCCCGCAGTGAAGTTACTTTTGTTCTGAGATGGCTGCTCCCGTTTCCCGCAAACACACAGGAGAAAGCTGAACTCTAAAGGCCAGGAGCTGTCAGCCGTCATCTCGGCTATGGAGACCTATGATGTCTTCCTCCATGGCTGTAAAAGTTGACAGACAAGCATGGACAGAGGTGTTGTCCTGCAAGTGGGGGTGCTCAGCTAGCTCTTATCATCGGTAACGCTGCTGTAGCTGCTCTCCTGCTGACCTGTGGCCGTCTGGAGTAAAGATAAAGCAGCTATTTGTAGAAATAACTTTGCGCCGGACGGACGAGATAGGCGCGGCGCATGTAGCCGGCGTATGGTGCTAATCCGTTCGCGAATCGGGAAATCTCCCTCATTTGCATATTTGCAGGGGAAATCAATAGGCGCGACTGATGTGCCAAGCGAAATTATGCGCTGACGAGACTCTGGCGTCGGAAAGTTAAGCCGATCGGAAATGGCCCGTTTTCTGTCGCATCCAGTTTGGTGGGTACGGCCACATAGAAATATTCACAGTTACGCGGCGCATATCGAATTACTCCAGCGCAACTCTACCTGAATCTGGCCCTATGACTACAGTGTACCCATCTTCTAAAGGCGCCTTCCAGCAGGATAATGCACCATGTCACAAAGCTCAAATCCTCTCATTAATGGTTTCTTGAACATGACAATGAGCTCGCTGTACTCTAATGGCCACCACAGACACCAGATCTCAATCCAATAGAGCACCTTGAGGATGTGGTGGAATGTGTAGAATATAGAATGAATCATGGATCTGCAGCCAACAAATCTGCAGCAACTGTGTGATGCTATCATGTCAACGTGGACCAAAATTTCGAAGGAATGTTTGTTGAATCTATGCCACGAACAATGAAGTCAGTTCTGAAGATAAAGGGGGGTCCAACCTGGTACTAGCAAGGTTTACCTAATAAAGTGGCTGGCGAGTGTAAGTGCTTATTTGTTACAATTGTTCATGGGTCTCTCTGTGGGCTACAGAAACCCTACTTTATGTAGAATAGGAGAGGGGACTATCCTAGGGTGGCAATCAGTGTTGCCAACCTACCAGATTGAAATTTACTGTCACGCAGTGGCATATCTAGGGTATGGCAGCTATGGAAAGTGCCAATGGCGCCATATGAAGGGGGCGCTGTTAAGTGGCTGGGCAGCAAGGCACTTACCAGGGTCTCTTCTTCCCTCCTCCTGAGCATAGGCAGGATCTCCTTTTCAGCACCTTTGCTAATGGGCAATGGCAGCGCTATCCCTGCTGCATTCAGCCACAGCCCTCCCCGTTCTCCCATTTCATCTGGTCGAATTGGCAGCGCACAAAGAAGAAAAAGGAACATCAGTTTCTCCTTCTCCTCTGTGAAACCTGAGGCCTTAAGTGATGAAGATTTCATCACTTCCAGTATTGGTTCTGCATTTACCTGGTCTTGGAGGGCAGAGGACAGATCAAGGGTCTAATAAACCCCAGATTTCTCCATAAAGAGGATATGTCACTACCCAAGGTATCACAAGGGATAATAAATATCACTAGTTTTGTTAGCTGTTTTTTTTTTTTTTGTTAAGGTTATCTGAAATATGGGTTTCAAATGTTTCGACAGGGGCGCAGTTTCAGTGCTTGCCATAGGCGCCATTTTCACTAGATACGCCTCTGCTGTCACGACACCTGAAATTTACTGGCACAGCCACATTTTTACTGCCATTTCACAAAGGTTACTAAATTAAATTTTTAGGTGCAAATTTCAGTATTTAGGCTACAAACAAGTACGCTAGGCAAATAGCAATGTGATTTAAGGTAGATATTAAGGTAAAAAAAAAACATATTTTTGTTATTTTCGATATAATAAAGGCAAATTATTTAGTCACATCACCCCCTGCCTCCATCCCCCTCTGCCACCAACACCCCCTGCCTTCACCCCCCTCTGCCACCAACACCCCCTGCCTTCACCCCCCCCCCCCCCCCCCCGTGGTGCCAAAATCTTCCCCTGTCTCCAATCTTCCTCTGCCTCCAATCTCCCCCTGATTCCAATCTCCCCCAGGCCCCCTTCCTCCAATCACCCCCTTCCTCCATTAACCCCTGCCTCCATCCCCCTCTGCGGTACCACCATCAACCCCTGTCTCCAACCCAACCCTCTGCAATGCCACCATCCCCCTCTGCGGTGCCACAATCACCCCCTGCCTCCAATAACCCCCTGCAGTTCCACCGCAGCCACCATCACCCCCTGCCTCCAATCACCCTCTGCCTCCAATCACCATGCGCAGTTCCAAGCCGAACCGATCTTGGCTATTTTTACTGGCACATTTCCGCAACCACAGACATTTACGAACAGGGGAAAAAAGTGCCTGTTTTTACGAACTGTCCGTAAAAATACGGACGGTTGGCAACACTGGTGGCAATAGATGTAGAGAGTTGTCTATCTCCATAGAAAGAGTATGTGGAGTGTTGAGTGTTGTTACACTCTAAAAATAAGTACAATTTCAAGGACTTTGAGACCATAGAATGTAGAGACAAAATGGCTGCAGTGGTAAAGTCCCAGCATGCCCTTGTAGTTGGCAGAGATCAACAGAAACACAAGTTGTCTACTCCATCACCAAGTTTGGGCTAGGCGAGGCTGGGACATTAAAGTGTGTCATTAACTTCAATTAACTTGTGTTCATTAGTCTGCACTGTGTTTATCGAAGTGTCTGATGTGACATCTTATATAATCTGGGCGACATTCCGTAACCACAAAAATATCCGCTCGTCACGCTAGACGGCTATGGATGTTGTGTTGGTGTTTCTCCATCTACCCACCCACTCAGTTTTAACAGCTGTTATGTATTATGAGATATAGGAAGAAGAGAGAGGTGGTTTCCAGAAGGAAAATATGCTACAGCCCACTGTACCACCATACTGTAGGGAGAAGATATGAGGGTTAAAAATTCCCCTTGTAAAGTAAACTCACTAATAGGAATGAGCAGTCATCTTGTCAAAACAAATTTCTCTGTGAAACTTTGTTGATGTGAAAAGTCTTCATTTCATTTCATTGAACTGCTTGGAAAAAATTGCTTAACCACTTCAGCCCCGAAGGATTTGGCTGCCCGATGACCAGGCCATTTTCTGCGATTCGGCGCTACGTCGATTTAATGGACAATTGCGCGGTCGTACAACGCTGCACCCAAACAAAATTGACGTCCTTTTTCCCCACAAATAGAGCTTTCTTTTGGTGGTAATTGATCACCTCTGCGGTTTAAATTTTTTGCGCTATAAACAAAAACATAGCGACAATTAATAAATATCCCCAAAAAATATATAAAAAAAAATCTAGGCTGATATGTATTCTACATATATATTGGTAAATCGCAATAAGCGTATATTGATTTGGTTATAGCGTCTCCAAAATAGGGAATATATTAATGTTTTTATTCATTTGTATTAGTAATGGCAATGATCTGCGATTTTTATTGTGACTGCGACATTATGGCGCACACATCGGACACTTTTGACACTATTTTGGGACCATTGTCATTTATACAGCGATCAGTGCTATAAAAATGCTATAAAAATGCACTGATTACTGTGTAAATGACACTGGCAGGGAAGGGGTTAAACACTAGGGGGCGATCAAGGGGTTAAGGGAGTGATTCTAACTGAGGGGGGGTGGGCTACCAGTCACACGACATTGATCACTGCTTCCGATGACAGGGAGCAATAGATCTCTATCCTGTCACAAGGCAGAACAGGGAAATGCCCTTTTTACAAAGGCATCTCCCCATTTTGAAGCTCCGTGACACAATCGCGGGACACCAGTGGACATCGAGTCCGCGACTCCCGTGGGCACGGAGTACGCGGCAGGAGCGTACGCCCACTAAGCCACAGTTTAAAATGGACGTACCTTTGCCATTGTACTGACGTGATTTGTGTTTTGCATTTTTTATGCTTTTTTTGGGCAAATTTATTGTTGGGCAGACTAAAAACTACAAATCATGGCAAAATTGTGCTTTTCTGCACCTCTTCCATTGAAGTCTATTGAACCAAAAAAGCAAAAAAAAAAAAAAAGAAAAGAAGCTTAGTTTTGCATTTATGTTTCAATAATATTTATTAAGAATTTTCAGTAGAATACAGTAAAATATTATATAAATTTTGTATTACAAAAGAAAATATATCAGCACAGCGGGAATAAAGTAGAACAGTCCGATCAAGTGCAGCAAACAAGTGATCTTACAATCTCTGACCAGGGCCTTTCAGTGCACCAAAATGGCCAGATCTGATCTATAACTTCTAGGACCAAACTCTAGTTAGATAGTCCCAGTTCCCGCCGGTGGACCACCCGCCACAGTGGGAAACCCCCCTGTGACGAGACCCTTTCTCGCCCAGGTCCTGCTCTCCCGACACTCCTCTGCTTCTATTCGATCAGCTTGCAGATTGCAACATCTGATGGTCCAGTCATCCAAGATTCCAGGATCCAACCTACAGCTATGTGCCGATTGGATCCATGAAAAACACACACCAAGCGAGTTGTATGTATGTTCAACCAGAACTCTTTATTGAAAGTACACAGCACACTTTTATACAGAACTTGGAACATCCCGCCCCCAACAACCACTTTTCTATTGGTCAATTGTAAAGTACATTTGTGGTTTTTCACTCAGGTCCTCTTCCATGCAAATGAGGACTTCAAAATTTCTCAGCAGAGATTGGTCCCAAAGCTTGAATAGCCTGACTATGTGTGTTGAGACAGAAGCCCCCAGGGGGTAATTACTACAATGAAGCAATCAGAACAACAATTAACATGAGTCAATTATCTATTCAGGTAGCCGAACCAGGTGGCTAGGCGTCTCGTCTCTGACAATGGCTATTCATCTGCAGAACACAATGGAAAGGTATTTCACAAGCCACTTAGCATTCCAATAGTCCTCAATAGGCTGATTCCGTTCCAATCCACATCTAGACAGACAGAGGCATCCTGCAATATGTCCTATCCACAATGTCTCATCTTCTGCAATACATGAATATGGATTTCACGTAGAAACACTTTAATATCTCACGATCCATGACATTACTCCCCCTGGGAAGTAGTCCAACAGCCGCAGTGGGACCCAAACGGGTCCACTCGAGGATGTTGGAAAAGTAGTCTTAAGGTTCCCCCAATAACAGCATCCGTACTTCATACTGTGACCAGTACCTTCTATGGATGGAGGGGAGAGCTTTTCCCTGGTGTCGCTGCTCGCGGGCTAGCGCGTCTTTCCAGAGTTTGCAGCGGATCGAATCAGACCATCCAAGCAGGACCTCCTCTGATACTGGTCCTCTGTGCTGTATATGCTTCTCTTGCAACCTCCTTCTGAATTACTCTTCCATGGTTACTGGTATCTGTACCTCTCCTCTTCTTTCATTTGGTGCTGCTTCTTTAGGCGTTGTCACCGATCGCCATATTTCTGCAATTCTCAGCTCCTGTTGCCGCTCTCGTTCTCTCTGTTGACGCTCTCGTTCTCTCTGTTGACGCTCTTGTTCTCTCTGTTGACGCTCTCGTTCTCTCTCATCCTGCCACTGGAGATCTCTAATGGTATTCTGTCTGGCGGTCTCTGATGGGTTAGCACCATATAATGCCAACCGCTGTTGAACTCGCTGCAGGAACAAGTCTTCAACTGACCGGGGTCCTGCATCACCATCCCTCTGATCCATCTCGGCTAGCGTAATGATCGGGGTGGCCTTGTTCTTCCCACCAGTCCTTCCACGGCTCTTCAAGCAAGCCTTTTAGCATGGTTCTCCTGCAGGCTGCATAGCTGGTCATTCATGGTGGTGGTTTGGAGTTGTCCCAGTAACTGGAGAGCAAATCCCACCGCTGCCAACCAATGTGACGAGACCCTTTCTCGCCCAGGTCCTGCTCTCCCAACACTCCTCTGCTTCTATTCGATCAGCTTGCAGATTGCAACATCTGATGGTCCAGTCATCCAAGATTCCAGGATCCAACCTACAGCTATGTGCCGATATGATCCATGAAGAACACACACCAAGCGAGTTGTATATATGTTCAACCAGAACTCTTTATTGAAAGTACACAGCACAGCTATCCACAATGTATCATCTTCTGCAATACATGAATATGGATTTCACGTAGAAACACTTTAATATCTCACGATCCATGACACCCCCCAAATGATGAAAGGGAGGGGGGAGCCTATTAGTTTTGCATTTAAAAGAATCCCTGACCCTTTCCAAAAATGCAGAGGCAGAAAAATGCATTGATGTGACCGTGTTCCATAGTAACATATGTTAAAAATATTGCTTTTTTGCAGAAATCATGGTGTGAATGGAGCCTAATACACAAGAGCTTGGATTCACAAAGCACTTACGCCGAAGTGTCTTCAGATACGCTGCGTAAGTACAAACAGTAGTGGTAAAAACAAAAAAAAACATTTATAATTCTTCTTTAAGGGGGCGTGGTAGCGGTGTGTGTCCTATACCTGCATACATTTGCTAATAGGTGTCCCTCGTTCCCATCTCAAAATGTTGAGAGGTAAGGTGTTAATGTGATAAAAAAAATACATCTCTTTCAGCCAGGGCTCAAGTCCTGCGGGAACGCGTTGGAACGGAGTTCCTGCACTTTTTTCACAGCAGAAACTCAGTTCGCTTTGCAGGACTAGAGCAGCCGAGCCGCCCGAGCCAATCCTTCACTAAGCGGCGATGCCCAGCTCGAGTCACTGTCAGGGGCAGGCGAACCTTAGTAATCCTTTATGTTACTGGCCGCTTCCTGTATATTGATTTATCAGGTAGTGTGCGGGTATTCCGTCACTCGCTGCAATGTCTCCTGGGAGCTTTTGTAATTATTCCCAGGAGACATTGTGGAGTTCTGCTGTGAGTTATCCCGGGATTTAGAAAGAGCTTACTAAGGTACAGTGGATCGGAAAAAAAAAAACATGCAGGTTAGTAATTATGCATATGAGCGTATCTTTTTTTTTTTTGGTGGGGGAGTGGATCTTGGGTGGGAGTTCCCACACTTTTTTCCCCAGGACTTGACCCCTGCTTTTAGCATGGTATTCACTCTGTTAATTGTTCTGCCTGCTTGTGGCACTGGTGCTAGATCAAGACACTAAGGAATTATGGGATAAGTAGTTTCTTTACAGGAAATTTCAATTTTCATACTACAGACAAATGTCATGCTTTAACCTGTGCAGCGTCATTTAGCATGTTTTGTGCATGAACAGAAACATCTGACATAGGAAAATGAAAGATCTACTACACTATAGGCTGAAGCTTACCATTAAAAGTTTTAGGATTTCTTTTTTTGTAAAATGCCAAGCTGTAGGACTATACATCCTGTTTTATTCTTGAGCATTGTTTTCATGTGGCGATTCCGGTATTGGGTAAAGTCTTGCCACTTACATGCATTACCAGGCTTACATTTCTATTTTATTTTCAATATTCTGTTCAACTTTCATTATATGGAGCCCCTTATTTAATCCACCATAATCCTCTTTGAATTTAAAATTTGTTGACTTTGCTGCACGTCTTTAAATGCCTTTTACCCAATATAATCATCAAGGTACATGACTTGTAGATTAAACTGGATTGAGGGCTCTAAAGTATATTTCTGCATTTGAATATGAATTGCTGTTTAGGTCATTCTTACTATAGCAGTCCATGAAATTTTGGGATTATTACGATCATCTCAGAAATGATTATACAGATTTAATTAATGCTTATCCTTATCTTCTATAATACACGTTTGGTTAGAACTGAGCAGAATACTGACCTATTGCCTTGTAATTTTACCTAACGCTTTTTTTTTTACTTCAGTAAAAATATTAATATAAAAATATTTAATATTCAATTCTCAGCTGAGAGAAAACTCCAGTCAGGATAAAAAAAGAAAAAAAAAAAGAAATCTAAAATGTTACAAAATATCAGGGTAGGTGCACTATGATTTTTTTTTTTAATAGAGTTTAAACACTTAAGGACCGGCTTGCGTACATATACATCGGCACTTTAAAGATGAATATCTCGGTAATGGCAGCAGCTGCTGCCACAACCGAGATATCCAAGCCCACCCTCTCATAGCTCTCCTGAGCCCTCCATCGCTTACAGGAGCCGTTGGTAGCGGCGGAGGCGATCGGGTCTTTCTTCCTGCTTGCCATGGATACAAGTGAGGGCAAGATGGCCCCCACCTGTCTCCATAGCATAGCAGGGCAGAAGCGACGTCAAAATATCACTTCCAGCCATGAGTCTAAAAGGCACATTTTTTTGTTGTCATTTTTTCAAATGACAATTTGGGCCAGATTCACGTACATCGGCGCATTTTTGGACCGGCGTAGTGCAACTCCTTTAAGTTAGACCGGCTTAATTTCGAGGCGCAAGTGCCGTATCCTCGTAGTATTTTCGTCCAAATTTGCTGGGCATTTTTTTTTTGATTTTTTTTTCTGTTTGTGAATGATTTTTGAATTTGGGGGTGACATTCCTGCCACCACTGCACTTGTACGCTGAAAAGAGCCACTGGCAAGGAAATGGAGGAGTGTTGCCAGGACCTTGCCCAGTGGCTGCACTGCATGTGAGCGGTGTGTTGGGCTGGTGATGTCCTCCTGCAGGGTTGTGGTTAATTCCAGAATGGCATGAGGGGTGAATCTGAAGATGCGATACACCTCAGAATCACTCATGCCAAAGATGCCTATGCGTGTGCGGTATATCCTCTCCCGTGCCCTCCTCCGTGCCCTCCTCCATGCCCTCCTCCGTGCCCTCCTCCCTTCTGGCATGTTGGCAGGGCCGCCATCAGGAATTATGGGGCCCCTTACACAGCTTCAGGCATGGGCCCCCTGGGGGGGGGTGCTGCCGCCTGAAATTGAGAAGCGGGGGGGGGGCTGCTGCGAATTGAGAAGCGGGGGGGGGGCCTTTACAAAAAAAAGAAAAGAAGAAATAAAGAAAAATAGATATAAAAAAAGAGGGGGTTGCCATCTGGGGCCCTTGGGAACTCCGGACCACTAAAACAAAAAAAAAAAGGTGTTTTTTTTAGGGGGTTCCCATCTGGCAGCCCTGCATGTTGGCATATAGATTGTTGTCGTGCAAGTGTGGGTGCTCAGCTCGTCCCTAACGATGTTGCTTTAGCTGACACGTAGACGGATTGTCTAATTTTAAACCTGCTTTTATATGGTCTAAGCACATTGGGCCAGATTCAGGTAGAGTTAGGCTAGAGTATCCATTGATCCGCCAGCCTAACTGTCACTTTAAGCCGGCGTTTTTGTTTTCTGTAACCAGAAAACAAGAAACGCCGGGTTGGAGTTCCGATGCGATCAGCGTAATTGAATTTCGCCATCGCATCGTTACTTCAACTTAAAAATGGCGCCGGGGGCGTTCCTGCGGATTTACGCTCAAAAAATATGTTAATGAGCGGGAATCGGCAATTCACGAGCGAATTCGGGCGCGACGCAGTGACTTTACGACGTTTCCGGAAGCGATACGTGGCGTATAGATAAAGCAGCCCCCTAGTGGAGTATCCTATGTTAGGTATAGCCGTCGTCATTGCGTCGAAAAAAAAAAAAATCGCGTCGCTTGCGTAAAAAGTTCATGAATGGGGATGTGACGTCATTGACGTTCACTGACAGAATTTGGAGCATGCGCACTGGGATGCATTGAAACTCGACGCATGCGCAGTACGTTCGCCACGGGATCGCGCTTAGTTTAAATAATACACGCCCCGTACCCGCCCATTTGAATTCCGCCGGCTCATTTTCGATACGCTGCCGCAACTTTAGGAGCAAGTGCTTCATGAATAACAGCACTTGCTCCTAAAATTTCGGCAGAGTAACATAAATGAGATGCGTTACTCTGGAGTAAAGAAACTCCCATCTACCTGAATCTGGCCCATTGTGTAGACTGCACCGCACAAACTTACTTTTCGGCGTATCTCCCTCATTTGCATATTTGCAAAGGAAATCAATGGTGTGGACTGAGTAAATGTGCACCTAGGATGTGCAGGCGTAGGCAAGTTAGGCTGGTCGGGAGTAGCCTATTTTGGTGCGTATCTAGTATTGTGGGTACAGTGCAAAAAATATTCCGGAGTAAATTTAGACTTAGACGGCACATCTCGAGATACTCCGGCGTAAGTGCTTTGTGAATCTGGCCCTTTATTTTTATTGCATTTTAGTCTAAAAATGAGGGGCCAGATTCTCAGCGGCGCTACGACGGAGTATCTCAGATACCCCGTCATATCGCCGTTTTTTTTTGCCTAGAATCACTTGCGGATCTTAGTTGTAATGACAACTCCGGCCACTAGGTGGCCTTTACGTTGTTTTCTCATTTGCCTATGCAAATGAGGCTACTACGCCGATTCTTGTTCGCTTTTACGCCGCCCCGTCGTCGCGTACGTCGTTTTCGTCCGCGTAAGGTTACCCCTGCTAATATGAGGGTTAACCTTACGCAGTACCATCGGATGCCATCGGGTGCCATGTTAAGTATGGCGTCGGGTCAGCGTCGGCTTTTTCCGTCGCTTACGTCGTTTTACTAACTCGTTCGCGAATAGGGCATTGCGTAGTGACGATCACGTCGTTTTGACGTCGGTTTTTAACTACGCTTTCCGATGTAAGCTGGAGCATGCGCACTGGGCTTTTTCCCCGGCCAGCGCATGCGCAGTTCGTTCGACGCGGGGGCGCGCTTAATTTAAATACAAGCCGCCCCCCTTTGAATTACGCGGGCTTACGCTGGGCAATTTACTCTACGCCTCCGCAAACTACGGAGCAAGTGCATGGAGAATACGGCACTTGCTCTGTTACGTTGCGGCGGCGTAGTGTAAATAGCTTACGCTACCCCGGCAAATTTGTATGAGAATCTGGCCCGAGATCTTTTTGACCCCAGATCTCATATTTAAGAGGACCTGTCATGCTTGTTTCTATTACAAGGGATGTTTACATTCCTTGTAATAGGAATAAAAGTGACCCATTTAAAAACAAAAATGTGCAAAAATAAATAAAATCAAGTAAAATAAATAAGAAAACCCCCCAAAAAATGTTTTAAAGCGCCCCGTCCCGACGAGCTTGCGCGCAGAAGCGAACACATACGTGAGTTGCGGCCGCATATGAAAACGGTGTTCAAACTACACATGTGAGGTATCGCCGCGATTGTTAGAGCGAGTGCAATAAGTCTAGCCCTAGACCTTCTCTGTAATACAAAACAGGCAACCTGCAGCACTCCACTCTCTTCCTGGACTCACAGGGCCAATTCATGCTATTTTGTGTCGCAGTAAAGTTCCTGTTACATCAACATGTGGCAAAACTTGTTATACAATTGTAGCGCTACTCCTGTAGGAGCCGCTTAATATTTGTTTGGTTCTGAAATCTGCCATTCAACCCCAAGAACTGTCTCAACCCCTCTGGCACACCTGCTTAACAATGCTAGTGTAGAACCCAGCAACAGAAAGTGACACAATAATGAAAGAGCATTTACCGAGCCCCTGCGTTCTGTTACTTTATTAGTTGTGTCAGTAAATAGAGACACACAAGACATCAATGAACAACTTGTAAAAGTTTACTATGATGAAAAATGGTGAAGAATAACATAAAGAAATGGTGTGAATAACAGGTGAATAACACAAGTATTGAAGGGTAGAGATATTTGTTCAAAGCAATAACGTCACACCGCTGTATCCAATAGCAAAATGATAAGGATCCAGCTATAGAATACTCAGGTGCAATAGATCCACAGCCGTGGAACTACAGGTCTCATAGCAGGCAATCACTTAGCAATAGTAAAGTCACTACATGGATAGACAATTGCCTTCTCACCACTCTGGATCCCAGCTGGCTGTGGATGGCACCTCTGTACCGTGCTGCTCCTCCCGGTGTGCTGGAAGGCAGGTGACTTCAAAACCTCTGAAGCGCAGGCTGGTTCTCCAGCTCAATCAGCAGTGCTGCTCACAAGGATCCATCTGGGGCAGGCGATCCGCTCTCTGCTATAGGCCACAGGATCTCCCAGCTCTGGGCACACACACAGGCCTCCTGCTGGTTGTTAAATGTAGGGTGCCCACGTGTCCCGGATTGACCGGAACTGTCCCGGAATTGACATGTCTGTCCTGGGTCCCAGGCACATTCATTCCAGGACAATACAATGTCCCGGAATAAAATAGGGGACACAGCCACTCCCTACTAACTAATAACTACATTTCCGGAACTGGTTGCTAGGGCCAGCGCTGCCTGGCATCTTGCAACCAGTGACAATTTACTCTCAAACAGGCCTGCGAGGCCTGCGCCTAGTGCAGCACTGCGGTCCCCACCCACCTCGGCACCTCCTCCTTCTCCGGCACCAAGCAGCAAGCAGCAGGGACTGGTGTGAGCTTCACTCTCCAGATAGTGACGCCACTCCTCTCCTTCTACGCATGTGGGTCATGCAGAAGGAGTGAAAGCAGCATTGCATCTGGTGGCAAGCTATGGGTGGCAAGCGGCACTGCATCTGGTGGCAAGTGGCACATTCACCTGACAAATAATCCACCGCCAAATTCCCCATCAACCCCGAAACTACAATTCCCCCCGCCCCCTCATCTTCTTTTGGGGAAGGTGAAAGAGGGGGGTTTATCCCTCAATGGCAGTTTGAATATGTGGGCACCCTAGTTGAATGTCGTCCAGAGAGGCTGTGCTGTGACTTGGCATTGTGGGTTTGTAGCTAGGCATTGTGGGTTTGTAGTTCCCAGCCTGATTTAAGAAAATTGTTCTAAATATCCCACAATGCATCCCTGTTTTTCCTAACCAGAAGGAAATATCCTGATAAAGTTTCAATGGCCACTAGAGGGAGCCAAACCCACTCTAAAGAACGATACACTTCTTAAATGATAAATTTGGTAGTAGACCTGTGCTACACAATACATGTTATGTGCTGTGGTGCCATTCATTCAGTATCTAAACACACGATTTGCATCGTACCCCAACACACAATAGTGCTTTGTGGTGCACTGCAATGTTAAAAATACTGCATGCCCATTTTTTGTTGTGTTTTGGTGCATTAGCCAGCTCATTTAACTACCTAAGCCAGGGTTGCCCAACCTTTTGAAGGGCGAGGGCCACTTAAGCGACTTAGTAACCAGTTGTGGGCCACAATGAGTGGAGTGGGCAGTCTGCATATGCAAAACAGACACAGCCTAATCTACTCTATGGGCCCTCCGATCCAATCAAATCAAATGAACAAAAGTCTGTTTACATCTGCCGCTCCATAGAGGTGAATGGAGGGTCCGATTGTGTTGGATCGATCGTGTGAAAGGGGCCTAAGGCTGATTTTACACTGATGGTCTGCGGTCTGTGGGTGTAGCACAGTGTACCTGAGGTTTTCCAGGTGGTTAGCTGCACTTTGCCATAGACTTCTATTATATCCTGCAGATGTGGTGCACTTTCTGAAAAGCCACTTGCTTCCTCTACCGTCGGCTTCATTCACAAAACTGATGCTCTGGGATGGCAGGTCAACAACCTGCAATCTGGGCTTGCCAATCAGCCATCCCAGAGCAGAATGTCGCAGGCCACATCAGAGGGCTCCACAGGCCACATGTGGCCAGTGTTGTTCATCTTCCTTTAAAAAAGTAACTAGTTACAATTACAAGTTACTTGCCCCAAAATGTAAGTGAGTTAGTGACTCAGTTACTTTATTGGCAAAGTAACTAGTTACTCGGAAAAGTAACTGAGATTTTTTTTTTATATTCTACACTGCAATTACGTTCTATAACATCTTTAATATCAAAGATGTTTATATTAACTGATTGAAGAATAAAAACACTATATACAGTATTTTAGAACATTTCGTACTGTGTACAATTATTAATATCATCATCACACTCCACCTGCCCAGGCAGCAATACTGTACAATATAGATTCAGTGTGCATTGTGAGTGACACTTCTGCAGTGCACACTGAATCTATATTGTACAGTATTGATGCCTGGGCAGGTGGAGTGTGATGATGATGATGATGATATTAATAATTGTAAACAGTATTGCATTTGCTGGGCCTGCCATATACTGTACTGTACTATACTGTATAACTGCACTACAAAATTATTTTACAAACATGTTATTACTAATAACATTTTAAAATATGCATTATTTGTAAAGGAATTTTGTAGTGGTTATACAGTATAGTACAGTATATGGCAGGCCCAGCAAATGCAATGCTGTGTACAATTATTAATATCATCATCATCATCATCACACTCCACCTGCCCAGGCATCAATACTGTACAATATAGATTCAGTGTGCACTGCAGAAGTGTCACTCACACTGAATCTATATTGTACAGTATTGCTGCCTGAGCAGGTAAAGTGTGATGATGCTGGGCCTGCTGGGCATGTGGAGCGGTCCGGTGGAGTGTCCCGTCATCTGTCCCCCCCGGCCCCCCCACTCCCAATCCGATGCTGCTCGCCTCCTCACCTGCACAGGGCCACGGCCCACGGTCGGTCGGTCGGTGCACTGCTGGCACGGTGAGTGTCCCCAGGGTCCGGACCGTTGGTGGTGAAGTGGAGCCTCCGCGGCGGCCGGGGAAGATGTCAGCTGCTGAGGTGACGGTGAGGAGGTGAGCCAGACTCACTCCCTCCCGACCTGTCACACTACACTGCTGCGGGCGGGAGACTTCAAGCGCGTGCATGCGCCAGCGTCACGACGTCGACGACACGTCGACACATGACCCGGAGCTGACCCAATCACAGGCCAGCTCCATCCCGCCCTGACAGAGTGAGAGTCTGCCCGGACTGCCCCCCCGCGCGCTGAATGTAACTTGGTAACGCCGCCAATGTAATGGCAACGGCGTTGCCGATGGGGTAATAGTAATCAGGTCGATTACTAGTTACCCCTTGGAGGGCAATCGTTACGTAACGGCGTTTATTTAAACGCCGTTACTTACAACACTGCATGTGGCCCCCTCCCCCCCCGGGCAACTGGTTGGGCACCCCGACCTGAACTGTCTTATTGAAACGCTTGCCGACCAGCCGCTGCAGTTGTATGGCGGCAGGTCGGCTCTGCCGGGCGAGAACACGTAGTTTTACATCATCTCGCCTCTGACTCCCGTGCACGTGCCCGGCGGCGCGATCGCCGCCAGGCACCTGTGATCGCTCGTTACAGAACGAGGCCCGGGAGCTGTGTGTGTAAACACACAGCTCTCGGTGCTGTCAGGGAGAGAAATGCTGATCTTCTGTTCATATAATGTATGTTAGAATTAGAACACACCCAGGGACCATACTTAACCCCTTCCCCGCCCCCTAGTGTTAACTCCTTCCCTGCCAGTGGTACTTTTATAGTAATCAATGCATTTTTATAGCACTGATTGCTATAAAAATGACAATGGTCCCAAAAATGTGTCAAAAGTGTCCGAAGTGTCCGCCATAAGGTCGCAGTACCGATAAAAATCGTTGATCGCCGCCATTAGTGGTAAAAAAAATATTAATAAAAATGCCATAAAAACTATCCCCTATAACTTTTGCGCAAACCAATCAATAAACGCTTATTGCGATTTTTTTTACAAGAAATATGTAGAGGAATACATATCGGCCTAAACTGAGGAAAAAAATATTTTTTTTATATATATATTTTGGGGATATTTATTATAGCAAAAAGTAAAAAATATTTTTTTTCAAAATTGTTGCTCTATTTTTGTTTATAGCGCAAAAACTAAAAACCGTAGAGGTGATCAAATACCACCAAAAAAAAGCTCTATTTGTGGGGAAAAAACAACGCCAATTTTGTTTGGGAGCCATGTCGCACGATCGCGCAATTGTCAGTTTAAGCGACGCAGTGCCGTAACGCAAAAAGGGGCCCGGTCATTGAGCAGCAATATGCTCCGGGGCTGAAGTGGTTAACATGCAGCATCAAATGCGTTAGTGTATGTGCATTAACGCTCCACAAATATGTAAGTGGGCTCTAAAACTTTTCCATAGGCCATAAACAGGTTTGTTAATGGGGAGTTCCACCCACAAGTTCACTTTTTAAATATAAATACCCCTGTAATACACAAGCTTAATGTATTCTAGTAAAGTTAGACTGTAAACTAAGGTCCGTTTTGTTAGGTTGTTACAGCATTTAGATAGTTTATAATCTAGAAATAGACTGTGGCCATCTTAATGCCCCGTACACACGATCCGAAAAATCGTCTGGAAAATGCCGCTTTCGAAACGATCATACGATAATCGGATCGTTAGTACAGCGCTTCCGAGAGCCGATCAGGACAGTTCATCCGATTTTATTCTATCGGACATGCACAGAATTTTTTTTTCGTACGATGCCATATCGTCCAATTTTCGTTTAATCAGTACAGCTGTCGTTCGAAAATGCAATACAAATGCATTACAACACATGACATCACTTCCGATTTTTTATTCTGCCGTACGAGAATTTTCGTGACTTTAGTAAACTCATCAGATTCGATGTGAGATTAGCATGCAAAAAAAAACGGACGATCGTTTGTCCAATAATCGGATCGTGTGTACCGGGCATAAGTGTGGGCATCATGAAGCCAGACTGTATGACTTCCTGGATTTCAGCTTTGCATATCTCGCACATGCTCAGTGCTGCACAAGCAATGTAATAGGTTTCAGTCAGGTTTGCAAGGACTACTGGAAAACATGATGCCTATCCCAGAAACCCTTGCAAATAGCCTTGTGGCTTAATAGCCTAGGCTAATAAGGAGGAGGAAGTAATGAAGGACTACAAAATAAAGGTATTTACAAGCAACAAAATAAATAGAAATTGTCCATTCTGAACACTATGGGCCAGATTCAGGTAGAGTTGCGCTGGAGTATTTCGATATGCGCCGCGTAACTGTGAATATGCGCCGTCGTTTCTATGTGGCCGTACCCACTAAACTAGATGCGACAGAAAACGGGCCATTTCCGATCGGCTTAACTTTCCGACGCCAGAGTCTCGTCAGCACATAATTTCGCTTGGCGCATCAGTCGCGCCTATTGATTTCCCCTGCAAATATGCAAATGAGGGAGATTTCCCGATTCGCGAACGGATTAGCACCATACGCTGGCTACATGCGCCGCGCGTATCTCGTCCGTCCGGCGCAAAGTTATTTCTACAAATAGCTGCTTTATCTTTACTCCAGACGGCCTCAGGTCAGCAGGAGAGCAGCTACAGCAGCAGCGTTACCGACGAAACTAGCAAGCTGAACAACCACACGTGCATGGACAACACCTCTGTGGGCCAACATGCCAGGGGCAGTCGTGGTCCTAGCACTAGTACTGGGTCCCTCGCTACGGAGGAGGCGGGCACGTGAAAGGATATACCGCACGCGCATGAGCCTCTTTGGCATGGGGGATGAGGAGGTGTATCGCCTCTTCAGATTCAGCCCAGATGCAATACTTGAACTAACCACAACCCTGCAGGGTGACATCACCAGCAAGACACACCGCTCACAAGCAGTGCAGCCACTGGTGAAGGTCCTGGCAACACTTCATTTCCTTGCAAGTGGATCATTCCAGCGTACAAGTGGAGTGGTGGCTGGGATGTCACAATCCTCCATGAGCAGATGTGTGCACCAGGTTGTCCCTGCAATCCTCAGACGCATGTCCAACCACTTCATCAGACCCACCACTGAGGAGTTGCGGCTGAAGGCAATGACAGATTTCTACAGCATTGCCAGATTCCCACGCACCGTGGGGGCCATTGATTGCACACATGTGGCACTCCAGCCCCCCAGTGCCACAGAGCACATATACCGCAATCGGAAGCATTGGCACTCCATCAACGTACAGGTGATAGCCGATGCCCAACGCCTCATATGGCACGTCCGTGCCAAACACCCTGGATCCAGCCATGACAGCTTCATATACCGGCAGAGTCCCATCCCAGCAGAATTCGAGCAGAACATGTATGGGGACAGCTGGCTGGTTGGTGAGTGACATGGGTGGCAGGCATGACTATCCCCTCCCATGATGCACATCACAAGGGGCACATGCATGACTAACATCCTCCTGTCTTTTCCCTTCCAGGTGACTCTGCATATGCACTGGGACCCCATCTCATGACTCCTTTCCGGAACCCCCAAACCAGAGGAGAGAGAAAATACAATGAAGCACACATCAAAACCCGTGCAGTGGTGGAGCAAACATTTGGGCTCCTGAAGTCCCGTTTCCGCTGCCTGGATAAGTCTGGGGGGACCCTATTGTATTCCCCTACCTTTGTGTGTCAGATCATCGGTGCATGTTGCATTCTGCACAACTTTGCTATGAGAAAAGGCCTGCAGATTGACATACGTGATGACCTGACCCCCGACCCACACAGTCCCCACCCGCCAGAGGAGAACCAGTCTGCTGATGGAAGAGCAGTCAGGAGGGTCCTCGCCGTAGGCATCTTTGGACAATAAACCAAAACATTAATCACACAGACAATGCATGCATGCACACCACTGATGTCCCTAGATCACACACACCACATCCACATCACATTGGATTAGCCCAAATCCAGCATGTAGGACTTGGGAGCAGCAACGCCAGCGTCAAGGCCCCAATGATGTCGCTGTCCATTCATACACCTTTCACACATCATTCATACAGCCGTGGGGTTAACTTCACCACCACGGCCGAGGGTGACACCCCTTACTGGCAGGAGTGCCACCCCCTCACATTCACACACCATTCACACTGTCCCCTGCACTCCTGACCGTGTGCAGTTAAAAATAAAATAAATATCTCATAACCTGAGTAATCCAAAAATAAAACAAAAACTCATAACCTGAGTAATAAAAAAGAAAAATAATATAAACCAAAACAAAAATAAATCCCTCATCTGGGATGACGGGGGCTCCTCCTTGTGGGCACTCTCGGGCTCTTCAGCTGCCTGGAGGGAGTGGGTGGGGGTGGGGGGGCATCTGGAGGAGGCTGATCCCCGGGTGGGCCACTCCTGGGAGCTGTTGGCTGCCTGCCCTCCAAGGCCACGGCAATCCGGCTGAGATACAGGTTGGTCTGGGCCTGCATCCTCAGCTGGCGGGTGATATTATGCCGCTGGGCACGCTGCCGCTGCCTCCCCTCTTCACGGATGGCAGCTGTGTTGTCTTGGACGGCTGCTGTCAGGGGCCGTACATCAGCCTGCACCTCCCCCAGGCTGGTGACAACGTCCTGCACACCACTGGGCAGCTGCGACATGGAGCCCAGACTGTCAGCGACCCGGTCCAAGTGGGCAGCAATCTCCCCCATCTGCTGTGTTTGTCTGGCGTGGTCCAACACCACCTGGTCCTCGACCATATCACACACCCCCCTGGTCTTCCGGGTCGCCTTCCTGGGGGCAGGAGAAGGTTGTCCCCGTGGGGATGGACTCGCCCTTGAGGGGCTACCGAGGATGGGGGAGGGGATGACAGAGGGCCCTGCAGAGGAGGAGGACTCCTCCAACAATAAAATAAAGTCCTGTTCAGAAACAGGCTCCTCCACAACCATCTCTGCAGAGGTGGTGTGGGCACTCTCCTCCACCTCGGTGTCTTCAGCACCCAGGGGCTCGTCCTCAGGATCCCGTTGGGAGGTTGGGGTGGACTGGACGGCAAGAGATGATGGCCCAGCTCCGTCATCTGTGGATGACACAAAGCAGACACATGTTGGTGGTCACACACACTTGGCACATGTACCCTCCCCCCCCCCCACATGCAACACACCAAATAGGGTATAAAAAACACTTACCTGTCCTGGAGCCTTCCTCCACAGAGTCATATCCAGGGACCCCCTCCAACTGCTCCCTGTCCAGGCAGCGGGCGACCACCTCCTCCTCCGTGGTCAGGCTGACCGGACATGGGGGTCCACCACCTGTGCCCTTCTCATGCCTCCTGATGGTGGCCACCTTGCCACGGACCTTGCGCCGCAGGTCATTGATTTTTTTTGAATATCCCCAGCAGTCCGGGTGGAGTACCCCAACACATTGACCCTGCCAGCAATGGTCTCCAGGATGCCCTGCTTCCTCTCCCGGCTGGTCTTACGACTTTTTTTCCCGTGGAGGAACTCATTAAAAGTCTCCATAGCCGAGATTATAACTGACACCTCCTGGGAGTTCAAATTGAGATTCCTCCTCTCTTTGGGGGTAGCGGGAGCAGCCATCACAGAGCAAAAGTAAATTCCCTGGGGTGGGGGGAAACGGAAATACTTTAGCGCCGGACTGGCGCTTCCGCTGGCGCTTTTATACGCGCAACGGAACACATTGCGCTGACGTTTCCCGTGAAGTGGTGCCGACGGAAGTTGTGAGCATGCGCACAAGGGGGCGAGTGGAGCCTCACTCACTGCACATGCTCCGTGGATGATGCGCTGAACGTAAGCCTCTGCGCTGGGCTCCGCCCATCATTTACATATGATCACACCCACTTCCACTTGCGTCGGGTTACGCCAGCGCATTATCGTTACTCTGGCGCAAGTTTACGCGCAACTGCTTTGTGAATAACAGTACTTGCGCCGAAAGTGTCGGCGGAGTAACGTAAATGAGAAACGTTACTCCAAAGTAAAGAAGCGCCCATCTACCTGAATCTGGCCCTATGAGATTAGGGCATGCAGCACAGACAAACATAAACAAATGGGTGGAACTACACTTTAACATTACAGACACAATATTTGGCTATGGTACAATATAGCGCTCTTCCATTGTGGCGTCTGCGGACGGTGTTGATATTATTAGGTGTATCTAATGTCAAGCTTCAGATAGATGAAGAGGATTATTTCTGCCCTGCAATTCAGCTGTGCGCAGATTATTGACAAAATTTGATAAGGCCGATCCACCTGAACGAGCAGCGATGGAGCTTGAATGGAGGGATAATTAAAAGATCCTGGGAATGGGGCACATGTGCAGATACCTTTACATGTGCAACTTATCAATTGCAGTAAATCCACACGGCATAGTGACATGATCTGTCATCTATTTCAGGGTAAATTTACTAGGCTGGGGCACCACTGCTAAAAACAACGATGGATGAAGAAATGTTCCTTTCTTTTATTTTATCTGTATATGTATTAATTCATCTTTCAAACTTTCAAACTTCTCCATAGCAGAAAGCTGAAGTCTGGGAAACAAATTAAATAAACATTTGAAGAGTTTGTACTGTCAAGAGATTCTGTTCAGCTATTTTTGTCATAAAGGCATCTCTGGCAGGTGACATATAGGCAGCCACCTCACTTTTTTCAATGTTAGTTAACCGCTTCAATACCAGGCACCCCTCCCCCCAACCCCCCCCCCCCCTCCACACCGCCAAACCCCCCCCCCCCCCCATCCTTCCTGCCCAAGCCATTTTTCAACTTTCAGCGCTGTCACTGTTTAAATGACAATTGCGCTGCGCGATCATGCTGCACTGTACCCAAACAGTGCTCCCACAAATAGAGCTTTATTTTGGTGGTATTTGATCACCTCTGTGGTTTTAACTTTTTGCAAAACAAATAAAAAAATACAGAAAAGTTGTTTTCTCCTTCACGGATGGGCACTGATGAGGCTGCACTGACGGGCACTGATAAGGTGGCACTGATAAGTGTGGATGAGGTGGCTCCAATGATGTGGCACTGATGATGGGCACTGATATGCAACACTGATGGGCACTGATAGGCAGCACTGATAGGTGGCACTGATATGCAGCACTGATGGGCACTCATAGGTGGCACAGATGGGCACTCATAGGTGGCACTTATGGACACTGATAGGCGACACTGAAAGCCTGCACTGATGGGTACTTATGGGTGGCACTGATAGGCAGCACTGGGCACTGATATGTCGGCATGGATGGGCACTGATAGGTGGCACTGATGGACACTGATGAGTGGCACTGATTGATGAGCATTACTGATTGGGAGGTACTCCGGGAGAGATGGCTGGCAACAGAGGAGGTGAACGAGGACAGCTGCGGGGGCTTCGATCTCAGGTAAGTAATTCATTATGAGCAGGTATGCTATGCATACTAGCTCATTATGCCTTTGTCTTGTTTTGAGTTGCCGAGCGACAGCCAATAAACCTTTAGGCCGAAATCACACTTGTGCGGTGCGAATTTCAGCTCTCTTATCTTTGCAGAGAGATAAGAAAAGTGTTCAGCAGATCCATTGCATTTTAGCTGCAGATTAGCTGCGAATTTGGAGACCTGGGAGAGGGGAGGGGGAGGGGGAGGGGGGAAGTGTATTGAGCTGAATTAGAAGAAATCCTGAAGATAAATAAACACATCTGCGAATCAGCTGCATACCCATAGAAGATAATGGGCCTGAATTCGCACCTGAGCCGCACCGCAAGTCATAAAATACGCACACGTTTTTTCTGCAATGCACAGTGCGAATGCATCGCACATTTGTGAACCAGCCTCATTGAAAACAATGGCCCAGATTCACAGAGCGATTACGCCTGCGCATCAGGAGATGCGCGGCGTAAGTCGAAATGTGCGCGTGCGTTTCGATGCACGGCATCCCCAAAACGAGATACGCAAAAATCTACTTTTTTTTGTCCAGCGTAATTTCGTTAGACTGGCGCATCCGTCCGCGCAAAAGTGCGCTAGACAGACCATTGATTTGCTAGTCAAATATGCTAATGAGGGACTTACGGGGATCCACAAAAGAACGTTGGGGCAGCGCAGGCTACGCAGTGTGCGCAACAGCAAAATGTCCTGTCTAAAATTAGACCATATAAAAGGTGGTATAAAAAGAGAAAAAAAGTCTACTTGTTAGATAAAGCAACACTGTTAGTGAGGAGCTCAGCAGTCACACGTGTTGCACAACAATCTGTATGCCAACATGCCAGGGGCATCGTCGCACATAGCTATACTACTGACTTTAGATGAACAAAGAAGGATGAGGGCACGGAGGATGGCACGGAGGATGGCACGGGAGAGGATATACCGCACCCGCATAGACCTGTTTGGCATGAGTGATTCTGAGGTGTATCGCATCTTCAGATTCACCCCTCATGTCATCCTGGAATTAACCACAACCCTGCAGGAGGACATCACCAGCCCAACACACCACTCACATGCAGTGCAGCCACTGGTCAAGGTCATGGCAACACTCCATTTCCTTGCCAGTGGCTCTTTTCAGCGTACAAGTGGAGTGGTGGCTGGGATGTCACAGTCCTCCATGAGCAGATGTGTGCACCAGGTTGTCCCTGCAATCCTCAGACGCATGGCCAACCAAATCATCAAACCCACCACTGAGGAGCTGCGGCTGAAGGCAATGACAGATTTCTACAGAATTGCCAGATTCCCACGCACCATCGGGGCCATTGATTGCACACATGTGGCACTCCAGCCCCCCCAGGAGACAGAGCACATGTACCGCAATCGGAAGCATTGGCATTCCATCAATGTACAGGTGATAGTCGATGCCCAAGGCCTCATATGGCACGTCCGTGCCAAACACCCAGGGTCCAGCCATGACAGCTACATATACAATCAATGCCACATCCGAATGGAATTCGATCAGAACGTGTATGGGGACACCTGGCTGGTTGGTGAGTGACATGGGTGGCAGGCATGACTGTACCCCCCCCCATGATGCACACATCACAAGGGGCACATGCATGACTAACATCCTCCTGTCTTTTCCCTTACAGGTGACTCTGCATATCCACTTGGACCCCATCTCATGACTCCTATCCGGAACCCCCAAACCCCAGGAGAGGAAAGATACAATCAAGCACATGCCCAAACACGAGCAGTGGTGGAGCGCACCTTTGGCCTCCTAAAGTCACGTTTCCGATGCCTGGATAAGTCTGGGGGTACCCTCTTGTATTCCCCAAACTTCGTGTGCCAGATCATCGGTGCATGTTGCATGCTGCACAACTTCGCAGAAAGAAAGGGCCTGCAGATTGACCTACGTGATGACCTGACCCCTGAACCAGACAATCCCCCCCCTGCCGAGGCTACCCCGTCTTCTGAGGGAAGAGCAGCCAGGAGACAGCTCACATTGGGCATCTTTGCACGTTAAACATACACATTAATCATGGCACAATGAGAATGCATGCATGCACAACACTGTGGTCCCCAGCACACACACCCCACATCCTCATCAAATTGGATTGGCACCAGTCCACCATGCAGGACTTGTGAGCAGCAACGCCACGCCAATGCTCCAATTATGTCACTGTACATTCATACACCATTCACACGGACCTGGGGATCACTTCTCCCTGGTCCTGGGGAACCCTTCTCCACCAAAATTGAAGGTGACACCCCTTTTCTGGCAGGAATGTCACCCCCACATTCAAACAGCATTCACAACCCAAAAAAAATAAATTACCAGCAAAATCAAAAAATTTCCAGCAAAAAAAAAAAAAAAAAATCAAAAGGGGGAAAAAAAAAATGATTGCCCTTTACGTAAGCCACGCCTGGGGCGCCCCCGGCCACGGCCCCCTGGTCCTCAGGGGAGACTCATGGGGGAGGGGCAAAACCGGGGAAGGAGGAGCAGCCCCTGATCTCTGCCCACCTGGCGGCCTGCCCTCCAAGGCCACGGCTATTCTGTCCAGGGCAGCACCAAGTGTTGCCGTGTTGGCCTGGATAGCCTGGGTGAGGGCCCTCACATCCTGCCCAACGCCTGCTGATGTAGTCTGCAGGTCGTTTAGGCAGGTTGTGAAAGCCCGGGAGTGGGAGTCCAGGTTCCCCAGCGTATCCTTGATGGAGGACAGGCTCTCCTCCATCCGCACCAATGTCTGGCTGATTTGTCCCAGATGGCGGGTCTGAAGGGCCTGGTCCCTTCTCAGAGTGGCGGGCAGGAGATCGGCCACCCCCCTGGTGTTCTGGGACGAAATCCTGCCTCCAGCTGATGCTTGTGGCCGGGGAGAAGGGGAGGCCCTTGGGAGGGGAGCCATGTTGGGGGAGGAGGGGGGGGGCTCCCCCTTAGGGAGGGCTGCCTGCTGCCAGCCAGAGGGGAAGAGTCCTCAAAATCCAAACGTCCAGTGCCTGACATGGACTCCTCCTCCTCATGATTCTCCTCCTCCTCTTGAACCTCCTCCGCGGACTCCGGCCTTGTTGGGGGGGCCTCATTAGGCTGCTGTCCTGGGGATGGTGCGGTCAGGCCAGATGGCCCTGCACCCTCCTGCACATCTGTGGATGACACAAAACATTCACAGGTTGGAGGATCCACACACTTGCCACATATTCCCTTTCACCCCCTCCCCCACACATGCTACACACCTGATATTAAAAAAAAATACTTACCTGGCACCACGGGCTCCGGACTTGAGTCAAAGCGGGCAGGCCCTCAACTTCATGTCGATGAAAGGTCAGGGCCACCGCACGCTCCTCCGCTGTCAGCCTAATACGGCATGGTGGGCCCCCTCCTGTGCCCCTGGCATGGGCATGCATTTTGGACAGCTTCTGTTTGACCAGACGCGGGAGGTCATTCATTTTTTTGTCAATCCCAGACCGGGTCCGTTTCTCCCCCTCCCCCGCTGAATTGACGTGCTCAGTGATGAGGTCCAAAATCTCCCTCCTCCTGGCCAGGGTGGTGTTGGCACTGTCTGGACCATGGAGGAAACGCCCATAATCGCTAATGGCCCGGGCAAGAATTCTTTTTTCCCCCACAGTAAAATTGAGCTTTCGCTTTCTCTCTGTCATACTTCCAAAAAAACTCACTCCCAGTCAACAAAAAACACTCACAAAAACAAGCACAACCAATCAAGCAAGAACACACACAAAGAGAAAACTAACACCCAAAAAATCACACTAGCACTCAGCAAGAAACAGTCACAAAAACAAACAGCAAAAAAACAGCAAGAAAACAAACAAACAGAAATATATCAATCAAACAAACAGTCTCTCAAACACTTATCAAAAAACACTTTCAAAGATCTACTAACAAACACTTGATCACACAGAACACTAATCTGACAACTACAAAACACAACGCAACGAACAACAGGACAAAAGCACTTGGTTAAATGGGAAGGGACAAAGGGATGTACTTTTGCAATGCAAGTGCGTTTGTGTCTGTCTATTTATGCTGTTTGCGTAGTTCACAACGTTGCCCTAGTCCATTTCCAATTTCACTGATTGCGCCGCTCCCGAGTTGTGAGCATGCGCACAGCGGAGCTGACCATGGTCTCCTTCAAGCGCGCATGCACGAGCCGGCCGGCCCTTCATTTGCATGGTGTCACGGCTCATTTCAATGTAACACGCCCACGTCCTTCCCAATTTGTATTACTCCGCCTTACGCCTCTGAAATAACGTTACGCATGCGCAATTTTCTGCGCAAAAGCTACGAGAATAGGGTGATTACGTGGCAAAATTGCGCAAGTCTAACGTAAAGCCGGTGCGCTACGCCGGTCCAATAATGCGCAGATGTACGTGAATCTGGGCCAATGTATTTAGAAATGTTCTGCGTATTGGATGTGGTTTAAGCCGCAACCAATTCGCATAGGTGTGAACCCGGCCTTAAGGATTTAGAGAAGATCTGTAAGGAAGAGCGGACCAAAATCCCTCCTGAGATGTGAGCAAACCTGATCACCAACTACAAGAAACGTCTGACCTCTGTGATTACCAACAAGGGTTTCTCCACCAAGTACTAAGTCATGTATTGCTTGTGGATCAAATACTTATTTTACTCACTAAACTGCAACTCAATTTATAACATTTGTATTATGTGTTTTTTCTGGATATTTGGTTGATATTCTGTCTCTATCGTTTAAAATACACCTATGATACACATTATAGACCCCTCATTTCTATGTAAGTGGGCAAACTTACAAAATCTGCAGGGGATCAAATAATTATTTTCCCCACTGTAAGCTATATTTAAAATACAGTTAAACCTTGGATTGCGAGCCTAATTCATTCCAGAAACATGCTTGTAATCCAAAGCACTTGTATATCAAAGCAAATTTCCCAAAAAGAATCAATAGAAACTCAAATGATTTGTTCCACAACCATTTATTCATAGGTCCTTCAGTTTATAGTCCATATAAAAAGATTATAGAAATGTGATTGGTTGTGTAACCATAAAATGTCCATCCACATATGGAAGCCTTCACAAGGGGATTGGAAGAAAAATCCAGCAGGAGCTACGGAGTATACAAGAGAAGAGAGGCGCCTCTTATGCCGCGTACACTTGATCATTTTTTGTGATGAAAAAAAACGACGTTCAAAAACGTCATTTAAAGCGGATCTCCACCCTAAAGTGAAGATCCGCTGATCCGAACACTCCCCCCCTCCGGTGTCACAATTGACACCTTTCAGGGGGGAGGGGGGTGCAGATAGACACGTATCTGCACCCACTTCCGGCCCAGCATTCACGGGCAAAAGACGGGCATTACATCACATCCCGTCTCCCGCCCGTTGTGTGCTGGGAACACTCGGCTCCCAGCACACAGCTGGAGCCAATCGCGGGCGCAGCGCGACTCGCGCATGCGCCGTAGGGAACCGGGCAGTGAAGCCGCAGCGCTTCACTTCCTGGTTCCCTCACCGTGGATGGAGGGGGAGCAGCAGGGTGATGAGCGATCGCTCATCCTCTGCTGCGGACGGCGCTGGACTCCAGGACAGGTAAGTGTCCTAATATTAAAAGTCAGCAGCTGCAGTATTTGTTGCTGCTGGCTTTTAATATTTTTGTATTTGTGAACCATCCGCTTTAAAATCACCGTGTGTGGGCAAAACGTTGTTTTATGTCTTCAAAAAAACGACCAAAAAAAAATTCGAACATGCTTGAATTTTTTGTGTCGCTTTTCAAAACGTAGTTTTTTGTGTCATAAAAAGTGATGGTGTGTGGGCAAAACGATGTTGAAAACAACGTTTTTAAAGCTGCGCATGCTCAGAGGCAAGTTATGAGACAGAGCTTCAATGGAACAGAGTGCCGTCGAACGTGGTGTACGTCACCGCGCTTTGCTAGAGCATTTTGGAAAAACGATGGTGTGTATGCAACGTCGTTTTGGAAAATGAAGTTTGAAAAACGCCGTTTTGTTTCATCACTTGAAACGTCGTTTTTTTTTCATCACAAAAAGTGATCGTGTGTACGCGGCATAAGTGTAGTAATATGTTGCTAAATGTTGTACCTTCAATAAATGTAACCCATATTGCTTCATTTAGAGGCTCCTCTCTTATCTTTTATACCCAGTTGTGACATGACGCTACTTGTATATTAAGGCTGCATTCACACTGTAACGCGGCATATTTTGCCGCGACAAAACGGGTCGTTTTAACCTTTTTTTTTTTTACAAAACATTGTTAACATTGTTGTCTATGCCGAACGCCGAAAGCCGCCTGAAAGAAAGGGTTCGGGACTTGTTTTGCAGCCTAAGACATCGCTTGTATAGTCAAAAGTTATTAAAACATTTAGCTTGTCTTGCAAAACGCTCTCAAACCAAGATTTTACTGTACATGTACAGTGTATGTACCAGTACCTGGCATTAACCACTTCCGGACTGCTCGCCATCCTTATACGTCGGTTCTTTGAAGTTGGATACCGCTGATATGACAGCAGATAGCTGCCTAACCCCCGGTAATTTTAAAACCGGTGGGCGGTCCGCTTTCAGATAAAAGTGGTCTCTGCGGCGAAATCACAGCAAGATCACTTTCATCGGCGGTGGGAGAGGTGCCCACCCCCACCCACCGCCCAATTGTCTTTCTCCTTTGAGACCATTGGGCGGAAGAGATGGCAAACGTAATTTCCGCCCAATGGTCTTAAAGGGAAAATTGTTTTTTATTGAAAAAAATATATATATATATTTTTTAAATAAATGTATTTATTTATTTTTATTGCATTTATGTGTAAATGTGAGATCTGAGGTCTTCTCTTATTCTTTTTTCCTAAAAGTGATCCAAAAAAGGGACAGTGTTAAAAAAAAAAAAGTAAAATAAATAATAAAACATTTTTTGAAAGCGCCCCATTACGCCAAGCTCGTGCACAAAAGCTAACGCATACCTAAGTCGCACCCGCATATGAAAACGGTGTTCAAGCCACACATGTGAGGTATCGCAGCGATCGTTAGAGCGAGAGCAATAATTCCTCCTCGGTAACTCAAAACATGTAACCTGTAGAAATGTTTAAACATCGCCTATTGAGATTTTTAAGTGTCAAAGTTTGTCGCTATTCCACGAGCGGGCCCAATTTTGAAGCGTGACATGTTGGGTATCAATTTACTCGGCGTAACATTATCTTTCACAATATAAAAACTTTACTGTTTTCTTATATTTTTTATTCAAAAAGGTATATTTTTTCCAAAATATTTGCGTTTGTTAGACCGCTGCGCAAATACGGTGTGGCATAAAGTATTGCAATGACATTTTATTCTCTAGGGTGTCTGAAAAAATAATAACATATATATATATATATATATATATATATATATATACATATATACACATATACTGTACACACATACATACATATATATATATATATATATATATATATATATATATATATATATATTAGGGCTGCGCATCTTCACCGGTCTCACGATTCGATGCGATTACGATTATCAAGTCCACGATTCGATTCGATTCCGCGATGCATCACGATGCATCAAGATTACTGCGCACGGTTTTCATCTGTTCTTAAAAAAAAACTCTCTGCATGTAGCAAACTGTAAATACAGCAGACATCTTAAAGAGGAGCTCCAAACTGACCCCAAAATACTACAAGAGATGGACAGAGACTGCGGACAATGATACAAGAGATGGACAGAGACTGCGGACAATGATACTAGAGAGGATCAGAGACTGCGGACAATTATACTAGAGAGGATCAGAGACTGCGGACAATGATACTAGAGAGGATCAGAGACTGCGGACAATGATACTAGAGAGGATCAGAGACTGCGGACAATGATACTAGAGAGGATCAGAGACTGCGGACATGATGCTAGAGAGGATCAGAGACTGCGGACATGATGCTAGAGAGGATCAGAGACTGCGGACATGATGCTAGAGAGGATCAGAGACTGCGGACATGATGCTAGAGAGGATCAGAGACTGCGGACATGATGCTAGAGAGGATCAGAGACTGCGGACAATGATACTAGAGAGGATCAGAGACTGCGTACATGATACTAGAGAGGATCAGAGACTGCGGACATGATACTAGAGAGGATCAGAGACTGCGGACATGATACTAGAGAGGATCAGAGACTGCGGACATGATATTAGAGAGGATCAGAGACTGCGGACATGATACTAGAGAGGATCAGAGACTGCGGACATTGTCCCCATAAAGTCCTGCCAAACAACAATGTATGCCGTGTCATAAATTATGGTTTATGTATGTCTTATTGTTTTAGTGATTGATTCAGATCACAACTTCATCGATACCTTTTTTTTTGTATGATTTTTGCTTTTGCTCATTATTGCCACACACGTGCAATGCATGGCTGCATGTGTGTGGCAGTGATGAGCAAAAGCAAAAATCATACAAAAAAAAAGGTATCGATAAAGTTGTGATGTGAATCAATCACTAAAACAATAAGACATACATAAACCAGTGTGGCATCAGTGTGCCAATGCCATCAATTGCCGCCAGTATGCCATCAATTGCCGCCAGTGTGCCACCAATTGCTGCCAGTGTGCCCAAATTATTGCCCATCAGTGTGCCACAAATTGCCGTCAGTGTGCCATAAATTGCCGTCAGTGTGCCATAAATTACCATCAGTGTGCCATAAATTGCCATCAGTGTGCCATAAATTGCTGCCACTGTGCCCATAAATTGCCGTCAGTGTGCCGCCAATTGCCGTCAGTGTCCCGCCAATTGCTGCCAGTGTGCCACCAATTGCTGCCAGTGTGCCACCAATTGCTGCCAGTGTGCCACCAATTGCTGCCAGTGTGCCCATTAGTTGCTGCTACTGTGCATCCCCCAAGTACCTGATGATGATGATGATCTGCTGCCTGCAGTCCTGCAGTACTCGGTCGTCTCGGGTCTCCCACAGCCGCAGCCTGTGCAGTGTGCACAGCGTGAGGTGAGGTGAGGAGGAAGGTTTTGGGGGGTCGGGACCGGGACCGAGGACACTTGCTCCATGCTTCCACATGGCGACGGGCGGCTGGGAATGGCGTCAGCGGGGGGCGGGAAAGGAGTCGCGGCGTCTTAAGCTGCATCAGCAGGTGGGGAGGGAAAAGAGGCGCGCTGAAGCCCACAGCTCCTTCAGCTGCATTAGCGGGGCGGGAAAAGAGGCGCGGCTAACGCCCGTAGCTAACGCCCACGGCTTCCTGGCTTTCGGCGTCCAGACAGTGCATATAGCGGCGCGCAGGTGACGTCATCACATAATCGATTACTGCAAGTCGTAGCATCGAAATCGCATCGTGGGTAGTCGAATCTCGATGCATCGATGCTACGATTAATTTCAACACCCCTAATATATATATATATATATATATATATACACATATATATAGGGCCAGATTCAGGTATCAGTGATACGCCGGCATAACTCACACTTTGCGCCGGCTTATCTGTTTTCTGTATGCAGAAAACAAGATACGCCGGTTTGCTGCAAAGATCCGAATTGCATTACACCGTCGGATCTTAAATGCAGTTTTAAAATGGCCGCCGGGGGCGTTCTCGCTGATTTACGCTGAGAATATGTAAATCAGCGAGATACGCCAATTCACGAACGTACGCGGGCCCGACGCAGTCACTTTACGCCTTTACGCCATACATAAGGGTTTTCCCGGCGTAAAGATAAAGCTGCCCAAAGCAGGCGCATCCTATGTTAAGTATGGACGTCGTGACCTCGTCGTATTGGACGTAAGTTACGTTGTTTGCGTAAGCCGGTTCAGAATGGGGCTGGCGTAAGTTACGTTTACGTCGCTTTCATTGACAAGTAGCGACGTGATTTGGAGCATGCGCACTGTTTTTTTTTCTATGGCCGGCGCATGCGCAGTACGTTCGGCGCGTGGACGCTCCTAATTTAAATAGGAGACGCCCCCTACCCGCCTATTTTGACTTAGGCCGCCTAATTTACGCTACGCCGCCGCAACTTAACACACAAGTACTTTGTGAATACAGCACTTGCGCGTAAAGTTGTGGCGGCGTAACGTAAATAGGAAAGGTTACGCCACCGCAAAGAACCGCTCGCCATCCTGAATTTGGCCCATAATGTTTGGGGGTTCTAAGTAATTTTCTAGCAAAAAACTGACTTAAAGTGGTTGTTAAATCACTTTAGAAACTACACACAATCCCATCTGTTATAAAGCCTCCCATGCTGCAGTGTATGTTCTTTGTAAAAAAAAGATGCCTATTTCTACTTGAATTCACAGCGCCGATCAGCAGTCAAGTGACTGCTCAAGGCTCCCTCTCCCGATCTGACAGCTAGAGTGGGAGGGGCAGAGTTTCCCCCGCTGATGTCAGTCAGATGAGGGGAGGAGAGGAGTAGAGAGTCAAGACGTCGGCCGGGGAGGGGAGCCTCGAGGAGTCACGTAAACCGCGATCGGCGCTGTCAATTCAGGTAGAAAATAGGCATCTTTTTTACAAAGAACATACACTGCAGCATGGGAGGCTTTATAACAGAGGGAATTGTGTGTAGCTTATACAGGTATTTCAGCAGCGTGGGGGGGGCAGTATTGGTAAGAGCTGACAGGCAGGGTGGGGAGGGGGGAGGAGGACAGAAGGAGACAGAGAGCAGAGCTGCAGATGATGGAGGCCAGGTATTTCAGGTGTTACAGGGGGACAATTTACACAGCACAAGCACTGTGCTGTTAAAGGTTAACAAACGTTTTAAAGTCATTGTAAAGGCTGTCAATTACAGCCAGGGAACCAATGAGGAGGAAGCAGAGCGTGGGGCCAAGCCACAGCTCTATGTGTCTTATGGACATGTAGAGCATGGCTGGGGAGCGAACATGCACCAGCAAGAGGCTTGTAATTGGGGGCACTGGTCAAGGGGGAGGAGCCAGGAGTGGCAGTGAGGGACCCAAGAATAAGAGGATTGGGGCTGCTCTGTGCAAAACCACTGCACAGAGCAGGTAAGTATGACATGCTTTTTTTTCCAAATAAACCTTTAACCATTTGCCGTCGCGCATCGGGTCCCCCGCCGTGCAGCAGCACAATACTGCAAATTGCCGTAAGTGCACGTCGGCACCTTTAAGGTGAAAGCAGGCACGCCCGCTGCATGGTAGGGGACCCGATTCGCATGGCCATGATGTCTGCAGGCCACCTGCAATCGTGTGTACAAGAGCCAGAATGGGGATGTGTGTATGTAAACACACAGATCCCTGTTCTGACAGGAGAGGAGAGACAGATCTGTTGTTCCTAGTAATCAGAAACAGCAATCTTTCTCCTCCTCCAGTCAGTCCCATCCCCTCCACAGTTAGAAACACACATTAGGGAACACTTAACCCCTTGATCGCCCCCTAGTGTTAACCTCTTTCCTACCAGTGACAGTTACACGGTAAACAGTGCATTTTTATAGCACTGGTCCACTGTATAAATGTCAATGGTCCTCAAAAAAGTGTCCGATCTGTCCGCTGCAATGTCACAGTCCTGCAAAAAAATCGCAGATCGCCGCCATTACTAGTAATAAAAAAAAATGCCATAAATATATCCATTATTTTGTGGACACTATAACGTTTGCGCAAGCCAACCAAAATACGCTTATTGCGATTTTCATTACCAAAAACATGTAGAAGAATATATATTGGCCTAAACTGATGAGAATTTTATTTTTATTTTTAAATTGTTGCTTTTTTTTTTTTGTTTACAAAAAATAAAACCGCATAGGTGATCAAATACCACCAAAGAAAAGCTCTATTTGTGGGGGAAAAAATTTGTTTTTGTTTGGGTACAGCGTCGCATGACCGCGCAATTGTCAGTTAAAGCGACAGTACCGTATAGCAAAAAATGGCCTGGTCATTAAGGGGGAAATTTTCAGGTCTGTAAGTGGTTAATATCACTTTATTCACAGTGGTGTTGATTTACCAAATACAAATAGGGCCAGATTCATGGGAGTATCTTTCCTCTGGAGTAACGCTTCTCATTTACGTTACTCTGACGACCCTTTCAGAGCAAGTACTGTTATTCACATAGCAGTTGCGCGTAAACTTGCGCCAGAGTAACGATAATGCGCTGGCGTAACCCGACGCAAGTGGAAGTGGGTGTGATCATATGTAAATGATGGGCGGAGCCCAGCGGAGAGGCTTACGTTCAGCGCATCATCCACGGAGCATGCGCAGTGAGTGCGGCTCCACTCGCCCCCTTGTGCGCATGCTCACAACTTCCGTCGGCACCACTTCCCGGGAAACGTCAGCGCAATGCCTTCCGTTGGGCGCTTAAAAGCGCAGGCGGAAACGCCATTCCGGCGCAAAAGTATATCCGTTTCCCCCCACCCCAGGGAAGATACTTTTGTGCTGTGATGGCTGCTCCCGCTACCCCCAGAGAGAGGAGGAACCTGAACTTTAATTCACAGGAGGTCTCAGTGATCATATCCGCGATGGAGACTTTTAATCATTTTCTCCATGGGAAAAAGAGCCGTAAGACCAGCCGGGAGAGGAAGCAGGGCATCCTGGACACCATTGCTGGCCGGGTCAATATTTTGGGGTACTCCACCCGGACTGCTTCTGACATTCAGAAGAAAATAAATGATCTGCGGCGCAAGGTCAGGGGCAAGGTGGCCACCATCAGGAGGCATGAGAGGGGCACAGGTGGTGGTCCCCCATGTCCGGTCACCCTGACCGAGGAGGAGGAGGTGGTCTCTCGCTGCCTGGAGAGGGAGCAGGTGGAGGGGGTCCCTGGCTATGACTCCATGGAGGAAGGCTCCAGGAC
Organism: Rana kukunoris; assembly: GCA_029574335.1. Lineage (NCBI taxonomy): Eukaryota > Metazoa > Chordata > Amphibia > Anura > Ranidae > Rana > Rana kukunoris. Next base: position 452,819,105 of record CM056053.1, read on the forward strand.
AGGTAAGTGTTTTTTATCCCCTATTTGATGTGTTGCATTTGGGGGGGGGGGGGTACATGTGCCAAGTGTGTGGGACCACCAACATTTGTCTGCTTTGTGTCATCCACAGATGACGGAGCTGGGCCATCATCTGTCAGCGTCCATTCCACCCCATCCCCCCAACACCATCGTGTGCCCGAGCCCCTGGGTGGTGAAGACACCGAGGTGGAGGAGGAGAGTGGCCACACCACACCTGCCGAGGTGGTTGTGGAGGATCCTGCTGTGGCAGAGCAGGACTTTTCTTTAGTTTTGGAGGTCTCCTCCCCTTCTCCTGGGCCGTCTGTCATCCCCTCCCCCATCCTTGGAAGCCCCTCAAGGGCGACTCCATCCCCCCGGGGACAACCATCTTCTGGCCCCAGGAAGGCGACCCAGAAGACCAGGGGGGTGTCGGATGTTGTCCAGGGCCAGTTGGCGAGGGATCACGCCAGACAGACTCAACAAATGGGGGAACTAGTTGGGCACTTAGAGAAAGTGGCTGACAGCCTGGGCTCCGTTGCCCAGATAAGCAACGCAGTCCAGGATGTAAGTTGCAACTGCGCTGCAGTGGTGACCAGTTTGGGGGAGGTGCAGGGGGATATTAGGTACCTCACTGCAGCCGTCCAGGCCAACAGTGCTGCCATCCGGGACCAGGGGAGGCTGAGTCGGCGGGCCCAGCACTACCAAGTGACCTGGCAGCTCAGGATGCAGGCCCAGCAGCTGAGGATGCAGGGCCAGACAAACAATTTGCTCGGCCGGATAGCCATGGCCTTGGAGGGCATGCAGGCCACACCTGCCAGGAGTGGCCCACCCGGGGATCAGCCACCTCCAGAAGCCCCCCCACCCCCACCCACTCCATCCAGGCAGCTGAGGAGCCAGAGAGGTTCGGCAAGAAGGAGCCCCCGGCATCCCCGATGATTTTTTGATTTTTGATTTATGATTTATACTCAGGTTATGAGATTTTTATTTTTGATTTATGATTTATACTCAGGTTATGAGATTTTTATTTTTGATACTGCACACGTTGCAGTGTGAATGGTGTGTGAATGTGAGGGGGTGGCACTCCTGCCAGTAAGGGGTGTCACCCTCGGCCGTGGTGGTGAAGTTAACCCCACGGCTGTATGAATGACGTGTGAAAGGTGTATGAATGGACAGTGACATCATTGGGGCCTTGACGCTGGCGTTGCTGCTCCCAAGTCCTACATGCTGGACTTGGGCTAATCCAATGCGATGTGGATGTGGTGTGTGTGATCTAGGGACATCAGTGGTGTACACGCGTGCATTGTCTGTGTGATTAATGTTTTGGTTTAGTGTCCAAAGATGCCTACGGCGAGTACCCTCCTGACTGCTCTTCCATCAGCAGACTGGGTGTCCTCTGGCAGGTGGGGACTGTGTGGGTCGGGGGTCAGGTCATCACGTATGTCAATCTGCAGGCCTTTTCTCATAGCAAAGTTGTGCAGAATGCAACATGCACCGATGATCTGACACACAAAGGTAGGGGAATACAATAGGGTCCCCCCGGACTTATCCAGGCAGCGGAAACGGGACTTCAGGAGCCCAAATGTTTGCTCCACCACTGCACGGGTTTTGATGTGTGCTTCATTGTATTTTCTGTCTCCTCTGGTTTGGGGGTTCCGGAAAGGAGTCATTAGATGGGGTCCCAGTGCATATGCAGAGTCACCTGGAAGGGAAAAGACAGGAGGATGTTAGTCATGCATGTGCGACTTCTGTTGTGCATCACGGGAGGGGATAGTCATGCCTGACTCCCATGTCACTCACCAACCAGCCAGCTGTCCCCATCAGTGGCGGCCCGCCCATATGGGCGCACGGGCGCCGCCCCCCCTCCCGCAGTCACAAAAAAAAAAAAGAATTAAAAAAAAAAAAAAACGGGCCCTTTAAGAACTTTTATTCGGCTAAAATGTCATTTTGACATTTTAGCCGAAGTTCTGGCGGCCGTCTATAGAGGGCGCTGCAGCGCCACCTCCTCTCGCAAGTAACACACGTTCAATGCTATGCATTGGACGTGTGTTACTGTTGCCAGCTGCCTGGTCTATTCGTATAACCGGACATGGGACGCCGGTTACCCGAATAGCGACAGCTGGTTGGCTGAGGGGAACTGCCTATCAAAGCCAGTGGCTCTGATAGGCTTTTCCAGTCCCGCCCTCCGGCTCTCGGAAGTCTATGCTCGGAGCGCAGACAATCTGCGGTCCTTGCATTAGACTGACAGCCGTTTCAGCCAATCAGGTTCCCGGATTCTGGTTTTCAGGAACCTGATTGGCTGAAGCTTCTCCAGGGCGGCAGAAGACATCGAGGGAGGACATGGAAGCGTCAGGTAAGTGATTTTTTTACAGGGAAAGGGGCAGCATGGGGCACAGTGGCAGCATGGGGCACAGTGGCAGCATGGGGCACAGTGGCAGCATGGGGCACAGTAGAAGCATGGGGCACAGTTGCATCATCATGGGGCACAGAGGCAACAATGAGCACAGGCCGGGCACAGTGGTGACAATTGATGGCACAGTGACTGAATATGATGGCATGGCAGAGAGGTGACAATTGATGGCACAGTGACTGCATTTGATGGCATGGCAGAGAGGTGACAATTGATGGCACAGTGACTGCGTTTGATGGCATGGCACAGTGGTGACAATTGATGGCACAGTGGTGGCGTTTGATGGCATGGCACAGTGGTGACAATTGATTGCACAGTGACTGCATTTGATGGCATGGCACAGTGGTGACAATTGATGGGCACAGTAGCTGCTTTTGATGGCATGGCACATTGGTGACAATTGATGGCACAGTGACTGCATATGATGGCATGGCACATTGGTGACAATTGATGGGCACAGTAGCTGCATTTGATGGCATGGCACAGTGGTGACAATTGATGGCACAGTGGCTGCATTTGATGGCATGGCACAGTGGTGACAATTGATGGCACAGTGGCTGCATTTGGTGGCATGGCACAGTGGCTACATTTGGTGGCATGGCACAGTGGCTGCATGTGATGGGCACAGTGAGGCTGCAATATTTTTTTTTTCGTTTGCGCCCCCCCAAAAATTTTGAGCACCAGCCGCCACTGGTCCCCATACATGTTCTGTTCGAATTCTGCTGGGATGGGACTCTGATTGTATATGAAGCTGTCATGGCTGGATCCGGGGTGTTTGGCACGGACGTGCCATATGAGGCGTTGGGCATCGGCTATCACCTGTACGTTGATGGAGTGTCAATGCTTCCGATTGCGGTATATGTGCTCTGTGGCACTGGGGGGCTGTAGGGCCACATGTGTGCAATCAATGGCCCCCACAGTGCGTGGGAATCTGGCAATGTTGTAGAAATCTGTCTTTGCCTTCAGCCGCAGCTCCTCAGTGGTGGGTCTGATGAACTGGTTGGACATGCGTCTGAGGATTGCGGGGACAACCTGGTGCACACATCTGCTCACGGAGGACTGTGACATCCCAGCCACCACTCCACTTGTACGCTGGAATGATCCACTTGCTAGGAAATGAAGTGTTGCCAGGACCTTCACCAGTGGCTGCACTGCTTGTGAGCGGTGTGTCTTGCTGGTGATGTCATCCTGCAGGGTTGTGGTTAGTTCAAGTATTGCATCTGGGCTGAATCTGAAGAGGCGATACATCTCCTCATCCCCCATGCCAAAGAGGCTCATACGTGTGCGGTATATCCTCTCACGTGCCCGCCTCCTTCGTTCCGGGGGACCCATCAGTAGTTCTAGGACCACGATTGCCCCTGGCATGTTGGCACACAGAGGTGTTGTCCTGCAAGTGGGGGTGCTCAGCTTGCTAGTTTCGTCGGTAACGCTGCTGTAGCTGCTCTCCTGCTGACCTGTGACCGTCTGGAGTAAAGATAAAGCAGCCTTTTGTAGAAATAACTTTGCGCCGGACGGACGAGATACGCGCGGCGCATGTAGCCGGCGTATGGTGCCAATCCGTTCGTGAATTGGGAAATCTCCCTCATTTGCATATTTGCAGGGGAAATCAATAGGCGCGACTGATGCGCCAAGCGAAATTAAGCGCTGACGATACTCTGGCGTCGGAACGTTCCGCCGGTCGGAAATAGCCCGTTATTGGGCGCATCTAGTTTGGTGGGTACGGCCACATAGAAACGACGGCGCATCTTCACAGTTACGCGGCGCATATCGAATTACTCCAGCGCAAGTGTTGCTGAATCTGGCCCATAGATTGTGCAGTTACTCCAGAGATTAGTAAATGAGGGGAAGTGCTGCTGAATTCTATAATTTAATCAAAAATGCTGTTTTTTTTTTCCTTGCATGTGATTGGGTATACTATATAAAGTGAAGTTTCACCTTGCCCTAAAACAACTGCGCTTACAGAGTGCACCTGCCTATTTTGCTTTAGTAAATCAACCCCATAGTAGTGTAAATGCACACTGCACAGAATTAGAAATCCTTTGAACAGTATGAGTAATGATGACCTACATGTTCCAGTCTGAATGTAGGATTTCTTCTGTTCTTTCAGATTTTTAATCCTGCCATGCAGTAACCATACTGCAGCATGAATACATTTTTAATCCTGTGCTTTCCTATTGCATCATTATCCTTTTTTTTTAAGCTGAAAAAATAAAAAAAACGTGTGTTGTGCTATTGCAATTATTTATAATTTGTAGAATTAACCATTGTTCATTGGTAATCAGACAAGAACAGACTCACAATCCTCCACTCCAATTCAGATACCAGGTGCTCTGATCTTGTTCCCCCACTGACAACATCACCGGGGCCGGTGCTACCACTAGGCAAACTAGGCAGCCGCCTAGGGCGCACTGCTGCCTAGGGTCACCCGACCACTGGTGTTCCTACTCTTTTCTCTCTCAACAACTAACTAAGGCCCCTTTCATACTGGGGCGGGAGCTGCGGTGGCGGTATAGCGCCACTAAAAATAGCGGCACTATACTGTCGGATTTGCCGTGGGATTCGGCCACTAGCGGTGCGGTATTAACCCCCGGTAGCGGCCGATAAAGGGTTAATACCGCCCGCAATGCACCTCTGCAGAGGAGCATTGCGGGCGGTATTGCCTTGGTTTCCCATTGTTTTACATACATACCGCTCCTCTCACCGCTCCAAGGATGCTGCTGACAGGAGATTTTTTTCTCTCCTGCCAGCGCATTGCCTCAGTGTGACAGCCCTCCGGCTTCCACATTGAGGTTGCTGGGCAGGAGTTTTTCAGGCGGTATAGCAGCGTGAAAGGGGTCTTAGTCTCAGCATCAGCAGGTAGCCGCTACTCCATTTGTTTATAGTGTCAGGGCGCACTGGCAGTGGAGGACTGTGTCTGTGTCCCAACTCCTGAATGAACGGAAGCAAGTAAACATTCATTGATGGGCGCTGGTGAGGCTGCATTTGATGGGCGCTGGTGAGGCTGCATTTGATGGGCGCTGGTGAGGCTGCATTTGATGGGTGCTGGTGAGACTGCATTTGATGGGCGCTAGTGAGGCTGCATTTATAGGTGCTGGTGAGGCTGCATTTGATGGGTGCTGGTGAGGCTGCATTTGATGGGCGCTGGTGAGGCTGCATTTGATGGGTGCTGGAGAGGCTGCATTTGATGGGTGCTGGTAAGGCTGCATTTGATGGGCGCTGGAGAGGCTGCATTTGATGGGTGCTGGAGAGGCTGCATTTGATAGGCGCTGGTGAGGCTGCATTTGATGGGCGCTGGTGAGGCTGCATTTGATGGGCGCTGGTGAGGCTGCATTTGATGGGCACTGGTGAGGCTGCATTTATGGGTGCTGGAGAGGCTGCATTTGATGGGTGCTGGTGAGGCTGTATTTGATAGGCGCTGGTGAGGCTGCATTTATGGGTGCTGGAGAGGCTGCATTTGATGGGTGCTGGTGAGGCGGGCATTTGATAGGCGCTGGTGAGGCTGCATTTGATGGGCGCTGGTGAGGCTGCATTTGATGGGTGCTGGTGAGGCTGTATTTGATGGGCGCTGGTGAGGCTGCATTTGATGAGCGCTGGTGAGGCTGCATTTGATGAGCGCTGGTGAGGCTGCATTTGATGGGCGCTGGTGAGGCTGCATTTGATGGGCGCTGGTGAGGCTGCATTTGATGGGCGCTGGTGAGGCTGCATTTATAGGTGCTGGTGAGGCTGCATTTGATGGGCGCTGGTGAGGCTGCATTTGATGGGCGCTGGTGAGGCTGCATTTATGGGTGCTGGTGAGGCTGCATTGATGGGCGCTGGTGAGGCTGCATTTGATGGGCGCTAGTGAGGCTGCATTTATAGGTGCTGGAGAGGCTGTATTTGATGGGTGCTTCATTAAAAAGGTGGGGTATACATGGGCAGGACAAAGGGGGTGGAGTAAGGGGTGGAGTCAATGGGGCTTCTGTAAAATGAGGTTTCGCCTAGGGTGTCAGAAATCGCACATAGCACTGCATTACATTCTTTCCCAGCCTTGATGGACAGGGAAGCTGCCAACGGGGGCCCGAAAATGACGTCACATGTCACTTCCGGGTCAACAACCAGAAGGGGAGAAGAGCGAAGTGTCCGCTCTCCTCCCTCCTCTCTACCCTGCGGCGCCCGTTATGCTAGTCCTGGGCCTGCAGATTGGCATGGTGGGGGGTACGCGTGTGCGGGTGTGTGGAGCATTCGGGCAGCAGCTCAGATGCCAGGATGACATTTCTTGACGGTATTGCGACCTGGCATCTGCCTTTTTTTTTTTTTTTTTGGAGACCTGGCATCTCTTAGATTATAAACTCTAATGGGCAGGGCCCTCGGATTCCTCCTGCATTTATTTGTATAATAACTCTACTGTCTGCCCTAACATTGTAAAGCACTGTGAAAACTGTTAGTGCTATATAAATCCTGTATAATAATAATAATAATATACAGTTGCGACACAAGTCATATTGTTATTGAATGTTATTAAAAACTACCTTTCCTTTTCAATCCGCAGCTCTGTAATTTTCTGTAAAATGCAATATGGCCGCCTGGAGGTTTTCTGTACATAGAATGAGTACAGAACCCCCCCAGAAACATAATATCTTGCTTGTGTGATTAGAAATGAAAGTCAAAATGTTTGTATATACAGTTGTGCTCATAAGTTTACATACCCGGGCAGAATTTATGATTTCTTGGCCATTTTTTAGAGAATATGAACAATGACACAAAAACTTTTCTTTCACTTATGGTTAGTGTTTGGCTGAAGCCATTTATAATCAATCAACTGTGTTTACGCTTTTTAAATCATAATGACAACAGCAATGCTGTATCCTGGCCTAGGCCAACAAGGCCCAGGCCTAGGGCAGCACTTTGCAGGGGGGCAGCATGGACAGTGTCCCTATTGGCTTGTGCTACACTGTTAGGCAAATTAATTTAGCGCCCCCATAAATCATCTGCACTGCTTCCAGTATGTGGGCGGTTGGCATTCTGCAACTGTGGTGGCGGGGGGGGGGGGGGTCATTGCTTCAATTTTATTTATCATCCCTGTCCCATTGCAGAGATTTCCTTTCACTTCCTGTCCCATAGCCAAACAGGAAGTGAGAGGAAATCTATGCAAATTAAGGGAATCCATTGCCTCCCCCCCCCCCCCCCCAGGCCATCAGAACTAGTGTTCCCACTTGAAAATGTTAGGGTGGGTCTTAAACCACACGGGGTGTGGCCTTGACAGGAAGGGGTGGGTCATATTTAAATTAGGGGGTGCACAAGTTAGTCAGGCCTAGGGCAGCACAAAACCTAAATACATCCCTGGACAACAGAAACTCCCCAAATGACCCTGATCAAAAGTTTACATACCCTGGTGATTTTGGCCTGATAACATGTACACAAGTTGACACAAAGGGGTTTGAATGGCTATTAAAGGTAACTATTAGTGTGTGCGTTTAAGGCATTCACATCTGAGCGTAGCGTCTTGCCGCCTTTTTTAACGCGTTTTGTTGCGATATTTGCCGCGTTTTTTACCACTATTTGCCGCGATTTATGCAGCTTTTTTACTGCGTTTTGTCGCAAATTTCGACAGGTCTAGGGTCACCACTGTTAAAAACAGAAAAATGCCCAAATGCACCCTATTCGAGCGTCAAAAAAGGGTCCAGAACTTGTTTGAGCTTCAGGCGTTCGGCGTCAGGCGTTTTGGAGTGGAGATGTGAACCATCTCCATTGAGAATAATGTATTTGTTCCCCTCTAGCATTTTGGAGCTTCATGATTCAGGCGACAAAACGCTCAGGTGTGAATGCAGCCTAAAAGATCAATGAGTTTCTGGACTCCTGACAGACCCTTGCATCTTTCATCCAGTGCTGCACTGATGTTTCTGGATTCTGAGTCATGGGGAAAGCAAAATAATTGTCAAAGGATCTGCGGGAAAAGTTGAACTGCATAAAACAGGAAAGGGATATAAAAAGATATCCAAGGAATTGGGAATGCCAATCAGAAGTGTTCAAACTCTAATCAAGAAGTGGAAAATGAGGGGTTCTGTTGAGTGATAGAAAAGTTTTTGTGTTATCATTGATAATCTCCGAAAAAAATAAATCATAGATGTTGCCAGGGTATGTAAACATATGAGCACAACTGCATAGATACAGTATCTCACAAAAGTGAGTACACCCCTCACATTTTTATAAATATTGTATTACATCTTTTCATGTGACAACACTGAAGAAATGACACTTTACTACAATGTAAAGTAGTGAGTGTACAGCTTGTATAACAGTGTAAATTTGCTCTCCCCTCAAAATAACTCAACACACAGCCATTAATGTCTAAACCGCTGGCAACAAAAGTGACTACTCCCTTAAAGCGGAGCTCCACCCACCCGCATTTTTTTTTTCAAAGTCGGCAGCTACTAACAGTGTAGCTGCTGACTTTGAATAAGGACACTTACCTGTCCTAGGCGCCCGCGCTGACGGCCCCCGCCGATGCCGATCCTCGATCCCGGCACCGCCATCCACAGTCAGGGAAACAGGCAGTGAAGCCGTGCGGCTTCACTGCCCGTTTCCTACTGCGCATGTGCGAGCGACGCGGCGCTTTGTGAATGGTCCGGCTGCTTTCTGGGATACACACAGTTCCCAGAATGCAGCACGGCCCATTCACAAGAAGACACCCAGAAGAGGAGGAGGAAGAAAACAGCACCGCGGATCGTGAGGGCAGATTCGGGACTTCCGCATAGCAACAGCCTATTTAGGGTGAGTATTTTTTTTTTTTTTCCATTTCATTTTTATTTATTTTTTTCAGATTTTTAAAAAAATATATATATATCAGGGTGGAGCTCCGCTTTAAGTGAAAATGTCAAAATTGGGCCCAATTGGCCATTTTCCCTCCCCGGTGTCATGTGACTCGTTAGTGTTACAAGGTCTCAGGTGTGAATGGGGAGCAGGTGTGTTAAATTTGGTGTTATCGCTCTCACTCTCTCATACTGGTCACTGGGAGTTCAACATGGCACCTCATAGCAAAGAACTGAGTATCTGAAAAAAAGAATTGTTGCTCTACATAAAGATGGCCTAGGCTATAAGAAGATTCACAAGACCCTGAAACTGAGCTGCAGCACATTGGCCAAGACCATACAGAGATTTAACAGGACAGGTTTCACTCAGAATAGGCCTCGCCATGGTCAACCAAAGAAGCTGAGTGCACTTGCTTAGCGTCATATCCAGAGGTTGTCTTTGGGAAATAGACGTATGAGTGCTGCCAGCATTGCTGGGTTGAATGGGTGGGGGTCAGGCTGTCAGTGCTCAGACCATATGCCGCACACTGCATCAAATTGATCTGCGTGGCTGTCATCCCAGAAGGAAGCCTCTTCTTAAGGTGATGCACAAGAAAGCCTGCAAATAGTTTTCTGAAGACAAGCAGACTAAGGACATGGATTACGGGAACCATGTCCTGTGGTCTGATGAGACCAAGATAAAAGTATTTGGTTCAGATAGTGACAAGCGTGTGCAGGGTTGGACTGGGACAAAAATGTGGCCCTGGACTTCATTCAGACTGGCCCACTTTGACAGGTCTCTCCCATGGCGGCCGGACAACTCCCGCACCCCCCTGGCCACCCAAGCCCCCTTTCCCCCTTCACTAGCCACTAGCTGTTCTATTTTATTAGAATAGAACGGCTGGTACTGGTATTCTTATAGGCAGTACCAGTGGGGAAGCTAGACATTATTTCACCCGGGGGAAAAATCAGTTTGGTGCCCCCCCCCTTATAGGACAAGATTAGGCAGAAGTGAGAAACTCCCAGGCCATAGTTATTGAGTCAGCTGTCTGTTCCCTCCCCCATGCTCCTCTGTTGTCCCCCCTTCTTATCTGGTCTCTGCTTCTTCGTTCCCCCCCAGGTGAGCGCTGTGGGCAGGGAGCAGAGGGGGGTGGTGATCCGCTGTCACTGAAGCCGGCCCACTGAGCCATCGGCCCACCGGGAAACCCCCTGTAGTCCCAATGGCCAGTCCATCTCTGAGCGTGTGTGGTGGCAACCAGGTGAGGAGTACAAAGACAAGTGTGCCTTGCCTACAGTCAAGCATGGTCGTGGGAGTGTCATGGTCTGGGGCTGCATTAATACTTCCGGCACTGGGGGGCTACAGATCATTGAGGAAACCATGAATGCAAACATGTACTGTGACATACTGAAGCAGAGCATGATCCCCTCCCTTCAGAGACTGGGCCGCAGGGCAGTATTCCAACATAACAACCCCAAACACACCTCTAAAACGACCACTGCCTTGCTAAAGAAGCAAAGGGATCCACCAGCTCTGTGATGTCATAATGGAGGAGGGAAAGAGGACTCCGGTGGCAACCTGTGAAGCTCTGGTGAACTCCATGCCCAAGAGGATTAAGGCAGTGCTGGAAAATAATGGTGGCTACTCACTTTTGTTGCCAGCGGTTTAGACATTAATGGCTCTTTCACACGGAGCGAATCCGTATTGAACCGCTCCGTTAGCCCGTTTGGCTCAGCGGGGATTCCTCCGTTAATCCCCGCTGAGCTGTCGGCGGACAGGACGGTCCCCGTACACTGTGCAGGGACCGCCCTGTCTCTCCTCCGCTCTCCCCTATGGGGAATCGGATGAATACGGACCGTGTGTCCGTATTCATCTGATCCAATCCTTCAGACGGAAGAAAAATAGGGTTTTCTTCCATCTGAAAAAACAGATCCTGACGGAGGCGGGTCCTTACGGACGTTAGCGGATGCTCAATCCGCTAATGGCCGTGATCCCATAGGCAAGTATTACAAGTCCGTTTACGGACTTGTAATAAATGGACCGTTTGTCCGCCCGTGTGAAAGGGCCCTAATAGTTGTGTGTTGAGTTATTTTAGGAGGACAGCAAATGTACTGTTATACAAGCTGTACACTCACTACTTTACATTGTAGCAAAGTGTAATTGTCACAATATATAAAATTGACATTTATGTTAGGGGTGTAACATTTACAAAAATGTTAGGGGTGTACTCACTTTTGCGAGATACTGTAAATAATATATAAAACATTATAAATACCTTCTTTTTCTTTTTTGGGGTGGAGAAACAGCAGCACACTGATCTTCCCATGGAATGGCTGAGCAAGTCCCAGCACAGCCAAAAAAAAAACTGACCACACTGGAAAGGATGTGACCTCATGACCAGCATGGTCAGTTTTTCACCATTGGTCTGGTGAATCGGATCTGATGGAAATGAACAGGCGGTCCATTTCCATCTGATTGCCCCATAGAGGAGAGGCTGTATCCGTGTCTGCTTTGCACATTGGAGTGGACATTGACCTGTCATCCACCTTCTCAGCGGAGAGATCTCCCGTTGAGCAAAAGAACCCTGCTTCACGGAGGTGCCTGCATGAAAGGAGCCTAACAGAAGGGATTTTTCTGAGTTAAGAATTCAGTGAAACCTTGGATTACGTGCATAATCCGTTCCAGGAGAATTCTCGTAATCCAAAGCACTCGCATATCAAAGCTCATTTCCCCATAGAAGTCAATGGAAACGAAAATGGAAAATTGTATCAAATACTTACCGTAATTTTCCTTTCCTGATGCCAAGACATGGCAGCATACCTATGATATAGCCCCGCCCCTATATCCACCCACAGGACACGTTTAACTCTCTATAAAACTCTGACTGAGAGCTACCTCCCCCATTCTCCGTATAAAGTACAAAGATCAGAGGGAGGGTTCGTATGCTGCCATGTCTTGGCATCAGGAAAGGAAAATTACGGTAAGTATTTGATACAAGTTTCCATTTTCCTGATGCCAGACATGGCAGCATACCTATGATACATGAAGAGCTTTCTAGAGGGAGGGTTTAATGCCGTAAACTTAAAAAAGACAAAGAAGCTTAAATAAACTTCCTCCCAAACTCTACTGTAGTAAGAGCTGCTAGATCCACCCTGTGGTGCATTAAGAACATATAATGTGATGACCAGCTAGCCTCTTTGCAGACTGTCTACAGAGACAACCCTGCCTGTGCTATCCAAGAAGATGACATCACCCTGGTTGAGCGATGAGCTCTAACCATCTCTGGCGGATCCTTACCGGCTCCACATGCCCAGTGAGTATTTTCATGATTCAGGCCGAGATGGTTCTGGCCGAAGCCACTTACTCTTTAAATCTTAAACATTCTGAATGTAGAAGTAGCCCGAGATAGGCTTTGAGGACTAAGGAATGTCCAACTTGTGCAGATCGGCATCTGATTGCGCTGGGAAGGCTGGAAGCACCCATTGACTGGAAAGACAAAACATGGATGTCACGCTTTGGAACAAAATGATTTTGGCCCAACTCTGTCTGGGAAGAACTTGGAATAAGGCTCTGCCGCCCCAAATTTTGGAGTCAACGCACTTTCCCCCAAAATCATGGCTAATAGAAAAGCCTATTTTAAGGAGATCTCCCATAAAGAACAGTGTTCTGTCAAGAGTACAATGAGGGTTTGCTAGAAAATTGAGGACTACTGCCAGGTCCCATTAAGGGAACCTATTTCTTTTGGAAGGACATAGTCCAAGTACCTCCTATGAAGTGATCCATCAGCAGGTCTGCTGCCCATTTCTTTTGGTTAAAAGCCAAGATGACAGAAATTTTCACCTTAAGCAATCTGAGCTCCAAATCCAATTCAGATTGTAGAAAAAAAAGACAGGATTTGAGATAAACTTGGGTCACGAGGGTCAAACTGATGCCCAGCTGCAAGCTTGTGAACCTAATCCATATTCTGGAGTAGATGGCATTGATTGACCCCTTCAAAGAACTCTGCAAAGTTCTAATCCCCTCTGGGAAACTCTTGTAACCTCTGCCTTACAATTTCCAGGCTGCTAAAGTTAGTCATGAGGGTTGCCGATGTAGTGCATCTCCCTCAGATGAGAGGAGATGGAGTCACTGGCAGAGTGATTGGTGTGCACACGCTGATACCCATTGCCAGAGAGACCCATGGTCTGTGAGGCCAGTAAGGAAAACCTGCGAGGACTGTCAAATCTCATCAATTTCTTTACTCCTAAAAACCTAGGAAGGGAAGATATAGGCCAGTTGGGCAACCCAAGGATTGGTAAAGGCATCTGTCCCTTCCACTAATGGATGAGGGTAGCGCGAGAGGAACCGGTTCCCCTTGTAGTAGGCCGATGGAGGCGAAACAGATTCAGTTGTGGTAACCACCACTCGTGGATGATCCCTTGGAACACTTCTTTGGGGTGAAGGGACCATTCGTTGGGATCCTTGAATTGCCCAGATAGACAATCAACTTCCAAATTCTGATAGGCTGGAAGATATATGGCCCTCAAATCTGGGAGATATTGCTGGGCCAAAGTCATGATTGGTCCCACCTCTCTCAGGAGGGATTGGCTGTGAATGTCACCTTGTCGCTGTATCTAGGACTGCTGCCATGTGGTCCAGATAGAGTAGGACTGGCAGACCCTATATGTGTGGCAGTAAAGTGTTCAATGTCAATGCTGGTAGGAGTTCCAGAATATTGGAAACTAGGCCCTGAGTGGGAAATTCCCACCTGCCCTGGATCCTGAGATGCTCGCAGGTGGTGTCCCACTCTGCTGTGCTGGTATCTGTAGCAATAATGATCCATGGCTGCAGCCCCAATAGACTAAGCCATTTAGCAGTTTTTCTTTTTTTTTAAATCACCAGAACTCTGGTGCCTCCGGCTAGACAAACGCTTCCATTGCATCAGGAAGCCATGTTGGAAAACTGAGTTTCCAGTGAGCCCAGAGGATCATCGGAATACAAGAAGCCGAGAGGACTCATGCACTGGGATGCTGACATCACTGGTGCAGCCAATGCCTGTTGGAACATCTCACTGACTTTAGGGAGTTTGAGGCGGCAAAGAAACTGAGGCTGCCTGAGTATTAAATGGGGCCCCTAGGTAGAGCATATTCTGCATAGGCGTCAGCTAGTTTTGGCAATGCTTGCCCCTCAACTCAAAACGGTTGGTATGACTGAAGGATCGGGACATGCTGATAGGTATACTGCAGGTATACTGCAGGTCCACTGAAATCTTCCAGTAACCTTGTTGAATGACCTGGATTTATGGTATGGAGAGACTCCATCTTGAGTCTATCCGTAAAAATTGATTCAGCCTCTTGACATAGTTCTGGAGGCTGCCGATTGAACAACCAATAACGGCCTTGCCATTGGTAACGATTAAGCACAAAATGAATGTGTGAAATGCGTCTATGTGACCTCGTGTTGGTGTCATCACTTTGAACAATAAAAAGGAAAATCAAAATTCCTGGATGCGCAGCCATTTTATTTCTTACATGGCCTTGCGCCACTGAGGGCTGAAACCACCATTCTTTGGCAGTGGTCTTACCGGAACTGGGTCACTTTGAGCCACTTGGCTCCAACTGCCTCCTGGGCAGGCCTTACGTAAAAAGGGCTTCTGAGTATCTTGGGGAGCCGCATGGGTCTTGGCCTCCTGTGATCTTACGAAGGTTGAATGTGTACCCCTCCAACGCCTTCTGACGCCCTTGGATGGGCGAAAGCCTCCAAAAATCGCAGTACCCGTTTGGCACTCCTCTGAATGGTTGCCCCCTCTGGCTCTTCGCTCTTGGGGCAGAAGATCTGATTTTCCTCCTATAACCCTGGAGAAGATGGTTTCCAGTATTTTTGGCAAAACAGTGCCTTCCCATCAAAAAGGCAGTTTACAGCAATTCTGCTTTGAGGATGGGCTAGCCGTCCAGGATTTTAGTCGCAGTGCACCTTTGGCTGCGACTGAGCCAAGCATGGCTCTGGATGACCATCGAATGATGTCTATAGCTGCCTCACCTGTAAAGTCCGCTGAAAGTTATCTCATCAAGAGCCTTGATGACTCTTCTCTTTGGCAGCTGGTTTTAATCGCATACTCCAAGTTCTGCGCCCACACACTCACATAGTACTTGCTACGGATGTTAAAGCAATGCGTCTCACAAGGATCTCGTGAAAGGAGGAAGAGCCTTCCCTCGGAAGTGTCACATTCTTGGTCAGTCTGGTGACCGTTGGTGGGTAGATAAAGGAGTTGCATCCTTCCCTATTAGTGGATACAACTTCTGCAACCTATTGGTTGAGGAGGATTTTCTCTCTCCCTTTTCTCATTCCTCCTGAAACATGCTTCCTATTTCCGTCATAAGAGAAAAATGGTAGCTTACCTGCTTCTTTAGATTCCTCCTATGGAACCCAAAGGCTTGTTCACACTTGCAGCAGGATCTGCCATTGCCCTGAAAAGCAATCTGTGCTTAGGTCACCTTTCAGAGGTATTTGATATTGTCACTTAGAGTAGACCAATGTATATGTAATGCGATTTTCAAAGAGCGATTTGTACACAATGTTGCAAATCGCATGGGTGCGGCCCATTCACTTGGTTGCCCTATGTGCGCAAATAGAAGCCCCTGCTCCTATTTGAGGGCGACCAGCTTTGCACAATGTTTTGAAAGGTGCGTTCTCCAACGTGACCTATCACAGCAGAATCGCATGGCATTTGGGGTGCCCTGAAAGAATAATGGTACCTAATGCATATTGTACAGCGATTGTCACACAATTTTAAAATCAGATTGTACGGTGTGTAATAACAGGCTTTCTCCTTCTTTGGAGGAGGTTCTGGATCCACCCATTTTAGTGCAGCTTTACTGCCATAACGAATGAGGAGATTAGCTTAAAACAAACCCTCAACCTTCAGGATCTTCTGATGAGGAGGAGGCAATATCATCTTCCTCTGCCTAAAAGGTTGGCTATAATACTGGGTTTGGGGAACTAGCCTGCCTAATCTGCTGGGCTGGAGACACCCCTGAAGTGCCTGGTACCCCTCCAATTAGAGAGGGTTGAATGGCTTGGTTTAGACCTGGTGTAGTGCCCATACTGTCTGTCCACTACTGTCCCTGGCTGCCGGAGATGACTGGAAAATTCAGCCAGGGGGTTGGGGACTATTTTGCTGAGCAAGGTTGACACCTGCTGACTCCCAAACTCCTCTCTGGCAAGCTGCCTGAAGCAGTCACTGCAAAGTAGCTTTCCAGGCATAGGGTCATCTCCACATGACCAATATTCGCCTTTCGGGCGCTGAGCCCTCAGAGGAGAAGCGGTGTGCGTTCTCTTAAGCGTAGATTTGCACCCTTTGTACTGGGGTCTGCCAGGACTGGAGGAGACACCTTCCGCCCTGAAAAATCCTGATGATCCAGAGAGGACCTCTGGACCTCCTTGAGTCGGTGTGAGCGGCCGGGGTTGCAACAGATAAAAAGGCACGCTCATCAGGGCTCAATGCACTCTTTTCTCCTGCGTCTTCTTACTTACCAAAAGTTGGCCTTTTGCCTGATAGTGGGGGTGGTCTTTGTTATGTGGCGGTAGGCTCATGCTGATGGGAGTTACTGAAAGGTGCAAGGGGGACTGCATGACCACAGAAATAAGGGAAGTGAAAGAGAAAAAAAATATATATATATACACACACACATACATATATCTCAGCCTTTTTTTTTTTTAACAAATAGTAATAATTTAAACAAAATAAATCTGTCAAAAAACTCCCATCCCCCTAGTAATACATTGCTCCTTACTCCCCCCCCCCCCATATATCCCCATTACTAGGATAGATAAGACTTACCTCAGAAGGAGATGCTGCCTCTCTGGATGCTTGAATAGCAAAGACATTCATTACCTGTCCATCTGCTCCCTGCAATTGGATCACCTGAGACTCAGTCCTCTACTCTAATACAATTGGGAGGGCCAACGCCCATCCACACAAAAGGACACCTTTAAGCTGGCTACACACCATACAATCTTCTATAGATTTTTCTCCCCCTCAGATTTATCAAAACCACAACACATGAGGCCAAACCCTAAAGGCTCAACCTGTATGCAATCAGGCAGGCACCACATGGTCCCGGCAACTCTAAAGGAAATCAGACAACAAAAGTTGCAGTGTGTATAGGGCTTTTAAAGACATGAAAAAGCTGGAAAAAAGGCTTCCATAGTAGAGAAGGCATCATGCAGTCCCAGCTTGCTTAAATCAGACTCCATCGCCGGCAATGCCAAAGGAGGACTGTCGTCTTTGATTAGAGAACACCTCAACCCCAGAAGACCACCAGAAGGGGTTCCCCACCTTGTTGGTGCATTTAGCGTGCCTAAGATGTGGGACCTCGAACTGGGAGAGGCTGAACCCAGCCGGAACTTCGACATAGTCGGCAGGTAAGGGCTTATCCTGAATATAACGGTCTGTAGGTTGATCTTTGAGGACAAAAAGGAGAATGGGGGAGGTAGCTCTCAGTCAGAGTTTTATAGAGAGTTAAACTTGTCCTGTGGGTGGATATAGGGGCGGGGCCATATCATATGTATGCTGCCATATCTGGCGTCAGGAAAATAATTTGTTCCGCATTGACTTCAATAGAATGCAATACCGCATGTGACCAGAGGTGGGGGCGCCAGAGAGCCTCGGAAACACTCAGAGAGGCACGAGGACAGCTCGGCTGGCCTCGGAAACCCTTCGAAAGGCTCGGAAACACCCGGGAACTAAGTATTTCCAAACATTTTTGAACAGTTCAGATCGGCTCAGCTCCAGTGCCTCAGGCCAAACGCCGTATTGCACATCCCATTAGCTTGAATTTTGCGAGACAACACTCGTATACCGAGTTAGATATTGTCTTGTCTTTCAAAGTGCTCGTTAACCGCGTTACTATTGTGTCATATTAATATTGTTAGCTTTCATAAGGATGTTTTTCATGTTCCAGGTCAGACATCTGCCTCACGTTGTGTTTATATCAAACGTGGTTATAGAAGACACTCCCTTTATAAACATTAGCACCTTCATGAACCGAATGTTCAAAGAGACCTCCTTCTGTTACAGGGAGCTCCACCGCAGACATCAAGCAGAACGTGTTCTCTACTGCCATTGTTAGTTTGTACTTTGAAGCTCCCGTTTCCTGTTGTTAGGAAATGACCGAAAAGCGGCATCCATGAATGTCCTCCGTGAACTTTCCACTCTTCTCTCTTTGGGGGTCAAAGTTTTAGGGAACTCTCAAAGGGCAACTGCAGTAATCTTAATACCAACAAAGGATAGGTAAATTGGGGGAGATTAGTAGAAAATATATATTAACCCCCCCCCCCCCCCATATTATTCCAGTTCCCTATCATGCTAGTACCATTCACTTTTTGGACCTATTGCCAAATTCAGCTCATCTCCATGATATGGGTGTAGAGATGCACTAAATTTGGCTGCCAGCCCTTTAACCACATTTTACCCAGCGCCGTCCAGCAGCAGAGGACGAGCGATCGCTCGTCACCCTGCTGCTCCCCCCTCCATCCACGGTGAGGGAACCAGGAAGTGAAGCGCTCCGACTTCACTGCCCGGTTCCCTACGGCACATGCGTGAGTCGCTCTGCGCCCGCCGATTGGCTCCCGCTGTGTGCTGGGAGCCGAGTGTTCCCAGCACACAACGGGGGGGGGCGACTGGATGTGACGAAATGCCCGTATTCTGCCCGAGAATGCTGGGCCGGAAGTGGGTGCAAATACCTGTCTTTAGACAGGTATCTGCACCCCCCTCCCCTCTGAAAGGTGTCAAATGTGACAAGGAAGGGGGGGAGGGTTCCGATCACGGCGAGTTCACTTTAGGGTGGAGCTCCGCTTTAACATTGTGCATGCCCGTAAAATGGCATCAAACTTTCAAACACAAAATTGTCCATGCACATCACTTTAAAGAGGAAGTAAACCCTGATGGGTTTTACTTCCTCCTTGTTCCTCTGCAAAGGTAAAGCATAATGGGCTATTATGCATCGTATAGTAGCCAATTATGTGTCACTTACCTGAAACCGAAGCCTGCGATGTCACCGCTGTCCCCTCTTCCATAAAGCGTCCATCTTCCTTCCGGGGTATCGCGTCTCCGGCGCTGTGATTGGCCGGAGCCACGATGACGTCATTCCTGCGCATGCACGCCGGAGCCACCAGTCACGGCACAATCTCCTTTAAAAACAGCACGCTCGCCGTTTCTAAAGTGCAACTGAGCCGTTGTCTACGGCGCATGCCGGTCTCATTTGTAAATACCTCCTAAACCGTGGAGTTTTTCCTTTAGATATTTCTTGCAACTACAGGTCAGCCTTAATCTAGGCTTACCAGTAGGTATGAATGTTTGCTTGCTTCCATTCATTCGGGAGTCGGGACACCGGTTGCCTGCTGCTGCTGAGACTTAATTACTTGCTGCAGAGAGAAGAGAGTAGGAACACCAGTGGCCGAGTGCCTTAGGCAGCAGGGCGCCCTAGGCGGCTGCCTAGTTTGCCTAGTGGTAGCACAAGCCCTGCACCCACCTTGTTTTATAAATTGCCGCCACTGTGCCATTAAACACAGCTACTGTACCC
This sequence comes from Rana kukunoris, assembly GCA_029574335.1. NCBI lineage: Eukaryota > Metazoa > Chordata > Amphibia > Anura > Ranidae > Rana > Rana kukunoris. The sequence continues at coordinate 452,838,836 of CM056053.1, forward strand.
ATCAATTGCTGCCACTGTGCCCATCAGTTGCTTCCAATTTACCCATCAATTGCCACTACTGTGCCCATCAATTGCTGCCAGTGTGCCCATCAATTGCCACTATTGTGCCCATCAATTGCTGCCAGTGTGCTCATCAATTGCCACTACTGTGCCCATCAATTGCTGCCACTGTTAACATCAATTGCCACTACTGTGCCCATCAATTGCTGCCAGTGTGCTCATCAATTGCCACTATTGTGCCCATCAATTGCTGACACTGTGCCCATCAAATGTTGCAATGTTCGTTCCCCACCCGCCCAGCACTTACCTGTCTCGCTGGTTTGCAGCGGGTCACAGCGATGTCCTCTACGCTCCTTGATGTCTTCTCCTGTCCTCTCTTCATGTCCTCTGCTATGATTTAACGCCTCATAGGCGTCCAATCACAGCGCCTCGTTTCAGCCAGGTGACAGGTAACAGACCCGAGCACCTGATTGGCTAAAAGAAGGTTCAGTGTTAGGAAAGCGAATATTCATTCGCTTTCCTAACACAACGCTGAGTAAACTGCCGAGCGCCCAGCATGGCGCCCGCTGTTCACCTTTTTGGATGCCTATTAGGCCGCGTACACACGATCGAACAGAACATGTCCGCTCAAACTTGTCCGACGGACCGTTTTCATCGGACCACGCTGAAGTGGTCTGATGGTCTGCTGTGCGTACACACCATCAGACCAAAAATCCGATCAGACCAGAACACGGTGACGTAGAACACAACGACGAGATGAAAAAACAAAGTTCAATGCTTCCAAGCATGCGTCGACTTGATTCTGAGCATGCACGGGTTTGTCTTCAGACAAGTTTTATCGGACCGGTTTGATTGTGTGTACACAGCCTAAGAGATAATCAGGTGCTTTAAAAAAATACCCTGCTGCTGTAATTCAGGTGCCCGGTGCCCGAAAAGAGGCCGGGCACCTGAATAGGGGGTGGCAGCGGCGACCATAGATAGATTCAGGCAATGCCTGAATCTATCTATGGTGATAGAGCAGTGGCTGGAGAGAGGGGGTGGCGTTTGTGCGCCCTTCATGGACGCACCGCCACTGGTTACATGTTCGGAAAGGGGTCGGGCCAAGAACGTTTAGGCCCCCACAAATATTTAGTAAAGAAAAAAATGATTTAACCACTTAAGGACCGCCACATGTACATTGGCGTACCTTTACTTCCCTGCCTAGACGTGGGTCGGGGGTCCGATCGGACCCCCCCCAGTACATGCGGCGGTTCCCGTGGCTTCAGGAGCGATCCGGAATGAGGGGGCGGCTGTTCGTTTTTGTCCTCCCCCTCCGGATCGCTCCCAGCCAATGCGCGTCCGCCACCCGTAATGTAATCTCTCCTCTCGGCGGTATTTTAAACCGCCGCTGAGAAGAGAAGACATCACAAGTGAGTCTGCACAGCACTACACTGACACCAGGACATGTAGGCACATTAACCCCCCAGCCCCATGTCACAGTGTCACTGAATGCAGTGATCATATATGTACTGATCACTGCATTTAGTGTCAGTGTGACAGTTAGTGTGACAGGCAGTAAGTGTTAGGTCCAGGGTAGCATCTGTACCCCCCCAAATAAAGTTTTAACCCCTTGATCACCGCCCTAGTTAACCCTTTTACCCGCTATTGCCAGTGTCACTAAGCGATCATTTTTCTGATCGCTGTATTAGTGTCACTGTTGCCGCCAGGTAGGTTTTTTTTTATTGCGATTTTTTTTTACTAAAGACATGTGGCTGAATACATTTTGGCCTAAATGTTTGACTAAAATTTAGTTTATTTGATTTTTCTTATAACAAAAAGTAAAAAATATTGATTTTTTTTCAAAAGTGTCACTCTATTTTTGTTTATAGCGCAAAAAATTAAAATCGCAGAGGTGATCAAATACCATCAAAAGAAAGCTCTATTTGTGGGAAGAAAAGGATGCAAATTTTGTTTGGGAGCCACATTGCACGACCGCGCAATTGTCTGTTAAAGCGACGCAGTGCCGATTTGTAAAAACGCCTCTGGGCATTTAGCAGCATATTGGTCCTGTCCTTAAAGGGTCACTAAAGGAAAAAAAAAAATTCTGAAATGACTGTTTACAGGGTATAGAGACATAAAAGTTAACTGATTCCTTTTCAAAATGATTAAAAATAGATAAAAATCAATCATATAATGTGCCTGCAGGTTAGTTTCACTTTTGAACTTGCTTCATGTTTCTGCAAAGTAGAAATAGACACACAGAACAAAAACAAACAAATTCAGGGCAGTGTTTTGTTTTTAAATCGAATCTGATTGGTTCTGGGAAGTTTTAGACACACAGTAATGACAGCTTAAACCATCTTGAGAACGCTCCCAGCACTGTGGTTATAAGGAAACAGACAAGAAGGAAGTGTGGAGAACAGAGCAGGATTACAGCAACTTCAAAGCAAAAACGAACAATAAGGACATGAAACCAGTACTTCAGTAAGGTAAAGGAAGCTATTTAGCTAAAAAAAAATCCTTTAGTGACCCTTTAAGTGGTAAAACATTTGTTTAAATGTTAAAATGTAAAATGGTAAAATGTTACAGTACAGTTTTTCTATTTAAAACAAAATTAAAGTGGCATAAAATCATTATAGTTTTTTTTTTGTTTTTTTTTAATGGATTGCAGATCTGTAATAAGACACTTTCCTAGCCAATACATAAAAGAAACCTTTTTGTTTTGCTTGCTCTAGATTAAAACACAATCATTTTATAAACTTGTTCAGAGTAAATGTTCTGCCGCTCTATAGAGGACTCATAATATTATCTCTGCGGCACACAGTATAATTGTTAAGTATACAACCACAGTACATGTTTGTATTGTGTCGCCGTGTGTAAATCAGTAGCACACAATGGGGCCCATTCAGTACTGGGATTTGGCTAACTTACTCTGTTAATCATCATTGATGTCTGGGGTTGAGTAGTGGAAACACAGATCTGTTTAACAGCTCATAATGAGGTTCTATACTTCACAATACAATTACTTATCTGAAAGAGAACTGAGGCAAGGCTGTGATCGAGGCAGCATGCTGCGTGTGCTATAAGCTACAAACACGTTGACCCGTGGGGCTCATACACATACATGTTATCCACATACAGGCCTCCGCATTGGCTTTCTCTGTTTAATATAATTTTATTGAAACTTTTCTAAAGAAATGCGTAACTTTGCAGTAAAAAATAGTTTGTTGTATAATCAACTTATTAGAAAAATTAATACAATTGTTGCCTGCATGCCACTTTGTCAGGGCTGCTGTTAGAAATCACGTACAGCCTACATGGCAGGCCCCCCCCCCCCAATATATCAAGACCATATTTTCACAAAAAATACACTAAAATCATTATTAGTGGACACAAAGTAACAGAGAACCTGTGTGAATTAGCCCTTTTTTATTTGTTTTTTACATAAAAAAATAATTATATTCACAGTGTCAAGGGGGCACACAGGGGGTATCAGAAGCAGGCAGAACAGGGAGGGGAATCAGTGTCAGGGGAGCAATTACAGGAGTGAAGTTGTGTCAGTGTCTCTCCCTGCAGCAGCTGAAGCCGGCAGGATGGGGAGAAATTGGCTTTCAGCTGCTGCAGAGAGCTGCACAGGGCATCCTACAGCCCCTCCGCCAAACCACACTAATTCCTTTTGCTTTTTGGGCCCCCCTGTGTGCCCAGGCCCCCTACAGGAGGACTGGTGGTCCCCCCCCCCCCCCCTATCAGTGGCCCTGCACTTGGTCATAGCCAATGCAACATCATAAGTAGATTTAGAGGGGCAATCCACTAAGGGCACGTACACACGGTCAGACCAAACCGATGAGACTGGTCCGACGGACCGTTTTCATCGGACCAGGCTGAAGTGGCCTGATGGTCTGATGTGCGTACACACCATCAGTCTAAAATCCCATCGGGCCAGAACACGGTGACGTAGAACACAACGACGTGATGAAAAAACAAAGTTCAATTCTTCCAAGCATGCGTCGACTTGATTCTGAGAATGCGCGGGTTTTTGGTCCGATGCCTTTGTGTACTAACCATCGTTTTGGTCCATCAGACAGATTTTAAAGCAAGTTTTAAAACTTTGGTCCGATGGACAACGGTCCGATGGGCCGAACACAGGATCAATTTGGTCTGATGAAACTGGTCTTCAGGCCAGTTTCATCGGACCGGTCTGATCGTGTGTACACGGCCTTAAAGGTAATAATTGAAGTGATTCTAAAGCCTTGTACACACGATCGGATTTTCCGACAGGAATTGTGTGATGGCAGGATGTTGTTGGATAATCCGACTGTTTGTATGCTAAGACACATAGAGCCACAGCTCGAAACCGCCCCACCCCCCTCTCTCCTCGTTGGCTCACTGGCTGTAAATGACACCAGTGTAAGCCTAATGAGGAGAGAGAGACTTAGGACAGCCGAGGCTTCCGTACACATTGCTGGATCGAGATGGGGCTCAGGTGAGTATATGGGAAGGGCTGTGTGGGAAGCAGCATCACAGAAGGTTTTTTACCTTCATGCAAGGAATGCATGAAGGTAAAAAATCTTCAGCTTTTACAAGCACTTTTAGTTATTGCTTGAGCCTGGTGGGTAGAGCCAGACCCAATGTCTTGGACACTCCATCAGAAAGATCTCCCCTTTAATATTTATAACCCTGTTCCTGTCCATCTTGGAGATTTGGTTGTTTCCTTCTACTTTTGTGTATTACAGATATTCCAGTTTAGTGATGAGGTTGGCTTTGGATTTGGTCCTTGCTCTCATACTGGTCCAACAAGATTCCCCACCCTGATGCATGCAATATCATTGACCTAATATGGCCTTGTGACCAACCATATTGGGTCCATGTCCTTCACCTAATGTGGCCATATTGGATCAATGATGTCACAAGCATTTCCCCCTTTTTGGTATGTGCACCGCTGAGGGGCAGGGAATCTTCCGACCACAGCTCATTGGCCCAGCAATGACAACTAACATCCAGGTTCAGAACAAACCCAGTTCAGATCATCCCTAAGCTCATCAATACTCCTGTTACATTCTACACAACAAAAAGAATCCAAACAAATACATTTTTAGGAGAGAGAATTGGAACAGTAGGAGTGCAGACCCAGGAACCTTCCAGAATTTTACAGACACTTAGGCCTCATTTAGACTAGCGTTTGGAGTAGGGTGACCAGACATCCCCAGATTGAGGACACTGTCCCCGGAGCCAGTCAGTCCCTGGATTTGTCCCCGGATTGCAGTGGCATGGGGGGGGGCATCTGGTACTCTCGCCCTGTGTGCAACATTTGGGGGGGGGTGCAAAATCATTACTATGCCCCTAAGTGTACTCTGTTGCCCCTCTCGCCCAGGAACTCCTATGGACGGTGCAGAGTGTATGGGGCAGTGGAGAGCGTACAGCACCTATTGGGGAAGCTCTTGGCAGGAAATACTGAGGAGCGGCTGGGTGTCGGGAACAGTACCTGGTGCTGGGGAGAGCCCTGCTCCGATGGATTATCATTGAGGCCATGGATAGGTGAAAAAAATCAACCGATCTACACTGTTCATGTGGGGGGGGGGAGAGATAGGGATAAGGTAGGTCAGTGTAGTGGTCAGTGTAGGAATCAGGTAGGTCAGTGTAGGGATAAGGTAGGTCAGTGTAGTGGTCAGGTAGGTCAGTGTAGTGGTCAGTGTAGGAATCAGGAAGGTCAGTGTAGTTGGAATCAGGTAGGTCAGTGTAGGAATCAGGGACGTCAGTGTAGTGATCAGTGTAGTAATCAGGTAGGTTAGTGCAGTGGTCAGGTAGGTCAGTGTAGGAATCAAGTTGGTCAGTACTACTGTACTAGTGGAAGGGACTCAGGTAATGCTAAAAGTCTGGTGGGGGGAGGGTCAAATTTCTTGCCTTGTCCCGGGAGCTGGCAAATTAACTCACGCTTCACCACTGACTGCATATATAATTTGAGGAAAATATGAGTATAAAATAGTTCACCATTGTCCAATGAAAGAAAAATAAGTCCCTGGATTTCATTTAAATAATCTGGTCACCTTAGTTTGGTGGGCAGCAAAAATGTGTGGTTGGAACACATTTTTGCCCCCTGCTAGGCCTCCCCCCCCCCCCTTGAGCAGCAATAGGTAGACAGCATACCAAGTATTTTTTTGCCGAAGCCACAATGCTTTGCAGCTGCCGCAGAATGTGTCAGGTCTGCAAGCCCGCCGAACGCTACACATGCAAGTCAATGGGGAAGCACCACAAACGTGCAATGCACACGGTTACGGCTTGAATGTCAGTACAAATGAGGTGAAAACAGGTGATGAGTTGGTGAGGAGGCGTGGCATCGCTTCTTCGCCGCCTGTCATTAGCCTCTGGAGCGTGATCCCAACACAGATTGGGCTTCAGAGACAAGTGAGCATGTCTAAATCTACCCTGGCACATCAGCTTTGACCGCACTGACTCGCTATTTACAGTTATAAACACTCACCATTATCAGTTTTCCCAGACAGTTTATTACCATACATTGACAGCAAAACCTGTAAATTATTAAACCGTCTCAGCCAACTTATTATTACAGCCTAGACTGCTAAATGTGGACATTTCCACAGATACCTAAACACATGGCTATATTGCAAAAGCCTACATGCACTTTCAATTTTAATGGGCTAAATACACTGCAGGGGTATCAAAACAATTTTTTTTTTTAAGTATTAGAGTTTCTTTTCTTTAGAATGCAGCCGCTGCCTGAGCAGTAGAGTTTTCCAAACACCAAGTAGCATGAGCTTTGCTAACTGAAAAGCGATAAGAATGACTCAGTAGGGGGCATGTGGGACCTTTGCATAGAGACCACTGCTTCAATGCAGTGAGCAATAGCCATTCTCTATAGAATGCTGGCAGGAGACAAGCTTTTCTTGTCTTGAGTCCCCCTCCCCCTAACAGTTAGAACACACTTTAGGGAACATATTTAACCCTTCAGCGCCCCCCTAGTGTTAACCCCTTCCATGCCAGTCACATTTACACAGAAATCAGTGCAGTTTTATAGCACTAATTGTTGTGTAAATGTGAATGGCCCCAAAAATGTGTCAAAAGTGTCCGATGTGTCCGCCGCAATGTCACGGTCACAATAAAAAAAAACGCAGATCGCCGCCATTACTAGTAAAAAAATAAAAAAATGCCATAATTCTATTTCCTACTTTGTAGACGCTAGAACTTTTGCGCAAACCGATCAAATACGCTTATTGCGATTTTTTTTACCAAAAATATGTAGAAGAATACGTATCGGTCTAAACTGAGGAAAAAAAAAGTTGAAAAAAAAATTATGATATTTATTAAATCAAAAAGTAAAACATATTGTGTTTTTTTTTTCCCCAAATTTTTTCTTTTGTTTATAGTGCAAAAAATAAAAACCGAAGAGGTGATCAAATACCACCAAAAGACAGCTCTATTTGTGAGGGTGTCCATCCGGCGGCGTGCTCGTGACCCTACGGCTGGGCTTAAAGAGACACGTACATGTACACCCTTGTGCCCAGCCGTGCCATTCTGCCGACCTATATCGGCGTTAAGGGGTCCTTAAGTGGTTAAAATGTGTAAAGTGCAGAAAAACACCTCAATTTACCACAATTCTTAACTGTAAATAGGTTGTAATAGATTTTGTTACACCTGAAGTTCAGTGTTCAGTAAATACCTTCACCTTATTCTTCATTTACTGAATGTGATATTATGCTTTAGGGCCCTTTCACACTAGCGGACGAACGGTCCGCTCATTACAAGTCCGTTTACGGACTTGTAATGGGTCCCTATGGGAGCGGATCCGTTAGCGGATGATGCATCCGCTAACGTCCGCTCGATCCGCATCCGTTTTTGCGGACGGAAGAATGTCCTATTTTTCTTCTGTCCGGCCAAACGGATCGGATGCAAACGGACAGACGGTCCGTTTCCATCCGACTCCCCATAGGGGAGAGCGGAGGAGAGACGGGGCGGTCCCTGCACAGTGTGCGGGGACCGCCCCGTCCGCCCGACAGCTCAGCGGAGACCCCCCGCTGAGCTGACGGACACACGGAGCGGACCGAAAAATGGACCGCTCCGTGTGTAAGGACCCTAAGTGTAAGGGAAATAGAAAACTTTGTTCCCTTTATCGCTGTAAAATCACTGGTAGTAAAAGGAAACATTTGAATCTCCTGGGAGGTCCGTTTTCCTTTGCAGACTCGGTATGGAAAGCACCTAACTTTATTTTTACATTCGTATCTGTATCCTGCTATTATAACATTTGACACAATTAGTATTACATTTAACGTAAAACTGTCAGAATAAGAACTATGGAAGCTGCCACTGCTAATTGGCCTTTTAGGCCTTGTTTACATTCGGTCTTCCACAGTGTACACCTATGTGAGGGCTGTGTTTACCCGTATGGGGATGAACAGGTGTTCTGTGCATCTCTGGGCAGGCCGTGACTGTTGTATAACAGATGTAACTACTCCCCCCCACTAATTTAAACCCAACCTATTCACCTTGACCTTATTGAGACCACACCAATGTTGGAGTAATAAAAGGCCGTAGCAGCCTATTTTATCTAACAAATATGGCCCAGATTCACAGAGAGTGGGCTCACATTTACGCCGGTGTAGCGCACACACAGTACGCTACGCTGGCGCAGCGCGAAGAGGCATGCACTGTATTCAGCAACCTATTGCTCACCAAGATACGTCAGCGTAGCGTATTTTCGAAGGCGCAAGCCGGCGTAGGTGGAAGTGGGCGTGACCCCATGCAAATGATAGTCCGACCATGGTGCAGTGTTTTACGCCCGGCGTATCACAAACTGCGCATGAGCCGTGACATAGTCGTGACATGGACGCATTAAACTGCACCCTTATGCGCATGCTCACAACTACGCCGGCACAACTGCCTAAGATACGCCGAATCACTACGTACGCCATGAACGTAACGTACGCCCAATACGCCGGCCTGTGTTCTCTGGGGCAGACCTTTGCATGTCTATTGCTGGGTTGCGCCTCATCTATGGGGAAAAACTTTACGCCGGACGTACAACTTACGCAAACATCGCATAGCATGTGTCGGGCGCACGTACGTTCGTGAATCGCCGTATTTCCCTCATTTGCATATTTGAATGCCTAATGGGAGAAGCAACATGTGTCCAAACCATATTTGCGCCCATGCTACACCGGCGTGTGCAAGATACGTCGGGGTAGGATGGCCTGTTTTTGGACGTATGTTGGTTTTGTGACTCTGTAGCACACATACGCCGGGCGTACATTTGCACTACGTCGGCGTAAAGTGATTTACGTTGGCATAAGTGCTTTGTGAATCCGGGCCTATATATTCAAATTAACATAAACATCCAAACATCTGTTAATCAACCCATAAATCTACTTAGCGTTGGTCTTTTCAGGAACTTCATACCCATATGTGGGAAAACAATATTGCACTGCGGTACCTCTCCAAGTGTATTAAAGCGGAGGTTCACCCACTATATGAACATGACCTTATTCAGACGTGCTCCATATGTACTAATATCTTCCGCTATCTCTCCCGCGGGAGTGGGCGTGTCCCCCTTGTTCACAGCAACGCAGTGTCTCCTGGGAGCAGAGTCTGACGCTTCCCTCAAGAGGATTCGAAACACAGCCCAACGAGATATTGCAAGATTTTACTCGTCACATGACTAGGGAACCAGGTCATGTGACGAGGGCGGATCTAATTCTGCCATTTTACTCTATGGCAAACAGGTGAATCAGGCATTATACACGGCGGATGGCAACCGTGTAGTGTTGACGGCGCTGCTCGCCGTCAACACTGCCCATGCACGGGATAGAGCGGTGAATGCTGGGACATCAGCATTCACTGTATCCCGGAAGTATTTGCTTGTGGGCTTCACAGTGCCCACAAGCAAGTTGGAACCATACAGGATAATTTTTTATAGATCATTCTATGGGGCCGAATGTCGATGCAGAGGGCTACAAAAACAAGACACGTGCTCCTTCTTAGCGACGTATAAGAAGATATGCAGGAGGTTTCTGTGGGGGGCCAAAACGGCCAAGAATCGGCTGGATGAAACTGGTGCTCCCGAAATTGGATAGGGGTATTGGCCTCCCAGACATACAGAGGTATGACTGGGCTACGCACTTGGCGAGAGTAGTGGACTGGAAGGTACATGCCCGACATAAAAGTTGGATACCCTTGGAGAGCTTGGTCACTGGGTCTGAGTTGAGCAAGGTGCCTTGGATCTCCAGGAAACATTGGATGCCTTGTGTTCAGTCCCACCCCTTGGTCAAGGCAACCTTGGCGGCTTTTGTGAAGGCCTGTGGAACTCACGCAGTCTCGGCCACAGAATGTGGCATAACCCCCCTTAGAGGGAATCCCGACTTTCAGCCGGGACTGGAGAGATCCTACCTGATGAACAAATGGCCCCACTCGGATATGCTGGCTAAGCACTTCTTCTCTAGGGGTAGATTTTGTACTTTAAGAGAGCTGTCTTTGCTGTCCCTGACTGGAGCTTTTACCTTGATGACCTACCTTCAGATAAGGCATTTTTTAGATAACCCGAAGATCAGAGAAGGCTTTATGATACCGGCCACGGCATTTGAATCATTATGCACGGGCACGGCCCCTCAGAGACACGTAATCTCGGTATTGTATGCGTCCATGTTCACAAAACCCTTTGCTGCTATGCGTAAGAAGCAGACCTTTTGGGAGGACAAGTTGGGAAGACCGATTGAAGCGAAGAGCTGGGAGCAGGTCCACTGGTACATACATTAAGGGTCGCTCAATGTGAACACCCAGGAGAATGGGTACAAAATTAGAACTCGGTGGTATAGGCAGAGGCATATCTACTGAAAATTGCGCCTATGGCAAAAGCACTGAAACTGCGCCCCTGTCAAAACATTTTAAACCTTTCAGATAACCAGGGACAGAGAGGGACACAGTGCGACGAGGACAGAGAGGCACACTGAAAATGTGGGGGGGGGGGGGGGCGCAAACAAACTAAATAAAAATAAATAAATAATTGCAGCCACTGTGCCAATCAAACACAGCCACTGTGCCATTATTGACCAGTCATCGGCCGCCATGGGGGCACCTGTCACTCCCCTCCAAGGCCAAGTAGCAATTGCTGTGCCGGCGCCGCGCTTCAGCATGCCTGTCGCGATGCCGGGAGCTAAATTAGTGCGTGAGGCTTCACAGGAGGACGAGTGTTTTCTTTTTCGTGCATGGGGTAGCTTTTTTGCCGCCTCCCCTCCCCATGGCGCCCATGGCACTTGCCATGGCTGGCATACCTTAGATACGCCACTGGGTATAGGACCCCGGATCTTATACACAAATTCTCTCCGTCTGTGTCGGATCGGTGCTGGAGATGTGGACAGGCCACAGGCTCTTTCCTCCACATTTGGTGGGAGTGCCCGCTTCTCCAACCTTACTGGCGTGAGGTGCACAGAGTAACGACTGAGCTGTCCTCGCTACCCCTGGAGTTTTCCCCAGATCAATAACTCCTGCATCTATCAAAAATTTCCAAAAAACGATACGGTAGCTCAGTGGCGTTGCATATGATTAATGCAGCCAGACTCTGTATTCCTGTCCACTGGAGGATTGTGGTGCCACCATCTATTAAAGAGTGGATGGCACGCATTAACCACATTGTAGCGATAGAGGAGCTGATATATACCGCACAGGATAGAATTTCCAGATTTACCTATGTCTGGGATGACTGGCTTAAATTTCGTAATTCTGCGGTTTGCCATGAGCTGACTCAGACTGTGGGTTAGTTGAGACTTTGCTGCGCAATCCGGGGTAATGCTTGGTAAGTGATACAGTTTGCTTGCCCTCTTACCCAAATCAAATAACTGGAGAGGGTAGCAGGTGGTACCCCCAGCCCCTCTTTGGATACTTGCACTAAGAGTATCTGGCAGCAACCCCCCCCCCCTTTTTTTTTCTTCTTTTCGTTCTGTCCTCTTCTTTCCTCCTATCTTTAGGGTATAAGGGACTTTCTGGGGGAGGTCGATGGGAGGATGGATGGGTCTACCTTTAGGTGAATCTTCCCCCCATCCTTGCAGGGGTATGTAGCTTTTCAGAGAGAGACACAATAGAGGAGAGACAACTTAGACCGGGTGTGGTGGTTCCCTTGGTCTGCCATGCCGGGACAAAAATCACTGGAGCTAGTTTAGACTCACATGATCCTTATTGGTGGGTGGGGTACCTAGCTCCAATGCTACAAATAGTGCTGTTGTTCATGCTGGTACTGTAACTCCTGTTTAGGCCTTTCTAGGAGTGCATTGTATGTAACTGTCCTACATGTAAATGGAGCTCCTTGGTCTGTATGTTCTGTTTTATTTGTGTTGATGTTGTTGAAGATGCTTGTCAAAATGTTGGTCTTTTTCAATAAAATCTTTATGGAAAAAAAAAAAAAACAAGACACCTGAGTACAATCTTAATTATATGAAGAGCGGTAGATGCACCTTAACAAACAAAAAAAAACGTTTTCCCACGGAACCCCCGCTTTAATAGGCCTCAAGCCGACAGGCTGGCTCAGAGACAACCACTACCCTCATTACCACTTCCCAGCTAACCTCCGTTAGCTGGAAACCACCATCAGGACCCATCCCAACGATAGTTCCCAAAACTCTTCCTTCTGCAATATCTTCCTTCCCCTGCAAAGACCAACACCCGCCACAGCACCCAAGGGAAAAACCTTACCCTTGGGTGCCCCTCCACACCTGAAGGGCTCTCTGAATGCCTTATTGTAATCCCAACACCCACATGTCTATACCCACCTCATTCAGATGCACCCCATCATTCCTCAGGTATCTCCAAGTCTCACACTCCAATTCCACGTGCCTAATAGAGTGAGTGAGTAAGTGAGTGAGTGAATAACTTGTATAGTGCTGCAAATGCGAACTGAATCGCCTCAAGGCGCTTATTTCCATCCAGTGTCGTCCAGTGGCGTCACTAGGGTTGGTGTCACCTGGTGCAGTGAAACATGGTGTCACCCCCCCAGCAGGACAGGCAGTAGGGCATTACGTGCTTCTCACGTCCCTCCAGCCTGCTGCAGTGCTAATTGATAGTGTCACCCAGGGCATTCTTCTCAGGGAAAAGGTGCAGGAACTCGCACCACACCTTCCCCCAAAGTAGGAAGGGGGGGTTGAGCGTGCCACAGCAACTGGGTGTGGGAGGTGCAGAGTTCAGGTGGGTGCAGGGTACCAGGTGCAGGTGGGTACAGAGTGCAGGTGGGTACAGAGTAGCGGTGGGTACAGAGTGCAGGTTGCAGGGGGGTACAGAGGGCAGGGTTTAGGTGGGTGCAGAGTGCAGGTGGGTACAGAGTGCAAGGTGCAGGTAGGTGGTGGGTGCAGGTGGGTACAGAGTGCAGGTGGGTGCAGGGTGAAGAATGCAGGTGGGCAGAGTGCAGGTGGGTGCAGGTAGGTGCAGGGTGCAGGTGGGTACAGAGTGCAGGGGATCGGAGGAAGCGGCGGCACTGGAAAAAAAAATCCTCATCATCAGAAGGGTGTCACCCCTCTAGCGGGTGTCACCCGGGTGCGGACCGCACCCCCCGCACCCCCCTAGCAACGCCTCTGGTGTCGTCTCTATCCTTCAGAAGAGGTGGGCCTTCAGTTTTTTCCTGAAGACCCGATGGTTTTCTTCCATGCGGATGTCTGTTGGTAGAACGTTCCATAGCCGTGGTCCTTGGACTGCGAATCTTCGTTCTCCCTTTGATTTGTAATTGGACTTGGGGATGTAGAGAAGGTTTTGGTTTGATGATCGAAGAGTGCGATGGGGGGAGTAGTGTTTAATTTTCTCGCATAAGTATTGAGGAGCCTTTCCTTGTGTGCATTTGTGGGTGAGGCAGAGGGTCTTGAATGTGACCCGATCGTTTACTGTTAGCCAATGAATAGCCAACCCCTTGTTCCTAACCATGGACCTGCTTACATCATCCTGACCCTGTTAACACCCTCCACCGACCTGGCCATCCTCCACGTTGTACGAGCCACCATGTCCGACCAAACAATGACCATGTCGGAAAAATCCATCATTAACCGCCACACATCAAATTTGATGTCTCTCGTAATGTCTATCATAGATCTGACCCCCAGATCATTGCCGCCCACGTGCAAAACTAAAACGTTGGGCGGCCTGTCCCTTTGTGCATAACGGTGCACTTCAGGGACCATCCTACCCCAATAACATCCCTGGGACATCCAGCGACCTAATGCAGGCCTTCTGTCTCGAAAAACCCAACTGCCTGCCGTCGTATCTAATGTCACCCCTCCAGGCCCCCCAGCACACATAGGAATGGCCCATTATCCAGAACAGTCCTGCCTCCGAACCTGAAATTAGAAGAGGACAAACAGAATGCCATGACCACTAATACTCCACTCTACAACTGGTCAAACTGCAGCTCTTCCTCCTCCCACACTAATGCTTCACAACCCAACCACCAGGTGTGGCTGAACGTATGTTTGAAACCTCCTTGATTCCCATCGCCCAATACTTTTTAACGCCTCCACATCCATACCATTTCTGGCTGCCTCCGTTGCCGCCCCTATCCGAAATGAGTGAGATGAAAATTCCTTCTCATCCAACCCCAATACCCGTAAGCATCAAGCCCTAAAACCTATATACTCTGAAGGCAGCAAGAACAGTCTCTCTATCCCCAATCCCTCTACTTCCTATTATTGGATGTATTGCCCTAGTACAGGTGCACTTTAATAGTCTGTATTTGATAAATTCAACATCACCAACACAGGAACCGATAACCTCGAACAATTTGGCTTGGCTGATTATTTGTCTTTAAGTTCTCGGATTCCTTCACATTCAGGGGAAACATTTATTTTCATCAGCACCCACTTGTTAGCAGTAAATATGTGCTTGGCTCAGAAGATTAACATTCTCAGCCAGGTTTCCCTGTAAGGAATTGTTGCTCGGCCAAGAAGACCGCAGAAAAAATAAAATCAGTTTTGGTATGAAGTATAAAAGGCTTATATGACGTGAAGAGTGTCTATTATGCTGTGTAGAAAGCCACTATTATACCAGCTGTCTGAGCATTCACAGCATTCTCTCCACCGGAGAACGGGGTATTCTGTACGGAATGAGTGGGATTTAAATTGTACACATTGCAAACTGGCACAATCTATAGAGAAAAGTGAACTTTTACTACTAATCTATAGCCTCGTACACGGCCGGTTTTCTCGGCAAGAAAACTGCTTGCAGAGCTTTTTGCAGAGAAAAACTGTCAGGCCCCGTACACACGACCGAGCTTCTCGAGAAGCTCGCGGGGAGACATATTCTGCCGAGGTTCTCGGTCGTGTGTACACTTTCGATGAGCGTCCCGTCGGGAAGCTCGTCGAGCCAAAATAGAGAGAACGCTCTCCTTTTTCTCGTTGTTCAATGAGGAAATTTGGCTCGACGACCTTTTCGAACGCTCATCGGGAACCTCGTCGGACGGAACGATGGGTTTAGCCCAGTGCTTCTCAAATAGTGGGGCGCGCCCCCCAGGGGGGGCCCGAGGCTCCATGAAAGGGGGCTCGAGCCTCCTTCCGGACTGCGGCGATCGCGCCATTTAGTAGACGCTTCTGTCCCCAGCCTCCTCTGCTAGAGGAGCGGATGGCGGGAGGCGGGACATTTTTGAACTGACGAGCGGGACCAGAGAGGTAGCAGCCTATCATGTTGAACGGCAGGTGATTGGCTGCTAGGAGGTGGTCCTAGCAGCCAATCACCAGTTCTCCCCGCCCCGCCCAGTGCTGCTGCGGCTTCACTTGACGAATGTCCCGCCTCCTGCTCTCCGTGCTGAAAAGTTACAGGTAGGAGTGGAGAGGGAAGGGAGGAAAAATATATGGAAATGTTAAGGACGAGGAGTGGGGGCTGTGCTGTGGGGGGAAAAGGGGGGTTATGTGATGGGGCAAAACTGTGTGCAGGATATGTGATGGGGGTCATGTAAAGGGGGCAATACTGTGTGGGGGGATATGTGATGGGGGTCATGTAAAGGGGGCAATACTGTGTGGGGGGATATGTGATGGGGCAATAATGTGTGGGGGGATATGTGATGGGTAATACTGTGTGGGGGGGATATGTGAAGAAGGGCAATACTGTGTGTGGGGGGATATGTGATGTGGGTCATGTAATGGGGGCAATACTGTGTGGGGGGATATGTGATGGGTAATACTGTGTGAGGGGGATATGTGAAGAAGGGCAATACTGTGTGTGGGGGATATGTGATGTGGGTCATGTAAAGGAGGCAATACTGTGTGGGGGGATATGTGATGGGGCAATAATGTGTGGGGGGGATATGTGAAGAAGGGCAATACTGTGTGTGGGGGGATATGTGATGTGGGTCATGTAAAGGAGGCAATACTGTGTGGGGGGATATGTGATGGGGCAATACTGTGTGTGTGGGGGGGATATGTGAAGAAGGGCAATACTGTGTGGGGGGATATGTGGATACAGTGTTATGCAGAGGTGTACAATTTTATAGACAAATTATACTATTTACAGTCGTGCGGGGGGGGGGGGGGGGGGGGGGGGCGCAAAATGTTTTCTTCTTCCTAGGGGGGCATGACAGAAAATAATTGAGAAGCACTGGTTTAGCCCGACGAGGTTCTCGGACGTGTGTACGCGGCCCTTACGTTTATGTTTTCTCGTCGAGAAAACTGCCGGGAATCTCAACGAGAAAAATAGAGAACCTGCTCTCTATTTTCTCGTCTGGATTTTCATCGGCCTGTTTCCCAATGAGAAAACTGTCCTCCGGTAAGCCCGGGCATGCTCGATGAGACTTTGACGCATGTGCGGTAGCTTGCAAGGGTAGTGTAGGGTGAAGCAAGATGACGTCACTGCATCTTGCCATTCAAAAGAAGGGCGGTTCTTTTGAATGTGCCGCGTGTACACTCGGCTTTGCAAAAAAAAGCTTGCCAGGAATCTCATCGGGAAAACCAACGGTTTTTCTCGCCGAGATACCCGGCCGTGTGTACGTGGCTTGAGTATTGTCAATTACACTCGCTGGCCACTTTATAAGGTACTCCTGTTCAATTGCTTGGTAACGCAATTTGCTAATCAGCCAATCGCATGGCAGCAACTCAATGCATTTAGGTATCTAGATGTGGCAAAGACGACTTGCTGAAGTTCAAACTGAGCATCAGAGTCGCTGGTCTGAGTATTTCAAAAACTGCTGATCTACTGGGATTTCCACACACAATCATCTCTTGGGTTTACAGAGAATAGTCTGAAAAAGAGAAAATATGCAATGAGCGGCGGTTGTGTGGAGGAAAATGCCTTGTTGAGGTCAGAGGAGAATGGGCAGACTGGTTTGAGATGATAGAAAGGCAACAGCAACTTAAATAACCACTCATTATAACTGAGGTATGCAGAATACCATCTCTGACCGCACAGCACATTGAACCTTGAAGCAGATGGGCTGCAGCAGCAGAAGACCATACCGGGTGCCTCTCCTATCAGCTAAGAACAGTTAACTGAGGCTACAATTTGCACAGGATCACCAAAATTGGACAATAGAAGATTGGAAAAATGTTGCCTGTTGATTTTAGCTGTGACATTCAGACGGTTGGGTCAGAATATATTTATCATGCATCCGCCCCTGAAGACTGGAAACATTCCATGAAATGCGTCGGACTTACCTAGATGCAATTCATATATACATTCATGATCTTTGGATTAAGGCACTATCCTGAATACAATTGTTATATTACAGTTAGGGTTGTCCCGATACCACTTTTTTAGGACCGAGTACAAGTACCGATACTTTTTTTCAACTACTCGTCGATACCGAATACCGATACTTTTTTTTAAATGTGTCCCCAAATGCAGCCATGTCCCCCACATATTGCAGCCATGTATGTCCCCCACATATTGCAGCCATGTATGTCCCCCACATATTGCAGCCATGTATGTCCCCCACAAATGCAGCCATGTCCCCCACAAATGCAGCCATGCCCCCCCACATATGCAGCCATGTCCCCCCACATATGCAACCATGTCCCCCCACATATGCAACCATGTCCCCCCACATATGCAGCCATGTCCCCCACATATGCAGCCATGTCCCCCACAAATGCAGCCATGTCCCCCATATATGCAGCCATGTCCCCCATATATGCAGCTATGTCCCCCCACATATGCAGCCATGTCCCCCTACATATGCAGCCATGTCCCCCTACATATGCATCCATGTCCCCCCATATATGCAGCCATGTCCCCCCATATATGCAGACATGTCCCCCCATATATGCAGCCATGTCCCCCCATAGATGCAGCCATGTCTCAACCATAGATGCAACCATGTCCCCCACATATGCAGCCATGTCCCCCCATAAATGCAGACATGTCCCCCCATAGATGCAACCATGTCCCCCCATAGATGCAGCCATGTCCCCCATATATGCAGCCATGTCCCCCATATATGCAGCTATGTCCCCCCACATATGCAGCCATGTCCCCCTACATATGCAGCCATGTCCCCCTACATATGCAGCCATGTCCCCCCATATATGCAGCCATGTCCCCCCATATATGCAGACATGTCCCCCCATATATGCAGCCATGTCCCCCCATAGATGCAGCCATGTCTCAACCATAGATGCAGCCATGTCCCCCACATATGCAGCCATGTCCCCCCATAAATGCAGCCATGTCCCCCCATAGATGCAACCATGTCCCCCCATAGATGCAGCCATGTCTCCCCATACCGCAACGCCGCCACATAGTTAATACGCGCGGGGAACATTACAGCTTTCATTTGAATAGCTGTAGTGTTTCGCGCCGCGTATAGACACTCCCCCTTGCTCGGGATTGGCGGGGGCGGCGGGGGGGTTGGGGGTATTGAGTATTGGATCTGGCATCGGGGGCATTTGCGGGAGTACAAGTACTCCCCTCAATGCTCAGTATCGGTCCCGATACCGATACTGGTATCGGTATCGGGACAACCCTAATTACAGTGATTTTTATTATTGAGTACATCGTATTTGTACATTTTGTTTATGGTTTTTAAGATGTAAATGACTTTGATACATAGCCACTGTGCCATCAAACGCTCCCACTGTGCCCATCAAATGCAGCCACTGTACCCATCAAATGCAGCCACTGTGCCATCAAACGCTGCTACTGTGCCATCAAACACTGTTACTGTGCTATCAAACACTGTCATTGCGCCATCAAATACTCCCACTGTGCCCATCAAATGCAGCCACTGTGTCCATCGAATGCCGCCACTGTGATTCCTCTATGGCATGGGTCCTCTCCCCTCCTCTCCTCCTGTCCTCTCCTATAAATGATTGGACGCCTAGGCGTCCAATCACAGCGCCTGTAGCTTCAGCCAATCATGTGACAGATAACAGACGCGTGCATCTGATTGGCGGAGAGGCGGTTATAATATTCATTCGCTGTGCTAACACAGCTGCGTGAACTGCAATCCGTTTTTGATGCCTATTAGAACCTATGGCTCTAATTAGGTGCTTCAAAAACACCCCCCCACTGCTGTAATTCAGGCACCCGAAAAGGGGAGGGCGCCTGAATAGGGGGTGGCAGTGGTGGCCATGGATAGATTCATGCAATGCATGATTCTATCCATTGGTCATAGAGAGGATGGCTGGAGAGACAGGGCGGACACAGTCCATATGGACACACTGCCTCTGCTGCCAGCCCCTCCCCTTAGCTATCTGCCAAGTCGCATAGAGAAGCAAAGTAATTATACCACTGTGTCTAAAAAAGGTAATGGAAATGGAAAGATTTTTCTTTTTTTTTTCATTAACGGGTTGATGAGGGGGAGGGGGAAAAACAGGAGAGGGAAAATATAAGCAGATTAAACGTCAGCTTTAATGATTAGCTTGGAGGAGGATTAAGACATTTATAATATGCAGCATATAGTGAGCAATATTTAGAGGCTTACATTAAACTTTTTGTTTTGTTTTGTATAGAGTAAGGAAGGTATAAGACACCTCTGATATATCATTTTGCTGTCTGTGTCTTGTTGGGAAGAATTCATGAAGATATGACAGGAAGTGAGAGTATTGCTGCTTACACACGACCGTTTTTCATGTTATGGAACAAAACAACGTTTTTTTCAATGTGATTCTTGTCAAGCCTGCCTTGCCTACACACGATCGCGGAAAAAAAAATGCTCTAGCAAAGCGCGCTGACGTACAACACGTACGACGGGACTATAAATGCGAAATTCCATTCGGATTTCGCCACCCTTGGGGCTGCTTTTGCTAATTTAGTGTTACCGTGTGTTAGTAAAAGTTTGGCGAGAGACGATTCGCACTTTTCAGTCTTCGTGCTTTTCAGTCTGTTACAGCATGATAATTGTGCTATCTCCATTACAAACCCTAGTTGTACCAGAACAAGCGCTCCTGTCTCATAACTTGCTTCTGAGCATGCACGTTTTTTCCCCTTTGGTAAAGCCTCCACACGACCGTTTTTCATTTAACGTGAAAAAAGACGAGAAAAATTAGAGCAGGTTCTAAATTTTTAATGCCCATTTTTCACGTCGAGAAAAATGCTCTGGAGCCTGCACACGATTGTTTTTAACCACTTAAGCCCTGGACCAATATGCTGCTAAATGTCCAAAGGCGTTTTTACAATTCAGCACTGCGTTGCTTTAACAGACAATTGCGCGGTCGTGTGACGTGGCACCCAAACAAAATTTGCGTCCTTTTCTTCCCACAAATAGAGCTTTCTTTTGGTGGTATTTGATCGCCTCTGCGATTATTATTTTTTGCGCTATAAACAAAAATAGAGCGACGCTTTTGAAAAAAAAAAAATATTTTTTACTTTTTGTTATTAGAAAAATCAAATAAACTAAATTTTAGTCAAACATTTAGGCCAAAATGTATTCAGCCACATGTCTTTAGTAAAAAAAAATCGCAATATAAAAAAAAAACTAGCTACCTAGCCGCAACAGTGACACTAATACAACGATCAGAAAAATGATCGCTTAGTGACACTGGCAATAGGGGGTGAAAGGGTTAACTAGGGCGGTGATCAAGGGGTTAAACCTTTATTTGGGGGGGGTACGGGGGCTACCCTGGACCTAACACTAACTGCCTGTCACACTGCCTGTCACACTGACACTAAATGCAGTGTTCAGTAAATATATGATCACTGCAATCAGTGACACTGTGACAGGGGGCTGGGGGGGGGGGGGGGTGATCGGAAGGGGTTAATGTCCCTATGTGTACTGGTGTCAGTGTAGTGTTGGTGCAACTTACTGTGATGTCTTCTCTCCTCTCGTCGGATTGAAAATACCGCCGAGAGGAGAGCTGACATCACTTCCTCTGCCTGTGTTTATATTACACAGGCAGAGGAAGTGCAGAGCGGAGGGATGCCGGATTGGCTGGGAGCGATCGCGAGGGGGCGGACAGAAACCAACAGCCGCCCCCTCATCCCGGATCACTCCCGGAGGTAAGACCCCCGACCCGCAAGAAGGCAGGGACGTACATGTACGCCTATCTGCCTGTACGTGCCATTCTGTGGACGTACATATACATGCGGCGGGCGTTAAGTGGTTAATGACCAATTAAAAAAATTGGCATTTTTCTCGTCATGAAAAATGGTCTTGTGTACGCGGAGTAAATCTCTACAAAGTGAGGGCTATTCTCCTCTGCAGCTCAATTATTTTCAATGCAACCAGAGGGCTCAAATGTGTGGATGGGAAAAATCCTCCATTGCGCTACTGTATTCTGACAGTGGGGAGATTCCTGTCAGAATACACAGATCAGCTCTGCAGTCATTGGCTGCATCCTCTGATCTAGTCTTTTCTTCCAACAGGACTTTTTAAAAGAAGTCAGTTGATTGATTCTGTTGAGCGTCAGCATCAACACACGGATCAAAATCTGATAGAATGCTTCAGCAGGCTTCCAGTAAAGCCATGTACGGATTTTTTCGTCGGATATCCGATGAAGCTGACTTTCATCAGTCTTGCCTACACACCATCCGACCGTGTCCAATGCGGTGACGTAAAACACTACGACGTGCTGAGAAAAAAGAAGTTCAATGCTTCCGAGCATGCGTTGAATTGATTCTGAGCATGCACTGATTTTTGTCCGATGGAGTTCCACACAGGCGATCAGTTTTTTCTATCGTTTTTTTTATCCATAGGAAAATTGTAAAACGTTCAATCTTTTTTCACCGATGGAAAATAAACCGATGGGACCCACACACGATCGGTTTGTCTGATGAAAACGGTCCTTCTACCCCTTCCCTACCCCAAGCATCCAATTTCTTTCCTATCCAAAATAAAAACTTTATAAAGAAAGTTTAGGTTTATAAAAACTGCATGATGTGATCATAGTCAATCACAACAGAATTAAATATTAAACTGGTTGTAGCAACTGATCTCAGGAGCAGGGCGATTTTAATGCGTGGTCAACCCTGGGCACTGCCCAGGAGCCCCAAGTGCATGGGGACCCCATAATAATCTTGCTTTACATCATATTTGCCAACTGACTTTGAATTGCTGGGACAGCCCCTTTTTTTTACTAAGCAATCCTTCCTTGGCCGTGTCCCGGGTAGCATTCCGGAACCTGCACTGTGCCCTTCTGGTCCCAGTATTGTACCCTCCTGCCCCCCCCCCCCCGTCCTCTGGCCAAATGCGGTACTGCACGCCAAATTAGCTTGAATTCTGCTTTTTTTGCGAGACAACACTCGTAAACCGAGACAGAATATTTTTTTTAAAGTTGCTCGTTATTCCTTTAACCGCGTTACTCGTAAACCGAGGTTCTACTGTACTAAGGTAGACTAAGTCTACATAAAATAAGTTAAACTCTAACACAGGGCTTGACAAAATCCGGTCGCCCGGTCGCAATTGCGACAAGAAATTGTGACCTGGCGCCCAGGGAAGCTTAGGCCTGCAGAAGGCCGCAAAGCCGCGGCCTCAATTACCGGTGGGCGCGGGCCTGTGCCAGGATCCCGTGTCTTCGTGCGCCCCCACCGCCCCCGCCCACCGGTAATTAAGGCCGTGGCTTTGCGGCCTTCTGCAGGCCTAAGCTTCCTTCTGTGATCTGGCACCATCTTGTGGTGGTTGTTGGCATTACAAGTAAAACAGCAGTTCTAATGTGTTTTTCACTGTTTTCACTGCCATCTCCTTCCCTCTAATTAGAACCCCCAAACATTATATATATTTTTTATTCTAAGACCGTAGAGAATAAAATGACGGTCATTGCAATACTTTCTGTCACACCGTATTTGCGCAGCGGTCTTAAAAGCTCACTTTTTTGGGGAAAAAATACACTTTTTTTAATTAAAAAATTAGACAACAGTAAAGTTAGCCCAATTTTGTTTTCTTGTTAAAGATAATGTTACACCGAGTAAATTGATACCCAACATGTCACGCTTCAAAATTGCATCCGCTCTTGGAATGGCGACAAACTTTTACCCTTTAAAATCTCTGTAGGCAAAGTTTAAAAAATTCTACAGGTTGCATGTTTTGACTTACAGAGGAGGTCTAGGGCTAGAATTATTGCTCTCACTCTACCGATCGTGGTGATATCTCACATGTGTGGTTTGAATACCGTTTACATATACGGGCACTACTCACGCATGCGTTCGCTTCTGCGCGCGAGCTTGGCGGGACGGGCCGCGTTTTCTGGCTCCTAACTCTTTTAGCTGGCTCCTAGATTCCAAGCAAAGTTGTCAAACCCTGGATTAACATTACATTGTTTGCACCATAGAGGCCATGCAAACACATGGCAGAAGTAACTTGTTCTGACATTAAATTATGCATTGATTCTTTTCAGAGACATCTCCAGGCAAAACAGCTTTACTTGTCTTCTTCAAAAGAAATGCTCGAGTCTTAGATGTAGCAATGTTTATTTCCGAAGAATGTAACGCAAAGATTTCATCTTGCTGAATACTGCAGTCAAGTGAATATAGTGTATGCTACAATCACCTCTCAGGCCCCGAACACACGACCGAGTTTCTCGGCAGAATCCAGCGAGAAGCTCGCTGGGAGACATATTTTGCCGAGCAAATCGGTCGTGTGTACACTTTCGGCGAGCATCCCGTCGGGAAGCTCGTCGAGCCAAAATAGAGAGCACGCTCTCTTTTTCCTCGTTGTTCAATGAAGAAATTTGGCTCGACTACCTTTTTGACCGCTCATCGGGAACCTCGTCGGGCGGAACGATGAGTTTAGCCCGACGAGGTTCTCGGACGTGTGTACGCGGCCTCAGAGCTAGTTGGAAATAAAGTGTTTGGGTGGCCATAGACATGAAGATATTTGTCAGAGAGTGACAGGGAAGGAGACATCAATGCTAGACTTTTTTGCCTTATGGTAACAATGGTGCCTGATCTGTACACTCATCCTTTAAGTCCTACTCAGAGGGAGAATTTCTTGGAAACAGCA
This sequence comes from Rana kukunoris, assembly GCA_029574335.1. Taxonomy (NCBI): domain Eukaryota; kingdom Metazoa; phylum Chordata; class Amphibia; order Anura; family Ranidae; genus Rana; species Rana kukunoris. The sequence continues at coordinate 452,863,149 of CM056053.1, forward strand.
TAATCTTTATGTGTGATAAACTTCTTTGGCTGCCCAAGGTGGTCATTATAGCTCTCTAGAGCAGCCTTGCTCGACCAGGGTTCCATGGAACCTGAGGTAGGGTTGCCACCTGTCCGGGATTCACCCGGACAGTTCAGGTTTGGCATCATGCATCAAGGTTTTGGACTGTCTGAAACCCGGACACATTATTCAGATGGGACTATGGCTTCCAGATACATCTGGATGAGAGGTGCTGACTGCCAAGTGGTGAGTGAGCTCTCCATCCATCCCTGTCTGTGACTGAAGTCTCCCCCCTTCTCTCTCCTGCCACTAAGTGAGTAAACTAAGGTAAATCAGGGTTCTCAGAGCACCCTTTACATGAGAGTTCCCCTTTATACCAGAGGCTGCAGTTCCCCCCCTACATCAGAGTCCTCTCTGTACATTAGCGTTCTGAGTGTTTCCTCTTAAATCACGTTTCCCAGAGCATCCCTTATGTTAGAGTCCCCATAGTTCTCCCTTACATCAGAGTCTGCAGAGTCCCCCCTTACAGTGTAAGGGAACTCTGCAAGTTCAGATGCAAAAGGGGAACTCTGTGGACTCTGATGTAAAAGGAGAACTCTTTGTACACTGATGTAAAAGGAGAACTCTGTGGACTCTGATGTAAAAGGGGATCTCTGTGGACTCAGATGTAAAAGGGTAAGGAGCATTCTTCTCGGTCACCATCACCCCAATATACCGTAAGCTGTAGCCATAGTAATTATTAGTAGGGATCCCTTAAACATGGAAAGTTGTTTCAAGGGTTCCTCCATGTTATAACCAAGAGGGCGGGGTCAAAAACAATGCTAAAAAATCCATAGCATTTCTTGACTCCATAGTCTTTTCTGACTTCATGTGAGCATTCATTCTCAGCTATGTGACATATGATAAAAAACAGCTCTTGTTATGCCGAGTACACACGGTCGGAATTTCCGATGGAAAAAGTCAGACAACATTTTTTCATCGGATATTCCGACCGCGTGTATGCCCCATCTGCCTTTTTCCGTTGGAAATTCCGACGGACTTAGAAAGAGAACGGGTCTAAAATAAGTAGGGTAATGAATAAAAATAAATGAGTAAGCCAACAAAAAAGCTATTAATAGTAGCTGATTTGGCTTGAGGAAGACTACACTTGTCTTTTTTATCTTCTATTATTCCTCACTGATGTCTTTGGATACCCAACATGTAAGATCATTCCTTTATATCTGTTCCATCTGACCCAGGGGTCAAAAAAAGTTGATTCCATTGTAAATATGGATCGGGGGGGTGGTGGGGGACAACTAGCAGTAATGTTACCCAGTCAACAGGAGCAACCAATTCTAGCGGAGCCCCACAGACGTGATAAAGGGACGTAACGCGTAACAGCATAGTTTACTGAGTGATGTCAGCATGCCGGCCGCTCAGATTTCGGGACGCTTGATCTGGTGTTTGGCTTGTTATTGTCCCGATCTCCACATGCCAGCTGATTATATGTTCTATGTAAGTAGATTGGATTGCCTGTTTGGTTAATTTGTTTTGAGGGATACTCAACGTATAATGAAGTTATCCTTGTGGGTGGATGAGAGTGAGATCTCAGCTGCCAATATAATTACGCATGATGTCAAAAGGGGGTGGGGTCACCGATTATCTCACCGGGTGGCCCGCCCTTGCCTATATGTAAAAGCTGTCAAAGGGAAGAGAGAGCAGTAGATGGGAGGCCTCCCAAGGATGCGGGGCGTTTCCTTTTTAGCTGTTTCGGCTTGATTGACGGTGTATTTACATCGCGGGACACTGTTTTGTTTTTAATTTTTTGTCTTTTTCTTGTGGTTTTTAATTTTTTTACACTTTTTTTTGGTGAATGGATAAGGGTACGCTGTACCAGATACCCATTCACATGAGGGGGGCGGGATCTGGGGGCCCCCTTATCTTATCTTGAGTTTGACACCCTTGCTTTAGGGTAAAAAGGTTGAGAAAGGCTGATTTTCATAGTACTCCAATATATGAGCAAGCCAACCATACATGCTTAACTGACATCTAACCAATAGCTGTGGTTGTAGGTGGTCGAATTATTCAGCCAATCACCATTGTTTGTCTGTCGCCACTCGCCAGCCAAAGCGCATGCTTTCTTCTCGTTAGCTTAAATGACATCACGGGCCTTTACCTCTGACCCCCTGAAAATATTGTTTACTTGTACTTGGTTATTTTACAGCAGGATATACAAGTCTCAGTCTTGACTCTGGTAGGAAAACGATGATTCGATTGTCTTTTATTGTGATTGGCAGCTGAGGAACTAATGCGACCTGCTGAACAGGTTTCCTAATTCTCTGACAACAGGCGTCCTAAAAACATGAAGCAGATTTAAAAAATAGACGCAAGTCTATTATAAAAAAAAAAAATTCTAGGTAGCCCAAATATTCTTTCAATTTTAATCTCCAATTCAGTATTTTTTAGAAATCCATAGTTCAATATTGATTTAGGGCTGTGTTCCCTTTAAAGACACCCTGTCACCAGCTTGAAAAATTGCTGGTGAAGGCATCATTGTTTGTTATGGTTCAGGACAGGTGTTTGCTTTTTGCCTTCTTTTTTTAATTGATATGTGAATATGTAGCGCATTAGTGCGTTGGGACACATTGGGGGTAATTTACTAAAGCTGGAGAGTTCAAAATCTGGTGCAGCTGTGCATGATAGCTTCTAGCTTCAGCTTGTTCATTTAGCCCAGGTTCACATTGGAGCGATTTGGCATGTCAAATCACATTCCAAATCGGCGGCAATTGCCCAGTCCGAATCCCAACATTGATATTCCCACAGTTCGCATATGGCAGCTTTGGGGCACCCTGTCCCCATGTTGATGAGTACAGGGCCTCTTCCGGACAACCCTGGCCATTGGTTGTCAGGGTCTGTGGGCGGGGGGCTTATCGAAATCTGGGAGCCCCTTTAATAGGGGGGCCCCAAGATACCGGCCCCCCACCCTATGTGAATGAGTATGGGGTACATCATGCCCCTACCCATTCACCTAGGGGAAAAGTGTCAAGAAAAATAAACACACTTTTTAAAGTAATTTATTAGGCAGCTCCGGGGGTCTTCTTCCACAGGGCCGATCCTAGGCAGAGTGCGCAGGGTGCTTTGCACCCAGGCGCCTTCAAAGGTGGGGGCGCTGATGTATATACACACACGAAAGTGCCTCAAAAAAGGTACTTGCAGGAAAAATGTTGGCGTCCCGCAAGCGCATCACTCCAGAGTGAAAGCACCCAGGCTCCCACACTTAGATTGCAGATAAGGCTTTTTTTAGGCGCTATTTTTAACGCTAAAGTGCCTGAAAAAACCCTCCAATGTGAAAGGGGTCTAATGGACCATCTTCTGTACTATTGTCTGCAGTCTCTGACCATCTCCTATATCGTGTCTGCAGTCTCTGACCATCTTCTATATCATGTCTGCAGTCTCTGATCATCTCCTGTACCATGTCTGCAGTCTCTGACTGTCTCCTGTATTATGTCTGCAGTCTCTGACCATCTTCTGTATCATGTCTGTAGTATGTCTGGGGGTCTTTCCAACAGATTCTATAACAGAAGCCCTCTCTGTGTCCATCAGAGAGGCCCCCGTCCAGGTCCAAATAAAGTACTCTGCTTCTCTTCCTGTATTTTGTTTATTGTTAAAGAGGAGTTCCACCCAAAAAAACTACCCTTGCTTAATCCACTCCTCACCCCCATACATGCCACATTTGGCATGTAATTTTTTTGGGGGGGGAGTGGGGGCTTCAGTAGGAGTGGGACTTCCTGTCCCACTTCCTGCTTCCGCCGAGGGGCTGGTTAGGCGATTAAGCCTTAATCGCCTACACCAGCCCCTCCCTGTAGGCGATCACATGGGACACTGACAGGTCCCATGCGATCGCCTCTCCAATCAGCGGCGAGCCGCGCCGCGCGCGCATGCGCAGTACGGCTCGCGCATGCGCAGTGGGTGCCCGGCCGTGAAGCCGAAGGCTGTCACGGCTGGGTGCCCACAGTCAGGATGGAGACGCCGGCCGGGGAGGGGGGGAGAGGAGCGGAGCCCCGGTCGGCGCGTCGCTGGAACGCAGGAGCAGGTAAGTGAGTGTTTATTAAAAGCCAGCAGCTACACTTTTTGTAGCTGCTGACTTTTAATAAACACAATTTAGGGCTGGAACACCCCTTTAAAAGATCATGTAAGGATCCCAGGGTAATGAAGACTTTGTAGGGGAGCATTTCTGTGGTTGAGTCGTTGCAATAGAAACATTTGTAAAGGGGAGGAGTTAGTAAAATGACCATACCCATGTGGGGGCGCCAGAAATATTTCTGCGCCTGTGACTCTATGATCTGCCCTGTTCTTCCACCTCTGTGGGTCTCTTCCGACCGTGCTCTCCGTTGCTTTCTGCCGGCCCCTTCCCTCCACAGACTGCCTGTCGGGTGGAAGCGTTTGGGCGGCTGCAAAACGGCATGATTTCTTCCACACAGCCCTGGTACTGCCCCCCAGTGGCGTCACTGGTGGGGGCCAGAGGGGGCCATGGCCCCCCAACATTATACTGTGTTCCCCTATGTGCCCCCCAATTAAAAAAATGGACACTGGGAATGCAGAGGACAGGTATGGACTGAGCCGCCGTATTGCTGGCTCCGGCTCCTCCTCAACCTCCTGCGTCTACCCCAGGCCACTGGTTGCTAGAGCTGCCTCGCATCAAGCAACCAGTGACATCAGAGCCAGCATCGATAGTTTTCTCCCCCCTCCTTCCTCTCTCGCACGGAATGATGAGAAAGGAGATGCAGCCGATCTGCTCATTTTCCCCTCCCTGTGTGAGCTTCGAGGGAAGTCAAGTGTGAAACTAACAAGCTCAGACTTTCCACGGTACACGCGTTACACACACAGGAGAAGGGGGCTGACATGGTGGCTGCCGGCTGGTGGAGAGGAGGGGGAACAGTGGACTTGTGTCCGCTCTCCTCCCCTTCTTGCTGTGACATGTATGACGTCACTTCTGGGTCACTCTGTCAAGTTTTTAAGGCCCCTCACCCCCACATATAGGCAGGTACAAACGTAAACACAGGAGTTGGGAGTGCCTACACGTGAAAACTCTGATTGCGATACACATGTTACATATCGCCACACACGCCGGAGTGAGAGCAATAATTCTAGCATCGGGAGCTGTGGTGGCTCAACGTGATTGGCACTGCGCTGATAAGCCATTCACCTCTGCAGCCAAGGGTTCGGTTCCCAGTCTCGGCTACATGTGAATTGAGTTTAATAGTCTCAGCCCGGCTCCGGGTGGGTGTGCTATGCAGGGTAAGCCTGTGCTTAGTACGCCCACCCTCCCACAAAAAAACACCACACTTGCTTGCACACAAAATTGGTTTAACACGCACGCACTTTGGCCATGCGGTCTCCTATAAAAGAGAGGCAAAGGACCTATGGGGCTGGCTGAGCGGGCTAGACCCCCTCACTTCCTCATGGGGGGAGTCCCTCTGCCCCGTTGGGGTCCCGTTGGGCCCCGTCGGGCTCCCAAGTGGAGCAGGTAGGGCGGGGTGAGTGGGAGGTTCTCCCTCACACCCGCCATTGCCATCCGGGGGCATGGAGAAGGATGGCTGATTGCCTCTGGGGGGAGGGTCTGCCTACTCCCAACTCCTGCAGTCCGGCTCCTCTCTCGAGTTCACGCACAAAAAATATTCTAGCATGAAACCTCCTCCGTAACACTAAACTGATGACCTGTAGGGGGCTTGAGGCACTGAAGTCAGGGGCGTATTTGCCGGGAGGCGAAAAAGGTGTATGCCTAGGGCGGTATTTTTTAGGGGGGCGGCGTCTGTACTATGATGATCCCAGTATAATTTTTTAACGCCTTCAGTTGTCTCTTGTGTAATACCAATCAGAGCGGCCACTTGATTGCTATTACAAGTGGACGCCCCCTTCCCCACTTCCGTTGCCTTCTGAAGCTCTCCCATCCCACTGATAAACCTGAGCGACCAGCCAGCCAGTCCGCCCCGTGGCTGGACAGCTAAGCAAAGCTGGGACCGGCTGTTCCTTAACAGGAAACCAGAGGCGATGACATGACATCACTTCCGGTTTATTTGGAAACAATTGGTGCCAGTTTTGATAAATCTAAAGTAGGGGTCTCCAAACTGCAGCCCCTGGGGCCGGATGTGGCCCTTTGCTTGCCTTAATGCTCAATTCTTTCCATTAACACCAACGATGGGGCACTAGTCCTCCAACTGTCACCAAAGATATGGTATTATTTATTCCCACTGGACACCTGGACATTTTTTACTCCCAATGGCCTCAGTCTGGCCCCCCTAAAGTCTAAAGGACCATAAACTGGCCCTTTGTTTAGACAGTTTGGAGACCCCTGATCTAAAGCATTCAAAACTGCTGATCTTGGTGTTTTAAATGCTCTTAAGTGCAGAGGGGGGATTCGGGATCTTATAGACCCCCGATCCCTCCATAAAGGGGACCTGTCACATGCCGATTGCAGTCACAACAAGGGTTGTTTACACTTATGACAGCAATAAAAGTGATAAAAAAAATATATATAAAAAAAGCAACAGTGTGAATTCTTATTTTTTTAATTATAATAAAAAAATATATCAGTGCCCCCGCAAAGGCGAACACACGTTTTTGGCCTCGCACGCCCCGCAAACAGCAATCGCCTTTGTGACCAGGCCATTTGTTTGCGATACGGCACTGTATTACTTTAACTGACAATTGCCCGGTCATGCAACTGTGTATCCCAAAAAAAATCACGACCTTTTTTCCCCACAAATAGAGCTTTTGCTGGTATTTGATCACCTCTGCGGGTTTTTTTTTTTTTTGCACTATAAACAAAAAAAGCCGACAATTTAAAAAAAATAATAAAAAAAATGTATATATATCTATATAGAGATATATATCTATATATTTAAAAAAAATATATATATATATATATATATATATATCTATATATATATATATATATATACACACACACATATATATATATATATATATATATATATATATATTTCTTACTTTCTGCTGTAAAACATATCCAATAAAAAAAATGTAAAAAAAAATCAAATTTCTTCATCAATTTAGGCCAATATGTATTCGGCTACATATTTTTTTGGTAAAAAATAAAAATCCCAGAATTCTCTTTCTATTGGCTGCTGAGCTGTAAATCCTGATTGTATCTCTATATCAGGATAATGATACGATGTAAGAAGACAATGATACAATGTAAGAAGTGATTATACATCCCTGTGATTCCTGTATTGATGATCGGACGGTGTGATCGGATGATGGGAGTGATTGAACCCCCCAATCAATGATGTTGGGGGAGGGGAGGGGAGGGGGAGCAGTGTGAATACCGCAGAGCGGACACCCCGCAGACACAATAGCTGTGGCTGGCGGCGGCACTTCCCGGGCTGTACGGTAGGGGGCGCTGGTCGCCGGGCTCTCATTCTGCGGACGGAAGGGGAAGAGAGAGGCAGCGCAGTGCTGGGCAGAGCTGGGATCGCGCTGGATGGGACTGGCCGCTCTGTGTTCTCAGCTCGTTTCTCTTTCTCCTTCCTTAGTGATCGCAGGGATCTCGGCTGACCATGGATCTTGTACAGAGGGGTGATGTTGTGGGGGTTGTGGTTCTGAGGGTGTGATCTGATCGTCCTGTGTGTCCCCTGTGCCAGGAATCGCGGTGACATCCGTCCAGGTGACATAGAGGTATATAGAGGGATCCTGATCGCCGCTCCTCGTCCCCGGATTGGCTCTCTGCTCTGTTCTGTGGATTGGATCCCATTGCTGAAACATGGAGGCTGTGATAGAGAAGGAGTGCAGTGCCCTGGGGGGGCTCTTCCAGACCATCATCAGTGATATGAAGGTAAGAGAGAAGGTGGGCTCACATCCATCCATTCAGGATTGGGGGGACCAAGGGGCGTTCTGTGATTGGTCGAGGGATGGGGGTGATCGGGTGCAGGTGCCTAAGAGTATTCTATGATTGGGCTTTATTTTGTGGTGATCTGGTGCAGGAGCATTCTATGATTTGGCAATATATCTGGTGAGGGTGCCACCAAGCATTCTATGACCAGGCAACGTATGGAGAGATCTGGTGAGGGTGCCACCAAGCATTCTATGACCAGGCAACGTATGGGGAGATCTGGTGTAGGTGCCACCAAGCATTCTATGACCAGGCAACGTATGGAGAGATCTGGTGTGGGTGCCACCAAGCATTCTATGACCAGGCAACGTATGGAGAGATCTGGTGTGGGTGCCACCAAGCATTCTATGACCAGGCAATGTATGGAGAGATCTGGTGAGGGTGCCACCAAGCATTCTATTACCAGGCAACATAATGACAGATCTGGTGTAGGTGCCACCAAGCATTCTATGACCAGGCAATGTATGGAGAGATCTGGTGTGGGTGCCACCAAGCATTCTATGACCAGGCAATGTATGGAGAGATCTGGTGAGGGTGCCACCAAGCATTCTATGACCAGGCAACGTATGGGGAGATCTGGTGAGGGTGCCACCAAGCATTCTATGACCAGGCAACGTATGGAGAGATCTGGTGTGGGGGCCACCAAGCATTCTATGACCAGGCAATGTATGGGGAGATCTGGTGAGGGTGCCACCAAGCATTCTATGACCAGGCAACATAATGAGAGATCTGGTGTAGGTGCCACCAAGCATTCTATGACCAGGCAACATAATGAGAGATCTGGTGAGGGTGCCACCAAGCATTCTATGACCAGGCAACGTATGGAGAGATCTGGTGTAGGGACCACCAAGCATTCTATGACCAGGCAACGTATGGAGAGATCTGGTGTAGGGACCACCAAGCATTCTATGACCAGGCAACGTATGGGGAGATCTGGTGTAGGTGCCACCAAGCATTCTATGACCAGGCAACGTATGGAGAGATCTGGTGAGGGTGCCACCAAGCATTCTATGACCAGGCAACGTATGGAGAGATCTGGTGAGGGTGACACCAATCATTCTATTACCAGGCAACGTATGGAGGGATCTGGTGAGGGTGCCACCAAGAATTCTATGACCAGGCAACGTATGGACAGATCTGGTGAGGGTGACACCAAGCATTCTATTACCAGGCAACGTATGGAGGGATCTGGTGAGGGTGCCACCAAGCATTCTATGACCAGGCAACGTATGGAGAGATCTGGTGAGGGTGCCACCAAGCATTCTATGACCAGGCAATCAATGTATGGTGGGGAGATCTGGTGAAGGTTCTACCAAGTGTTCTATGACTGGGCAATGTATGGAGAGATCTGGTGTAGGTGCCACCAGGCGTTCTATGACTGGCTGTGTATGGGGCACAAAGAATCTGGGAAGATGTTCAAAGAGCGTTCTATGATTCAATCGGTGTAGGTGCCACTAAAAGTTCTTTACTGGGCAATGTATGATGAGATCCGTTTGTAGGCACCCCCCAAGCGTTCTATGATCGGGCAATGTGTGGGGAGGTATGTATGTGCCCCCAAGCATTTTATGACTAGGCAATGCATGGTGAGATCGGGTGTAGGTTCCCCCAAGCGTTCTATGACTGCACAATGTATAGGGAGATCTGGTGCAGGTGCCACCAAGCGTTCTTGACTGGGCAATGTATGGTGATATGTGATGTAGGTGCCACCAAGCATTCTATGCTCGGGCAATGTGTGGGGAGGTATGTATGTGCCACCGAGCATTTTATGACTGGGCAGTGTATGGTGAGATCCGGTGTAGGTTCCCCCAAGCGTTCTATGAGTCTATGACTGCGCAATGTATGGGGAGATCTGGTGCAGGTGCCAACAAGCGTTCTGTGATCAGGCAATGTGTGGGGAAATATGGTGTACGTGCCATCAAGTTTTCTATGATTGGGCAATGTATTTGGAGATCTGATGTATGTGCCAAAGAGTGTTCTATGATTTGGCAATGTTGTATAGGGGGGACCTGGTGTAGGTGCCACCAGGGGTTCTATGAATGGGCTGTGTATGGGGAGACCTGGTGTAGGTGCCACTAGGCATTCTATAACTGGACATTGTATGGAGAGACCTGGTGTAGGTGCCACTAGGCATTCTATGACTGGGCTGTGTATGGGGCACAAAGACTCTGGGAAGGTGTCCAAAGAGCGTTCTATGATTCAGCAATATATCTGACAATCGGTGTAGGTGCCACCAAGCGTTCTTGACAGGGCAATGTATGATGAGAGCCATTATGTAGGTTCCCCCACAAGCGTTCTATTACTGGGCAATGTATGGGCATATGTGATGTAGGTGCCGCCAAGCATTCTATGATCGGGCAATATATCGGGAGGTGTGGTGTAGGTGCCACCAAGCATTCTATGACTGGGCAATGCATGGTGAGATCCGGGGTACGGTTCCCCCAAGCGTTCTATGACTGCGCAATGTATAGGGAGATATGGTGCAGGTGCCACCAAGCGTTCTTGACTGGGCAATGTATGGGTTGGTGTGGTGTAGGTGCTGCCAAGCATTTTATGATCGGGCAATGTATGGGGAAATATGGTGTAGGCGCCATCAAGCTTTCTATGATTGGGCAATGTATTTGGAGATCTGGTGTAGGTGCCACCAAGCATGCTATAATTTGGCGATGTATAGGGCTATCTGGTTTAGGTGCCACCAAGTGTTCAATGACTTGGCGATGTATGGTGTGTGTAGATGCCACCAAGTGTTTAATGGTTGGGAAGATCTGGTATAAATGTTACCAAGCGTTCTTGACTGGGCAATGTATGATGAGATCTGGTGTAGTTAGTTACACAATCAAGTGTTCTATGGTCAGGCAATGTATGGGAAGATCTGGTATAGGTGCCACCAAGGGTTCTATGATTAGGCATGGGCAATATCTGGGGACCTGGTTGTAGGTGCCACCAAGCGTTCCACGACTGGACAATGTATCGGGAGATTTGCTGTAGGCACAAAAGGGTGTTCTATGTTTGGACAATGTATGGGGCACAAGTGATCTGGTATAAGTCGAACAGCATTCTGTGATTGGGTTGTGTGTGGGACACCAGCGATCTGGCACAAGTGTGGTAGAGTGTGCCATGATTGGGCAATGTATGGGCACAAGCAGTGTGGAGCAGGTGCCATAGAGCTTTGGCACAGGTGTTGTAGATCTTGCAGTGTATGGGACTGAAGCTATCTGGTGCATTTGCCAAACTGTTCTGTGATTGGCTGTGTACAGGGCACAGGAGATCTGGTTCAGGTGTTGTACGGTGCTATGGTTGGCAATGTATACTGCATCATGTCACCTCTGGCCTGTTTTGAAAATGTTGATTACCTGGCTGTCACTTAATAGCTTTAGTACTTTAATGGTGAGCAGGACTTGTATTGTCTAAATGTTGTGAAGATCAGATCTGTAGGTGTATAGACATGTCAGGAGAAATGCATGTTGGCTGCCACCTTCTTTTGGAAATGCTCGTTGCCTGGCTTTCATGCAGATGCAATCACTAGTACTTTCTTAGTTAATGACCTGAAGCATGCAAAAGCCCACCTCTGCCCACAGCTTTCATTGGCTGCATGCTTGTTTTGGATGGACCTATAACTAGTGAGATTAGAGGAGAGCCAGGCAGAGAGCATTTTCAGAAGGTGGCCACCAATGGTGTTTTTCCGTCTTTCTCTGATGTTAAATTGGCATAAAAGACAACTTCACCTTCTAAATAACATCCATCAAAGACTTCTCTTATTTCTTGGGCTTGGTTCATGTCTACTGGTGCCACCGAATGTGCGTGAATTTTCTGTGCGGCGCACTTGGAGGAGCTCATTCGTTTGATTGGGCTGCCCTGCCAATGTGAGAAACCCCCCCCCCCCCCCCCCCAAAAAAAAAAGCCCCTGACCTTTTTCCAAAAACGCCACATTGAATAACTTGGCGCCACCACGTGGTTTGGCGTGCGTGAAAATGTGTTATGAGATGTGACAATTGTGTGACAATTATTGACGCTGCCTCGCATCTGCTAAAGGGCAACGCGTTTCACTGCGTCTTGGGAAAGCATGAGATTCCTGACACTCAGTAGTGTAAGCCTGGCTGTAGCCTTGTGCTGGCTCTCTAAGTATCTATTAGGCCCAATAGGTAATCAGCATTCCAATGGCATTCCCCCTCTTGTACCCGTAGGCTGGGTTCACATATATGCAAATTGGAAGCGTTTTGAACTGCATCCAATTGGCATGACATGTGACCGGCACTTAATGGAGCCGGGCAGTGGCGGCCCGTCCATAGATGGCACAGGGGGCCCCACCCCCCCCCCTATCCATGCGTCTGGCCCCCTGATCTACATATCAGGGGCACCGGACCATGGATTACAATGCGGTGGGGTGTATTTTTGAAGCACCTGATTAGAATCAGAGGCTCTAATGGGCTTCGAATAGGGTGTCCTCGGAGCGCAGAGCATTCCGCCCCAAGCCCACCCAGTTGTGTGACAATAGCGAATACATTTTTTTCTAATATCACACTAAAGTTCCTCCCTGCCAATCAAGAGGCAGGTATGTAAAACCTGCTTCCCGATTGGCCAAAGCGTCCGGCGATCCTATTGGATGCCTAGCGCTTTTGGCGGAAGTTACATGCAGTATACCTTTTTAGCTTTCCTGCACTTTGCAATAGACTTCTATTTATATTCTGCAGGTTTGGTGCACTTTCAGAAAGCTCAGCAAACTTGCAGGTAATAACAGAAGTCTACGGCTCAGTGCAGGAAACCCGCAGGCGCAATGCTCTGCACCTGCAGATCAGTTTGAAAGCAGCCCAGTAACCACTGCAGACCACCTATTCCCAAATATACACTGTGATTATAGTAATAAACTGACCTTTTAATAACCGTATTCTATTCCAGAGCACTGGCCACATCAGAGGGCTCCGCGGGCCATTGGTTGGGCACCCCGGATTTAAATCCAGCTTTTTTACTAGTGATTTAAATCAAATCCACCCTGCTCACAAAAAAATTAAGTGAATGTGAACCCGAAAATTTTTATTTATTTTTTGATGTCACAATGTAGAGTATAAGATTTCCTATCATTTGTGCCCAGTCTTGCCACACAGAGTTAATCCAGCTCTGAGCAATCCTCTTTTATTGTTCAGTGAAATAAAACGAGAAAAACCTTAGTCCGTTCCGCCCCCTTGCTGTGAGTGACAGGTTATTTACATATCTCATGCACTAGCCTGGAGACAGGCATTATTTTTTAATTCCCACCCCCACTCCTTTTCTGAAGTCATGTGGTTACTTTTCTGCATTTTTGACTGCAGAATCTAGTAGTGTAAGGAATACACAGGAAAAAATGCATGTTGACAAGGGGAGTGTAGAGGAGGGCGGGGAGTCTACTGACATCACGACTCCACCCACAGAGCTCCAGACAACAGACCCACCCACAGAATCTGCAGTTTTTCGGGTCTCATAACAGACAGAGGGGAGACATTTGACAGGTAAGGATACATGCAGGAGGCATCTATATCCTTATAGATCAGCGCTATGGCGGGAGTTTAGAAAGGATGAGAGTGGCTTTACATCCACTTTAATATTCATTTAAATTCATGATCTTTATTTAAGTCTAAAATAGTTATTTAACAAAAAAAAAATATATATATATACGCTGCTTCTTAATTTTTTTTTTTTTTACTAAATTTCGTTCCGGCCAACTGCATCCTGAATTTTTGGTTTTTCATTTCGTTTCACCGCTAATGGAAACCAATCGGCTTCCAGGTTTGAGCCCAGGTTCATACTGACAGTGGAAATGATATTGTGTGAGTTCAGCCGAACTCGTACGATTTCATACCAGCATGTCAATCCCGACAGATGTCAATGGAGATCGCACCCCGATCTCGCCAAACGTAGTACAGAAACTACTTCTGGGAATCGGTGCGGCGCAGTAAATGCGGCGTCGCCCTGATTCGGACAGTGCCGTTTCCGGCGATAGCCGCCAATTTGGCATGCAATTTGACATGTCAAATGGCATCAATGGGAATCTAGGCTTAAAGGAACACTAAAGGTTCGTTTTTTATTAGATCAATTGATTGCTGTAAGCTAGAGCATTTAAATATCACTTACCTCGTTTTTCCTTTTGACTTCCAAAATTCAGTAATCCAGGTTTGAAAATGCAATTTCCTGTCTCTCCTCTTCTTGCTTTCCTCCAGCACCTGCATGGTGGAAAGCAGTATGTGCTCACCCCCTCCCTATGACTACAGCCCTGCGTGAAGATTCTCTCTTAACCCTCATAGGCATGGAGGCCAAGCCGAATAGGAACTGTAGTTCCCATTAGGCCGTGATGTAGCAAGAATGAATGTGCACCGCAAACCAGGAAGTCAGTCAAAATAACGATTCAGGAGTGCTGGAGGTGAATAAAACAGCTCGATTTCAACAGGTATCAAACTAGTTATACTACAAAACATTACTTTTTACTTTATCAGCTACTGTCAGACTTTAATTTAAGAGGAAAATATTTTTGTCTTTACAACCCCTTTAAAGGAGTTGTAAAGGAAATGTGTTTTTTTTTGCCTAAAATGAATGTCTGCAAGGTGGACAGACAGAATAGTGTAATGATTCTGTTACAAAATGAGTAAATACCTATTAAATTCCTTCATCTATATCACCTCCGGCATTATAGTTTCTGTTCTCTCATTCACTTCCTGGTTTGCATCTCGTTTTTCATGTAAGAACTACATTTCCCAGTATGCATTGTGGCACGCCCAGTATTTCACACCTCCTTGAAGTCTCTAACACGTAGAGAGCGTCCTGCCACACAGATGTAGTTCCCAGGAATGGGTGAGCACATTACTGACCACCGCAGTAAAGTCTCCCTTCACGGTAGTGAGTAACAATCAGACAAGCAGGAAGTGTGTTCACACAGAGAAGAAATAGAGCAACTTCTGAGAAATAACGAACAATGAGGAAGTGAAAAGAGGAATGTCTGCGGGTAAAGGATGCTTTTTATGAAAAAAATAAAAACAATTCTTTACAACCCCTTTTAAGGTCAAAGCTTAAAAGGGATACTAAAGGTTCCCCTTTTTTTTTTTTTTTTTTTAACGAACATGTCATACTTGCCTCCACTCTGCAGCTCATTTTGCACAGAGTGGCCCCCGAACATCCTCTTCTGAGGGCCCCTCGGCAGCTCTCGCGGCCTCTCCCCGCATTAGATAACCCCCTTTGGAGGAGCGCTCTCCCGAGGGGGTTACCTTGCAGGCACGCTCCCTAATCATACATTCGGCGTGCATAGACGCCGAGTGTATGACTCGGCCCCGCCCCCCACATCATTGGATTTGATTGACAGCAGTGGCAGCCAATGGCTGCACAGCTGTCAATCTATCCAATCAACGCCAGGACTCAGTGGACAGGAGGACGGGGGGGTACGTGCCGAGCAGGTGAACTGGCTCAGGTAAGTAAAACTGGGGGGGGCGGTGATTGCCAGGTGTTTTTTCACCTTTTAATGCATAGGACGCATTAAGGTGAAAAAACACGAACCTTTACAACCCCTTTAATAGAACAAGCTGAAGTTAGAAGCTGATTGGCTCCCATGCAGAGCTGCGCCAGATTTTGCACTTTACGGTTTTAGTAACCCCACAGACGCAGCATTTATGTGCGTAAATAATAATGTGGTTCAGGACAATTCAAATGACTCCTATAGGGCAGATCGGATCCCTCAAGAGCCTGTGCCAGAGGATGATTGATTCTTCTAAAACGTTCTATAATCTCAATGTCCATTAAAAGATTTTTGATGTTTTAACCCCTTCACTGCAAAGGGAGCTGATTGGAAGGGTCGTGTGCTCAGGCTGTTCTCCACGCTCCACTGTCATTGGACTGCAGCTTGTCTGTATGCAGCGATCGTTTCACACAGGGATCGGCTTCCCTCTGGGTGTCTTCTCATTATTCATTACCTTCCATCACACCAATGGATAACATTCAGTGCATGTGTTTGCATTGGCTGTGCCGGCGTCATTATACGCTTAGTGCTGCGTTTTGCCGTATTGTGTCTCGGGCTGCAGTTGTTGGGGGCTGCGAATAAACAGCTGATTACATTGAGTTCGGGGAATGGTGGGGGAGGGGTTGGAGGAGAAACAGGTGGCAGAACAGGATTTCTGCAGATTCCATACCCTCCGTGGGCAGATGGCGTTTCTTTTCGTAGGCTAGCGATTTTTAACACTT
Organism: Rana kukunoris; assembly: GCA_029574335.1. Classification (NCBI taxonomy): domain Eukaryota; kingdom Metazoa; phylum Chordata; class Amphibia; order Anura; family Ranidae; genus Rana; species Rana kukunoris. The sequence continues at coordinate 452,879,233 of CM056053.1, forward strand.
TGATTATGTTACTAAAAATTGCGAGCTTCACTTCGCCGAACAGGAAAAGGATTGCTAAACAAACGGCTACCCAGGGTTTAGTCTAACCGCACACAACTGTGTAATTGTATGCGATTAGGTGCTGCAGCTATAGTGTACACCAGGGGTAGGCAACCTGGGGCCCTCCGGCTGTTGCAGAACTACAAGTCCCATCATGCCACTGGGAGTAATTGTAACTGCCAGCCTTGCAATGCCTCATGGGAAATATAGTTCAGCAGCTGGAGGGCCCCAGGTTGCCTACTCCTGGTGTACACCATAGTGCAGGGGTGACAAACTCAATTTCATCGTGGGCCGCATCAGCATTATGATTGCCCTCAAAAGGGCCGGTTGTATCGGCGTCGGGCGTGCGGAGTGCGCGTGACCCTATTAGCTGCTCGGCGAGATGACGTATAGCTTCGTGATCTCGCCCAGCAGAGCCGACCTGCCGCCGTATAACTGCGGCAGCTGGTCGGCAACCAGTTAAAAGCAGAAAGTATGGGTCTGGAGGAGGACCTGAGGAGGGCTGGAGGTGCGAGGGCCACATGAAATGGCCTGGAGGGCTGGATTCTGCCCGCGGGCCTTGTGTGCATAAGGGATCATCGTGCCCATCTGCGTTGGTGACGGGTTGCTACCATGTACATTAGGTAGCATTGCACAGCGCAGTCCAACCGCAAAGAGCATTTTCCCTGGTGTTCTATAAAGTTGATTGCGCTGGGATGGGGTGCGCTGACATAAAGTACGGCGTGCACTACCTTTTTTCTCTGTTTTTTTTTTTTCACCACAACATGTTGCAAGGTTTCCACACCGCGACACAGCTGCTGTGAATAGAACCATCACTTGGACATTTCAACCCCTACCTGTCTGTCCCAGCATCCCCTTTTAAAATGTTCTGGGGGGCAGGATGGAACAGCGATCATGTGACTACTGTGGGTGTCACATGATCGGGAGCCAGTTCTGCCAGCTTCTGATCATTAGTGGGGTCTTTAACTACTCTGTCCCTGTGCAAGGAGTACCCAGCTAGGGTGAAACATGGGCTGCCCAGTGACGCATATGTGCGTTGAAGCCCACCTTCTTGCCATTGCACATATGTGGTACGTAGGCAGGTTAATAAAGTTCTGAAAAAAAAAGTAATCGGCTCATCAACAGTTCTTCCCAGCGCACATCGGAGGCCATTGGGCATAACTTGGTGATGTGAATGAGCCCTAAAGAGAAACTTCACTCCCACCCCACCCCCCATGTCCCCCCCCCCTATGGACTATCCACAAAAAAAGTATAAATCTAGCAGTTTTGCTCACCCAGTCCTGCACCGTCATCTTGATGTTATCAGGATCCAGCGGTCTTTTCCAGGTTCTTGCAGCCGGTCCCTGATGATGTTAATGTGCTCCAGTATGTCATCAGGGGGCTGGGTGCAAGAGCCTGGAAGAGTCATTTGGCTCCCTGATGACGCACATGTGCCAAAACATGTCACCTGGGGACTGGATGCAAGAGCCAGGAAGAGACATTTGGCTACCTGAGGAAGTGCATGTTCTCCAGTATGTCGTCAGGGGCTGGGTGAAAAAGCCAGGAAGAGACATTTGGCTACCTGAGGAAGTGCATGTTCTCCAGTATGTCGTCAGGGGCTGGGTGAAAGAGCCAGGAAGAGACATTTGGCTCCCTGAGGATGTGCTTATGCCACAACGTGTCGTCAGGGGGCTTGATTTATAACCAAGGAAGTGACGTTTTGGCTCCCTGATGATGCACATGCGCCACACCATGTCACTTGAGGACTGGATGCAAGAGACACTTGGCTCCCTGAGGCACATGTGCTGAAACATGTCATCATGGGGGTGGGGCTGGATGCAAATCTAGCAGTTTTTCTCACCCAGTCCTGCACCGCCATCTTGATGTTGTCAGGAACCAGCTGTCTTTCTTATCCAGGTTCTTGCTGCCGGTTCCTGATGATGTGCATGTGCTCCAGTATGTCATCAGGGGCTGGGTGCAAGAGCCAGGAAGAGACATTTGGCTCCCTGATGATGCACATGTTCCACACCATGTCACTTGAGGACTGGATGCAAGAGATATTTGGCTCCCTGAAGAGGCACATGTGCTGAAACATGTCATTGTGGATGCAAATCTATCAGTTTTTCTCACGCAGTCCTGCACCGCCATCTTGATGTTGTCAGAGCTTGCTGTCTTTCTTTTCCAGGTTCTTGCAGCCGGTCCCTGATGATGTGCATGTGCTCCAGTATGTCATCAGGGGGCTGGATGCAAGAGCCTGGAAGAGACTTTTGGCTCCCTGAGGATGTGCTTACACCACAACGTGTCATCGGGGGCTGGATTCATAAGTCAGGAAGCGACATTTGACTCCCTGATGACGCACCTGCACCACAACGTGTCATCGAGGGAGCTGGATGCAAGAGCCCCTGGAAGAGACATTTGACCCCTGATGACGCACATGTGCCACACCATGTCACCAGGGGGCTGCATGCAAGAGCCTGGAAGAGACATTTGGTTCTGTGATGACACCACGTCACCAAGGGGCTACATGCAAGAGCCAAGAAGAGACATTTGACCCCTGATGACGCACATGTGCCACACCACGTCACCAGGGGGCTGCATGCAAGAGCCAATTGGCTCTATGATTAAGCACATGTTCTTAAACATGTCATGGGGGGGGGGGGGGCTGGATGCAAGGAGAGATAAGCAGCTCCTTGGTGATGCTCTGCAGAGTACCCAAGGCCTCCTGGGACAAGTGGCACATCCCAGGAAGCTCCAGACAGCTGAGTACATCCCCCCACCTAGGCAGGAAACCAGGAAGTTTTGGGATTTGTTCCCCAAAAAAAGATAATAAAAATCTAAAATAAAAAAATCTGATTGTAAGAGAGGATGAAGGTTAAAATGAATGGCGTGTTGCGTTTATTAACGTGACAGAGACATGATGGGCTCTTGATCAATCGCTGTATTTGTTCAGATAATTCAGTGCGGAGATGTTCTTCTCTTACAATAAAATTATGAAAATCGCCTCACGTTTCCTGATATATAATTGATATATTGGATGTTATTATTGATCTGTTCTCTCAGTCGTTGTTCATGATGATCAGAATTTGGATTGTCAGCACAGAAGACGTCTCCAGCACTAAAATCAGCCAACACATCTTCGCGATGTTGGGGGCAGGGCGCTGATCATGTTGCTAGGGTCCTGAGAACCAGAGCGAGCCGTATCCACCGCGGTCAGCGTGTCCGAGAACGTTTACACTCTGCGAATCACTCGTGTCAGCCCTTCTCTTCATTATAGTCGGATTTTCTGCTCCTGTTTACTTGTTAACATTCGGTGCGTCACCTGAGGAAAAATACCACTGAGGTCCATATGTGTGTTCATGGAGTACACTGTGTAATATGTGTGTTCATGGAGTACACTGTGTAATATGTGTGTTCATGGAGTACACTGTGTAATATGTGTGTTCATGGAGTACACTGTGTAATATGTGTGTTCATGGAGAACACTGTGTAATATGTGTGTTCATGGAGAACACTGTGTAATATGTGTGTTCATGGAGTACGCTGTGTAATATGTGTGTTCATGGAGTACGCTGTGTAATATGTGTGTTCATGGAGTACGCTGTGTAATATGTGTGTTCATGGAGTACGCTGTGTACATTTCCCTTTACTTTCATTTTATTGTCTCTCTCCATCTTGTGTTCCATCTTCAATCCCCTCTTATTGCCTCCAACCCCCACCTTCTCCTTACCTGTCTCCTCCTCTACCCTCCCCCCTCTCTCTTTCTTCTACCTCTGCTCTTTCCTTACTTATTTTCCGCACTGTATAACAAGGATTTGAACACCCTGCTATTTTGCAAGTTCTCCCACTTGGAAATCATGGAGGGGTCTGAAAATTGTCATCGTAGGTGCATGTCCACTGTGAGAGACATAATCAAAAAAAAAGAAATCACAATTTATGATTTTTTAACTATTTATTTGTATGATACAGCTGCAAAGAAGTATTTGAACACCTGTCTATCAGCTAGAATTCTGACCCTCAAAGACCTGTTAGTCTGCCTTTAAAATGTCCACCTCCACTCCATTTATTATCCTAAATTAGATGCACCTGTTTGAGGTCATTAGCTGCATAAAGACACCTGTCCACCCCATACAATCAGTAAGAATCCAACTACTAACATGGCCAAGACCAAAGAGCTGTCCAAAGACACTAGAGACAAAATTGTACACCTCCACAAGGCTGGAAAGGGCTACGGGGAAATTGCCAAGCAGCTTGGTGAAAAAAGGTCCACTGTTGGAGCAATCATTAGAAAATGGAAGAAGCTAAACATGACTGTCAATCTCCCTCGGACTGGGGCTCCATGCAAAATCTCACCTCGTGGGGTCTCAATGATCCTAAGAAAGGTGAGAAATCTGCCCAGGACTACACGGGAGGAGCTGGTCAATGACCTGAAAAGAGCTGGGACCATCGTTTCCAAGGTTACTGTTGGTAATACACTAAGACGTCATGGTTTGAAATCATGCATGGCACGGAAGGTTCCCCTGCTTAAACCAGCACATGTCAAGGCCCGTCTTAAGTTTGCCAATGACCATTTGGATGATCCAGAGGAGTCATGGGAGAAAGTCATGTGGTCAGATGAGACCAAAATAGAACTTTTTGGTCATAATTCCACTAACCGTGTTTGGAGGAAGAAGAATGATGAGTACCATCCCAAGAACACCATCCCTACTGTGAAGCATGGGGGTGGTAGCATCATGCTTTGGGGGTGTTTTTCTGCACATGGGACAGGGCGAGTGCACTGTATTAAGGAGAGGATGACCGGGGCCATGTATTGCAAGATTTTGGGCAACAACCTCCTTCCCTCAGTTAGAGCTTTGAAGATGGGTTGAGGCTGGGTCTTCCAACATGACAATGACCCGAAGCACACAGCCAGGATAACCAAGGAGTGGCTCTGTAAGAAGCATATCAAGGTTCTGGCGTGGCCTAGCCAGTCTCCAGACCTAAACCCAATAGAGAATCTTTGGAGGGAGCTCAAACTCCGTGTTTCTCAGCGACAGCCCAGAAACCTGACTGATCTAGAGAAGATCTGTGTGGAGGAGTGGGCCAAAATCCCTCCTCCAGTGTGTGCAAACCTGGTGAAAAACTACAAGAAACGTTTGACCTCTGTAATTGCAAACAAAGGCTACTGTACCAAATATTAACATCGATTTTCTCAGGTGTTCAAATACTTCTTTGCAGCTGTATCATACAAATAAATAGTTAAAAAAATCATAAATTGTGATTTCTGGAACTTTTATTTTTGATTATGTCTCTCACAGTGGACATGCACCTACGATGACAATTTCAGACCCCTCCATGATTTCCAAGTGGGAGAACTTGCAAAATAGCAGGGTGTTCAAATACTTATTTTCCACACTGTATCTGTCTCTCCCCCCTCTTTACCATCACCCCCTCCTTATCTCTGTCTCCTCTTTTACCCTCTACCCTTCCTTCTCATCCCCCTTTACCCTCACTCCCTATTTCTCTGCCGCCTCTACCTTCCTTCTCTCCCCCTTGCCTTCTCTCTTCCACCTCTGCCCTTTCCCGTCTTATCTCTGTCTTCCTCTACCCCCACCGCCTCCTTATCTCTGTCTCCCCCCCCTACACCCTCTACCCTTACCGCCTCCTTATCTGTGTCTCCCCCCCTACACCCTCTACCCTCACCGCCTCCTTATCTCTGTCTCCCCCCTACACCCTCTACCCTCACCGCCTCCTTATCTCTGTCTCCCCCCTACACCCTCACCGCCTCCTTATCTCTGTCTCCCCCCTACACCCTCTACCCTCACCGCCTCCTTATCTCTGTCTCCCCCCTACACCCTCTACCCTCACTACCTCCTTATCTCTGTCTTCCCCCTCTACCTTCTACCCTCCCCCCCTCTTTACCTTCACCCCCTCTACCCTTCCTCTCTCCCCCCATTTACCCTCACCCACTATATCTCTCTGCTGCCTCTACCCTCTTTTCCCCCTCCCTCTCTGCTGCCTCTACCCTCTCTCCCCATCCCTCTCTGCCACCTCTCCCCCCTCCTACCCACCCTATCGCCCTCGCTTTCACCCCCTCTCCCACATTGCTATCTCTACCTCCTCTACCCCCCCCTTTCTCCCTCTTTGTTATCTATGTGTCTCTCCACCCCCCCCCCCCTCTTTGCTGGCGCGCGCGCGCTCTCTCTCCCTTCCTTCTTTTTGCTATCTCTACAAATCTCTGTCACTCCTCTCTATCCTCCAGTATCTCCTTCCTCGTTCCCTCTCCATCCTCCAGTATCTCCTTCCTCGTTCCCTCTCCATCCTCCAGTATCTCCTTCCTCGTTCCCTCTGCATCCTCCAGTATCTCCTTCTCGTTCCCTCTGCATCCTCGTTCCTCCAGTATGTCCCTCCTTGTTCCCTCTCCCTCCTTGTTCCCTCTCCCTCCTTGTTCCCTCTCCCTCCTTGTTCCCTCTCCCTCCTTGTTCCCTCTCCCTCCTATCTCTACCCCCACTTACTCTCCCCCCCCCTACTCTGTTTTCTGTCTAAGCCCCCATTCACACCAGAGCACTGATCGCTCAATTTCCAAAGGGTGACAACGCTCAAAATAAAGTATCTTTTTATTCCTAATAGGTCCATTTACACCTGAATGTTGTCGCTTGTTGGCTTTGTTGAAGCAAAAAAAAACAAAAACGCGAGCTTCTTTGCAAAAGATTCACGCTTCTTTGGTCCCAAACTTTAACTTTTTAATTCCTTCTGGACTGCGCAAAACACCCGACTATGTCAATGGGGCTGTTTGTTTTGTCTTTCTATGTCATATTTGACTGTCATTTTGTCGATCCATATCTTGATCGTCTTTCTACCTTGTATCCATCCACCATTTCTCTTTCTAGAGATCTTTCCAGGAACTGCCTTGGAGTAATTACTCCCAGATGTGTTCTTCTCGTCTGTAATGTTTTTGCTGTTCAGGTAGTCTGGGGTCCCGGATTAGATGGTATTTTCACATTACTCGGCTAAAAATTGGATTATGTGCTCATAATCTAAGTGGATAATATGAGCTCCTTGGTGACTCGGAATAGCTGCTTCATTAACAGTTGGTATTAGGAGATCATGTGACTTGCTGAAAGACCTGAGTTATAGGATTTTCCAAAATTGGAGGTTACTGAGTTCTAATTGTCTATAGCACGTTTTCTCAACCTTTCATCCCAAAGGATCCCTTTAATTGTCATTTTAATGCCTTGGGGAAGACTTGCTCAAATTAATTTACAGGGGGTCTGTAGGAAGAATGCCCTTTCTGTTGGTGGGGGGGAATACCCTTTCCGTTGGTGGTCGGAGGGGGGGGGGAATGCTCCTTCTGTTGGTGGTCGGGGGGGGGGGGGGGGAGAATGCCCCTTCCGTTGGTGGTCAGGGGGGGGGGGGGGAGAATTCCCCTTCCGTTGGTGGTCAGGGGGGGGGGGGGGAGAATTCCCCTTCCGTTGGTGGTCAGGGGGGGGGGGGAGAATTCCCCTTCCGTTGGTGGTCGGGGGGGGGGGGAGAATGCCCCTTCCGTTGGTGGTGGTGGGGGGGGGGGGAGAATGCCTCTTCCGTTGGTGGTCGGGGGGGGGGGGGAGAATGCCTCTTCCGTTGGTGGTCGGGGGGGGGGGGAGAATGCCTCTTCCGTTGGTGGTCGGGGGGGGGGGAGAACGTCTCTTCCGTTGGTGGTCGGGGGGGGGGGGGGGGGAATGCCCCTTCCGTTGGGGGGGGGGGGGGGGGGGGGGAGAATGCCTCTTCCGTTGGTGGTCGGGGGGGGGGGGGGGAGAATGCCTCTTCCGTTGGTGGTCGGGGGGGGGGGGGAAGAATGCCCCTTCTGTTGGTGGTCGGGTGGAAGAGTGTCCCTTCTATTGGTGGTGGTAAGAATGTCCCTTACATCCGTTGGAGGTCGAAGGGGGGGGGGGGGGATGAGAAAAGGTCCATTACTCCTGTTGGGAGGTCGGGCGGTTGGCATTTCGCTGGTGGCCTGAATGCCACCCTTCCAAACGGATAAAAGGATGATTGGTCTCATGCCGCTAGCTCTGCTAAATGGTGTTGAACCTTTAACTAACTATACAGGCGCCATCAAATGGGAGGTCCATCGGCCATAGCGCAAGGAGCCTGAAGCGCAGTGATGGGAATTCTTGGCCCCCCAGATGTTTTGGAACTACATTTCCCATGATGCTCATGCACTCTGCGTTGTAGTGAAGCATTATGGGAAATGTAGATCCAAAACATCTGCGGTTCCAAGGTTCGCCATCCCTGCTCTAGAGTTACCATAGGATTCCCCCCCCATGGAACCGTGGTTGAGAATGGCACATAGTCTGTAGGCTACTAGTCTTGTATGGCATTGAATGTGCTTTGATCTGGAAGTTATGAGATTTGAGTGGGTGCTTGACCCAGAGTGCAGGTTCAGCACTTTTCTTCCCCTTCTTTTTTGGTTAATGGAACTTTTGTTAGTGCTTTATGATGTAGAAGGAGGATTATGTTATTGTTACAATGCAGAGGTGTTTCTGATGAACTCGGGGCTTGTGTACACCGGTGAATCTCTGTCTGATGTTCTTCAAAGCTGATCTTCAGGCACATATTAAGGAATAACACAGGTGGGAGTTATGTGTTCATTAAAAAACCCATCAAGGTCATATTTAGGCTCATTAGGTCTGGGGTTAAGGCTGCCAATACTCCACGTTGGACCAGGCAATGCACGTGACCCTTTTTTAATCATGGCAATTTGTGTGTCGGCATCTACACAATGAATGTCATCACAAAGCTCTGTAGAAGGATATGTGCGTGAACGAGCGTGTTCTTTTTGTGCATTACAACACATACATGTCTAAATGGGCCCTAAGTCCCCTTTCACACTTATACGACTTGTCTCACGATTTTGGACTGCAAAATCGTATGACAAGTCAATCTCCATTATTTTCAATGACTACCATTCATACTGGCACGACTTTAAGTAGTGCTGACTTCAAAGTAGTCCCTGCACTACTTTAGTCTGATTTTGATGCCACTTACACAGGCATTCATTGAAATCACGGCCGCGAAATCGCGGTAAAATCACGCGACTTTGAAGTCGTACAAGTGTGAAAGGGACCTTAATCTTCTTTGTATTTGTAATGCTCCCTAGTGTAAGGACTTAGGCCTGTGTACGAGGCTTTCAGGTTTCTTATCAGGAGATCTGCCCAGAATCTCGACGAGAAAAAGAGAACCTGCGCTCTTTTTTTTTTTTTTCTCGTCGAGATTCTTGTCGGCCTGTTTCCCGACGAGAAACCCGAGAGTGTGTATACTTGCCTATTGCCGTGGAAACCCGCACATGCTTGAAATGACTTTGACGCATGCGCGGTAGCTTCCACAGGATAGGTAGGGTGAAGCAAGATGGCGGCGACGGCATAGAATGTGACAACGCATGGTCGTCGTACGCTGGGACGTCGCCATGTTCTTGCCTTTTGAGAGAACCGCGATTCTTTTGAAATGTCACTGTGTATACTCGGTTGCCAAGAATCTCGTCGGGGGGGGGGTGTATATGATTGCTTTGGATTTTCAAACTGTTCGGTAACGGTAGACGCAAAGTCGGTTGCATGTACCTGCTATGAAGTGCTATCCATTCCCATAGTTAGGTTCATTTTACTTAAGCCTCATACACACAGTTGGACTTCCATCCAACTTTTCCGTGGATTTTGGTCTGAAGGTCGTTGGTCGTGAACTTGTTGCCCAACAATTTCAGCCAACATTCACCAAATCACTTTGTTTTTCAGCTCTTTACCGCCACCCTTTGGGCAACTTCTGCTATTGTTGTCTTTTATGTTTAGCATTGGTTCCAAGCATGCGTGTTTGTACTTTGGATTTTAGTTGGACGTAATTGCGTACACACGAACAGATAAACCGACGTTACAGATTTATTGCCCAACAATTGGTGAGCATGAACTGCCAACTTTTGTTGCCGTTAATTCAGCCAATAATTGTCTGATGGAGCATACACACGGTCGGATTATCCGAAGCAACACGTCCGTCAGACAGTTATGGCCATAAAGCTGGATCGTGTGTACGAGGCTTTACTTAATTTATTTGAACCCATTGGCACTCGGCATACATTTGAATCGCGGTGCGGTTTTCATGCGATAAATCATGCTGCAATCGTGGCAAGCCACATCGTGTGAATCTTGTGACCCAAAAGTAGCTCCTGAACTTTTTTTTTTGGGGGGGGCCGAAGTGGCATTCAAATGAATGGCGTTTCAAATGTGCCATCTGCAATTTGTCATGCACGCTCTGTAATTTTTTAAGGAGCATTGGCTACCTGGCTCCGGGGGTTTCACCAGCCCTGTATATGAGTATTGAATAATACCATGGTAAAGGGTAACTCCACTTTTTGTGGGGAAAAACAATGTAGCAAATGAAACAAACAAATAAAAAAATATATATATATTTGGATGCTTTGCAAAAGCGGGCAGAATCATGGCAAATCTGCCCACGATTTAATAAGCAAAGGTGTGAATGCAGTCTTAAAGGAATTCAAAAATAAGACTTATTGTCCCAGATCACCAGGTAAAAATGAAGTGAAAAAGGCCTAAAAAAAAAAAAGAAATTTACCTGTATTACAAAAAATTAAATAATGCAGCATCTACGAAGCTGCAACATGTAAATTTTTTTGTTTTATGCATTTAACTATCTGTCAGAATAAAATCATTAGTAAACATAGTCAGGTTATGTGTCCTTTAAAAAAAAAAAAAAAATTACCTGCAAATGGAAGGTCGTTGTGTACAAATCCGCTTATGTGGCAAAGGGCTCGCTGCTGGAAATAACTGCTTTGTATATAAAATGGGTAGTATGTTGCCTCTGTAAAAATAGCATATTGGCACCCTGTGAATTTATTGCTGCACCATCTCCTATTATCTATGAGAAGGGAAAATGACCTCTGTATTTTTATTTCCAGCGCTGAATCATTCACTATATATATATATATATATATATAATCTTGTGCATTTTAAATCCTTCCTTATCTCGGTGTTATATATGGCTATTTTATAGTCGGACGCATGCAGAAAATCCTTTTTCATCTTTGAGATAGTAAGATGGTATAGGTTGGGATACTTCATTGCCTTCCTACAGAATGAAATTATAGAAAGCCCACGTGAGCAGGGATGGAGAAAATAATATGGATTTCAGGAGCCCGTCTGTGCCTTCCAGGAGCCTGCAGCATTTTTCTTAGGAGCCAGCTCCGCTGTTGACAAAAGATAGGTGGCAGCTGTAATTTTTAAGGAGCATTGGCTACCTGGCTCCGGGGGTTTCACCAACCCTGTATATGAGTATTGAATAATACCATGGTAAAGGGTAACTCCACTTTTTGTGGGGAAAAACAATGTAGCAAATGAAACAAAAAAATAAATATATATATATATATATATATATATAGATAGATAGATAGATAGATAGATAGATAGATAGATAGATAGATAGAGATATATATTCTTCTACAATTACTATTTACTACACTATCGGGTGGATAAAAATCAATTTTTTTTAATAAAAAAATAAATAAAAACTATGATATAAAAAAAATCAGAATTTTGTTTTAATTTTTAAGTCAGTATTTAATTTTTTTATTATTATTACATTTATTTTAATAAAATGCAAAAAAGTAAAATTCGAAATTAGGGTTGCATCGATACTAGTGTCGGTACCGATACCGAGTATTTGCACAATTATCGGTACTGGTGCAAATGCACAATACCTGTAACCGATACTTTCAGGCTCAGTTCTTTGAGCTGTCAGTGGGTCTCCCCGTTGACAGCTGAAGTGTTAGGCCGGATTCACACTTGTGCAGTGCAAATTTCAGCTCTCTTATCCCTGCAGAGAGATAAGAGAACTGTTCAGCAGATCAGCTCCTTTTTTTTTGATGCAAATTTAGAGACCTGGGAGAGGGGAGGGGGGAAAGTGTATTGCGGTGAATGAGACAAATCGTGAAGAGAAATGAACACATCTGCAAATCAGATGCGTGCCCATAGAAGATAATGGGCTTGAGCCGCACCGCAATGCCTAGAAAACGCACACGTTTTTTCGGCAATGCACAGTGAGAATGCATCGCACATATTTGAACCAGCATCATTGAAAACTATGTATTTAGAAATGTTCAGCAAATGTTGCTCAAACACTGAAACACTAAAATAAAAAAGAAACATTGGGCCAGATTCAGATAAAATTACATTGGAGCAGAGTATCAGAGATACACTACGCTGCCGTATTTTACCAGGCTGTACGACGAATCCTGGTAGAATTTGTCCCTTACGGTACAGCGGCGTAGTGTATTTATCTCCGCGTAATCGAAATACGCGATTAGGGGGCGTGAAGCATTTAAATTGGGCGCGTCCCCGCGGCGATCAAACTGCGTTATGCTCCGTTCAGAAATTTCCCGCCGTGCATTGCGCGAAATAACGTCGATACGTCATTCGTTGTTTGAGTAGCGTCGTTTACGGACATTCCTATTCCTGGACGTTTTACGTCAAAAATAAAAAAAGACGTCGGAAAATGTTGATATTCGACGCGGGAACGACGGCCATACTTAACATGGGCTGTCTAATATTAGACCAGCAAAAAGCTGGTATAGTTTTACGCAGCAAAAAGATGACTAAAGATGCCGTAAGAGATTGCGATAGACGTTCGTAATTTTGTGGATAGTCGGCAAAAGCTCATTTGCATACCCCGACGCGGAAAAGACGGGAACTCCACCCAGCGGCCGCAATTTTATTGCAGCGTAGATCCGAAGGCGTACGAACACGTAAACCAGTCGGATTGAAGCCTGCAGCTGTAATTTCATGGTTTCAGAGTAGTGAAAAAACGCGCGTAATTCGAAAGTACTCCAGTCTAACGCAAGATAGACAGGCGTAATCGCTCTGTGAATCTGGCCCATTGTTTCTTTTTGTAGCCTTCTGTTTTTTCATCTGCAGATCAAAGGGATGAACAAATGTTCCTCTGTTTAACGCCTAATTTACTCTAATCTGCCTTTGTTAACTCCCTATTCTCCTTCCATTTAATAATTATTTCCCTGCTTTTTCTTTTGTGTTCACGTCTATTTTATTAAAAATGTAATTTTTTGTGTGTGTGTAATATGTGTATATATATGTGTATATATATATGTGTATATATATATATATATATATATATATATATATATATATATATATATATATATATATATATATATATATATATTACATATTTTCACATTGAAAAGGTGCAAAATTAAAAAAAAAAAATTATTTTGTAAATAACTTTGCAATGCTTTGTACCAGTGCTGACAGGTGAAGTGAAAACGAAACGATAGGTATCGGTAATTGGTATCGGCAAGTACTAAAAAAAAGTATTGGTACTCGTAAAAAAAAAAAAAAAAAAAATTAGTAGCGCTCTTCCTCAGGGTAACTGGTACGGACACACTCCTGTATTCTGCTGCTGCGTCTAATGACAGACAGCAGGACTCGCCATAGAATGCATTAAAGTGAAAAATCACAAAGATTTTTAACCCCTTTAATCACTCTTTCTTTAGAACACAAGTGCATCACCTGATCAATAATGAAAAAGTCATTTGGGAATCTCCCAAATGGGGACAGAAACAGTAATATAAAGCTTGCAATCCTTCCCCAGCCTTTCCAAGGTCCAGTTCACACAGGAATGCATTCCGAATTACGGTGTGATTCCCACACAATGCTATTTTGCAGCTCATCAGTGGGCTGCCATTTTGCACCGGAATGGCAAAAACAATTGGTGCATGCACTACCTTGAAAAACATACCGCACAAAATTTTATGGTACTGCAGTGTGATTGCAAAGGGCAATGCTTTTGAGCACTGTGCTGGAAACGCTTCCAGAACGCAACTTTCGTACAACACTTTCTGATGTGAGCTAGCTAGCCCTAAAGCTTTACTGCAGTAAAACGTGTTTTTTTCTTTAATTTTTAATAGTTCAAATATTCTAAAATGCAAATATGACTTGCATTTGCCTAAAAAGAGAAGGTGCTGTCTAATGGGGATGTCGTCTACGTATCTCATACAGGGCTATATCATGCGCTGGTTACTTCTGTGTATAGGATGTTTACTGCTGTCTGTCTGTCTGCTGCGTTGTTTTGTGAGCGAGGAAAGCTGTTTTCCGTACCATTACCCAGAACCCCTTGCAGCGACGGATGCCCTCTCCGCTGTGTGATCAGTAGGCAGTAAATGTGAATGCACTAATAATGCTCATTAAATTGGCTCTGTAAATTTCATGCTCTACTTGCCCTGTTAGTCACCATGGCAGTGCCGGACATTACTCGTACGTTGGCCGTTTACCACCCTAAAGGGGTAATTATTTCCTGACGGCACAGAAATGGTAATTTAGAAGGAACGTACTAGTCGAAGTTTAATTGTGGATATCAGTATGGGTCTCGCTAAATTCTTTTAAACGGTTGGTAAAGGAAAACATTTTTTTTTTTATCTTAATAGCTTCCTTTACCTTAATGCAGTGCTGTTTTCATGTCCTCATTGTTCGTTTTTGCTCTCAAGTTGCTGTAATCCTTCTCTGATCTCCACACTTCCTGGTTGTCTGTCTGTTTCCTGATAACCACAGTACTGGGAGCTTTCTCTCTGTGGTCACTAATCAAGGAGGTGTGATTACTGTGTGTCTAAAACCCCTCAGCACCAATCACTTAAGTTTTCCAAACCATCACTGGCTCTATTGGCTCTGTGACTCTGTACATCAGAGAGACAGGCACAGCATTAAAAAACGAAACTGAAACTGTAGGTACATTTTATGATTGATTCTTATCTGTTTTTAATCGTTTTTAAAAGGAATCGGTTAACTATTATGTCTCTATACCCTGTAAACAGTCATTTCAGCATTTTTTTTTCCTTTACAACTCCTTAAAGCGGATCTCCACCCTAAAGTGAAGATCCGCTGATCCGAACACTCCCCCCCTCCGGTGTCACAATTGACACCTTTCAGGGGGGAGGGGGGTGCAGATAGACATGTATCTGCACCCACTTCCGGTCCAGCATTCACGGGCAAAAGACGGGCATTACATCACATCCCGTCTCCCGCCCGTTGTGTGCTGGGAACACTCGGCTCCCAGCACACAGCTGGAGCCAATTCGCGGGCGCAGCGCGACTCGCGCATGCGCCGTAGGGAACCGGGCAGTGAAGCCGCAGCGCTTCACTTCCTGGTTCCCTCACCGTGGATGGAGGGGGGAGCAGCAGGGAGACGAGCGATCGCTCATCCTCTGCTGCGGACGGCGCTGGACTCCAGGACAGGTAAGTGTCCTAATATTAAAAGTCAGCAGCTGCAGTATTTGTTGCTGCTGGCTTTTAATATTTTTTTTTTAGCTGAACCATCCGCTTTAAGTGTAGTTTAACATGCAATACTGTTTACAATTCATCACTGTGATAGCCAATCATAGTGATCATATGATCATGAAGCCTAGTAAATGCATTAAGAATCCCTTTAAAGAACTGGTGGTATGGGATTTAATGATTAATTAACCTTTACCAAAAAAGTGACTATGCTGTTAACATTGCAGATTTGACCAAAATTAAAATACTGTATATACTCGAGTATAAGCCGAGGCACCTAATTTCACCTCAAAAAGTGGAAAAACGTACTGACTTGAGTGTCGACCTATGGTGTCCATCTGCGTGCCTCACTGTGCCTCACGACTAGGCTGACGTTTAACATGGGAGTCTATAGAAGGGGTTTGAAAACTTGGTGCTCCCCAGACAACAAACGTTGCACACTTGTAGAGGAGAAATGTGGCTACATGTGTGCCAAGTTCCGGGTCCAGGAGACCTATGACCAGCCGGTATCGGGTCCCCAAAATCACTGGAGAAATTACCATTTAACATGGCAGTCTATGGAAGGGGTACCCGGCTTTGAAAGCTCGGTGCTCCCCAGCCTTGCGAGATCAGGCACAAAAAGGTGACTTGAGTATAAGCCGGGGGGGCATTTTCAGCCCCCAAAAAAATGTGCTGAAAAAAATCGGCGTATATACGGTAATGCCCTTGTTATAGGTGTAGGCCATTTATAAGCATAGCTGAAAACTCCCAGAGATAGCATCGTCTTATCCTTATCATATTGTCGCTAGGACTTTGCCAAGACACTCCTAGCTGATGCAAAACCCCTTGTATCCATTCTCCCCCGTCGTAGTAGCTCTGAGTCCAGCAATGCTGCGATGGAGGAGACCGTAAACAACTCATGTGCGGGAAGATTGACGGCTTGCTCCTGTGATGGTGGCGGTGAGTAGTAATGCTTGAGCGTGTCCTAGCAACAAGGCTGCAGGGAATAATGCCACTTCCCTTTTTAATTTTTTTTGTGCCAGGCTTTGAGGTATGTAAAATGCATACACCTATAGCAAGAGCATTATCCAATTTTAGTCAAAGTGGCATAGTTTTGTTTTTATCTACAGGCACCCCTTAGAGTCGGTTCACACTGCAGCGGCACGACTTCGGGGGCGACTCTGGAAGTCGTCCTGAGGACGACTTCAGAGGTGATTTGCAAAACGACTTCTGTATAGAATGCAGGTCGCCCCGAGCCGCCCCCAAAGTCGTACAGGAACCTTTTTCTAAGTCGGAGCGACTTGCTTCGTTCCTATTTGAACGGTTCCATTGCATTGCATGGGACGCAACTCATCAGGCAGCTGAGTCGCCTGACGTGTTGCCCCAGTGTGAACCGGCTCTCACCTGCATAGGTAGTTTTTTTGTAAAGGTGAACCAATCATTTTAGCTGGAGTTCAAGAGAAACGCGTTTGGCTAGAGAGAAGTTTGAACGACGCTTGAGTTCATCTCTATTCCTCACTTGCGTCATCGGGAGCTGGTTGTCTCTCTTCCTGGTTCTTGCAGCCGCCTCCTCGATGACACAGTATCACAGGGTTGGCTGCAAGAACTAGGGGGGGACAACTGGCCCCCGCTGATGCTGTGGGGCATGCACATGTTCTGTAGATTGCCACAAAGCCTCCTGGGATGGGTGAAGATGAGTAGTGAAGGAGGCTGGGGGTATATTAGTCCCGCCTACGGAAATGCTGGTCTGGTTTGACTGGAAAAGGGAATTTACAGAGCGCATACACTGTCTGGTTACTACTCGACTCTTCCTTTGCCATATTCACAGGCGTAATATGAAAATTTTAAAAAGTAAGCAAAGGTTTTCCGTAAAATGGAACTACCGTATTTATCGAGGTATACCGCACGCCGGCGTATAACGCGCACCCCAAACTTAAGAAGGTAGTTTAAGGGAAAAAAAAACCTTACATTTTTGTCCATCTGCGGCCTTGTCCGGTGTCCGTTTGCGGCCGTGCGCGGGGTCCGTCCAGCCTTGTGGGTGTCAGTCTGTGGCTTCCTCGTGGGGTCCGTCCAGGTGTCCATCTGCGGATTCCTCGCGGGGGGTCGTCCAGTCTATCCGCACCTTGCCCGGGGTTGCAGCAGTGTTCGTTTTTGAATTAGGCGCCGAGAGGAGACGGATTTCCTGTGTGTTCGGCTCCTCTCGGCTCCTCTCGCATGGCTTCAGGCGGAGCCGAGCTTAGCCGAGTGCGCAGTACACTCGGCTCTAGGCTACGGCACTCGTCTTCTCTCGCGTGGCTGTGGGCGGAGCTGAGCGCGCAGTACTCTAGGGTCGGTCCATTTTAGCAGCGCCCGGGAACAGCAGTATCGGCGTATATTGCGTACCCACGATTTCCCCCTGATTTTAAGGGGAAAAAAGTGCGTGGTATACGCCAATAAATACGGTATATCGCCTCTTCTCCAGCTTCATTCTTTAGTGGCCACTAACCTGTTCAGTTGGGTTCCAATCTCTGGGCATCTTAAAGGGGTTGTAAAGGTTCGTGTTTTTTCACCTTAATGCATTCTATGCATTAAGGTGCAAAACACCTCGCTGTCTCAGCCCCCCCCCGTTTTACTTACCTGAGCCTGTGCACCTGCTGTGCCTGTCACCCCCCCCCCCCCCCCCCGGCATCCTCTTCTCCACGGAGTCTCGACGATGATTGGAAAGATTGATAGCAGCGCAACCATTGGCTCCCGCTGCTGTCAATCGCATCCAATGACGCGGCTGCCGGGCGGACTGGACCGAGTCATACACTCTGTGTCTATGGACGCTGCGTGTATGACAGGGAGCGCGCCCGCAAGCTAACCCCCTGGGGAAAGGGCTCCCCAGAGGGGGGGGGGTTGGCTTTAGTGGGGAGCAGCCGAGACAGCTGCTGTGGGACCCCAGAACAGGAGGATTGGGGCCACGCTGTGCAAAACGAACTGCACAGTGGAGGCAAGTATGATATGTTATTGAACAAAAATGTTTTTTTTAACCTTTACATCCCTTGAATTGCCCAGGCTGGGATGATGTCATTATTGTGCATGTGCTGAAGGCCCTTCATCTCGGCAGCTGCCAAAATAGTACACTGAGCTGCGCGTGCACAGTGCGAACAAGCAAAAGTACTGTATTGCCTCGTTTCCACTGCACGGATCGGGTCGGGTCAGTAATTTTGGAGCGGTTCGGATGGGGCCGGTCTAATCGCGTGAGCGTTTCCACTGCAAATCGGACCGTGAGGGACCATTCAGGGTTTAGAAAAAATTCCTAGTGTATCCACCAATCAGTGAGATGCATTTGTAGGTCCGCCCTAACCGAACCGTTCCACTCTCTGGTCCTTCATCTGAAGCAGGACCCTTGCTGGTGCGGTACGGTTCGGTTTTACGGTACGCTTTCATAATGGAAACACCCAAAATAGCGTACCGAACCGTACCGATCCGCTCAGTGGAAACGAGGCATAAGTCTCTTGTGCATTAAAAATCTTGCCTGTTTGCACATATTAACCCCCTTAAGGACCACCGCATGTACATTTACGTTGGCAGAATGGCACATACAGGCACATTGGGGTACCTGTACGTCGCTGCCTAGACGTGGGTCGGGGGTCCGATCGGGACCCCCCCCCCGGTACCTGCGGCGGTCCCCGTGGCTGTTCGAGCGATCCGGGGTGAGGGGGCGGCTGTTCGTTTTTTCCGGATCGCTCCCAGCCAATCCGCTCCCTCCCCCTGCGTGTCACTTCCTCTGCCTGTGTAAAGGAAGGGGGGAGTGATGTAATCTCTCCTCAGTGGCGGTTGAAAATACCGCCGAGAGGAGAGAAGACATCACACAGTGAGTCTGCACAACACTACACTGACACCAGTACACACCGGCACATTAATTCCCCTCCCCCCACCCCCCTGTCACAGTGTCACTGAATGCAGTGATCATATATGTACTGATTACTGCATTTAGTGTCAGTGTGACAGGCAGTTAGTGTTAGGTTCAGGGTAGCCCCCGTACCCCCCTAATAAAGTTTTAACCCCTTGATCACCGCCCTAGTTGACCCTATTGCTAGTGTCACTACGCAATCATTTTTCTGATCGCTGTATTAGTGTCACTGTTAGCGCTAGGTAGCTATTTATTTTTTTTTTTTTTATTGCGATTTTTTTTTTTTTTTTTTTTTTTTTTTTTTTTTTTTACTAAAGACATGTGGCTGAATACATTTTGGCCTAAATGTTTGACTAAAATGTAGGTTATTCGATTTTTCTTATAACAAAAAGTAAAAAATATATATAATTTTTTTCAAAAATGTCGCTCTATTTTTGTATATAGCGCAAAAAAGAGGCGATCAAATACCATCAAAAGAAAGCTCTATTTGTGGGAAGAAAAGGACGCAAATTTTGTTTGGAAGCCACGTCGCACAACCGCGCAATTGTCTGTTAAAGCGACGCAGTGCCTCTGGGCATTAAGCAGCATATTGGTCCGGTCCTTAAAGCGGTATTTCACCCTAAACATAATATCTCCCATGCGATCCAGCATACTGGCGTCAGCGCCAGTATGCTGGGTTTTTTTTTTTTTAATAGCACACTTACTGTATTATTGTAGAATTCCTTTTCTGTCCCCCGTGGTGGACGGCGCCAGTATAGCGCGTCACATCTTCCTAAAATACCCGATATGCACTCGGGTAATCTCGGCGAAAATGCGGCGCCTGCGCACAGACCTAGGAGCTGACTGCGCAGGCGCCGTATTTCTCCGAGTCCTACGGCTATGGCGCGTCACGCCCTCCGAAATAGGACTCGGAGAAATACGGCGCCTGCGCAGTCAGCTCCTAGGTCTGTGCGCAGGCGCCGCATTTTCGCCGAGATTACCCGAGTCCATATCGGGTATTTTAGGAAGATGTGACGCGCTATACTACAGCCGTCCACCGCGGGGGACAGAAAAGGAATTCTACAATAATACAGTAAGTGTGCTATTAAAAAAAAAAAAAACCAGCATACTGGCGCTGACGCCAGTATGCTGGATCGCATGGGAGATATTATATTTAGGGTGAACCTCCGCTTTAAGTGGTTAAGTAAAGTTCCCTAACATGTACGCTTCCCTCCTGTACAGATTTGAAGCAGTTAGTTATGGAATTGTTTACTAGGTGGTGTTCTGAGGTGCTGAGTGACGATGAAGCTGTTCACACCCAACTCTTCCACGGACTACCCTTCTAATGTAGCCATGGTCGCCTGCAAACAATACAAAGACACATAAAACTTTGAAAATTCAACACCAGCCTTTCTCAACCTTTTTCACATGGAGGAACCCTTGAACTAACTTTCTGGGCTCAGGGGACCCCTACGAATAGTTGCTCACAGTACATTAGTGTGGTGATCAGTGGGAAGAATGCGCCTTACATTGGTGGTCCTTGGGAAGAACCCAACCTTACAGATGGCTAAAAAGGAAAATGGTGTTGGTGGTTATTTATCGCAGAGGCAGAAATTGCTCAAGGAACTACTAGCAAGCTCTGGAGGATCCCTAGTGTTCCACGGAACCCTGGTTGAGAACTTGTTCTAGCCCTTCATTAGTGGAAGACACGTGTCTAGGGTCTGTCTCCATTACCTTTTTCCTCCTCCTTGGCCTTGTGTTTATCACTAAATGACAGGTGCACTTTAATAGAATGTATAACAAGAACTTACAGCTTGTTTCTCATATTTTTTGGTTTTTCCTCCGATTATCCTTCATGCTTGACAGAACACTTGTCTCAGATGTTTCTTTGCGTGACGCTTGTCATTGTGTGTTTGCCCTTGGCTGCCTTTTGTTTGGCCACATGTACGTACAGTCTGATCGTGCACGCCCTGCACGTGTCTCTACCTCGGGTTACAGTAATGAGCTGGAGGCATGTGTCAGCTGTGCTGTAACCTTTCCTGTGTTGGAATGCACCACGCGTTAACAATGTACATATTATATAATGCCTGCCGAGGTCTGTGATTAAAGGAAACCTGTACGGAGAAAATACATACCGTATAAGCCGACCCGAATATAAGCCGAGGCACCTAATTTTGCCACAAAAACTGGGAAAATGTATTGATTTGAGTATAAGCCTAGGGTGTCCATCTGCATGCCTCACTGTGCCTCACTTTTCCTCACTGTGTCCATGTGCGTGCCTCACTGTGCCCATGCCTCGACTGACAATTAACATGGGAGTCTTTGGAAGAGGTGCCTGGCTTTGAAAAATCGGTGCTCCCCAGCCGTAGCTCTTCCAGACAAACGGCTGGAAATGGGGCTAAATGTGTGTCAAGTTCGGGGTCCAGAGGACCTGCAGCCGGCCGGTACCAGATTCCCAAAATCACCGGAGAAATTACCGTTTAACATGAGTCTATAGAAGGGGTGCCGGCTTTGAAAAATCGGTGCTCCCCAGCCGTAGATCCCCGGACAACAAACTTTGCACACTTGTGAAAGAAGACTGGTCGGTACCGGGTCCCCAAAGTCCGGGAGAAAGGCACAAAAAGGTGATTAGCGTATAAGTCGAGGGACATTTTCTGCACAGAAAAATGTGCTGAAAAACTTGGTGTATACTCGAGTATATACGGTAGGCTCTTGTTGCTGAAAATATTATTATTCAGGATTTTTAAGGCACCAACAGTTTATGCTCTGCTTTACAATATATTGGGAGACTGTATAATACAATAAAAAAAGTGCAATAATAGATTTCATTTTTGTTTATTTTTTTAAACCAGAGGATCGGATTCGTCACTATCGCCCCCTCCCCTTTCCCGCACCCTCCAAGCTGACTTTCTTTTCCACTGGGCCTTAAATGCAGTTTATTTTGGGACGTTAATTCCTGCCAATCTGGAGGATGCTTTTTCAACCCGAACCTCCCCCACCCTTCACAAAACTCAACTTCTACAGAAATTAGGAACAGGCCTCTTTTTCGTGATTTGGCCAGTGTAATAATAAAATGGCAGCTTAGGGTTAGGAGTCACCTGTTCGTGAAAGCTTACAATCTAAGGCTCCATTCACATCTAGGCGACAAAACGCCCGACGCTCGTGCCGCTGGAGGGGCGAATTTCCATTGATGTCTATAGAGATGGTTCACATCTCTGAAACGCCGTACGCCTGCCGCCTGAAAAAAAGTCCCGGACCCTTTTTTTCAGGTGACATTGGCGTTCGGCCATAGACATCAATGGAGAGAATTTGTTAAAAAAAAAAAAAAAGAGAGAATCGAATCGCGGCAAGTAAAGCTGCGTACGCGGCGTTACTTGTCACCTAGATGTGAATGCAGCCTAAAAGGGAGGAACAAGTTGTAAAAAAGGTAATAATGACCATGGGGGGTGAGCTGATGTAGGGAGTAAAAGTTTAGTTGTTGGATTAAAAAGGACTTCAATGAAGAAGTGGGTTTTCAGGGATTGCCTAAAGGTTGACAGAGTAGGAGATAGATTGTGGTAGGGAGTTTCAGAGGATAGGAAAGGTTCTGGAGAAGTCCTGGAGACAAGCATGGGAAGCAGCGAATATAAAGTGGAAGGAACAGAGGATGGTGTGAGTGATCTTTTGAGATGACGTTGGTGTAACTTGGGTCGAGTCATAGATTTCTTTGTATGTTGTTGGGATTTTGAATTATATACACAGGGCAATCAGTAGCCAGTATAGGGATTTACAGAGGGTAGTGGTGGACATCGAGTGGTTGGTATGGCGGATGAGTCTGTCAGCAGCATTCATTGTAGAATGAATGGTATATAGAGGTAGGCCAACCAGGTGGAAGATAACTGGATAGTAATTAGTAGCTTGGTGGTGTCATTGATTAGGAAGGGGTGTATTTTGGAAATGAGGTGGAGGCTCCAAGATTTGGACAGTGTCTGGATGTAGTGCCAAAAGGAGGGGTTATGCCGAGGAACACAGTCGGACATTCCGACAACAAAACCGTGGATTTTTTTTCAATGGATGTTGGCTCAAACTTGTTTTGCATACACACGGTTGCACAAATGTTGTCAGAAATGCCGATCGCCAAGAATGAGGTCACGTACAAAACGTATGACGGCACTATAAAAGGGAAGTTCAGTACCAAGTGCGTCACCCTTTGGGCTCTTCTATTCTCGTGTTGGCAGAAGTTTGAGAGCCGATTCACGCTTTTCAGTCTCGTGCTTTTCTGTCCGTGACGAATGTGCCATCTCCATTACGAAAGCTAGTTTTACCAGACCGATTGCTTCCGTCTCGTACATGATTCAGAGCATGCATGGAATTTTGTGTGTTGGCATCGTCTACATACGCTCGGAATTTACGAGAACGGATTTTGTTGTCGGGAAAATTTTGAGAGCCAGCTCTCAAATTTTTGTTGTCGGAAATTCCGACAGCAAATGTCCGCTGGAGCCTACACACGGTCTGAGTTTCCGACAACAAGCTCCCATCAACAATTTGTTGTCAGAAATTCAGAGCATGTGTACGCGGCATAAGAGTCTAGTAATGCATCTAGCACCCTGTTATAATGGGAGGAACTGATAGTTGTGCTGTTGATCCCATTGGAAAAGTTGGAGACAAGACAAAGAGCAAACATCCATTCCATTTTGGAAAGATTGAATGTTAGGAAGTGGTTTGACATCCATCACCATGTTGGCAAATTAGTGGTGGGTAAGGAGACTGAAGGGGTGGGCTGATAGATTTGGGTGTCGGCAGAATAGACATGGTACTGGAAGTCATGGGAGGTTGTCAGTTGACCCCAAGTAGGAGGTGTAGATGGAAAATAGAAGGGTCTGAAGACCGTACCTTTGGGGACCTCAATGGTGGGGAAGAAGTGATGAACGGTGACGCAGAAGGAGCCGAAGGTAGGAGGAGATCCAGGAAAAATTGTCGTATGCCTCGTACACACGACCGGTTTTACCGTCGGATTTAAAAGCGTTTTTTCCGACGGAAATTCCTCTCAAGCCTGCTTTGCATACACACGGTGACGCCTTAAGTCAGGTGAACATTTGCCAAGAACAGGGGTGGGCAACCTCGGCCCTCCAGCTGTGATGAAACTACAAATCCCATCATGCCTCTGCTTTTAGAAGTCATGTCTGTTATTGTCAGGGTCCTGCAATGTCTCATGGGACTTGTAGTTTCACCACAGCTGGAGGGCCGAGGTTGCCCACCCCTGGCCAAGAATGTGGTGACGTAAGACTATGACGAGCCGACAAAATTAAGTCCTATGCTTCCGAGCATGCACGTCCTTTTCCCCGTCAGAAAAGCATACAGACAAATGGTTTTCCCGCTAGGATTTTTTCCTGATGGGGGAGGGGGGGGGGAAGAGGGTAGGGTTGTCCCGATACCGATACCAGTATCGGTATCGGGACCGATACTGAGCATTTGCGGGAGGACTTGTACTCCCGCAAATGCCTCCGATGCCAGATCCGATACTCAGTGGTCGGAGTGATCTGTCCAATCCCGAGCAAGGGGGAGTGTCTATACGCGGCGCTGCGGGGAACACTACAGCTATTCAAACGAAAAGCTGTAATGTTCCCCGCGCGTATTAACTATACGGCGGCGTTGCAGTGTGGGGGGACATGGCTGCATCTGTAGGGGGTACATGGCTGCATCTGTAGGGGGTACATGGCTGCATCTGTAGGGGGGACATGGCTGCATCTGTAGGGGGGACATGGCTGCATCTGTGGGGGGGACATGGCTGCATTTGGGGACACCTTTAAAAAAAAGTATCGGTATTCGGTATCGGTGAGTACTTGAAAAAAAGTATCGGTACTTGTACTTACTCCTAAAAAAGTGGTATCGGGACAACCCTAGTGCTAAGCTGTCTGTGTTGCTATTGGAGAGATTTCCCCTTGCTTCCTGTCCTAATGACAATCCTTTCAGCCGGCAGGAAGTGAAGTCATCTCTCTCCAATGGCGGTAAAACCTGACGGGGATGCTTCCTTCCTCACTGGCTATAGATACACTTTAATGCTGTACATTAGACTACAGACAGATGTTTCAGCATTGGGTTGCGACTTTTGTTTTTTTTCGCAATCAGCGTCCTCTGGATAAAAATAAGCGTGTGACTCAGTCAAACATCATTCCATTTTTTTTTTTTACAGCTCATAATAAAATCAATCACAATTAATAGAGCTGTAGGGAGGAGGGAGCGACACAAACAAACCGGCAGATGTAAGCTGAGGCCTGACGTGACCCTCCTATTACACCCCCGCTATCGGCTTTGTGTTGGCAGCGTCTGCGCTCGCAGCCTGGGAAGTGAGACTCTTGTTTGTACGCAGTATTTAATAAGCACGTCTTTTAGGTTTATTTTTAAGCCGACAAAGACGAGGAAACTTGGACCGAAATCAGAACCGCGGCTGAGCGTCCGCCATCCTGCTGTGTTTGACATTGAACACGCATTGTTGTCGTAAACGTTATTTGTGATCTTTTTATACCAATTTTGTGCATGGTGCTTTTTGGGCATGACGTACGGTGCCATCAAGACCCCCCCCCCCCCCCATTCTCAGCGACTTGTTGGTTAGCACCATTGTTTTACAGTCCTGGAGGTGCTCTCACTTTTTTTGCATGCGCCTTATGGTTTGGGGCAGTCCCTTAAAGAAGGGCAATCTAAGCTTGTTTGGCTGTACTTCTCCTGTAGATCACAGGAGTGCAATTCGTTCTGCACTCCTGTGACGCCACAGTGAGGATCCAGGCTGGGGCAAGATTGTGACAGTAAAGTCGTGATCCACCCACAACCCTGGACTGGCTCGGGCTCTCAGCGATCCGCTGAGAGCCTGAGCCAGCCGCTCCCGCCCCCTCCACAGCCCAGAGCTTCAATGTGGGCAGAGCAGAGAGCCAGGGACTGACGGGTCACCAGCTCTCTGCTCACAGAACTCTGAAAACCGTTCAATCAGCAGCCTTTGATCGCTCGCTTCTCAGTCTTGAGCCTGGTACACATGATCGGATTTTCAGCGGACGAAGCATAGGACTTTTGTCTGAAGGGTGTTGACCATGAACTTGTCTTGCATACAAACGTCAAAGAATTGTCGACCAACAAACGCAAAACTACGTGTTTTTTCAGCTCTTTAGCGCCACCCTTTGGGCAACTTCTGCTAATTTTGTGTTATGGTTAGCATTGCTTCTGAGCATGCATATTTGCACTTTGGCGTTTTGTTCGAAGGACTTGTGTATGTATACACGATCGGATATTCCAACAACACACATTTGTTGGCGGAAAATTTTAAAGCATGCTATCCCACATTTGTACGTGGAAAATCCGACAACAATTGTCCGATGGAGCGTACAAATGGTCGGATTTTCTGACAACAGCCTGCCATCACACAATTCCTGAGGGAAAATCCGATCATGTGTACGAGTCTTTAGAGCCATCGGGGAACAGATGCAACATCGGACCGATGCTGCATCCATCTAGGTAAGTGATTTTGAAAAAACAAACAAAAACCTATACTTTTAACTGCTTAAGGACCGCCTACTGCACATTTACGTCAGCAGAATGGCACGGCTGGGCACATCAACGTATATATACGTTGGTTCTAGTACCCAGCCGTGGGTCACGGGCGCGCCCGCGGTGCGCTCCCGTGACCCGGTTTGAAGCTGCGGGACTCGCGGACCCGATCGCCGCACAGAGCTGAAGAACGGGGAGAGCCGCGTGTAAACACGGCTTCCCCGTGCTTCACTGTGGCCGCAACATCGATCACGTCATCCCTGTTATAGGGGGGTGTGATCGATGACGTCACACCTACAGCCACACCCCCCTACAGTTGTAAACACACACAGGGAACACTCAAATCCTACAGCGCCCCCATGTGGTTAACTCCCAAACTGCAACTGTCCTTTTCACAGTAAACAATGCAATTTTTAAATGCATTTTTTGCTGTGAAAATGACAATTGTCCCAAAAATGTGTCAAAATTGTCCGAAGTGTCCGCCATAATGTCGCAGTCATGAAAAAAATCGCTGATCGCCGCTAATGGTAGTAAAAAAAAAAAAAAATCAATAAAACTATCCCTTATTTTGTAAACTCTATAAATTTTGCGAAAACCAACCGATAAACGCTTATTGCGTTTTTTTTTTTTTTTTTTTTTTTTTTTTACCAAAAATAGGTAGAAGAATACCTAAATTCCTAAACTGAGGGAAAATAAAATGTTTTTTTATATATTTTTTGGGGCTATTTATTATAGCAAAAAGTAAAAAATATTGCATTTTTTTCAAAATTGTCGCTCTATTTTTGTTTATAGCGCAAAAAATAAAAACCGCAGAGATGATCAAATACCACCAAAAGAAAGCTCTATTTGTTAGAAAGAAAGGACGCCAATTTTGTTTGGGAGCCACGTCGCACGACCGCGCAATTGTCAGTTAAAACGATGCAGTGCCGAATCGCAAAAAGGGGCAAGGTCCTTTTACTTGCATTTTGGTCCGGGTCTTAAGTGGTTAATGTCAGTGGACGGCCTTATGCTTGAGAAATATGTTTAAAAAAATAAAATAAAAAAATCCCGGGAACTGGTGTCCTCAGTAGAAGGAATAGTTTCCTGTCGGTGGAAGGGACGGTGCCCCTTCGTTGGCGTCGGTGGAAGGGACGGTGCCCCTTTCGTTGGCGTCGGTGGAAGGGACGGTGCCCCTTTCGTTGGCGTCGGTGGAAGGGACGGTGCCCCTTTCGTTGGCGTCGGTGGAAGGGACGGTGCCCCTTTCGTTGGCGTCGGTGGAAGGGACGGTGCCCCTTTCGTTGGCGTCGGTGGAGGGGGCGGTGCCCCATTGTCGGTGGCAAAAACAATGCCGCAAGGGCCGGATAAAGGGAGAAGGGTGTGAAGGTAGAAGTCCAATGAGCGGAAGTTCCACGTTGGGTGGAACTCGGCTTTAACCAAAAATTATATATTTTTATAAATAATTGTATTATTCGACTTTTTAATTATTATGAATTTAAATGAATATGCATTTGTTGGCCATTATTGGCACATTTTGAAGTGGTGTTAAAAATCCAGCTGGCTGCATTTTTGGTGCATATTTGGCAAAAACGCACCTCCCCATTTAAATTAGTTGAAAACGCAGCAAGAATGCATGAAAAATGCACCTATGTTGCATTTTTGATGCATTTTTGAGTCACATGACCTAAAAAAAATGCACTATAAACTCGGTAAAATTGCGTTTTCATTGGCCATTATCTGCATTTTTTTTTCTGTTGGCACAACGCTGAAAACCCTGCGCATCACTAGTATTAGTAGGTTTTTATTTATTTTCCTTACCTCATTTTTACCTCATGCTTTATTTTCCTTACACTAATGTCACGCCTCTTTTGGATACTAAGAGGACCCCCTGCAGCATATGTCCACGTCAGGCAAGCAGTGATGGGTTAATATTATCCTGGTGATTGGCTTTTAAACCTAAAGCCAGCCATAGATGGATTGACATTTGACCGGTTCTGCAGGGACTGGATGAATTTTGATCAATCTATGGGCAGGCTGGTTGTACAGAAGGTCGCTTTCACTGCAATACTCCCCACAGAATGTTTTTCTTGTCCAGGTTAAGTGACGCCCGTGTCATTTAATCCACTTTCTGTGAGCCCAGGGTGACAAAGGCACCACACCAACGTAGGGTCACAGTACTGCAGCCTAGACCGGTGTTCATATGTCATTACATGAGCTCCTATTGGTGCAGAAACCGCATGCCGTCACCGCCGATCATGTCAGACATGAGGAAGGACCTGTGATGTCACATGACTGGTCATGAGACCACAGGATTTCAGGTATGTATACTGTGAATTAAAAAAAAGAATAATCTGCGGATGATGGGCAACCCTGGACTTGGCATTCAAACTGAACTCACTGAGAGAAGTTCATGTGTATTTTGTACTTTTATGGGTTATTGTTGGTGGGTCTGCAAGTCTTTATAACCAAAACACTATATTGGGAAAACTGTCAGAGTTAACGGTTATAGCGGCCATCGATTATGTTTATCTCCCGTCCATTGATGGTCATTAATATTTGATGCAATGGTTCACTTATAAAGGAGTCTAGGGGCTTCTTGGTGAGCAAGGCCTCGGCCTAGGAGGTTTCCATGGCGATTTCAGCACAATTAAATTCCCCCCTGAGGTGATGTATCAGTATAGGGCTCTGCAATATCCAGACTTCAGATATTTGTGATTTCCCCTGATAAATGGAAGGATGCCCACACAGAAAATGTCATCTTTTATGCTAAGCCTTGCTTGTAGATATCTTTAGGACCCTTTTGGTAAATCGAGTACCTCGTTTTTAGTTTATTTTTTTGTATCACTTTAGGACCTTTTTGGTAGGTCTTTTTTTTTTTAATTATTATTATTTTATATTTTCTTATCAACGTGCCTTTTAGGGCCCTTTGTCAGGTGGAGAACTTCCTTTTTATTTACCGTATTTGTTGTAGGACCCTTGGTAGGTAGAGAACCTTTCTTTTTTCTTTTGTATTTCTTTTTTTGTTTTGTGAGCACTTTAAAATCCTTTGGTAGATAAGAGTACATTTAAAAAAAAAAAAAAAATATATATATATATATATATATATATATATATATATATATATATATATATATATATATATATATATATATATATATATATATATATATATATATAATATAATATATATAATTTTTGTATCTATACACTCTTTATGAACTTATTAGTAGGTAGAAAATAGTTTTTACTTTTATTATTTTATATATGAGCACTTTAAGACACTTTTGGCAGGTAGAGAACTTCCTTTTTTTATTTTTTGTATCTATGAACACTTGAGGACCCTTTTGGTAGTTTTTTTTCCCCTAATATTATTCTTTTTATCTATGACCACTTTAAAATGATTTTTCTTTTTTTAAATTCAGGTACAATTGCCCTGAGATACACTACACCGCCGTATTTTACCTGACTCTAAGACGAATTCTGGTAGATTTTGGCCCGTAAGTTACGGCGGCGTAGTGTATTTCTCGCGGCGGAATCGAAATACGCGATTAGGGGGCTTGAAGCATTTAAATTAGGCGCGTCCCCGCGGCGATCGAACTGCGCATGCTCCGTTCAGAAATTTCCCGCCGTGCATTGCGCGAAATAACGTCGTTACGTCAGTTTTTTTTTTTTTTTGAGTAGCGTAGTTTACGTATATTCCTATTCCCGGACGACTTACACAAAAAAAATAGAAATTTGACGTGGGAACGACGGCCATACTTAACATGGGCTGTCTAACGTTGGACCACATTTTTGCTTCCCTAACTTTACGCAGCAAAAAGATGACTACAGATGCCGTAAGAGACGTAACTTCGTGGATCGCCGGAAAAAGCTCATTTGCATACCCCGACGCTGAAAACGACGCGAACTCCACCCAGCGGGCGGAAAAAGATTGCAGCGTAGATACCACGGCGTACGAAGACGTAAGCCTGTCGGATCGAAGCCCGAAGCCGTCGTATTATGGTTTGAGGATTCAAACTAATGATACGACGCGGGTTATTTGAAATTACTCCGGTCTAACAGGAGATACACCGGAGTAATGGCTCTGTCAATCTAGCCCTTTGTATCTATGAACCCTTTGGTAGGTAGGCTAAATAAACTGCAGGACATTTTGGGTGTTCAAACAGGATGACCCCCAGGCTGCCCCCCCCCCCCCCCCTCCACTTTAGCTGGGTAACATTTTTGAGCCATTTTTTCCACTGTTCTGTGTAATTTTCACTCTTGCACAGCTGTTGATAAATGCTGCCCATCCCCACTTTTGTGAGCGAGGGAAGTCTGTGGTCTTAAATTGAAGAGCAGAGGCATAGAGGTTCCAGATGAGGGCCATCGGAGTAAAATGGCCCCCTACCTCTATGTGCGCAATGATAATTACAATGTGTATAACACAGTGCAGGTGTGGGCCATAAAGGGCCCATGTACAAAGGCTCAGGCTGCCAAAACAATGTGTCTGTGTGATTTACGTACTTGAAACCAGAGGGGGTGAAGTCCTCCCGTCTGCCTACGAATTGTGTTATCCTATCCTTTGTATTGTATATGTCATACACGTATACATAGGCAGCAATGGCTCTCCAGCATCAGATGTGCCCAACTGTGACAGCAAAACTCAGATTTTGTTGAGAACTAACAGTCCCCCTAGGTCCGACATGTGTATACATTGCAAGGATTTAAGCAAACTTTATTGCAGATCCATACTCGCTTCTGTTCTGTAAATATTTAAATAGGCAATAGCAGTGCACGTGCCCACAGAGCGTTTAAGGAGTTCTGCCTTTTAATGTAATCACATGACCAGTACCAACAAGGCAGGTAAAAATTCAGAACTCTGCAACATCTGATCCAGTGAGAACTCTAATGCCGCGTACACACGCTCAGAATTTCCGACAACAAAGGTTCCATGGGAGCTTGTTGTCGGAAGTTCCGACCGTATGTAGGCTCCATCGGACATTTGCTGTCGGAATTTCCAACAACAAAAATTTGAGAGCTGTAGACAATTCCGATGCACAAAATTCCATACATACTCTGAATCAAGTACGAGACAGAAGCGCTCGGTCTGGTAAAACTAACATTCGTAATGGAAATACAAAGAGCAATAACGAACTGATAAGCAAAAGGCTGAATAGCGCAAATCGTCTCTCACCAAACTTCTAAGGCCTCTTTTTACACAGGGCGGGTCAGTAATGAACCTTTGCTTGCTCAGCGGCGATCGCTCCGTTGATCCCCGCTGAGCTGGCAGATGACAGGGCGGTCCCTGCACACTGTGCAGGGACCGCCCTGTCTTTTCTCCGCTCTTCCCTATGGGGGGATCGGATGAACACGGACCACCTGTCCGCATTCACCCGATCTGATCGACGGATGGAAAAGTAGGTTTTTCCTCCGTCACACTTTGACGAGTCGGATGTCAGCGGGCATGTCACTGCTGACATCTGTGGCTCCATAGAGGAGCACGGAGCGCCCGTTCAGGTCCGGCTGAAAAACTGGCAGGCGGATCTGAACGGTCTGCCCGTGTGAAAGAGCCCCAACACGAGAAAAACAGAAGGAGTCTAAAGGATGGCACACTCGGTATTGAACTTCCCTGTTATAGTGCCATTTGTATGTGACCGCGTTCTTGGCGATTGGAATTTCCAACAACATTTGTGCGACCGTATGTATGCAAGACAAGTTTGAGCCAACATTAGTCGGAAAAATATCTTCGGTTTTGTTGTCGGAATGTCCGATCGTGTGTACGCGGCATTAGGCTCGGTTCACGCTGCCATGACCTGCAGTGTGACTTCAGCGCAACTTTAAAGCAACTTCAGGGAATGACTGTGTAATCTCCCTGTAATGTCGGATACAAATCGCATCAATTAAGATAAGGATCCGACTTGGAGGCAATTTCCATTAAGGTCTGTGGGCACAAGTTGGATAGAAGTCGCCTTAAAGTAGTACAGGAACCTTTCTAAAGTCGGAAACTTCAGTAGTGCTAATTAATAGACCTTAGGGGTTTCACAAGTCAGATCCCAAGTCGCGGCAGTGTGAACCGAGCCTGGGGGGTGCCATGTTTCATGGGATGTATAAAAATTGAGTATATTTACGTCATCACTGCTGCCACAGACCCAGATATTTCCGTACACGAATCCAACCAAACATGCCCAAGACTAAAGTTGAGCTCCGGCATGTTCGCACACCCCACGTGCAGAGCCCGCCAGGAAGTTGGCACTGCACAGCGCTAATCACAAGCAGTGAGACATTGTCCTGATGCGTGGCTGCAGAGATCGGGAATGTCTCGCTGCCTGTGATTAGCGCAGTGCCGACTTCCTGGCGGCCTCTGCTCGTGGGTTGTGCAAACATGCCGGCGCTCATCCTTGCCCAAGACTACCTCTTCAAGCAAGCCAAGGCACGGTTTGCTGAAAATTTCCCAAATGCAGTATGGAGCGATTACACCATTTAACCAAACTGGACTTTAGGGGTCAAACCTGCTCGGGCACAGTAGGGATCACCTACTGTGAGTACTGTAGATGGTTGTCACCAGAACATTGGTCTCTATTGTGATATGTTACCAAGCAGAATAGAATGGTCAGTCTCCCCAGCAGGGGCACAGCAATAAAGACTTGATAGGGTGTCCAAGGCTTAGCTGGCCATACATGATTCATTTTCTTTTCTTTCAACCAGCAGGTTGGATAGAAAAAAAACCTAGCCAAATCCCCCCTCCACACATTTAAGGTGAATGTGGGAATCTTTCCCGCTGTGGAATTGTATTCCGACAGCCAGGGAGCTTTCCCTGTCGGAATACAATGTTTAGTGTTGCTAGTGTAGCAGTTTATATTTACTAAAATAAATGCATTTCCATGTTTTGTGTACTGTGTGTGGGAATGCAGATTCCTGGGTTTAGCAACACTTTTTAAAGTGGAGGTCCACCCTAAAAAAAAAAAAAATAAGTTTACTTACCAGAAGTTCCATTTGCTATGCGGATATTCCTAATCTGCCTCTTCCTAGTCCGTGGCAGGTCTTCTTCCTCATCCTTCTCAAGTTGTCTTCTAGGGAATGGGGCGCGCTGCCTTCTGGGAACTGTGTGTATCCCAGAGAGCAGCCGCCCATTAAGCGCGGCGAGACTCGCAAATGCGCAGTAGGAAACAGACAGTGAAGCTGCAAGCCTCCACTGCCTGTTTCCCTTAGGGTCCTTTCACACGTCCGTTCCATTCGTCCGCTCATTACAAGTCCGTTTACGGACTTGTAATGGGCCCCTATGGGAGCGGATCCGTTAGCAGATGATGCATCCGCTAACGTCCGCAAGATCCGCATCCGTTTTTTTGGACGGAAGAATGTCCTATTTTTCTTCCGTCCATCGGATCGGAGGCAAACGGACAGACGGTCCGTTTCCATCCGATTCCCCATAGGGGATAGCGGAGGAGAGACAGGGCGGTCCCTGCATAGTGTGCGAGGACCGCCCTGTCTGCCCGACAGCTCAGTGGACACCCCCTGCTGAGCCGACGGGCACACGGAGCGGACCGAAAAACGGACCGCTCCGTGTGAAAGGACCCTTAGTGAAGATGTCGGCGCCGGGACCTGCTCTGATCGAGGGATTGACCTCGGGGGGGGGGGCCGACATCGCGGACGCCTAGGACGGGTAAGTGTCCTTATTAAAAGTCAGCAGCTACAGTGTTTGTAGCTGCTGACTTAAAAAAAAAAAATCGCAGGTGGATCCCCGCTTTAATTCAGGAACTTTCCTCATCGCCATACTTTTTTTGTAACAAGGTAATCCTGTTTACCTTTGCAACTTGATTGCTATACTTCCAAAAATCTATATCTAACTCGATGTAGGATTTTGGAGACGCATGATCTCTGTCAATAACATAGGATCTTATAAGAGTAGTTTTACAATGCCCGTGTCTGGGAAACGATCAGTTTGAATATACAGCCGGTTACGATCTCCTAAAAACTGCCAGAAGAAAATTCAAATTTCCCTGCAGCCATAACAGCATATTTCTTGGGGGCGTTGTGTACACATTTTGTTGCTGAACGAATGTTCTGCTTGGCTTGCTTATGAGTCTGTAGATGAAATTTTTGTAGCGGACACATCTTCTACATACTGTGTATGGTAAGGCCTTTCTTTTAGTATCTGCTGAGCAGACGCTTGTCTCCGAAAAGTGAAGGTTGTCGGAGACGCTGTGGCCAGACAATTCATTTCTACAAAAATGATGTACATTTAAAGCTGAAGTTTAGGTATCGCAGTTTTACATTGAGTCATCTTTAACCAACCTAAATATGTATGTTCTGTACCTGTGTGATCCCTGTGGAAGCTGGAAATCACTGTAGTAGGCATGGCTGCTACAGTGATCTCCACTAGCTTTTAGGTCCCACGTTGGGCAGCTACACCGGAGGTGTCTCGTTCAGCATGGGCGCCATTCAGTGAACACTTTCCCTTTTCAAAATAAATGAAAAATTTTCTTTGATTGGACAAGGTGGTGATTGTGGCGTCCCCACCCCACCTCTCTGCTTTGCATTCACCGAGGTGTTCTCTGAACGGTGCCAATGCTAAGCAAGAGACCTCCTGTGTTGGCAGGGCAGCCGCACAACACTGGACCCAAAAGCTAGCTAGTGGTGTCTACTACAGTGATTACCAGCTTCCAAGGGGTTTCCCATGGGAATGGCACATACATACTTGCATTGATCCAAGCTGGACCCATATAACAATGAAAGAATTGCTATACTTGAAATTCATATTAATGTGGAGGTTCACCCAAATAACATCTATAAAAGACCAAATTCTTTATACTACTAACATGTACAGTCGGCACTTTTTTTAGTTTTTTAGGATGTACATACCTTATTATGTCTATTTTCAATCTGGGTATTCACTCCTGCGGGAGTAGGCGTTTTTTATCCTGAGTCGCCATGTAATCTGGGAGTTCACCCAGATGATTGATGTCCTTCAGAAAAAGTTCCCCCCGGTGGATAAGGCCCCCCCCCCATATTGCGTAGGGGTGTCACGAGAGTCAGAGTTTCCAAAAGTAGCCAAAAATGTAGAGCCGCTAGTTAGCTCTACACGGCGCCTGCGCACCGACTAGGAGCCGTGTAGAGCTGACTGCGTAGGCGCCGTATAGAGCTGACTTGCAGCTCTACATTTTCGGCTACTTTTGGAAACTCTGTGACTAATAAATATAAATAAAAAAATAAATAAAATAAATAAATATATATATACATATACATATATATATATATATATATATATATATATATATATATATATATATATATATATATATATACATACAGTGCAGAAAATAAGTATTTGAACACCCTGCTATTTTGCAAGTTCTCCCACTTGGAAATCATGCAGGGGTCTGAAATTGTCATCGTAGGTGCATGTCCACTGTGAGAGACATAATCAAAAAAAAAATCCAGAAATCACAATGTAAGATTTTTTTAACTATTTATTTGTATGATACAGCTGCAAATAAGTATTTGAACACCTGAGAAAATCCATGTTAATATTTGGTACAGTAGCCTTTGTTTGCAATTACAGAGGTCAAACGTTTCTTGTAGTTTTTCACCAGGTTTGCACACACTGGAGGAGGGATTTTGGCCCACTCCTCCACACAGATCTTCTCTAGATCAGTCAGGTTTCTGGGCTGTCACTGAGAAACACAGAGTTTGAGCTCCCTCCAAAGATTCTCTATTGGGTTTAGGTCTGGAGACTGGCTAGGCCACGCCAGAACCTTGATATGCTTCTTACAGAGCCACTCCTTGGTTATCCTGGCTGTGTGCTTCGGGTCATTGTCATGTTGGAAGACCCAGCCTCGACCCATCTTCAAAGCTCTGAGGGAAGGAGGTTGTTGCCCAAAATCTCGCAATACATGGCCCCGGTCATCCTCTCCTTAATACAGTGCAGTCGCCCTGTCCCATGTGCAGAAAAACACCCCCAAAGCATGATGCTACCTCCCCCATGCTTCACAGTAGGGATGGTGTTCTTGGGATGGTACTCATCATTCTTCTTCTTCCTCCAAACACGGTTAGTGGAATTATGACCAAAAAGTTCTATTTTGGTCTCAACTGACCACATGATTTTCTCCCATGACTCCTCTGGATCATCCAAATGGTCATTGGCAAACTTAAGACGGGCCTTGACATGTGCTGGTTTAAGCAGGGGAACCTTCCCTGCCATGCATGATTTCAAACCATGACGTCTTAGTGTATTACCAACAGTAACCTTGGAAACGGTGGTCCCAGCTCTTTTCAGGTCATTGACCAGCTCCTCCCGTGTAGTCCTGGCCTGATTTCTCACCTTTCTTAGGATCATTGAGACCCCACGAGGTGAGATTTTGCATGGAGCCCCAGTCTGAGGGAGATTGACAGTCATGTTTAGCTTCTTCCATTTTCTAATGATTGCTCCAACAGTGGACCTTTTTTCACCAAGCTGCTTGGCAATTTCCCCGTAGCCCTTTCCAGCCTTGTGGAGGTGTACAATTTTGTGTCTAGTGTCTTTGGACAGCTCTTTGGTCTTGGCCATGTTAGTAGTTGGATTCTTACTGATTGTATGGGGTGGACAGGTGTCTTTATGCAGCTAATGACCTCAAACAGGTGCATCTAATTTAGGATAATAAATGGAGTGGAGGTGGACATTTTAAAGGCAGACTAACAGGTCTTTGAGGGTCAGAATTCTAGCTGATAGACAAGTGTTCAAATACTTCTTTGCAGCTGTATCATACAAATAAATAGTTTAAAAAAATCATAAATTGTGATTTCTGGATTTTTTTTTTGGATTATGTCTCTCACAGTGGACATGCACCTACGATGACAATTTCAGACCCCTCCATGATTTCCAAGTGGGAGAACTTGCAAAATAGCAGGGTGTTCAAATACTTATTTTCTGCACTGTGTGTATATATATATATATATATATATATATATATATACATATATCTCCTCAGTTTAGGCCAATACGTATTATTCTTCTGCATATTTTTGGTAAAAAAAATCACAATAAGTGATTATTGGTTTGCGCAAAAGTTATAGCGTCTACAAAATAGGGGATATATTTCTGCCATTTTAAATTTTATTTTTTATTTTTTTTAATTTACTAGTAATGACTGCGATCAGCATTGTGTGTTTTTTTGTTTTTTTAAATTGTGACTACGATATTGCGGCAGACACATCAGATACTTCTTCTTCTTCTTTTTTTTTTATTTATATTTTTTATGCTATTTTGGGACCATTGTCATTTTATTGTCATTTTATACAGCGATCAGTGGTATGAAAATGCTGATTACTGTGTAAATGACTCTGGCAGTGAAGGGCTTAACCATTAGGGGGCGAGGAAGGGGTTAAGTGTGTCCTAGGGAGTGATTCTAACTGTGAGGGGGATGGGCTACCAGTGACACAACATTGATCACTGCTCCTGATTACAGGGAGCAGTAGATTAGTGCCCTGTCACTAGGCAGAACAGGGAAATGCCTTGTTTACAATGGCATCCCCCCGTTCTGCAGCTCCGTGACACAATTGCGGGACACTGGCGGACATTGGATCCTGCGTACACAGTCGGGGAGACCGCGGCAAGCGCGTGCCCACTAGGTGGCAGATTCTAAGCAACGTACCTATACGATGCTTTGCCTGCCCGTGCCATTCTGCCGACGTATATACAAGATTTGTCTGTTCTTTTACCGGATGACAGGGTCTCTTTAAAGTCATTTGTATGTGTTTGAACTGGAGAAGATTTTAGTAGAGTTTAAGGCCACGGCCTTTTGGAATTTGGGCTTAGAAGCCTTTGTTCTTGGAGAGACATCTGCCTGTCCTTGGCCAAACTAATAGCCCAGTTTTTTTCTTTGAAGCCATTTTCGTACATCTGGCTCATTGTGATGTTTGAACAATGGTAGATGTATAAAAAAAAATATGAATGGAAGGAAGGCCATGTCATCTATTGCCTAGGAAAGAAGTTTAAATAAACAACCCGAGGGAAGGCGTGAAGGACAGAAGAGGTTGGAGGTCGGATGACAGGAGCCTTAGCACAACACGGGTGACCCCCCTGACCTGCACACAATAACATTGCCACCTAATTGCCTCGGTTCCTTGCAGACTGGACTTTCCAATTCCAAAGGGAAGAGGAGAAGTGTGGTGGTCTTGACTTCAAAGAGCCTCCCGCACCCTGTAAACAACATGTGTTTATAGTAAAGTTAATGCTGAGTTTATGCTGTGGATCTGCTTTACAGGCTTGTACTTATTTAGCTGCATT
This sequence comes from Rana kukunoris, assembly GCA_029574335.1. Classification (NCBI taxonomy): domain Eukaryota; kingdom Metazoa; phylum Chordata; class Amphibia; order Anura; family Ranidae; genus Rana; species Rana kukunoris. The sequence goes on from CM056053.1 coordinate 452,918,113, forward strand.
AAAGGGGTTGTAAAGGTACAATTCATTTTTTTTCCTAAATGGCTTCCTTTACCATAGTGCAGTCCTCTTTCACTTACCTCATCCTTCCATTTTGCTTTTAAATGTCCTTATTTCTTCTGAGAAATCCTCACTTCCTGTTCTTCTGTCTGTAACTACACACGGAAATGCAAGGCTTTCTCCCTGGTTTGGAGAAGGCCTCTTAAGGGTGGAGGGGGCGAGCAGGAGTGTCAGGACGCTCTACTTTGCAGATAGAGAAAAGAAACTGTGTGTTAGTGGGCATCCTGACACTCCTGCTTGCCCCCTCAAGAGGCTTTCTCCACACCAGGGAGAAAACCTTGCATTACTGTGTGTAGTTACAGACAGAAAAACAGGAAGTGAGGATTTTTAACTTTACAACCCCTTAGGCCGTGTACACACGGCAGAGAACCTCGACGGGCAGAACACATCGTTCTGCCCGTCGAGGTTCTCTGCCGGCCGTCGAAATCGGCGACCCGCCCGTCGGGAATGGCAACCAGCCATTCATCCAGGCGGGCCGTCGAGCAAAAAGAGAGCCTGCTCTCTTTTCGCTTGACGGGATTCCCGACGGGCGGGGCGAGCCAAAAGCGTACACACGGCCGAGGTCCTCGCTGGAATGCAGCTTCCAGCGAGAACCTCGGTCGTGTGTACGCCGCCTCAAACTCTGACTGAAATTATAATCCATCCCGTTTTGGTTTTGTAGTTTCTCAGTGACCCTTTGCCAAAATCCAGTCTTTGCATTTTTACTTCCGAAATAGCATTGGGACCATTAAAGCGGAGGTCCACTCTAAAAAAAAAAAAAAAAAAAAACGTAAAAAGGCTCCTAAATTTTTTATTTTTTTTATATACTTCCCAGAAATGGCTGTTGCTAGGCAGATTGTCTTAATCTGCCACTTCCTATTTCGCAGTAGTCTTCATTCTTCTTTTCCTTGCGTTGTCTTCTGGGGAATCGCGTGTGATGTCTTCTGGGACCTGTGTGTAGGCCATTCACAAATCGCGCATGTGCAGTAGGAAACAGGCAATAAAGCCACAAGGTTCTGCTGCCTGTTTCTCTTAGTACGAATGGCGGCGCCGGCACCAGATCCGATGGACGGGTCAGCCTCGGGAGGGGGAGGGTGCCCCCCAACATCGCGGGCACCCTGGACAGGCAAGTGTGCTTATTAAGTCAGCAGCTACAGTGATATATATATATATAATGGTATTCCCATTTCGGACCTTCGCCTTTCAGGGATAATTGCATGCGTTTGTCACGGCATGCATAGGGCAGTGATGGCGAACCTTGGCACCCCAGAGGTTTTCGAACTACATTTCCCATGATTCTCAACTACACTGCAGAGTGCATGAGCATCATGGGAAATGTAGTTCCAAAACCTCTGGGGTGCCAAGGTTCGCCATCACTGGCATAGGGCCTTAAATGTCGGTAACACTTGGCATAAACTGGTGACCCCATTTTTCAAATAAACCCCTTTTTATATGCCAGCTGGACCATCCAGGTTTTGGTGCTCCAACAGTTTCTATTATTTAGGCTCTTGGAGCATCCTACCTGCAAAATGTGCTTCCAGTTTATTGGACACAACAGGGCTTTGTAGACCTCATGAAGCTGCTAATTTACATAAGAGTGGCGATTAAAGGATCATCCTGTAGTTACTGGTTTGTATAGCGCTATTGTCTTCTGTGTTCTGTCATCTTCCTGTCCCCTTTTGTTTTCTTACCCCTTTCTTCTCTTCACTATTAACTCCCTTCTTTCTTTTTCTTCTTCTCTTTCTGTCACCTTTTGTTCTTTCTCTGCCCCCTCTTGCTCGCTCTTTCTTTCTCTCCCCCCTCTTTCTCGTTCCTTCTCCCCCCCCCCCCCTCTTGCTCGTTCCTTTTCTCTCTCCCCCTCTTGCTTGTTCCTTCTCTCTCCCCCTCGTGCTCGTTCCTTCTCTCTCCCCCCTCGTGCTCGTTCCTTCTCCCCCCCCCCCCCCCCCTCGTGCTCGTTCCTTCTCTCCCCCCCCCTCGTGCTCGTTCCTTCTCTCCCCCCCCCCCTCGTGCTCGTTCCTTCTCTCTCCCCCCCCCTCGTGCTCGTTCCTTCTCTCCCCCCCCCCTCGTGCTCGTTCCTTCTCTCCCCCCCCCTCGTGCTCGTTCCTTCTCTCCCCCCCCCTCGTGCTCGTTCCTTCTCTCCCCCCCCCTCGTGCTCGTTCCTTCTCTTCCCCCCCCCCCCCCGTGCTCGTTCCTTCTCTTCCCCCCCCCCCCCCCTCGTGCTCGTTCCTTCTCTTCCCCCCCCCCCCCCCCCCTCGTGCTCGTTCCTTCTCTTCCCCCCCCCCCCCTCGTGTGCTCGTTCCTTCTCCCCCCCCCCCCTCGTGCTTGTTCCTTCTCTCCCCCCCCCCCTCGTGCTTGTTCCTTCTCTCCCCCCCCCCTCGTGCTCGTTGTTCCTCTCTCCCCCCCCCCTCGTGCTCGTTCCTTCTCTCCCCCCCCCCCCCCTCGTGCTCGTTCCTTCTCTCCCCCCCCCCCCTCGTGCTCGTTCCTTCTCTCTCTCCTCCCCCCCCCCCCTCGTGCTCGTTCCTTCTCTCCCCCCCCCCCTCGTGCTCGTTCCTTCTCTCCCCCCCCCTCGTGCTCGTTCCTTCTCTCCCCCCCCCTCGTGCTCGTTCCTTCTCTCCCCCCCCCCTCGTGCTCGTTCCTTCTCTCCCCCCCCCCCCCTCGTGCTCGTTCCTTCTCCCCCCCCCCCCCTCGTGCTCGTTCCTTCTCCCCCCCCCCCCCCCTCTCGTGCTCGTTCCTTCTCCCCCCCCCCCCCCTCGTGTGCTCGTTCCTTCTCCCCCCCCCCCCTCGTGCTCGTTCCTTCTCCCCCCCCCCCCCTCGTGCTCGTTCCTTCTCCCCCCCCCCCCCCCCCCCGTGCTCGTTCCTTCTCCTCTCCCCCCCTCGTGCTCGTTCCTTCTCTCTCCCCCTCTTTTCTTTTTTTCTTTTTCTTTTGTTGTGCTCTTTTTAGTTAACTTGCCTGTCTTACACGCCATGTTCGTTATGTGCTTTCTTTCTTTCTTTGTTCGTCCTGCGCATTTTCTCTCGCCTTTTTTTTTTTCCTCTCTCACTCTCCCATGTCTGCTGTGTTTACTGTAGGGAGCACAGTGTGCAGCGGGCCATAGTAAAGTAACAGACAGAGAACCAATGTTTGTGAGCAGACCCAAGTGGTAATTACTCATAATCCAGCCTGTTAGCAGGTCATGATATGGCTGTGCTGTATATACTGTATATACGTTATAAACACACATGCATTTAGCAGGGAAATGTCAGAAGGTTTTTGCAGGGCCCGTGTTAAGTGTTTTTCCAATCTAATTACTGTTTGTGTGTGACATTTATCCAGAAAATGTCAACTGACTGGCTGGGCCTTCTATATTTAATGCTAAAACACCAGTATTATCCAGAACTGCCAGGGTGTTTAGTATGCATTTCAAAAAAATGTCAGCTGGGATTTGCTCTTTGCTGAATCCCCAAATGGGCTGGTTGGACTGGTTGATGTTTTTTGCTTTTCTTGGTCGTAAATAGAGGAGTCTGGACAGTTGTAGATAACGCTCTGAAGTCATGTATTGCCATTGGCAGAAGTGTAGCGTGTTTTTCTAAAGTGAAATGTCACAGCAAGTTTGTTCCCTTCAAAGCAGAACTTCTAACGCTGAAACATTTTATTGTTGACTAAAATCATAAAGTTCCCCTGTTCTATAAAATGCAGCTTTTGTGACCCCCGGGCTAAAATAAATTGTCAAAATACAGGAGTTCTTGCATGAATCTTGCTTTCTCAGCGTAAGAGCTCTGCGGAGAGACCACTGCTTCCACACAGAAAGCAAGGGTCCTCTGTAGCTGCTGGAAGGAGACAGGCTGTGGCTTCGGAAAAGGTTCATGCACTACTTTGGTCCGATTTTCAGCCCACTGAATATCAGTGAAGTCTTATCAAAGTTGAATCACCATCCTAACTATCCGACTTGTGAGATCCAACATGGATTACATCGTCAGGAAAAGGAATTTACCGTATATACTCACTCCGAGTACAAGCTGACCCAAATATAAGCCGAGGCACCTCATTTTACCACAAAAAACTGGGAAAACATATTGACTTGAGTATAAGCCTACTGTAAGTGGAAAAGAGGGTCAACAATGCCCATTTGCTGCCTTGCTGTGCCCATTTGCTGCCTTGCTGTGCCCCTTTGCTGCCTTGCTGTGCCCATTTGCTGCCTTGCTGTGCCCATTTGCTGCCTCGCTGTGCCCATTTGCTGCCTCGCTGTGCCCATTTGCTGCCTCGCTGTGCCCATTTGCTGCCTCATTTACCTGATCTCCCGGCACTGTGAAATGCAGTCTAGTCGGCGGCCGTCCAGTGTAACAAAGCCCCGCCTCCTCATCTTTGTCTGTAATGGAACTCTGATTCGGTTTCCCATCAGTGAGTCGATGTTCAGTGTTCTGCCTATAGCAGACGAGGAGAAGGCGGGGCTTTGTTACGCTGGGTGGCCGCCAACTAGACTGCACGTCACAGCGCTGGGAGATCAGGTGAATGAGGCTGCAGATGGGCACAGTGAGGCAAGGAGACTCTAGTACAGGGGTCTCCAAACTATGGCCCTCCAGTGGTTCAGGAACTACAATTCCCATCATGCCTAGTCATGTCTGTGAATGTCAGAGTATTACAATGCCTCATGGGAAGTGTAGTTCTGCAACAGCTGGAGGGCCGTAGTTTGAAGATCCCTGCTCTAGTATAACCCGAGGGGGGGGGGGGGGGGGGGCTTTTTCAGCACAAAAAATGTGCTGAAAAACTTGGCTTATACTCAAATATATACAGTATGTTACACCAGGATTGTTTTTATTGATCAAAGGACAAGTGGGACTATCTCAAAGTCTGATCCAAATCTTATTTTGTTCATTAAAGTCGGATGGAAGTCTGATCGATGTTGGATCTAAGTTGCAGGGTAAAATCGGATCGACAGTCGTACAACTGTCGTGTCCCACCAGCGTGAACCGGTCCGGGGATATTAAATCCTTTTTTGTTTTCATACATTCTGGGTTCCAGGAATTCTAGTTACGGCCATTTTTACATACAATGGTTATATTGGTCCAGCTTGGAGCAGTGTAGGTATGTATGTGCCTTACCTGTAGGATCCCTCTAGACCGGGGGTGACAAACTCAATTTCATCGTGGGCCGCATCAGCATTATGGTCGCCCTCATAAGGGCCGGTTGTATCTGTAAAATTAGATGTCCAGTGCATCCCCTCCCCTTTTCATTAGATGTCAAGAGCCACCCCACCATCAGAAGTTGAGTCCCCCACCCTCCTTTACATCAAAGTACACCCACCTTTCCTTATACTGCTGCTGGGAAGCTGGATGCATTGCTTGAAAGCAGAAAGTAAGGGTCTGGAGGAGGACCAGAGGAGGGCTGGAGCTCTCCAGCAGCTGCAGGAGAGGTGCAAGGGCCACATGAAATGGCCTGGAGGGCCGTATTCGGCCCGCGGGTCTTGTGTTTGACACCCGTGCTCTAGAAGCTGGAAATCGCTGTGGTGCGCAGTGCTACTACAACAATCAATGCTAGCTTCTGGGTCCCCTGCAAAGCATCTTACCTGCTGCATTGTGAACACAGGAGGTGGCTCGTTTAGCATAAGCGCCATTTAGGCTCCATTCACACTTCTGCCACTTGTCATACAACTATGGACATTAAAGTCGCATGACAAATTGTTCCCCGTGTTTCCAATAATAACCATATATGTGTGACAAAGCAGATCGCTGTTCTGTGACAAGGGAGACAGATCTTGTGTTTCTGCAAAGCAGGAACATGAATCGCTGTCTTCCCACAGTTAAAGGGTCACTAAAGGAAACATTTTTTTTGCTGAAATGACTGTTTACAGGGTATAGAGACATAAAAGTTAACTGATTCCTTTTCAAGATGATTAAAAATAGATAAAAATCAATCATATAATGTACCTGCAGGTTAGTTTCACTTTTGAACTGGCTTCATGTTTCTGCAAAGTAGAAATAGACACACAGAACAAAAACAAACAAATTCAGGGCAGTGTTTTGTTTTTAAAATGAATCTGATTGGTTCTGGGAAGTTTTAGACACACAGTAATGACAGCTTAGACCATCGTGAGAAAGCTCCCAGCACTGTGGTTATAAGGGAACAGACAAGAAGGAAGTGTGGAGAACAGAGCAGGATTCCAGCAACTTCAAAGCAAAAACGAACAATAAGGACATGAAACCAGTACTGCAGTAAGGTAAAGGAAGCTATTTAGCTAAAAAAATGTTTTCCTTTAGTGATCCTTTAACCACTTCTGACCGGCCCCACGTCCAAAGACGTCATTTTTTTGAAGATGGATATCTCGGTAACGGCAGCAGCTGCTGCCACAACCGAGATATCCATCTCTTCGTGGGGCGGACCTGTTAACGATAACGGCGGTCATCGTGGCGGATTCTCCGCGAGATCGCCGTTACCAGTGGCGGGAGAGGGTGCCCCCCCTCCCGCCGCTCTCCCGCGCCCTCCGCCGCTTACCGTAGCCGTCGGTAGCGGCGGAGGCGATCGGGTCCTCTTGCTGGCTGTCCGGGGATGCGACTGAGGGAAAAAATGTCCCTCAGCCGTCCCCATACCTCTGCTGGGCGGAAGTGACGTCAAAACGTCATTTCCGCCCAGCGTCTTAAAGAGACATTTAATTTGGTTTACATTTTGACTTTTTGTTTTTCTTTTTTTGCATTTAAGCCTGAATATGAGATGTGAGGTCTTTTTGACCCCAGATCTCATATATAAGAGGACCTGTCATGCTTTTTTCTATTACAAGGGATGTTTACATTCCTTGTAATAGGAATAAAAGTGATACATTTTTTTTTTTTCAGTGTTAAAAATTATAAAATAAATTAAAACATTTTTTTTTTTTTCAGTGTTAAAAATTATAAAATAAATTAAAACATTTTTTTTTGGTTTTCGTTTTTTATTTTTAAGTGCCCCGTCCCGACGAGCTCGCGCGCAGAAGCAAACGCATACGCGAGTAGCGCCCGCATATGAAAACGGTGTTCAAACCACACAAGTGAGGTATCGCCGCGATCGTTAGAGCGAGAGCAATAATTCTAGCCCTAGACCTCCTCTGCATCTCAAAAAATGCAACCTGTAGAATTTTTTAAACGTCGCCTATCGAGATTTTTAAGGGTAAAAGTTTGACGCCATGCCACGAGCGGGCGCAATTTTTAAGCGTGACATGTTGGGTATCATTTTACTCGGCGTAACATTATCTTTCACAATATATAAACAAATTGGGCCAAATTTATTGATGTCTTATTTTTTAATTCAAGAAAGTGAATTTTTTCCAAAAAAAAGTGCGCTTGTAAGACCGCTGTGCAAATACGGTGTAAAAAGTATTGCAATGACCGCCATTTTATTCTCTAGGGTGTTAGAAAAAAATATATATATAATGTTTGGGGGTTTTAAATAATTTTCTAGCAAAAAAAACTGTTTTAGTCTCGTAAACACCGAATCTGAAAAACAGGCTCGGGGCTGAAGTGGTTAAAGCACCTCCTCCCACAGTTAGAAAGCACTCCTTAGGGACACATTTAATTAACCCTTTGATCACCCCTGATGTTAACCCCTTTCCATACCAGTGTCAGGGGTATCCCCAAAAAAGTTTTAGTTGTTGTCTGATTTGTCCGCCTCAATGTCGCAGTCCCGCTATCAGTTGCTGATCACCGTCATTACTAGGAAAAAAAATAATAATGAATTCCATAACGATATCCCCTAGCTTGTAGACGCTATAACTTTTGCGCAAACCAATCAACATACGCTTATTGGGATTTTTTTAACCAAGAATATGTAGCAGAATATCGGCCTAAATTTTATGAAGAAATTCGATTTTTTTACATTTAAAAATAAAAAAAATGGTTATGTATTTTATAGCAGAAAGTAACAAAAAAATATATATTTTTTTATATATTTGTGTGTATATATATATATATATATATATATATATATATATATATATATATATATATATATATATATATATATATATATATATATATATATATATATATATATATAATATTTTTTTTTTTTTTTTTTTTTCTAAATTGACACTTTTTTTTTTTTTTTGTTTATAGTGCAAAAAATTAAATCGTAGAGATGATCAAATACCACCAGAAGAAAGTTCTATTTGTGAATGATCTATTTTGTGAAAAAGAACATACTGTACATACTCGCGTATAAGCCGAGTTTTCCAGCACATTTTTTGGTGCTGAAAATGCCCCCCTCGGCTTAGACACAAGTCACCTTTTTGCGCCTGATCTCCCGAACTTTGGGGACCTGGTACCGGCCGGCCGTAGGTCCACTGGACCCCAAACGTGGCACACATACAGGTGTGCAAAGTTTGATGTCCGGGGGACCTACGGCCGGGGAGTATCGATTTTTCAAATTCGGGCACCCCTTCCATAGACTCCCATGTTAAACAGTAATTTCTCCGGTAACTTTGGGGACCCGGTACTCCCATGCTAAACGTAAGTCTAGTCATGGGCACAGTGAGGCATGCAGATGGACACAGTGAGGCACAATGAGGCATGCAGATGGACACCCTTGGCTTATGCTTGAGTCGATAAGCTTTCCCAGTTTTTTGTGGTAAAATTAGGTGTCCCGGCTTATATGCCGGTCGGCTTATACTCTAGTATATATGGTACATTTTATTTGGGTACATCGTCGCACGACCGCGCAATTGTCGGTTAAAATTACGCAGTGCCGTATCGCAAAAAATGGCCTGGTCGTGAAGGGGGGTAAATCTTTCGGAGTTGAAGGGGTTAAAGTAAGGCAAAACATTTTGTTTTTGGATAGAGTGGCGATGGATCAGAACACTTGTCCGTTTTTCTTGCCTGTGCCCCTGTTGAGGAGATTTCCCCTCCTTTATTTGTCCCGTTGAAAGTAAAATTTGGGGTTTTACCCAGAAAAGTAAGAGGGTAAACCTTCCAATGGGGGCACAAGTTCTTGTGATCTGGGGGTTCCCAAGGAATTCTCTTAACTAGCAGGGACTTCCTCATACTTCCTGTTGGGCTATGGGACAGGAAGTGAAGGGAAATCATCACAATGGGACACAGATGGCAAAAAAAATAAACACTTGGCAGGGGTTATAACCCTCCCTTACAAATTAAAAATAACTAACATTTTGCCTAATGCCTATAGTTATACTCCTATAGTTCTACTTCTTCTAACCACATGGTTTTAGTGTTGAAAAAGGTTCATAAATGGTAACAGTACAATGTCTATTTTCAGATGTTTTGGCTGCTGGTCCTGTGGGATTTGTCCAATCCTGGCAAAGTTCTTTTATATTCGGTTTGAAAACCTTTCCTGCAAGGTCTGGAATATCCATCTCGTCTTTGAGGACCCGTGTTGACATGATTGTTTCTATGGTTCAGTGGCAGCAGTTAAACCGCTGTACAGGTGCCGTGTACCAGAACGGTGGACGGCTGTATTCACTCAGACCTTGCAATTCAATAGAAACTTGCAAAGCCTTAAAGTGGTCTGAACAGACTAATAAAGCTTTGGGAGTAGCTGCGTGTGAGGGCAAGATGCACCTGTTCCGCCGAAAATATTTTTCTTTACAGTAGAAACGCCAAGCTTGACACCCAATCTGTCATTTAAAAAAAAAAAAAAACCTTTTTGGACAACACATCCTTGCACTTCCTTGGTTCTCTCCTTTTTGAAAATGACGTATTCAGTCGTCTGCAGCCTTCTGTGATACTCAAGTCATGTGTCCCAGGAGGCCCTGGGGTACTCTATGCTATATGGTACATCATCAGGGGGTAAGCTCCCGCTTCCTGGTTCTTTCAGCCGGCCCCCTGATGACATGGCGTGGTTCATGCACATCATCAGGGTGGGCAGGCTGCAAGAACCAGGAAGAGACCCCTGACTCCTGATGTCAGACAGTGACATATTCAGTTGCCCACAGCTCTTTGTGATGCTTGAGTCACTTATCCCGGTAGGTCTTGGGGTACTCCATAGCTCACGCACTGTGGTCCATCCTCAGGGGGCCAGCTGTCTCTTCCATGTTCTTGCAACCATTCACGCAAAACAAATTTGTGTACAGATAAAAATAAATAAAAAAATAAAGTATTTAGAATGATCACATAATCTCTGTTCTCAGCTGCATAATGAGCTGGGGGAGGAGAAACGGCAGCACACTGAGTTTCCCAGTGAATGGCCGTGCAGGGTAGGGTGTGTCAAGACAAGTCTTATTGGAGACGGCTAGGGAACTGAACACACTGTGCTCTCATGTCTGGTGTGTTCAGATTTAGATAGGAAAACAGAGGGATTGACACAGATATCGCACAATGGAAGCAATACAAAGAGAACGGGATACTTATTCATACAAGTACATGGTACAACAGGCACATATTAGAAATATGAAATGTTGGGTTTATTTTTTTTCTTTAACCGCTTGCCAACCATATACTGTAAATGACGTCAAGGTGGCTCCTCTGGGCAGGATCGCGCACATGTACGTGGTCCTGCACTTCCGGGCCTAGGGCAGGCACGCGCACCACCAGTGACCCGCTCCTGCTGTGATTGGCTGCCACGGTGATTGGCTGCCACGGTGTCCACTCAGCAGGTCTGGTGGGCGCGATGTTTGTCGGGCACGCCGATCAGTCAGGACACAGGAAGAACGATGGTCTGCCTATGTAAAAAAGGCAGATTGCTGTTCTGTGAGAAGTGAAGGTTGTAGTCCTGTGTTCCTACAAAGCAGGAACACGGATCTCTGCCTTCCCATAGCACTCCCTAGGAACACATTGAACCTGTTGATCGCCTCTGATGTTAACCCCTTCCCTACCGGTGTCATCATGCAGTGACAGTGCATATTTTTAGCACTGATCACTGTATGGGTGTCACTGGTCCCCAAAAAGTGTCGGTGTCCGATTTTGTCTGCCACAATGTTGCAGTCCCACTATATTGCCGCCATTACTAGTAAAAAATCTAAATTCCATAAATCTATCCCATAGTTTTGTAAAATGTTCACCAATCAATATACGAATATTGGGATTTTTTTTTATTACCAAAAATTACATATAGTCCTATATTAAAGCAGAGCTCCACCCTAAAGTGGAACTTGCGCTCATCAGAATCCTCCCCCTCTCCGGTGTCACATTTGACACCTTTCACGGAGGAGGGGGGTGCAGATACCTGTCTAAAGACAGGTATTTGCACCCACTTCCAGCCACACAGTCTGCGGGTAGACTGTGGGCAGGACGTCGGATTCTAGGAAACGCACAGCTCCCAGAACACAGCGGGGACCAGTTAGCATGGCGCACATGACTCGCGCATGCGCCATAGGGAACCGGGCTGTGAAGCCGGAGCGCTTCACTTCCTGGTTCCCTCACCGAGGATGGCGGTGGGGCAGCAGAGTGACGAGCGATCGCTCGTCCTCTGCTGCCGATGGCGCTGGACTCCAGGACAGGTAAGTGTCCTAATATTAAAAGTCAACAGCTGCATCATTTGTAGCTGCTGGCTTTCAATATATTTTTTTCGCCAGACATCCGCTTTACTGAAGACATTTTTTTTAATTTTTTTTTTACATTATTTTTATTTATTTTTTGTGGGTATGACTTTTATATTTATAAACATATATTTATATTTTTTCAAAAATTGTCTAACTTGTGTTTTATAGTGTAAGAGCCTGACAAGTCGCGTCCCATTCTAGTCAATGGAACCGCCCTAATAGGAGCGACGCAAGTCGCTCCGACTTAGAAAAAGGTTCTTGTACGACTTTGGGGGCGACTTGCATGGACTTCTATACAGAAGTCATTTTGCAAGTCGCCTCTGAAGTCTTCTTCAGGACGCCTTGCCAAGTCGCCCCCAAAGTCGTGCCGCCCCAGTGTGAACCGGCTCTAAAAATTAAACTACAGAGATGATCAAATACCACCAAAAGAAAGTTCTATTTGTTGGAGGGGAAAAAAGGACATCAATTTAATTTGGGTACAGTGTTGCACGACCGTGCAATTGTCTGTTAAAATAACGCAGTGCTGTATCGTAAAAAATGGTCTGGTCATAAATAAAGGGGGGGGTAAATCTTCTGGAGGGCAAGTGGTTAAGACCAGTGGAAATTTGATTGGTGACCTCCTAGTACTGGCACTTTGATACATAAAACCTTTCTACATGTGACAATAATGGCGCCTGTAAGTGGGTGTGTTTGGGAACACCTCTTCTGCAATAGAACGGGCTTCTCAGGTTATCTTATTCCAGACAAATGAGAGCCGCTTGGCTGTACTAAGCTTGTATGCATTGCAAAACATATATTTTTTTAAAGTTTTGCCTGAAGTGTAGAATGGACTTGGAAAAAGTGAATAAATGTTTCAGATTTGGGTAACCCATCTCCATCTGTACAATAAGATGACTAAAGGATATTGGCACCTATTCATAATATCGTCTTGCCAGTTGGAACCAGTGTTGGTGAATAGGTATTAGTGCCGCTGTAAATACGCTTTTCCTCTGTATATTGTCTTATATTGTTTCCTTCTTTCTCCAATAAATAAAAGTAATAAAACTCTCAGCCCTATGGAAGGTTCAGAGGCTTCATCAGAGGACCTCCAAATGTTGCGCTTGTGTATATACCATGGAATATTGGTAAAGAGAACCCTTTGTAATACTGGATTTGTTTTACCCTTTTGCAGGCAAGTTATCCCGTGTGGGAAGATTTCATCAACAAAGCAGGAAAATTGCAGTCTCAGCTCCGGTGAGTGATGTTTAAAGTGTCACTAAACCCACATCATAAAAAACTATCAATAAATGGTGTATTGCATGCTGTTCATACTCACCCAGTCACTATGAGATTTGTTTTCTGTATTCTCTAATAAACCCAGTTGATCCTGCTGCTCTCTACCTCCCCCTTCTGTCCATGTCCCCAATTCAGCTAGGGATTTTGCAGAGCAGTGTTGGCAGATCTGCACATGCTCTGCTTTTTCAGTGAGTTTCTATGCTGAGCATTTCCTCCCTATCACACCTGAGCTGCCCATGTGACTATAGAGTCACACATGTAGGCATATACACATTACAGCCCACTCCCTCCCTCCCTCCTCCAGCTAAACCCAACGAGTGTGGGATATTGCGTTGTAGATTAATTGATGGAGGCTTCACCACCCTCTTATTCTAAGACACAGGCTGGAGGGGCTTGACACAGCCTGTGACTGGCAGAAAACCACCCACACCATGTTTTAGCCCAAAAAAATAAAGATTTTATTTCAAATATTTGAATGACCATTTAAAATGGTATAAAATTGATAGTATTTATTTTTATTCTGTAGTCCAAGGGCTGTTTTATTTTTTTTAATTATTATAACACGCGTTACCAGTGCGACTGCCCCCCCTTTTTTCTTTGCTTCCTACAGAATCTGATTCTCCACTTTATCTGGGACCAGAAAGTTGTTCTCGCAAGCTAGCCGACCGTCCGCTCTAAAGCACGGTATCGGGGTGATGCCTGCAGCTGGCATCACCCCGGGACAATCCCATAAAGCATTATTGCTAAATTTTGTGACGGATATCGATTCTTATCCCCTAGTGGGTATGCTTTATCTTCAGGAGGGACAGGGAAGCTGGTCAGTTGATGGGAAGATTGATGGAGTCAAATACAGGGCAACCTTAGAAGAAAAAATGTTAGAGTCTGTAAAAGACTTAAGACTGGGTTGGAGGTTCACCTTCCAGCAGGACAACGACCCTAAACATACAGCCAGAGCTTCAATGGAATGGTTTAGATCAAAGCATATTCATGTGTTAGAATGGCCCAGTCACAGTCCAGACATAAATCCAATTTAGAATCTGTGGTAAGACTTGAAAATTGCTGTTCAGAGGCTCTCCATCCAATCTGACAGAGCTTGAGATATTTTGCAGAGAAGAATGGACAAAAAGATGCGCAGGTGTCTTCCCCATACCTCCCAACCGTTTTGAGATGGGAATGAGGGAACCTATCGGCAAAAGTATGCAGGCACGGGGCACACCCCTTGCCACGCCCCCTCAAAAGAGAATTGTACAAAATACAAGATTACTTAAACCCACAAGTGCTTTTTTTTTTTTTTTTACCACTGCTATTCCTTTACATTGGCTCTTGGAATTTACAAATGCAGCAATTTAGAAATCAGTTTAACCACTTCAATACCTGGCCATTGACAATTGACGGCCAGAGATGGGATCTACCATCCTAAGTGGCCGTCAATTGACGGCCTGGGCTTTGCGGGTGGATATCTGAATGATGCCTGCAGCCAGTGGCATCATCCAGATATCCTCTTCTTCAGCCGGCGATTCTGCACGACATAAGAACGATCAGTTCCGCCGCTTGATCGTTCTTACAGGCCGTGGGAGGGGACATCCCCCCCCCCCCCTCCCGCCGCCATCCGGTGCTTCTCCGGGCTCTCCCGTGCCTTCGGGGGCCCGGAGAACGAATCGTCCGGCGTCGGCAGGACCCGGGCGCGATGTGATGACGTCACGCCCAGGTCCCCGTAAGTATACAAAGCTGCGATTGCGGCTGTAAGCAACCATTCATGAGATCGGTGAATTTTTTTTCACCGATCTCATGGTTTCCAGCCTGGAGGAGAGATGTGAGGTCTTATTGACCCCATATCTCTCCTTTAAAGAGGACCTGTCACACACATTTCCTATTACAAGGGATGTTTACATTCCTTGTAATAGGAATAAAAGTGGAAAAGAAAAAAAAAAATTGAAAAAAAAAGTGGAAAAATAAATAATTCAATAAATAAATAAAAGATAAAAAATTAAAACGCCCCTGTCCCCGATAGCTTGCGTGCAGAAGCGAACGCACACGTTAGTCCCGCCGACATATCTAAACGCCGTTTAAACCACATAAGTGAGGTATCGCCGCGTGCGTTAGAGTGCCAGCAACGAATCTAGCACTAGATCTCCTCTGTAAATCTAAACTGGTAACCTGTAAAAAATAAATAAAGCGTTGCCTATGGAGATTTTTAAGTACCGAAGTTTGGCGCCATTCCATGAGTGTGCGCATAATTAAAGCGTGACATGTTGGTACCTATTTACTCGGTGTAACATAATCTTTCACATAATACAAAAAAATTGGGCTAACTTTACTGTTTTGTTGTTTTTTTAATTCACAAAACAATTTTTTTTACAAAAAAAAGGCGTTTGAAAAATGATTGCGTAAATACCGTGCAAGATAAAATGACCGTCGTTTTATTCCCTAGGGTGTCTGCTAAAAAAACATATATAATGTTTGGGGGTACTGCGTAATTTTCTAGAAAAAGAATGATGATTATTACATGTAGGATAGAAGTGTCAGAATAGGCCCGGTATGGAGGTGGTATAAAAGCCCGGTATTGAAGTGGTTAAGGGTTAAGTGCTGGGAAACACTTTTTGATAGATAAAAAGTGCATTTTATATACAACAATATGGATCAGACCAAAATGAGGGACATTGTTCCAAGTCAGGGACAATCCCTCGAAATTGGGGATAGTTGGGAGCTATGGTCTTCCCACCTATGCTTGTCGGTGACATGTCTATGGCTAGCCTAATGTACACACGATCGGAATATCCGACAAAAGTCCGATGTGAGCTTTTGAACGGAATTCTGACCGTGTGTAGGCTCCATCGGACTTTTGCTGTCGGAATTTTTGCCAACAAAAGATTCAGAGCGGGTTCTCAAATTTTCCGACAAATTTGATTGTCTGTAGCAATTCCGACGCGCAAAATTCCGACGGATGCTCGGGAAACAATTTGCATGTTCGCAAGCATTGAACTTCATTTTCTCGGCTCGTCGTAGTGTTGTACGTCACCGCGTTCTTGACGGTCAAAAGTTCAGAGAGCTTTTGTGTGACCCTGTGTATGCAAGCCAAGCTTGAGTGGCATTCCGTCGAAAAATCC
This sequence comes from Rana kukunoris, assembly GCA_029574335.1. NCBI lineage: Eukaryota > Metazoa > Chordata > Amphibia > Anura > Ranidae > Rana > Rana kukunoris. Next base: position 452,933,969 of record CM056053.1, read on the forward strand.
GATCGTGTGTACGGTGTTTAAAGGTAATCGGGCGAATAGTTGTTGCTCTCGTTCAGGTACCACCCCATTGGATCAACCCTTGAATTATATATAAAAAAAAATATATATTATATATAAAAAAAACATTTATGTATACATATCTTTGCATCCTAGATGCGTTCATAGTATGTAATCTGACTATGGACACGCATCATTCTGTTTTTGCTACACTGAAAACCGGTAAACGCACAGGGAGAATGTTACAAATTAGAATCATCCTATGCATTGTATGTGTATAGAAATGTCCTAAATAAACACATGGAATCCAAGGTTTATCCCCTCCAGTGAGGCATTGGTCCCGGCACTAAGAAGAATCATATTTTTTCCATTATGCGCATAGTGCGATTTTACGTTAAGTCTGTTTTTACCGGAGAGCCGTGACAATTTGTCAATGAAAATCCCAGTCAATGCTTTCTGAAACTGGGTTGCAGTGAGGCGGGGGAGGGGGGAGAGAGAGCTGACGTCTTTCATGCGCAGTCCGCTGTACGCGGCTATTCCTCGGCTTCCAAGAGATGGATCTGTTGCCATAGCAACACAAGAGCTGGGTAGCGCAGGCTAGCTTCAACTAAGAAAGAACGAAGTGAGCAAAGGCTACCTAGATATAGCCGCCAATTTCCTGTGTGCGCACCGAGGCTGATGTACTTCTGTTTGGGGACAACAAAGAGGATCGGCTCCTGCAGAGTTATTGTTAAGGAGGCTTCGTGACGAGACGAATGCTTTTGACTTGTGTTTTTTTTTTAGAGTATTAGAAGTCCTCTGTAGAGTAGAGGGCAGGATTCTTCAATATCTTTTCTTCATTTGTAAAGCATAGACTAATTCTTTAATCATTTATTCTGTATATAGAGGGTTCTTATCCTTCCCTGACATCATGTAGCCTACTGTCTACTGCAACCTTGAGCTCTGTGGTTCATTGACCTCCCATTTGATGGTACCTTCATAGTATAAGGACTAATGCCTGGGATCCTCTTGAGGTTGCTAGGGGTTCCTTGAGCTGTGGTTGATTGACCTCCCATTTGATAGTCCCTTCATAGTATTAGCGCCAATGCCAGGGTTCTTCTTGAGGTTTCTAGGGGTTCCTTGATCTGTGGTTGATTGACCTCCCATTTGATGGTACCTTCATAGTATAAGGACTGATACCTGAGTTCTTCCAGAGGTTTTTTGATCTGTGGTTGATCGACCTTCCATTTGCAGGTCCCTTCACAGCATTGAGGCCAATGCCAGGGTTCCTCTCAAGGTTGCTAGAGATTCCTTGAGCTGTGGTTGATTGACCTCCCATTTGATGGTACCTTCATAGTATCAAGACTAATACCTGGGTTCCTCCAGAGGTTCCTTGAGCTGTGGTTGATTGACCTCCCATTTGCAGGTGCCGTCATAGTATTGGGGCCAATGCCTGGGTTCCTCCAGATGTTGCTAGGGGTTCCTTGAGCGGTGGTTGATTAACCTCTCATTTGATACCTTCATAGTATAAGGACTAATACCTGGGTTCCTCCAGAGGTTCCTTGAGCTGTGGTCGATCGACCTTCCATTTGCAGGTCCCTTCGTAGCATTGGGGCCAATGCCAGGGTTCATCTCGAGGTTGCTAGAGATTACTTGAGCTGTGGTTGATTGACCTCCCATTTGATGGTCCCTTCATAGTATTAGGGCCAATGCCAGGGTTCTTCTTGAGGTTTCTAGGGGTTCCTTGATCTGTGGTTGATTGGCTTTCTATTTGGTGGTGCCTTTATAGTATCAGGACAACTGCAAGGGTTGTGTTGCATTCTTCCTCCTAACCATGATTAATGGCCTTGACCTTAAATTAATTGGCTTTGTAAGGCTTCCCTGGGAACTGGAAATTATTTCAGGGGTTCCTGTGGGGTAAAAAGGTTGAGGAAAGCCTGTTCTAGTGCAACTTTTCTCAACCTTTTTAACATGGAGGAACCCTTAAAATAACGTTCAGGTCTGGGGGAACCCTCAACAATAATTGCTGTACCAGCAGCTCATGGTTCATTAGTGTGGTGGCCAGTGGCCAGAATGCTCTTTGCATTGGTAGTCAGTGGGAAGAATATTCATTATATTGATGGTCAGTGGGCAGAATGCTCCTTACATTGGTGGTCAGTGGGAAGAATGTTCCTTACATTGGTAGTCAGTGGAAAGAATATTCATTATATTGATGGCCAGTGGGCAGAATGCTCCTTACATTGGTAGTCAGTGGGAAGAATATTAATTTATATTGATGGTCAGTGGGAAGAATCCTCTTTACATTGGTGGTCAGTGGGCAGAATGCTCCTTACATTGGTGGTCAGTTGGAAGAATGTTCCGTACATTCAGGGCAGCCATCACAAATTTTGGAGCCTCTTACACAGCTTTAGGCAGGCCTCTCCTGGAGCAGAGAACAGGGGGGGCCCTCCTGATGAAAAAGTGTAATTAAGAAGTATAATTAAAATAAGAAAACGGAGGGGGGCCACCTAGGGCCCTGGGGGACCATCAGGCCCCTTACAAGTGCAATTCCTGTACCCCCCTGATGGCGGCCCTGCTTACATTGGTGTTCGGAGGAAAAAATACCTCTTACATTGGTCAGTGGGAAGAATGCCTCTTACATTGGTGGTCACTGGGAAAAATGTTACATTGGAGGTCAGTGGGACAAATGTTTCTTATATAGATTTTCAGTGGGAAACGATGCCCCCATCAAAGCTTTTTGATATTTACAGAACTTTTCCCAAGAGCCAGTCCATTGATTGTATGAGGGCTGAGGAGTTTTTAGAGGGGTGCTGTGGTTGTTTCAGGAAGGTATGTACAGCACCCTTCTGGTCTCTTCCTCCAGCCATGACTGGTCTGCATTGCACAGAGACTCGGTGATGACATTGCTAGATGTAAAATAAGTTATATAATAGATTTAATATAAAAATGTAATAAGCTTGTTGATGAGATGGGTAATGGAAGAAGCAGGAAAGGCAAAACATAAGCAGATTAAACTTCAGCTTTAAAGCTGCTCCAAGCTTAGGATTGCCACCTGGCCAATATTTTACCAGCTTGTCTGGTAAAAATTGGGTTCTTGGTGTGATTTGTATGAAGGGGATAAGGCCGGTAATTAATACTGTATTTATTGGCGTATAACACTCACTTTTTTACCCTGAAAATGGAGGATAAACTGCGCCTGCGTGTTATACGCAAGGGGCTGTGGAAAGTTTTTTTTCATGAAACGTCCCTCTAAGGCCGTGTACACACGACCGAGGTTCTCGCTGGAAGCTGCATTCCAGCGAGGACCTCGGCCGTGTGTACGCTCTCGGCGAGCTTCCTGTCGGGAAGCCCGTCGAGCAGAAATAGAGAGCACGCTCTCTATTTGCTCGACGGCCCGCCTGGAAGAATGGCTGGTTGCCATTCCCGACGGGCGGGTCGCCGATTTCGACGGCCGGCAGGGAACCTCGACGGGCGGAACGATGTGTTCTGCCCGTCGAGGTTCTCTGCCGTGTGTACACGGCCTTAAAGTTAGGGTGCGTGTTATACGCCTGTGCGTGTTATACGCCGATAAATACAGTACATTTTTTTTTTTTTTTTTTTAAGTGGTCCACCTTATATGAAGTGGAATGCGGATTGCTGGCAGGTACAGTCAGGTTAGGATAATTTCAATAGATGGATTCTTCTAAACATACTGGGGTTCTTGGTTGCAGAATGCAAATGGTAACCATTAGCATTTAGTGGAATGGGGGGAGGGTCAGTCCTGCAGCTGAGAATACAAGATGTCTGGTTGTCCTAAACCACTGACCAAAAAAAGTCCTCTTAGGGTCCTTTCACACGTCCGTTACGTTCATCCATTCATTACAAGTCCGTTTCTGGACTTGTAATGGGCCCCTATGGGAGCGGATCCGTTAAAGGATGATGCATCCGCTAACATCCGCAAGATCCGCATCCGTTTTTTTGGACGGAAGAATGTCCTATTTTTCTTCCGTCCATCGGATCAAATGCAAACGGACAGACGGTCCGTTTCCATCCGGTTCCCCATAGGGGATAGCGGAGGAGAGACAGGGCGGTCCCTGCATAGTGTGCGGGGACCGCCCTGTCCGCCCGACAGCTCAGCGGAGACCCCCCGCTAAGCCGACGGACACACGGAGCGGACCGAAAAACGGACCGCTTCGTGTGAAAGAGGCCTTATTTGTATGCTTGTTCAGTACAGAACTGAGATGGTGTGCATGGGCAGCCAGGCAAGTAGCATTTTAGGAAGGCTCTAGGACGCCGCATGGGATGGTTCCATCACACTTTTAGCCATGTGCTGGGCTTGGGTTCACGGTAAATGCTGGAGTGGTGCTCCCTAAGCAATCCACATGACGGGTATCCTTTTAGAACAGCCATTTCTGACCTTTCCTTAAAGGGGTTGTAAAGCTTAGTGTGTTTTCACCTTCATGCATCCTATGCATTAAGTAGAAAAAACACCCTGCACTCTCTGGCCCCCCTGAGCCCCCATTTTATTTACCTGAGCCCCGGATCTCTGTGGGCGCGATCCCACATCGTTCTCTCCATGGCTGATTGGCTCATCATTGGATAGATTGATAGTAGCACAGCCATTGGCTCCCGCTGCTGTCAATCAAATCCAGTGACGCGGCTGCCGGGGGGGCGGGGTCGAGTCATACACTCTGCGGCTATGCACAAGGTAACCCTTTCGGGAGAGGGCTTCCCAAAGGGGGTTAGCTCTTGCAGGGGGGGGGGGGGGAAGAACAGAGATAGCCGCCGTGGTACCCCAGAAGAGGACGTTCGGGGCCACTCTGTGCAAAGCGAACGGCACGGTGGTGGTAAGTAAGATATGTTTGTTATTTAAAAATAATAATAATTAACCTTAAGAGCCGGTTCACACAGGGGCAGCACGACTTTGGGGGCGACTCGACAAGGCGTCCTAAAGACGACTTCAGAGGCGACTTGCAAAATTACTTCTGCATAGAAGTCAATGCAAGTCTCCCCTGAAGTCGTACAAGCACCTTTTTCTAAGTCGGAGCGACTTGTGTCGCTCCTATTGGAACGGTTCTATTGAATAGAATGGGACGTGACTTGTCAGGCGGCTGAGTCGCCTGACGAGTCGCCTGACGAGTCGCCCCAATGTGAACCGGCACTTAGTGTCCCTATAAAACAGAACTTAAAGTAGAACTCTAGAAAAACCTTCTTTTATTTTAATTTTTTGGAAAGAGTAAGGAGGGTTAACTTATAACTCTTCTCCATCTGTGTCCTATTGCAGAAATTTCCCTTCACTTCCTGTCCCGTAGCCAAACAGGAAGTGAGAGGAAATCCTTACAAATTGAAAGAACTCTCTGGGGTCCCCCAGGTCACCAGAACTAGTGTCCCCATTGGAAGATTAACCCCCCCCCCCCAAAAAAAAAAAAATTGGCGATTTTCTTTTACTGTCAATGATGATGGTAAACAGGACAAAAGGAGAGGGTGAATCTCTATAACGGGGACACAGACAGCAATAAGAACTGACAAATGCTGTAATCCATCTCCACTATCCAAAGCAGAAAAAAGTTTTGCCTTTTAGTTCTACTTTAACTGTATTGGAAGTTTTGGAAATCGCATGATCGGAGCAGACCTGACTGCAGATTCCTAAAGCAGGAGCGGGCGCAGCGCGTAATCACCCATGGCGGTGATTGGATTGGACAGGCTCAGTTGGGAAGATGGAAGGGTCCCCTGACCACCATCTTTGCACAGAGGAGTACAGATTGGGTGGAGAATCCTCTAGGTCAGGGGTGTCCAAACTATTTTCAAAGAGGGCCAGATTTGATGAAGTGAACATGTTCGAGGGCCGAACATTTTGCCTGAAATTCTTTGAACCATTAAAATTCAGTCTAAGTTGTTAGTTCGAACTCTAATACACTGCCCAACACAAATTCTCTTGCCTTTGTGGCTGTGTGTGAGTAAAATGATGAGCTTGGGCGTATTATTTGTATACACCGTATTTATTGCCGTATAACATGCACTTTCTTTCACTTTAAGAGGGAAGTTTCAGGATTTATTTTTATTTTTTTCATTTTAAATTAAGAACTGTGGAGCAAAATAACTGTCAGTGCCCATCTGTAGCCTCACAGGTGCCATCTGCAGATCCACCATTGGCAGGACTGTAGCCCCGCCATTGGCAGGACTGTAGCCTCGCCATTGGCAGGACTGTAGCCCCGCCATTGGCAGGACTGTAGCCCCGCCATGGGCAGGACTGTAGCCCCGCCATGGGCAGGACTGTAGCCCCGCCATTGGCAGGACTGTAGCCCCGCCATTGGCAGGACTGTAGCCCCGCCATTGGCAGGACTGTAGCCCCGCCATTGCCAGGACTGTAGCCCCGCCATTGCCAGGACTGTAGCCCCGCCATTGCCAGGACTGCATCTTGTTTACATGACGCCCTCTTTAATAGAAAGTCCTGCCTCGTTTGATGGACAGAGCAGTCGTCCAATGGCAGTGCCAGAGACGGGAATTCCTATTACAGAGGCCGGCCGTAAACCAGAAATTCTCCTGTGTGTGTACGGCGGTTGTCCCGCCTCCTCCCTGTCCTCCAAGGCATATACATCTTTGTAAAATCAAAAAAATGCTGCGCTGCACTGACATATGTATCATAAATCCAATAACAATTATGACCATTCCTCTTATTGTGAAAAATAAGTGAAAAGTGGATATCGTGACAGATCTAAAGATAACACATTTAAATGTAAATAATAATAATCATAAAGTCCATGTGTGTCAAACTTGCACCCGAAGTGTGGTTGAAAAGAGTTCGTAGAGTAGGATCAAACAAAAGGCACCTCCACCTCTAATAAAATTGCCTGCTTACCGACTCCCAATGATCTTATTGCTAAGATCACTATCGCATGTAGCTCTATGTTTCTATGGTAGGCTTGCTTCTACTGGTCATCTGCTTTTCAACTCCATACATCGGTACATGCCAGATCCCGGAGTGTAGAAAAAATGAGAAGGCCAAAATAGAGTAGTACCGTAGATAATTCTATGTTTAATAATATTAAAAATACACTCACATGGTAGGTGTACAAGATTAGCGTCTTAAAATATTGTAGCCGGCCGGCTAAAACACTCGCTCGTCCTTCCGGATAGTTGATAGCGGTGACGTCAGCACGCCGCTTTCCCTACGCCGTTTCGTCACAGATGACTTCTTCCAAGGGCACGAGCGGCGCGCTGACTCGCCGCTAATTGTACAATAGCATGGCCAATCGGACCGCCCAGTTCTGACATCCGGGAGTTCACGATCCTCATCCACCATATTGGAGATGGGATATTTGCCCTTACTCGTTGTGACTCAATAACAAAATAGCCATATTGGCATTAAATAAGGCCAGATTGAACAGATTGTATGTACAGAACTTCTAAGGGGACATATTTTGGCCTAAAGTAATAGTAAAAATGACAGAGTGAACCATTAATTAGTGAACAATATATCATCGTCACTGCTGTAAAATGAGACGCGCACAGTGTTGCAAATTAACCCCATGATGCATGAAACGAATCTAACATCTTCATCACTAGGGGCTCTGTCTGCAACACATTAACTAGTATTGTGCAAGTACGTTCTCAGTTAAATAAAAATTCATATTATTTTAAAACATTTGGTTAAAAAATAATATAATAAAAATTATAATTATAATAATTAATTATAAAATAAAGGGAGGTTATGGGCTATTGACAGTCACATACATCCCACATTAAAAGGGAAGGAACCTCAACTCGCTGATGGCAGCCAGCAAGGCAGGAAAAGGAACCCTTAAATGTAGACCACATTTAGGTCCCTGTGATCACCCAAAACATTAGATGAGAGCATCCATGCAGACCTAATTGGCTCCCATAAATTAAACTGGAACCAACGTCAAAAGGGATATTGTTCCCTGCATACGTAACCCTCAAAATCTGAGCTAACCACAAAAATAATAAAAAATCAAAAAAAATTTCAACGTAAAAAACATCCTAAAAAAGTTTTTGTATGGAAAGTGAGTCCCGGATCTCAGAACCAGTTCACATTGACATTGATAACCCCATATATATTTGAAATGTAGTAAATTGGAATGTGATAAATGATAAGACACTCTAACTATTATCTATAAACGCATTCACGTCTACGTCCACATTTAATCCGTAAGGGGTATAAGTTTGAACCCTATGGATCCAGGCCATTTCTAGCCTGGATAGTTCCCTAACTAATGATCCCCCTCTCCAATGGGCATCGAATTTATCTATGCCCAGAAAGAGAGTCCTCTCTGGGTTACGATTATGATATAGATCATAATGATGTGACACAGAATGTTGGGAGAAACCTGACCGTATATTGGTGACATGTTCTCCCAATCGTATCTGCATCTGTCTTTTGGTTCGGCCTATGTATTGAAGCCCGCACGGGCACTGTAACATATACACCACGCCTGTAGAACTACAAGTGATAAATGGTTCTATTAAGTGTTCCTTGGAAGTACTGTTAGAAAAAAAATTCAAAGTTTTTTTTGAAGTTACTTTGTTTAACGTACATATTTGGCACCTGCGGCACTGATGGAATCCCTTCAATCCCCTCTGGAAAAAAGAAACCTTTTTCGTGGGAGGATCAACCACATTAGGTGCAATTTTATCCCGCAAAGATGGCACACCTCTGAATATTACTTGAGGATTCAAAGGGAGAACCGTTTTAAGAACCCTGTCGTTCTCTAATAAGTGCCAATGCTTTTTAATTATTCTCTTAATGAGGAAATGTTGAGTGGAATATGTTGTGACAAAAGGTACCACTGGACCAGCTTTGCCACCTTTAGGAGTGGGATCCAAAAGTGATTTGCGTTCAATGACCGCCACTTCTTCAATGGTTCTTTCCAGCTGACTGGGGTCATAACCTTTCTCAACCAGTCTATCTTTGAGAATTTCTGACTGAGATTGAAAATCGTCTAGAGTGGTACAGTTTCGCCTCATTCTAATGAATTGGCTCTTAGGCACCGAATTGAGCCAATTTTGATGATGACAGCTGCCAACTGGGATAAATGAATTCCTATCAGTCTTCTTAAAGTATGTTCTAGTTTTAAAACCAGTCTCATCCTTTATGATGGTAAGGTCCAGGAAGTTGATCTTTTCTTGGTCAGCTTCATGTATGAGACAGATCCCCCTATCATTGTTGTTCAGAAGGGAGATGAATTCTTCCAATTGGGGTTTGGTGCCATTCCATAGGAGGAGGATGTCGTCAATATACCTGGCCCAAAGGGCAATATGTGGGCTGAGGTCCTTGTAGACGACATCCTCCTCCCACTTAGCCATAAATAAATTGGCCAGGCTAGGCGCATATTTAGCGCCCATTGCGACCCCCCTAATCTGCCGATAAAAGCCATGGTCGAACCAAAAATAATTGTGCCCTGCGGCATATTCTAATAGTTCAATAATGAATTCCCTTTGGACTTGGGGCACATCTGAGAGGGTCTCCAGGTAATATTGGACTGCTGATATACCCAAATGGTGAGGAATGATTGTATACAGTGAACTAACATCCGCTGTTACTAGCCAAGTGTCAACATTGGGTTTTATTTGTGAAAGTAAATTGATAACCTGCCTAGTATCCTTTACATAGGATGGCATTTTCTGAACCAAAGGCTGCAAAAAATGATCGATATACTTGCCCACCCTGGACGTGACGGAATCTATACCGCTCACTATGGGACGTCCAGGGGGGCAAGTAAGGCTCTTATGGATCTTAGGGAGGCAATATAGGATCGGTATCCTTGGTGCCCTCGGGATAAGAAATTGTTGTTCTTTCTTATTGAGTATACCCGAGTCAGCACCCTTCTTCACCAGCACCTCCAAATTGATTTGGTACTGTTGGATAGGGTTCCCCCTAAGTAATACATAAGTATCACGATCGTCCACCAGCTTCTTGGTTTCATTAATATACATCAGACGATCCATTAAGACTATCCCACCCCCCTTATCCGCTGGACGTATGACTAGTTCTTTATTGTTGCATAAAGAGTCCAGTCCCTTGACTAAATTTTGATCCATCCTAGGGTTAGAGATTTTAACCTTCTCCAGATCTCTAAGGACCACATCCCTAAACACTTTTAAAGAGGGAGCCAGCACCCCCGGGGGATTCCAGGTGGATGCATTGGCTAGTCCTGAATGGAAAGAGGGGTTTTGTCCAGTAGATCCATCGGTACTGGGAATACCTGCAATGTACCGTCTAATGTTTACCTTACGCACATACCGGTGAATATCCATGTACGTCTGGAATTTATTTAATTTCTTTGGGGGAGCGAATTTGAGTCCCCTATCCAACAATGCCAATTCTGGCTGTGTAAGATTGTGGGAACTGAGGTTGTAGATGCCCGCACCATCTACGTCCTTGGTTTCTTTTGGTTTTGTTCTCCTCCCCCCTCTGCACCCTCTTTGTTTTCCACTGGCCTTTTGATGCCTTGATTGGCCCTGGGAAAACCCCAATGTTCTCCTACATCAATGTTAGGTTGATCGAAAGGAAAATCTCTGGAGGGACCTAACCGGCATACTTCTTGAGCCTGATTGTTTCGCTCATAGTTGACATAACCAGAATTACCTGGTCCATCTCTATCTCTCAGAGGAAAAAACTGATTTCTCATGTCTGATTCGCTATCATATTCATAATGGTCTCTACCTCTGTCTGAGTAGTGGCGAACATTATGTCCTTGATTAGGACCATAATAGTGATTTTCAGCTCCATTCCTACCAGAACCCCGTTCCCTTCGCGGGGAATCATTATACTGATAATATTGGCCCTGATTAGAGGGACCATTGGTACGATCCGAGTTAGTTCCATATTTGCCTTGAAAGGGTTTCGTTCGATTAGAACTAGTGTTATGCTGGTAATTAGTTGGAGGGGGGCCTGTTCCCCTATTTGATTGTAGATGGGAAGCCTTTTTCCCTTTTTTTTACAAATTTCTTTTTGGGGGTTTTACTTTGGTCTTTTCTAACCCGAGTATTTTGTGAGGGGGCGGCAGTGTCAAGGGCCACCTCATCCCCCTGCATAATTGCCTCCATCATGGAGTTAGTTTCTATTTGATCTTCAGTTGCTAGCTTTTTCTGCCATTCAAAAACCAGACTCAACTGATAATCATTGAAATCTCTATTGTATTTTTTCTTTTTCTTTATTTTCTGTTCCTTTTCTTCCCTATCTAAAATTTTTAGGAGAGTAGAGGATCTATCTTTATATTCATCACTCTCCTTATGGGGTGACATGGTTTCTTTTAGTGATTTGATTTCACTGTCCAATTTGGTTAATTTGGCTTGTTTTTTAGAAACCAAACATTTTAAAAAATTAACTCCGGCATCATTAAAATAACGGAACCATTCCTGGAGTTCTAAATCTCCTTTTTGAGGGCTAACCTGCCACCTAAGACTTCTAGGTACCATACTTAATTTGATATAAGTGTCTAAAAAGGCCACATCCCACTGGGTATGAACCTCCGAGATCGTGAGATTTTTGAGTCTGGTGAACTGTCCACTTAAATCTCCCTCCTTATACATCTGAAATACACCTTCTGTGTTTAAATTCCTAGATGCTCGGTATTCAAACACATCCATTATTGCAAGAGAATGGACACACTTAAACAACCCGTGTGTGTGTTTGAATCTAAATTATCACAAATAAATAAATAAATAACCATGACAATATACACTCAATGACAAAGTGAATAGACCGCTGCTGTAAAGTGGTATCTATATGTTATGTATCTGTGGAAAAAATTACTGCGCAGGTCTTTAACAAAATATACAAAACAATGAAGTGATTGGTTGCTGCTGCTGCATAAACAATGTGCGATACACATAAATTACCTATAAAATCAAAAAAATGCTGCGCTGCACTGACATATGTATCATAAATCCAATAACAATTATGACCATTCCTCTTATTGTGAAAAATAAGTGAAAAGTGGATATCATGACAGATCTAAAGATAACACATTTAAATGTAAATAATAATAATCATAAAGTCCATGTGTGTCAAACTTGCACCCGAAGTGTGGTTGAAAAGAGTTCGTAGAGTAGGATCAAACAAAAGGCACCTCCACCTCTAATAAAATTGCCTGCTTACCGACTCCCAATGATCTTATTGCTAAGATCACTATCGCATGTAGCTCTATGTTTCTATGGTAGGCTTGCTTCTACTGGTCATCTGCTTTTCAACTCCATACAGTGGTACATGCCAGATCCCGGAGTGTAGAAAAAATGAGAAGGCCAAAATAGAGTAGTACCGTAGATAATTCTATGTTTAATAATATTAAAAATACACTCACATGGTAGGTGTACAAGATTAGCGTCTTAAAATATTGTAGCCGGCCGGCTAAAACACTCGCTCGTCCTTCCGGATAGTTGATAGCGGAAGAGCTACATGCGATAGTGATCTTAGCAATAAGATCATTGGGAGTCGGTAAGCAGGCAATTTTATTAGAGGTGGAGGTGCCTTTTGTTTGATCCTACTCTACGAACTCTTTTCAACCACACTTCGGGTGCAAGTTTGACACACATGGACTTTATGATTATTATTATTTACATTTAAATGTGTTATCTTTAGATCTGTCACGATATCCACTTTTCACTTATTTTTCACAATAAGAGGAATGGTCATAATTGTTATTGGATTTATGATACATATGTCAGTGCAGCGCAGCATTTTTTTGATTTTATAAGTAATTTATGTGTATCGCACATTGTTTATGCAGCAGCAGCAACCAATCACTTCATTGTTTTGTATATTTTGTTAAAGACCTGCGCAGTAATTTTTTCCACAGATATACATCTTTGTGGCCCGGGCGCTGGGAGATAGTCGGCCATAAAAGATATACAAGTCCAAACAACCAGGCGGGCCGTTCAAAACTGTAAGGTGGGCCGCGATTGACCTGCGGGGCGGACTTTGGACATTTGGACATTCCTGATCTAGGTCCTGGAATCTGTGTGTATTTGGGGGGGTATCCCAGCTTCTCGCATTGTCTGCATTGGAAGGCGGCCTGGGTACCGACCACAAGCTGTTGGTAATTTTTTTGCTTTCTGCCTTATTCAGTGTCATTTTTCTAAATAAAACTTTTGCCCGCTATTGTGCTGCACCTGCATACAAGAGCAGTAAATTCTCCATTGAAAAGTTTGCAATCTAACTCATTGTTGCTTCTTCTGCAGGACTACTGTGGTGGCAGCTGCTGCCTTCCTGGACGCCTTCCAGAAAGTGGCTGACATGGCAACCAACACTCGGGGTAAGCGGACAATCGCTGTCAGATCATTTTACTGTTAACACTTTTTCATCCGCAGCGCTCAAGTCAAATGTCTTCTGTTTTATATGGAGAATGATGAATAACTTCATCGTTGTTTGGGTTATCACTGCACTGGGGTCTGTCATGTCGGTTTTATGTATATTCCTTAAAATGCAGCTTAAAGTGGAGTGACTATCCTCAAGTGATACAAAGGTGAAACAAATCCTCCTACATACGTTGTACCTGTTTATCTGCAGTCTACTCTTTTCCAGCATTTATACAGCATTCAGCGCTTTCAGAAAGCAGGGGACGGGGAGCTGAAGTTGTACACAGCAGAGCTCAGTGAGAGCCGTTTGGAGGAAAGGGACCCCCCCCCCCCCCTAAACACAGGAACAGAGCCGAAGCTGTCAATGACAGGCTGTGTGCTTAAGCTGTCTGCTGTCTCCCCTGTCACTTTTTTTCTGTTGTTGTTAGAAGAAAAGGAAAATTACCCCTGGGGGGCTTTGTATTGCAGCAAAATGAATAAATAGTAATAATATAAAATATATTATTACTGTTTATTCTTTTTGCTGCAATACAAAGCCCCCCCAGGGGTAATTTTCCTTTTCTTCTAACGATTTACGGGGGTGTGCAGCACCTTAACCCACTACCAATATCGCTTTTCTTTGCTGAAAAATGTTCTGTTGTTGGGGAAAATTTCTCAGAAGTGACTCATGCTGATGGCAGAGGAAGGAAGCAGTGGACAGAAATTACACTTATGCCGCGTACACACGCTCGGAATTTCGGACGACAAATGTTCGATGGGAGCTTGTTGTCGGGAAATCCGACCGTGTGTAGGCTCCTTTGGACATTTGCTGTAGGAATTTCCAACAACAAAAATTTGAGAGCCGGTTCTCAAAAATTCTGATTGTGTGTACACAATTCCGACGCACAAAATTCCACGCATGCTCAGGAATCGAGCAGAAGAGCCGCACTGGCTATTAAACTTTTCTCTGCTCCTTGAAGTGTTGTACGTCACCGTGTTCTTGAGGTTCATAATTTCCGACATTCGTGTGACCGTGTGTATGCAAGACAAGTTTGAGCCAACATCCGTCGGAAATCCACAGTTTTGTTGTCAAAATGTCCGGTCGTGTGTATGCGCATTAAGTCACTGTTGCCACCAGTGCACTGTGCAATATCGCATGCATTTCGTACTGCGGTGCAAATCGCACACAGTTTGAGATGTACAGTAGAGCTGCACAATTCTGGGAAAAATGAGACTTGCAATTATTTTTTTTTGCCTAGAATAAAGATCACGATTCCCCCAAAAAGACAGCTGCAGAGATACAGTGTGACATAAAATATTGCAACAACCACCATTTTATTCTCTATGGTCTCTGCTAAAAAAATATTTATATAATGTCTGGGGGTTCCAAGTAATTTTCTAGCAAAAAAATACAGATTTTAATTTGAAACCAACAAGTGTCAGAAAAAGATTGTCTTTAAGTGGTTAAACTTCCCTCATTTACAGATTGAAGTTCATTCCTTTTGATCTAAAGAACAAAACATTACAATGTTTATAGTCGGCTCAGCAGCTGAGAAATGTTGTGAAACTTGGAAGACTGCCTGTTTTTTGTGTTTTTTTTGTTTTCGTTTTTGTTTTTTTTTGTTTTTTTTGTTTTGTTGTTTTGTTGTTTTGTTTTGTTTTGTTTTGTTTTTTTGTTTTGTTTTTGACAGCTGTCGGCTTGGGCAGAGAGCTCTGCATAGAATCGGGAAAATGCTTTGTTAAGATCGCGAGGGGGGGAAAGAAATCGCAACCTTGATTCTTAATGATTAATCGTGCAGCTCTACTATACAGATAGTATGGCAGAATTTGCATCGCATTCAGACCAAACTGGCACAGGGCCCTTTTTTTGATCCGATTCATGTCCAAACGGACAGTTTGCAGTGCGATATGCAAACTGATTTGGGGGTGTCATTCACTTTCTATTGACACTCCCAGCAGTTTGCATAGTGCAGTGTGAACTGCTGTGCGAGTCGATTGCGATGCGGGAACTCGCATTGAATTCGCAGGGTTCCCGCATCACACAAGTGTGAACCCAAACTTGGCGCTCTGGATTGAGACGAGTACACACTATAGAAGGATATGCTTTGTTCATATTTCATGTCACAACCACTTTAGTACGTCTGTTCACAAAAACAACTTGTCACTTTTGGGACTTTTTACACCTCTGTGTTACGGGTGCGGTGCGTTTTGAAAAGTCCTCCATGCTGCATTTTTGGGGAGGTTTTGAAAACTGCACCAAAAACGCAGCTTGCTATTGAAATGAATGGAAATGGCTGTAAAAACACTCCACAATTTGCGTTTTTTTGGTGCATTTTTGAGTCGCATGTCCATTTTTTCATGTCCCAAAATCTGCGTAGAAGCCAATCCGCTTCCAGGTTTTTTTTTTTTTACGGCGAACTTTAATTGAACAAGCTGAAGTTACAAGCTGATTTCTATGCAGAGCCGCACCAGATTCTGCACCCTCTAGTTTTAGTGAATCAACCCCTGATTTTGCAAATGTCAACAGAATTTGGTGTTATTTAAAAAAAATTAAATCCTCCCTCCTCTCCGAGTCCCCCATGATCTCGGATACATTCAGAAAATGCGGCTCCTAACGTGACCCCCTGAAAGTACTGTGACAGACCTGCTAACTCTTGCTGCAAGAGATTGAAACTTAGATGAAATCAGACCCCACACAGGCACGGTAAGGATCACTGATTCTTCTTGTTGCGTTAAGTTTTCATTTTCTGTAGCGGCGGAGCTCAGCTGTGAGATAATATATCACTTGGAAGGTTTGGCAGTAGCCAGAGGCTCCCTGACTGAGGCCGCTAGTCCATTTTATTGTCGGTATGACCCCGCGGTCAGCACATGTCCTGTGCTATGATTGTACTCGGATCAGCAGCCAGCCTGGACAGTGTAACACCCTGACTGTGACTGCTAACTTCCAAAGGACTCTGGGGCTTCACACAAGGTTATCAGGTTATCACCCACCGAAGAAGCCCTGTTTTGCTCTCTGTTTACAAGACCGGCTGAGAGCACCGGCTTCAAGATATTCAGGATAAAGCGCTGTTGCTTAAAGGTTATGTAAAGGAATAAAAAAAAAAATATCAAACATGTTAGGCCGCATACAGACGAGGAGACATGTCCGCTGAACATGTCCGACGGACATGTCTTCTCGGATATTTGGTATGATGGCATGTACACACCATCGGACCAAAATCCCCTTGGACGGATAACGCGGTGACGTGGATGCCGCCACGTCACCAATCCAGGAAGTAAAATACTTCCACGCATGAGTCGAATCCATTCGACGCATGCGGGAGATTTATGTCCGCTGGTTAGGCGTACTAACCAGTGGACATGTCCGACGGACCTGTTTCCAGCGGACAAATTTCAAAGCATGCTTTGAAATTTGTCCGATGGAAAAACATGTCCGCTAGGCCGTACACACGATCCGTCGGACCAGTTTCAGCGGACATGTTCGATCATGTATACGTGGCCTTATACTTCCACTGTGCAGCTTGTTTTGCACAGTGTGGCCCCTGAACCTGGTCTTCTGGGGTCCCTCGGCGGCTGTCTCGGCTCCCCCTCGCAAGAACTCATCACCTTCATGCGAGCCACTGAGCTCTTGCAAATTCTTATGAGTTCTTGCGGGCGCGCTCCTGTGATACACTGAGCAGCTATGGCCGCTGGCTGTATCACTCGGCCCTGCCCCCCAGCGGGCCGTGTCATTGGATGTGATTGACAGCAGCGCGAGCCAATGGCTGCGCTGCTTTCAATCAACCAATGAATGAGTCGAGAAGCAAGCGCGTTCACGGAGCGGCACTTTCGAGGGGTCAGCTAAGTAAAAGGGGGGCTGGGGGAACGCTAATCCTGGTTTTTCACCTTAATGTATTTTATGTGATGGACCAACACAAAGTGGCACATATTTGTGAAGTGGAAGGAAAGTGATAATTTGGTTTTCCATTTTTTTTTTTTTTTTTATACAAATAAATATGTGAAATATGTGTCGTACATTTGTATTCAGACACCTTTTACTCTGATACCCCTAACTAAAATCTTCTGGAAGCAATTGCCTTCAGAAGTCGCCCAATTAGTAAATAGGGTCCCCTGTGTGTAATTTAATCTCAGTATAAATACAGCTGTTCTGTGAAGCCCTCAGAGGTTTGTTAAGAGAACCTTGGTCGAAAAAAGCATCATAAAGGCCAAGGAACCCACCAGACAGGTCAGGGATAAAGTTGTAGAGAAGTTTAAAGCAGGGTTAGGTTATAAAAAAATATCCCAAGCTTTGAACATCTCACAGAGCTCTGTTCAATCCATCATCCGGAAAAATGGAAAGAGTATGGCACAACTACAAACCTACCAAGACATGGCCGCCCACCTAAACTGACAGGCCGGGCAAGGAGAGCATTCATCAGAGAAGCAGCCAAGAGGCCCATGGTAACTCTGGAGGAGCTGCAGAGATCCATAGCTCAGGTGGGAGAATCTGTCCACAGGGCAACTATTGGACCCCTCTCACACGGGAGTTGTTTTTCATGCAATTTAGCGTTGCAAATGGCACCTGTAAAGCCCCTGAAAAAAGCCTCACCTGCAATCTCAGTGTTAAAGCCAGAGTGTTTTCACACTGGGGTGCTGTGCTGGCAGGACAAAAAAAAAAGTCCTGCAAGCAGCTTCTTTGATCGGCAGCGCCGCTTTGCGGGTGCTTTTAACCATTTATTCGGCCACTAACTGGGGTTAAAAGCTCCCAGATGGCACCTGAAAAGCTCTGCGAAAATGAGACCCCGCGCTGGCTGGCTCTTGGTTATGCACTCCACAAATCTGGCCTTTTATGGAAGTGGCGAGAAGAAAGCCATTGTTGAAAGAAAGTCATAAGAAGTCCGGTTTGCAGTTTATGAGAAGCCATGTGGGGGACACAGCAAACATGTGGAAGAAGGTGCTCTGGTCAGATGAGACCAAAATGTAACTTTTTGTCCTAAAATCAAAACGCTGTGTGGCAGTAAAAAGAACACTGCACATCACCCTGAATACACCATCCCCACTGTGAAACATGGTGGTGGTAGCATCATGTGAGGATGCTTTTCTTCAGCAGGGACAGGGAAGTTGGTCAGAGTTCATGGGAAGATGGATGGAGCCAAATACAGGGCAATCTTAGAAGAAAACCTGTTAGAGTCAGCAAAATACTTGATTGTGGGGTGGAGGTTCACCTTCCAGCAGGACAACGACCCTAAACATACAGCCAGAGCTACAATGGAATGGTTAAGATCAAAGCATATTCATGTGTTAGAATGGCCCAGTCACAGTCCAGACCTAAATCACATTGAGAATCTGTGGCAAGACTTGAAAATTGCTGTTCAGACGCTCTCCATCCAATCTGACAGAGCTTGAGATATTTTTCTAAGAATAGGCAAACATGTCTCTCTCTAGATGTGCAAAGCTGGTAGAGACACCCCCAAAAAGACTTGCAGCTGTAATTTCAGTGAAAGAAGATTCTACAAAGTATTGACTCAGGGGAGCACTATACAAATGTACACCACACTTTTCACATTATCTATAAAACATTTTAAAAACAATTTATTTTCCTTACACTTTGTGTTGGTCTATCACATAAAATCCCAATAAAATTAATTTACATTTTTGGTTGTAACATGACAAAATGTGGAACCTTTCAAGGGGTATGAATACTTTTTCAAGGCACTGTATATTGATACTATCTTTAAAAAAAGAAGCAGTGCAAATAAAAGTTAGGTACCGTAGTTCATGCACCTTTTTTGAGGTGAGAAGCTTTGCACGATCCTGATGCGCAACAATAGCAGCTGAATTGCACCATGTTTGGGGTGCCGTTAAGACTACTTTCACACTGGGGTGGGGGGGCATTAGCGGTTAAGTGCCGTTAGTTCTAGCGGCACTTTAGTGTCGCTTTTTGTCTGCTAGCATGCCGCTTTTAACACCTGTTAGCGGCCAAAGAAAGGGTTAATAGCGCCTGTGTTGCGGCGCTGCCGAATCGCTTTCCAGGTGTTTCGGCAGCGTTGCCCATTTATTTCAATGGGCAGGAGCAGTTTATGCAGCGCTCCCGCACCACCCCAAAGATGCTGCTTGCAGGACTTTTTTTCCCGTCCTGCAAGTGCACCGCCCCAGTGTGAAAGCACTTGGGCTTTTACAATGGGGAGGCACGAGGGGCGCTATTTTTAGCGCGAAAATGCCTGAAAAGTGCCCCAATGTGAAAGGGATCTAAAGAATAACGGCACCCAAACGTTGTGCAGCGGTTGCCATGCAATTTGGTATAGTAAATAGAGCCTGAGGCTACGTTCACACCTAGCAGTTTGCAAGCGTGGGTCTTTGTGCGTTTCTGTGCTGCGCACACACAGGGTTGACCATTCATTTCAAACAGCTTCTCTGTGCGGGACAAATGCGCCAAAGTCGCTCTTATGGCTTTTTGGGCGTTGAGCTTCATACATTTTATTAACCGCAGTTTGGCGCGTGCAAAAGCGCACATCTGCTTGCTGCGTTTGGGTGCCATTAACAATGAATGGCACACCAAGCGTGGAATGCATTTTTTGCACGTTTCGCAGATGCGCGCTATTGTGCACTTTTTGCGTGCATTCACAAACTGCTCAGGTGGTAATTTAGCCTAAAAATCAGCCAGAACTTTGACCCCAGAAGCGATTCCTAGTAAAGCCGCCAGTCGCTTTCCCCTAAAATCTCTGAGCCTGCAGAACTGCGGCTTCTACTAGAGCAGGTTTCTGCAAAATATGGCCGCTGTCTTAGGCAACCAATCGGCTTCCCTCTGTTATCCTCCAGCCCGCACCCAGAGACATAAATTATGACTGGCTGCTGGGGGACGATTCTATAAATCTGGGCTTGCTGGTAGGCGCCGGTGCATTTTAATTTAAGGGCGAGCCGCAGCGCTGAGTGTTGGCGTTTAAAAGAAATTGCCTCGTTATACGCTTGGTTTTTAATTAGCGCGGTCCTATAAAAAGCTCTTGATAGGTCGGTGCCGTGCTCGCTTGTCCCGTTTCCTTGTTTTTTTTTTCCCCTCTCTCTGCTTTGAAGGTCAGGTATTAAAGCTCATTTTAGCATTCGTGTCAGACCTGAATTAGTGCTGCTTTGATGCTCCTCGCCGAGGGTTTTCACCAACGTGATGGATGAAACGGTCGCCATGGCAACCGGCTCGGGTTCACCGTCCATCGCCGTAGCTGCTAGGCGATAGGACGGGGGGGGACGGGGACGAGATGGAGAGGGCCTTACCCCGCATCCTATCTGAAATTAACACTTTGTGACAGAGCCGGGGCTGTGCGCTAGGCCTTCGGGCCCTGGAAATAGGAGAAAAGTCATTTTGCATTGGCAAGCGTTGCATGATGCTTGTTACCTATAGGCGACTGAGCAAACGCTGTGACATCATCTCCGCGCCTTGTGTGCCCGTGACCTGAAACTACTTCTGCCATTTCAGCAAACTTGACAACAAGATGGCTACAGGGCCTGAAGTCTTTGTATTGTAAAAATAATATCTTGTATAAAAGGGACGCCGCTAAAATGACGGGATATTATTGGTTAGAACTACGCACAGCCAGGCGTTTGACATTACCCATGGAAGTTGAATATGTTTTAAAAATAAGAAAAAAATAAATCCCTTTCTAATCCAGTAATGCATTGAGGGCTTGTTCACATTGGTGCGGTGCAAGAACTCGCACAGAAATGCACATTTTCCTGCACTGCACAAAAACGCACGTGAGGGTTGTGGCCCCGGTGATATGTTGTTTGCCATCTGTGCCCCATTGTTGAGCTTTACCTTCACTTCCTGTTCCTTAGCCGAAACAGGAAGTGAGGCAATCCCTGCAAATTAACCACTTGCTTTCCGGATGAATAAAAAGTAGGTACTAATGCGCAAATCAAATGCAGTAAAACCTTGGTTTGAGAGCGTTTTGTAAGACAAGCAAAATGTTTTAATACATTTTGCCTTCATATGCAAGCGATGTCTTGATATAAGAGTAGTGTCATGTCACAACTGAGTATAAAAAAGAGGAGCCTCTAAGTGTAGCAATATGGTTACATTTAATGAAGGTTTACCATTTAGCAACTCATTGCTACTTAGAGGCGCCTCTTTTCTCTTTTATACCCTGTATAAAATGTTTTGATGCTTTGGATTACAAGCATGTTTCTGGAACGAATTATGCTTGCAAACCAAGGTTTTACTGTAAAGAAATAACAAGCTATTGCCGCCGCAGATCTGAGTTGTAAAGCGGGGGGTTTCCGCGGATCAAAGCTGTTGAGTGGGGGGGGGAGGGGGTCGCAGATCGGAGTTGTTTAGTGGGGGGGTCCCAGGATCAAAGTTGTTTCGCGGGTCGGAGTTGTTGAGTGGGGGGGGAGGGGGGTTCCAGCGATTAAAGTCGTTAAGCAGGGGGAGGATCGCGGGAATGCTGGATTTACCGCGGGACAGTCGCGCTGAATCCGGGACTGTTGGGAGGTATGGTGTTCACACGTTATTCATTTTACTATTTTGCTTCCCGGATGATTTACCCTCTTTCATGACTAGGCCATTTTTTGGCGATACAGCACTGCGTTACTTTGAGCCTAGCTTCACATTGGAGCAATTTGTCATGCGATTTTGTAGTGCCGCACTGTATTGCAAAAGTAGTTTCCGCGCTACTTTTGCCGATTTCAGGTGCAAGTTCAAAAGAATTCTATGCATGAAGCCACACCGGTGTCTATCAAGTAGCAGCTAAAATCGCGCTGATCTTGCTACTTTGAAATCGCCCTACTAAAAGTGAAGTAGCGCGATTTCAAAGTAGCATCAATGTGAACCAGGGCTAACTGACGATTGTGCGGTCGTGCGATGCTGTACTCATATATGTGTCCCTTTTTTTCACAAATGGAACTTTCTTTTGGTGGTATTTGATCACCTCTGGTTTTTATTGCGCTATAAACGAAAAAAGAAAAACATTGAAGAAAATATATACTTTTTTTTTTTTTTTTTTTTCTGCTATTAAATATCCAATAAAAATTGAAAAAAAAATCAAATGCCTTCATCAATTTAGGCCAACATGTATTCTACATTTTTGGTAAAAAAAACAACCAGCACGTCGCTACGTGCAATGTTTGGCCGGGGTATGCCCCTATGGCCCTGTTTTGTAACTCAAGACTTTAAAAATACCTTAATAAAAAAAAAACCAATAAGTGAATATTGATTGGTTTGCGCAAAAGTTATAGCGTCTACAAACTGGGATTTTTTTTTTTTGTTTACTAGCAATGGCAGCAATCAGCGACTTATAGTGGGACTGTGATATTCTGACACTTTTTGGAGACCAGTGACACTAATACAGTGATCAGTGCTAAAAAAAAATATGCACTGTCACTGTACTAATGACACTGGCTGAGAAGGAGTTAACATCACGGGGATAGCTGTGTGTTTAGCCAGTGCTTGTGTACAGTGTGGGAGGTGCTTTTACTAGGGGAAAGGCATTGATCCATGTTCCTGCTTTTCTGGAACAAAGGATTCATGCCTTCCTGGCTCTGCCTAATGATCGCCGGACATGGAGTGTGCCGTACGTGCAGATCTGCTCCCGATATATATGTCTAATCACACCGCGCATACCCAAAAGTGTCGGATCACATACTATGTATGTGATCCGGCGCAGAGCAGCCACCCTACTTTGGGGGATCTGCAAGTGGTCACGAGAATTCCTCGGGGGCCCCCGGGGCATCATAAATTGTGTCCCCATTGGAAGATTCCCCTTTCTCACTTTTCTATATGTAAAACATTTTTTTTTTAAATGTATATAATTTTTTTTTTTTATATAAAATTTTTTTTTTCAATAAAAAAAAAAAAAAAAAACTTGTGTAGCAATTGTATATGCTATTTTCTTTCCTGCTTTTTTTTTTTTTTTTTACATGAAAGTGGAGTTGCCCTTTAAACATCAATACAAGGTATCTTAGAGCTCAGGTTTTTAGTGATGTGACATAACCTGATATTTTGTTCAGCGGGCGTTTTTGGTCGTGACAGAAGCTCTCCCACAGTACACAATGCGGCGTCTTTTCAGTCCATTGTATACGGTGTATTTTCCATCCCCGGCATGAAAGGGCCATAGATACCATTGAACAGCCTGCGCCGCTCATCCCTGCCTGACTCTTTGTTCCGTGTGAAAGCTCCTCGGATGGATCGGGTTACGTAGAACAGGTGATCCCATGGTGAGCGTAGCGAGAACTAGGACAGGACAGAACACCTGTCACAGCAGATGATTGTGAATGGCTGGATAATTGCGGTTTGAAGACGCCGTTGCGGAGAACATATTACCGATCTCCATTGTGAATACAAGCAGTTCGGTATACAGCAGTAGAATATACACTCACCGGCCACTTTATTAGGCACACCTGTTCAATTGCTTGGTAACACAAATTGCTAATCAGCCAATCACATGGCAGCAACTCAATACATTTAGGGCTCTTTCACACAGGGCGGATCAGTAATGATCCGCCCCGTGCACCTCCGTTTGCTCAGCGGGGATGGCTCTGTTGATCTCCGCTGAGCTTCCGGATGACTGGGCGGTCCCCGCACACTGTGCAGGGACCGCCCTGTCTTTTCTCCGCTCTCCCCTGTGGGGGGATCGGATGAACACGGACCGTCTGTCCGTGTTCCGTCTGGCGGATCGGATCGGATGAAGGAAAAGTGGGTTTTTCCTCCGTCCTCCTGACATCCGCGGCTCCATAGAGGAGCACAGAGCGTCCGTTCAGGTCCGCAAAAAAAACTTGCAGGCGGATCTGAACGGACGCTTCGTGTGAAAGAGCCCTTAGACGTGGTGAAGACAACTTGCTGGAGTTATAACCGAGCATCAGAATGGGGAAGAAAGGGCATTTAAGTGACTTTGGTTGTTGGTGCCAGACAGGCTGGTCTGAGTGTTTTTAAAATCTGCTGATCTATTTGGATTTTCACACACAACCATCTCTCATGTTTAGAGAATGGTTAGAAAAAGAGAAAATAATCGGTGAGCGGCAGTTGTGTGAATGAAAATGCCTTGTTGATGTCAGAGGAGAATGTGCGGACTAGCCATGTTATATGCTACGTTCATTCATTTCAGTGGCCAGAATTTATTATTTTTAAATATTTTATATTCTATTTTGTATTTATTAATATTATTATTTAAGCGCTTGATCACCTTAAACACACATTTGCAAAAAGGGCATCTTTTCTCCTGCTAGGAGAAAGGCGTTTAGAAGAATTAAGCAAACAGCCACCGTGCATAAGGTCAAAAATGCGATGCATTGTAACAACGCATTGCACCGCTGTTCACAACACACACCAGAATACGTGCTTTATTTGGTGCAGATCGCCTACGGACTGATGTGAATGGGCCCTTTGCTTTCTTTAGAAATCACTGTGACGGGTGAGCAGGTCATTGATGATTCTCTATACCCCAAATATGTTGGGTATGCCTTCCGGCTGCCGAGGAGCGAGGAGATGCGAGGACGGGCAGGGGGGATGCATGGACGGTCAGGGTGGCTGAGTCTATAGTAGGCAGGGAGGGGATGCAAGGATGGGCGGGGGGAGATGGGGGGGACGGGCAGGGGGGATGCATGGACGGGCAGGGTGGCTGAGTCTATAGTAGGCAGGGAGGGGATGCAAGGATGGGCGGGGGGAGATGGGGGGACGGGCGGGGGAAGATGCGAGGACGTACAGGGGGGCTGAGTCTATAGTAGGCAGGGGGAGATGCGAGGACGGGCAGGGGGGATGCGAGGACGGGCAGGGGGGATGCGAGGACAGGCAGGGGGGATGCGAGGACGGGCGGGGGAAGATGCGAGGGCGGGCAGGGGGGCTGAGTCTATAGTAGGCAGGGGGGAATGCGAGGACGGGCAGGGGGGGATGCGAGGACGGGCAGGGGGGGGATGCGAGGACGGGCAGGGGGGGGATGCGAGGACGGGCAGGGGGGATGCAAGGACGGGCAGGGGGGATGCAAGGACGGGCAGGGGGGCTGAGTCTATAGTAGGCAGTGGGAGATGCAAGGACGGGCAGGGGGGCTGAGTCTATAGTAGGCAGTGGGAGATGCAAGGACGGGCAGGGGGGCTGAGTCTATAGTAGGCAGTGGGAGATGCAAGGACGGGCAGGGGGGCTAAGTCTATAGTAGGCAGTGGGAGATGCAAGGACGGGCAGGGGGGCTGAGTCTATAGTAGGCAGTGGGAGATGCAAGGACGGGCAGGGGGGCTGAGTCTATAGTAGGCAGTGGGAGATGCAAGGACGGGCAGGGGGGCTGAGTCTATAGTAGGCAGTGGGAGATGCAAGGACGGGCAGGGGGGCTGAGTCTTTAGTAGGCAGGGGGAGATGCAAGGACGGGCAGGGGGGCTGAGTCTATAGTAGACAGTGCGAGATGCAAGGACGGGCAGGGGGGCTGAGTCTATAGTAGGCAGTGGGAGATGCAAGGACGGGCAGGGGGGCTGAGTCTATAGTAGGCAGTGGGAGATGCAAGGACGGGCAGGGGGGCTGAGTCTATAGTAGGCAGTGGGAGATGCAAGGACGGGCAGGGGGGCTGAGTCTATAGTAGGCAGTGGGAGATGCAAGGACGGGCAGGGGGGATGAGTCTTTAGTAGGCAGGGGGAGATGCAAGGACGGGCAGGGGTGATGCGAGGACGGGAAGGGGGGCTGAGTCTATGGTAGGCAGGGGGAGATGCAAGGAAGGGCAGGGGTGATGCGAGGACGGGCAGAGGGGCTGAGTCTATAGTAAGCAGGGGGAGATGCAGGGTAGGGCGGGGCAAGATGTGAGGGCAGGGGGGGGAGATGCGAGGGCAGGCGGGCAGAGGGGGGCGATGCGAGGACGGGCAGGGGGGATGAGTCTTTAATAGGCAGGGAGGGATGCAAGGACGGGCAGGGGGAATGAGTCTATAGTAGGCAGGGAGGGCTGCGAGGACGGACAGGGGGGCTGAGTCTATAGTAGGCAGGGGGAGATGCGAGGATGGGCAGGGGGGGGGGGGTGCGAGGATGGGCAGGGGGGGGGTGCGAGGACAGGGGCGAGGGAGATGCGAGGACGGGCAGCTAAGGTGAGTCTATAGGAGTCGGGGGGACAAGGTCACCCTACTCTCATGTGCAATGTGATGGTATCTCTGTATTTTAGATATAGATAATGGATCACCCCTGCAGTTCTGCCACCCTGGGCACTTGGCACCATACCCGGGCTGTGCAGGCAGTTGAAGGTACCAGTTTTTCTGGTACCGAATCCATTCTTTGGGATTAAGGTGAAGAATTTAATTTTAAATCTGTTCTGACTGACCCCCATCCCTGAAGGGGATTTAAGGTAAAAGGACTTACCTCCTAATCCTCCTGCAGGGATTTCTCTCTATCTTGCTGGTGCTGTTTGCTCTGCCTTTTAATTAGCGACTCGCTGTCACTGGATAAAAGTAGAGGCAGACGCTGATTTTTTTTTTTTTTGCTGTGATATTGAATTTTTTAATCCTCTTTAGGAAATACGATTGTTAAAGAGAAAAAAAAAGTGTTCCCCTCTGGGTGATCTATATAAATTGCATGGATTTTAATAAAACTTTATTGCAGATTCTTGCCTTTCTGTTATTCTAAAGTAATAGCTGTTTGTGTAATGACTGTAAATGGGGGTGATTTTATAATTATCAATCAGCTGTTGCACCTGCAGGGCTCTGAGAACAGTGGCAGGGTCT
This sequence comes from Rana kukunoris, assembly GCA_029574335.1. Classification (NCBI taxonomy): domain Eukaryota; kingdom Metazoa; phylum Chordata; class Amphibia; order Anura; family Ranidae; genus Rana; species Rana kukunoris. The sequence goes on from CM056053.1 coordinate 452,960,870, forward strand.
GCATCCCTTTTTGGATGTGATTTTATTTATTTTCCCTTTGGGAGTACAGATACTCCTTCATTTAAAGGAACCCTAAAGGTTCGTTTTTTTTTAGATCAATTGATTGCTGTAAGCTAAAGCATTTAAATATCACTTACCTTGTTTTTCCTTTTGACCTCCAAGATACAGTAATCCAGGTTTGAAAATACCATTTCCTGTCTCTCCTCTTCTTGCTTTCCACCAGCATTTGAGCCGTTTTGCATGGTGGAAAGCAGAATGTGCTCACCCCCTCCCTATGACTACAGCCCTGCGTAAAGATGCTCTCCTATCCCTCACAGGCATGGGGGCTAAGCCTAATGGGAACTGTAGTTCCCATTAGGCCGTGATGTAGCGAGAATGAATGTGCACCGCAAACCAGGAAGTCAGTGAGAATAACGATTCAGGAGTGACGGAGGTGAATAAAACAGCTAGATTTCAACAGGTATCAAACTAGTTATAATGCAAAACATTACTTTTTACTTTATCAGCTACTGTCAGACTTTAATTTAAGAGGAAAATATTTTTGTCTTTACAACCCCTTTAACGACCGCTCAGACTTCCGACCAGCTCTCCCCACCTGAACGACTCGCTGTACCTCATTGTATTGTACAGTACAGAATTTTTTTTTTTGTTCTTTAATTATGCAAATTAAAACCATGTTATTGAGCTTTTTTGACCTTTTTCTCACAATATACAGTACAGTAAGAATGCCTAAAATATTGATTACTTGTGGCTCCTCCTTTAACAACCTATTCGTTTAACGACCTGGTCATTAAAAGGGTTGTAGAAATTTGTGTTTTTTTTCACCTGAAAGTGGAGGTTCACATAAAAAGTGAACCTCCGGTTTCCGGAACACCCCCCCCCCCCTCCGGTGTCACATTTGGCACCTTTCATGGGGGAGGGGGGTGCAGATACCTGTCTAAGATAGGTATTTACACCACTTCCTAGTTCTGACTCCTGTGGGAGTCCGGCTCCCCCTATGTCAACCCCCCCCCCCCTGCTGTCTTCTGGGAAACGCTTTTTCCAGCAGAACCTCCGCTTTAATGCATTCTATGCATTAAGGTGAAAAAACACCTGACAGCGTCCAGCCCCCCGATTTTTACTTACCCGAGCTCCCAATTTCCGTGGGCGCTTCCCCGCCGTCGCTCTCTCTGTGCTCTTTATTGGATAGATTGATAGCAGCGCAGTCATTGGCTCCCGCTGCTGTCAATCAAATACAATGACGTGGGCGCCAGGGGGTGGCGCAGAGTCCTGCATTTGCCAAATGCTGGACATGGGAGCGCGCCCGCAAGGTAACTCCCTTGGGAGAGCTCTATAGTATCACTTTAAGTAAGAAGAGCCTGTATCTCATAAAAACGGACTGCTTTGTTGCAGGGGATGCCCAAAATCTGACTTGTATCTTAGAGTATACTTCTGGGCAAATCAGGAAATTACATTTCTTGGGGGGGGGGGGGGGGGGTGATATGTATACCATCCAAGTAACCAATTTGCATTTTTCAAAAACTCATAGTGCTGCAGATTGCACAGAAAAGGTAGAGTCTTCTGAAAGCCGAGACCAGGGGCAGCTCTGCAGCTGCCTGGGGAAGCCCTGGCTCTTTGGGAGGAGTTCTATTCTCCTCTCTGCTGCTGACAACTGAGATGGGGAAAGAGGCAGAGATGAGCTGCCCTGCAGCTGCTGCACGGGCAAGCGCAGGATCTGAAGGAGGAGTTCTATCCTCCCCTCTCCTGCCAACACCTGAGAAGGGGGAGGGGGCAGAGACACGGTGCTCTGCGGCTTGCTCAGGGAAGTGTAGGATCTGTGGGAGGAGTTATGCCCTCCCCTCTATTGCCGGAGAAGCGCAGGGTCTGGAGTAGGAGTTCTGTCGTCCTCTCTGATGCTGACTGCTGTGACAAGGTGGGGTAGAAATGGTGGGCCGGCTTCAGTCTGGTGCGACTTGCATCAATACCTATACCAGTGAGCTGACCCTACGGGTCCAGCGCCATCTTTCCACTGTCCGTATTACATTACACCATGGGTCTTTAAACTACGGCCCTCCAGTTGTTCAGGAACTACATTTCCCATCATGCCTAGTCATATCTGTGAATGTCAGTGTGTTACAATGCCTCATGGGATGTGTAGTTCTACAACACCTGGAGGGCCGTAGTTTGAGGATCCCTGCCTTAGGCTCTCTGTTTTGTTGTCAGTCTCACTGACTATGGAGACGTATTGTCATTTTTCGGCAGACCGCACGCACGCATTTGTGTGCCATTAATGTGCGCTTCCATAAATAGCCGCATCATTTGCCTCCTCCTATTTATGTTCTGTTTTCCCTTCCTCTGTGCTCAGGTGATAACTGACAATTCCTGAGTGCTCACAATAGTAAATGCTGCTGCTTTGCATACTGCGCAGACAGTCCGGAGGCTATATGCAGTTGTAGTCACCGCGACCTCATGCTATAAAAAAGAGATGGGTGGTTCCTGGTTAAAGGGAATTCACGGCGTTCACTTTGCAAAGCATGACCAGCCTGTGTCCTTCCAACCTGGAAATTAGGGGCTGGAATGCTCCACTTCTCTGGATCCTTTTGCAGTCTGTGTAATCTGATCTTTCCTGACATTCGTAGTAAATTTCACAGCACAGCTGTACGGTGAGCTAGGGAAGCTTCTGCTTCAGGCCCTCGCAGAATGTAAGCAACAACAATGTTAACACTTTAAGAAATGTTATGGCCATTACCGGTGAGTTATGGAATCCCATGGTTGTCGCCAGCAGTTGTGCACCACGCCGTCACTGGACACGAGATCAGAAGACAGTTTGTGGCAGTTTTTGGCTGCAGCTGTTTTAACATTTACAAGAATAGGATTGAAGTTTGAAACTTAAATAAGAAGCACGGTCCTGGCTCGTTTGGCCCTACTTCTCCTGTGGGTCACAGGTGTGCACTTAGTTCTTTACTGCTGTGACCCAGATTCAGCTGGCAGCGAAATTTAGTCTGCTGTCAGCTGATGTCATCGAACTGGTCCAGACTTGGCAGGAATCCCGACAATGATATCGGGGTCTGCCCAGATGCCTGGCTGGCAGCTAGCTCAGCTTCTCAGAGTGCCAATGAGAGCCTAAGCCAACCGCTCCTGCCCCCTCCACTGTTTGGTGCTCCATTGAGTAGTGGAGGGGGCAGAGCAGAGAGCGGTGACTTAGTCACCACTCTCTGCTCAGGGTGGACACGAGAACTGAGTGGTCAGCGGTCTTTGTTCGCTCAGTTCTAGGTGTAGAGGTGGTGAATCAATGCTACATCCACCTAGGCCAGTGATGGTGAACCTTGGCACCCCAGATGTTTTGAAACTACATTTCCCATGATGCTAAACTACACTGCAGAGTGCATTAAACTTTATGGGAAATGTAGTGCCAAAACATCTGGGGTGCCAAGGTTCACCACCACTGACCTAGGCCCTAGTGGTCTCCAAACTGCAGCCCTTTGTTGGCCTTTATCCGGCCCTTGGGGCACTATTCCTCCCACTGACACCAACAAGGGGGCACTATTTCTTCCACTGATACCAATGATGGGATACTATTCCACTTACCAATAAGGGGCATTTATTGGTAAGTGCCCCTACTGATCACCAACCTTGAGGCCATATTTATTCTCACTGATGCTGGGCTTGGGACATTTTCTGCCCCTGCAGGCCGCAATCTGGCCCTCCTAAAGTCTGAAGGACAATAAACTGGCCCATTGTTTGAAAAGTTTGGAGACCCCTGACCTAGTCTCTCTCTCTCTCTCTCTCTCTCTCTCTCTCTCTCTCTCTCTCTCTCTCTCTCTCTCTCTCTCTCTCTCTCTCTCTCTCTCTCTCTCTCTCTCTCCCTCTCTCCCTCTCTCCCTCTCTCCCTCTCTCCCTCTCTCCCTCTCTCCCTCTCTCTCTCTCTCTCTCCCTCTCTCCCTCTCTCTCTCTCTCTCTCTCTCTCTCCCCCTCTCCCTCTCTCTCCCCCTCTCCCTCTCCCTCTCCCTCCTATATATAGATAGAGAATATATATAATATCTCTATCACTCACACACAATTGCTTAATTTAATGGCTTGCCTTAGTCTGCATGAGGAAAAGAGACCACTGAAAACATGACAGCCCGGGTGCAGTCTACAAACAACCATATTTCGAAAATTGGTGTTCTAGATAGGACCTCCCATGCAGTAAACCTATTTACGGATATTTTTTATATACACACACCTAGGTGGATGTAGCATTGATTCACCACCTCTACACCAAGAACTGAGCGAACTGCAGGAGAAGTTGTCCCTGCCGAGAGAAGACCATAACGGTTGCTTGCAATAATCACATGTAAAATCCGGCAGGCTGGTTGTATTCAAGTTTGATCGATGAATCGATCTACTTGGGTACATTCAGCCTGCCCATACACGGTTCAAATCTCGGCCAGTTCAGTGGTTCTCAGCCAAGATTTGAACTATGGTCAGCTTTAATTGTGCTATAGCTCCTTCATTGTCCAATTGTCAGTATGGAGGTGGATCCTTGACCACTCTGTACAGCTTATCTACATCGGGGGTCAGAGAGAAAATACGGCTTATACAGCAGGCAGGAGCTTTTGGAGCGTATTGGCAAACCCAGGCTGTTTGAACCAATCGGGTTCTGCTTTTTTTGTAATTTATAGTTCCGAACATGAAAGCTTCAGTTGTGCAATTCCCGTCCCACCCCAAACACAATTTGTAATTTTCTGAAGACTTTCCAATGTGTTGCACACTTGTTCGTGTTTGCGCACATTCCACAGGCCCTTTGAAATCTTTGTTTTGAATTGGAAGCAGAGTTTTTCCAATAACAGGAAGGCCTGGATCCCACGTGTTTGCGTGTGGGGGCGGTATTCACGCTGTGATTCCTAATAGACCAGCAGATACTTGGCTCTGACAAGATGGAGTAAGTCAGGCGAGCCCGTGTTGATTCCTTCAGATAGTCCTTTTTTTTTTTTTTTTTTTCTTGTGAGGACTTGTCCTATGAAACAGTTTTAGGAACAAGATTTTTAAAAAAATTTTTTGGAAGTTATGGGGAAAAATATGTGTGCGTTTTACAATTTCTCTTATTGTTTTTAATCTCTATTTTAATGCCTATATAGAATGGCTCACACAAAGTATAGAGGGGGGAGATATACCTGTATAGGTGTGTGTGTGTGTATATATATAATACAAAATATCCGTAAATTGGTTTCCTGCACGGGAGGTCCCATCTAGAACACCCAATTTTCGAATTATGGTTGTTTATAGACTGCACCTGTGCTGTTATCTTTTCAGTGGCCACTTTTCCTCATGCAGACTGAGGCCTCTTTCACACGAGGCGGACTCCGTCGCTACAGAGTCTGCCAGCTCAGCGGAGATCTCTCCGCTGATCTCTGCTGAGCCGGTGGATGACAAGTCCCTCTCTTTTCATTGAGCGGGGAGGGCCTTGTGCAGCGCCGCTGTTTCTTATGGAGAGATCTGTCTGTTTTTCATCAGCTCTCAACCGATCCGACCCGCTATGGACGGATGGGGACGTATCGCCATCCATCTGATTTTTGACGAATCTGATCGGGTCTGTTGGGGACTGATGGGTGGGCACTGACAGGTGGCTGGCACTCATAGGCAGCACTTATGGGCACTGGTGGCTGACACTGATAGGCGGCACTGACTGGTGACTGGCGCTGATAGGGGGCACTTGTGGGCACTGATGGGTGGCACTTGTGGGCACTGATGGGTGGCACTTGTGGGCACTGATGGGTGGCACTTGTGGGCACTGATGGGTGGCACTTGTGGGCACTGATGGCTGGCACTTGTGGGCACTGATGGCTGGCACTTGTGGGCACTGATTGCACTGATGGCTGGCACTTGTGGGCACTGATGGCTGGCACTTGTGGGCACTGATGGCTGGCACTTGTGGGCACTGATGGCTGGCACTTGTGGGCACTGATGGCTGGCACTTGTGGGCACTGATGGGTGGCACTTGTGGGCACTGATTGCACTGATGGCTGGCACTTGTGGGCACTGATTGCACTGATGGCTGGCACTTGTGGGCACTGATGGCTGGCACTTGTGGGCACTGATGGCTGGCACTTGTGGGCACTGATGGGTGGGTGTAACAAGATATCCGCTGCTGGCTTATTGCAGCCGAGTGCAGGGTGTACAAAGATGGGCTTAGGGACCGAATGTGACAGCACCAGTCACCGATTCTGATGCAGCTGCGCCTTACACCACTGCCTCTCCGTCCACAGGCTCCGTCCAATCGGGTATCGGGTAAGACATCGGGAGCATTTGCGCGAGTACAAGTACTTGTGCAAATGCTCCGTATCGCTATACTAGTATCGGTATTGGGACAACCCTAGTACATTATATAATACTGTAATAGAGTGGATTATAGGATTTTACAAGCATTTTAACTCGGTTCACACTGGGGATTCCTCGCAGGCAGGGAGAGGGAGGGGAAGAGAAGACAGCACATTACATGGTAAGATCTACCCCGAAAATAAGCCCTACTGTGTCTTTTGTTGCCAAAATGTATATAAGACCCAGGCTTATTTTCGGGGGAAACACTGTACATTGTTTCAAGCTGGACCAATAAAACTGTGCAGAGATGCCCACACCTGAAATTCAGCTTTGACCCCAAAAATGCCATGTAAATAGGATCTTCTGTAGGGCTTGGATAAATAACACAAGAATGTGGCGTATTTTCTTTGCAATCGCTCTCGTGTACGGAGACTCTAACTGGGTTGGATTTCTCTTTATGACTAGTTCATGCTGATTGACGTGGACACACATTAATCCCATTGTCTCTCACAATCTCTTTGACATCGTATTAACATTGACTGCCAGCTAAAGAAGATTGAGTGCCTGGCACTAGGCGTGATTTTAGGTTGTTTGTGTTTTTCTACCTCGTGGTTTCCCAGGAATTCTATTCCTGGATTGTAGACAGAATATTGACATTGGTTTGTTTAGATATGTTTTCCATGTGTGGCCCATAGAAAAACGCTCTTTGTATAGACGGCTGATGCATGTGGAAGTTTTGTCTATTGTGCGGCCACCTTCCAGGCAAACCACAGCTGGTGCATTGTGGGACGGGTTTCTTTTTCTTACTTTTGTTTTTTCATGGAACAGACTTTTCTAAAAGCTGTTGTCTGTGTATACATTGATTTTTGTGTGCTCTACGGCATGTTTCCTGTTAGGGGACGATGAAATAGAGCAGCATTTTCATAGCCTGTGCCTATTGTCTCTGAAAACTTCCTGGGCTCTTCACGTGTCGTCTTTGTGACACCAGGACACGCAACATGGGAAAAGATGTCTCCTAGATGGAAGTGAATCTTGAGTTGGGGTTACATCTTAATCAAGTCCAGAAACAAGTTTTTTTTCCAAAGAGAGATTTTTTATGAAGCCAACATGTTTCAGGGGCTGTACCCCCTTCATCAGGGATAGAATGCAACACAAAAAAATACATCACAAAAAGTAGGTCATTTAATTCTCTTGTATACGTCATGATTAGGTGAGCCGCATTCATTGCATCTATTAGATAGCTCCCAACCACTGCTACATGGTTGCAAAAAATAAAGATGGATCACAGATCTTCCAGCTTTTTCTTTATTCAATAATACGTGTTCCAAAGATCCAAAAATAACCATTATGGGCAGCACTGCCCTTTTGCATAAAATACACTATATTGGGACACCTGCCTTTTCACGCACAAACTTGTAACGAGCCCCCGTTATACTTACCTGACCCCTCGAAAGTCCCATGCGGTCCCGATATCCCCTTCGCCGCTCAGCCTGGCCACTGATTGGCTAGAGTGGATGGATTGAGAGCAGCGCAGCCATTGGCTGGCGCTGCTGTCAATCACATCCAGTGACGCAGCGCGCTGAGGGGCGGGGCCGAGTGATACAGTGAGCGGCTATGGCCGCTCACTGTATCGCGGGAGCATGCCCGCAATTAGTGACCACCATGCGAGCTCTCGCATGACTCTGGTGACTAATTGTGGGGAGGACAGAGACAGCTGCTGAGGGACCCCAGAAGACGTGGATTGGGGAACTCTGTGCAAAACGAACTGCACAGTGGAGGTAAGTATAACATGTTTGTTCCTTTAGTAGAAGTCCCTTCAATGGAACTCAGGGGCCAAGCCCAACCCCTGAGAACAACCCCACACCATAATCCCCCCTCTCCATGCACAAAGCAAGGTCCTTAAAGACACGGATGAGCGAGGAACCTACCTGGTCTGCACAGAGTCCTGACCTCAACCCGAATGAAAATCTTTGGTGTGCAAAGACTGCGAGTCAGGCCTTCTCATCCACTATCAGTGCACAAATGTGCTTCTGGACGAATGGTGAAACATTCCCATGTAGAGACACTCCTAAACCTTGTGGACGGCCTTCCCAGAAGAATTGAAGCTGTTCTAGCTGCAGAGGGTGGGCCAACTCAATATTGGTATAAGGCCTCATGCACACGTTTTTGGACGGCGTTACAACAGCTATTTTTACTTCAGACTTTTTTTTTTTTTCATTAAACTCACCATCATGTTATCCTATTTAAAGTTCACAATCTGATTGGTTTCTATACAGATCTGCGCCAGATTTTGTACCAGTTTTAGAAAATCAACTTCTATGTTTTTCAGCAAGGCTCATCCTATTTGGATCTTGATTGCCTGGTTTTTAATCTGGTATGTAAAATTGTGTCCAAACCCCTGTGCCAAATTTATTTCATGTAACAAAAATGTAGCGATGAGAATATTGCATTCTGATGGCCATACACTGTTACAATTTCAGCCGATTCAGAGGAATTGGCCACAAACAGTAGTTGGCCCTTCCGGCTCCATAAAGGTCGATTACTGGAGACATCCATTAGCTTATGGGCAGCTTTAGGAACATATTCTTTATTTCAAGTAACATAATAACACATTTTCCCCTGGAGAAGCCTTTATCTGAGAATCTCTTACAGCCCATCTCCACGATGTCTTCCTGAAAAGAATAAATTGGGGATAATTTCAGATTAAAGAGCTTGAAGTGGATAAATGATAATAATGTCGGCCTAAACTGGATAAAATATCGAAGCCGTGTATATTATATAGAGACATCTTCATCTAGAGATAAATGTCAAGCAGCCCTTAAAACCTCCTTGGTAGAAAAATCGGACAGGCTTCTGATCCGTACAGATCCTAATAAAGGGGCCACTAGGGCCAGACACGTCCCAGGAGGCAGAAGGTCAAAGAGGCATCTGTCACCTAACAATAAACCCTTCCCCAGTGTTTGTTATTCTTGCATGTTATGGGACTATAACTTTTTTTTCTTTTAAAGGGGAATCCAGGCATTTTTAATTTTTATTAAGTCAGCAGCTACAAAAAGTATAGCTGCTGGCTTTTAATAAACACACTCACCTGCTCCACGTTCCAGCGACGCGCCGGCCGGGGGTCCGCTCCTCTCCCCCCTCTCCAGGCGGCGTCCTCATTGTTACTGTGGGCACCCAGCCGTGACGGCTTTTGACTTCACAGCTGGGCACTCACTGCGCATGCGCGAGCGCGCTGCGCTATCCGATTGGACAGGCGATCGCCTGGGACCTGTCACGTGTCCCAGGCGGTTGCCTACAGGGAGGGGCCTGACAAAAGGCGATATGACATATTGCCTTAGCGGCCCCTGGGTGGAAGGAGGAAGTGGAACAGGATGTCCCACTTCTCCTGAAGCCCCCCCCTCCCCAAAAAAAAGTTACATGCCAAATGTGGAATGTAAGGGGGCAAGGAGTGGATTAAGTGGAAGTTCCACTTTTAGGTGGAATTTTGCTTTAAAATTGATGTCCATCCCACCCAAATTTAGCCCTAGACCTCCCTCTCTAGATTCTAGAACAGCCTTTCTCAAACTTTTTACAATGGAGGGACTGTTAAAACAATTTCCAGATCTTGGGGAACCATTGCTAAAATAAAATAGTTGGGGGTCAATGGGAATAAATGCCCCTTAACATTGGTGGTCAATTGGAAGAATACCCACCCACCCCCTTACGGTGATGGTCCTATTGCCACCCTTACAGACAGCCAAGGTCTCTGGTGTCATTGTGCTGGATCTACCAAGTGGTGTTGGCTTTGGAGCTATCCAGTCACCATTAAATGGGGGATCATTCGGCCACAACTCAAGGGTCTTAGGGAACCATTGCTAAAATAAAATAGTTGTCAGTCATTGGGAAAAAATGTCCCTTAACATTAGTGCTCAGTTGGAAGAATGTCCACCCCCTTACAGTGACGGTCCAATTGCTACCCTTGCAGACAGCTAAGGTCTCTGGTGTCATCGTGCTGGATCTACCAAGTGGTGTTGGCTTTGGGACTATCCAGGTACCATTAAATGGGGGAATCAATCGGCCACAAGGAACCACTGCCTCCCGTAGAACCTTGGTTGAAAATGGCTGCTGTAGATCATGTTCCACCATTTTTTGTATTTACTTTGTTCCTATGGAGATGAACCACTTTTGTCACCACCTGGCTTGTCTAATTTGAGATAGTAGACCGTTCTGGTACTTTATGGAGCATACAGACTCGCTTTAAAGCTAACTTCCAGGTGTGATCTTCATTGCATGCTTAGGCTGGCCATACACTGATAGATTAGCCTGCGAGATGAACAAAAAACAAAATCAGGCTTCTTCACCCACGCTATACAGCGCAGATGGACAAATCGTTCTGCTGGGCTATTGTACCCTGACAACCGGCAGCAGCTGTTAAAATACCCCAACAGCGGCTGCATCTGATTGGATATCATGGTTGTGCGGCAAACAGTTTTCCGAGAGATATATATAGATAGAGATATAGAGATATAGAGATATAGGATATATATAATATTTTTTTTATCTTAAGGATGTTAGGAGGTGGCTGAGAGGACAACCCACAGAGTGAATTGTGCCCGATTCCTCCGGAACCATATGAAATTCACTCAATGTATGACCAGCCTTACATTACAACTTGGCACAATGCATAGTCCATACCTGAGACCGTGGGGGAAGCTATCAATCACTGTAATAATCAGTGCTACTACAGTGATAGCTGCAATCTTCCAGGTCCTGCTCAGGTTTTGAAGCTAGCCATCGATGGATTGAAATGTGTCTGGTTCAGCAGGGACCAGCCAAATTTTGATCCATCTATGGCCATTCTAGCTTGACAGAAGTCGATCAAAGGCTCATTTCACATGAGTTTTAGCTTGTATAAGAGCAGTGTGAACAGAAAGCTTTTACAAAGAATTTGCAGAGCCCTTAGCAAGCTTTGTTAAAGCTTTTAAAGTGCCATTCAGCTCCAGTTTGTAAATGTTGAACGCAGATCCTAATAGGAGTGCTTGCTTTCAGTTACAAATGCTAATGGAAATGCTGATTGCCACTTTAAGCAAGCTGCTAGCAGGCTTTAGCACTTCTTGAAGCTTGTTGAAAGCCTCTTCATACCTGCTAGCATCTTGCTTAAAGTGGCAATCGGCACTCTCATTAGCATTTCTATTCAACATTTACAAACTGGAGTTGAATGGTACATTGAAAGCTTCAGCAAAGCTCGCTGAATGCTCTGCCAATGGTTTGTCAAAGCTGCTTCTTATACAAGCTAAAGCCTGTGTGAAACAAGCCTTAGATCGACTTCTGTCGAGATAAAATGGCCGTGGATTGATCGAAATTTGCCTAGTCCCTGCTGAACTGGCCTTTTGACTGACTTCTTTTAAACGGGACTGTTGGAAAACTTTCATTGGTTCAGCAGCTGCAGTGTGGATCAGTGAATTCTGACAGTGGAAGAGTCCCCACTATTAGAATACAATAGCACAGCGGGGAAGTTTCTTTCATCCACCTTGCTTGTGTGAAAGGAAAGGAATCTGCTCTCGCCGATCAGCTGATCTGGCTTATTGGGGGGGGAGACACTAATCACCTATGGCCAGCCTAAGTGAGTGGCTTCCCCTCTGCACACTGACCACAGGGGGTCGCTTGCTTAGCAGCGCTTCTATTTCGTAAAACACATTGTATGTTTTTCATTGTTCTCTAATTGGATAAATTGGGAAAACTTGGAGATCGGACCCCAACCGGTCGCCCAAAACAATAAAAACGGACTATCTCTGTACTGGCTTGAACAGCATAAACTCAAAAGTTTTATAATAAGTAAATGGATGATTTTATTCAAAATGAGTACAGAATAAAAAAAAAAAAAACATTGTTGGGAACATAAAAAAATGCATAGTAACACTCCATATGTATTACCAGCATTATGGGTCCCCAAGGAGGGAGGATCACTGAGTGTTTATGGATATCATTTCTCAACATGTTTCGCCGCCTTAATACCGCTTCATCAGGAGAGTATCTGCAATTTGATTGATAGAATGTTAAACAATACATGTCATAACATTACAACATGTGAGAAATTAATTTTACAATAAAAAAAAAGGGGGGGATGGCGCACTGTTTTTTATCTGCAGCCCAAGTCTGACCAGGGCAAAAAGTGCCACCAGGGTTCCCCCCGCCAGGGGCTATGGGGGATGTGCAAATAATGGATGTGTATCTAGGTAAGATAATGATAGTATATAGATAGGTGAGTAAACTGCACTCATATTGAAACAATTAAAAGGGGAGAAAACAGATAGGGGGGGGGGGGGGGGGGGGGGGCGCCCCCTGAAATAATGAAAAAGCCAAGTAAAGGTCAAGTGTGGCTAACCTTAGATAGAAGATTAATAATGCTTTGGGTCTGGGAGAAGAAGATGATCTCAATGGATGAGAACCAGAGCAAAGCAGAAGTACCTTCGTACTGCACGAAGTAAGCAGATAGAGAGGTCAGAGCAGCAAAAGCACACAATAGTCCCACAATAAAAAGAGATACCAAACGGTTGGTCAATACAAATGACCAAACTCCACAGCGTAATGGTCAACTAAACAAGCGACGGGGTGAAAAAAATCTCCCAGTTTCCCCAATTCTCCCATCAATAGATGATGGTACTCCCTTTCTAAAGCCATACCTACTTTAAACCTCCAGAGGCTATACTCCCTCTGATTGGATAAGGGTTAGGACGTGACATCACCTCCCCTCCAATCAGAGAATGCCTTGCAGTCATAATAGTAGAGCCGGCAACTACAGTAAGTGTCGGCTCCCCCCAGTGGTCCATCAGGCATGAGATACCCATACTTACGTTGGTCCAGCTTGGCACGGTGTAAGCATGCAATGAAGATCATGCTTGAAGTTCCACGTTATGGAAAGCAGAATGAGTTGGAATGCGGCTTTTTTTTTTTTATCAGTTATTTTTAAGCATAAACAGGATAAGTATGCCGCTGAACTATTCCAGAACTTTCCTATTTGAGGTGTGTGTGTTACTCATCCTGTTACTGGAAGCGAAGACATGAAAGATTAATACGCGGGTTTTGTGTTGCATGAAAATGAACCCCGATGAGTCGGGTCGGCTTACCTCTGATTCACTGAAGACAGAGTATATGGAGGTCAGTGGGACACGGGGGATGATGGGAAAGCATGTGCCCCATGCCTTGGCACTCTGCGAGTTTCTGCTGAAAGGCTTCCTGCATTTTAAGTACGTTTTTAGGAAATCATTAAAGTAAAACACCAACTCTTCACCTGACATCAGTCCTGCTCTATGCGCCAGCAAATCAGCTGTCCGCATCAGTACACATAAGTGCAGGGTGCCCTCAGGGGCCGATGAAGCCTTGGGCCTCATTCACAAAGGGCATTTACCCATCTCCTAGATGCCGTTTCTCCTGGCAGCAGCATCTTGGCAGAAGATTTTTTAAAGCACATTTTGAAAAAAAAAAAGTTAGCCTATTTTTTTTGTATAATGTGAAAGATGTTACGTCGAGTAAATAGATACCTAACACGTCGCGCTTCAATATTGTGCACGCTCGTGGAATGGCGCCAAACTTCGGTACTTGAAAATCCCCATAGGGACGCTTTATTTTTTTATTACAGGTTTTGAGTTAGAGGACTTCTAGTGCTAGAATTATTGCTCTTACTCGAACGTTCACAGCGTGTGGGGGTATTAACGCCAGTTACATATGCGGCCGCGGCTTGCGTATGCGTTCGCTTGTTTGTGTTTTTTTTTTTTGTTTTTTTTACTTTCATTTTTCTAGTTTGATGCTTTTTTCTTTTTACATATTTTTTTTTATTTTTTTTTTATGTGATCACTTTCATTCCTATTACAAGAAATGTAAACATCCCTTGTAATGGGAATAGTGCGTGACAGGTCTTCTTTACAGTGAGATATCTGGTCAATAAGTCCCCACATTTCACCTCTAGGCTGGGAAGCCTGGAATCTTAAAAAAAAAAATCCTGGCTTCCCAGCCGAGGCAGTGGCGTTTTATCAATTGCAGAGGCATGGCGTGATATCATAACCTCGCGCCCGGCCTCTGAATGATCATAGAGCCTCCCGAGACCATCTGGCCCACCGAAAATCTCTAGGATCAACACCCGGCGCCAGCAGATCCTTCTCCGGCTCTCCGATCGCAAAGGTGAGTCAGTAGAGGCACTTGAGGGTGGCGATGGGTCCCCTTCTCCTCCTGCCACCTGTAAAAACAATCAAGCGGCTGAATAGTGGTGCAGGAAATCGCCGGCTCTAATAGAAGATAGGTTTGTCCCGATACCACTTTAAGACCCAGTACAAGTACCGATACTTTTTTTTTTTTTTTCAAGTACTCGCCAATACAGATACTTATTTTTTTTTTTTATGTCATGTGACAATTTGAATAATGGGCACTGACGGATGGATGCACTACACTGACCACTGCTCTGTCCACTGCTCTGTCCACTGCACTACACTGACCACTGCTCTGTCCACTACACTACACTGACCACTGCTCTGTCCACTACACTACACTGACCACTGCTCTGTCCACTGCACTACACTGACCACTGCTCTGTCCACTACACTACACTGACCACTGCTCTGTCCACTACACTACACTGACCACTGCTCTGTCCACTACACTACACTGACCACTGCTCTGTCCACTGCACTACACTGACCACTGCTCTGTCCACTGCACTACACTGACCACTGCTCTGTCCACTACACTACACTGACCACTGCTCTGTCCACTACACTACACTGACCACTGCTCTGTCCACTACACTACACTGACCACTGCTCTGTCCACTACACTACACTGACCACTGCTCTGTCCACTACACTACACTACACTGGCCACTGCTCTGTCCACTACACTACACTGACCACTGCTCTGTCCACTACACTACACTGACCACTGCTCTGTCCACTACACTGACCACTGCTCTGTCCACTACACTACACTGGCCACTGCTCTGTCCACTCCACTACACTGACCACTGCTCTGTCCACTACACTACACTGACCACTGCTCTGTCCACTACACTACACTGGCCACTGCTCTGTCCACTTGCGTCTTCTATCAGCCTGGAGGAGGTGAAGAAAAGGTGTCTGGAGGAGAGGGGGAGCCTGGAGCACATCGTTGCGGAGGTGGGACCAACCCCGCCGTGATCGTGGATAGGCCAGCCTCGCCCCGCAGTGATCACGGATAGGCCAGCACTGCCATATTAGCCAATAGCCCCGCCGCCGTACATGACCATTCACAGGGCAACAGCCGCAGGGACACAGGAAGTCAACATTAGGGGGGCGGATTCAGCAGTGACACACACTGCCTGGCGTCTCCCTAAATGTTGGACCCGGTGCCCCCCACGCTACCCCACTGGCTCCACCCCCCTCCACCTGCCAACTTCTGGGTATCGGATCTGGCATCGGTAGCATTTGTGTGAGTACAAGTACTCGCACAAATACTCGGTATCGGTCCTGATACTAGTATCGGGACAACCCTAATAGAAGATATCTGAATGACGCCTGTAGCTGCAATCATCATTCAGATATGTTTACAAATGAAATAAACAAAATATTAATGTAAATAATGAATGTAATGTTATAAACACAACACGTAGAAAATAGTGAAAGAAACCTCTTTCATATATTCAGTTAAATACTGAAACACCCTGTGACAGGTCCTCAATAAACCATCAAATGTGTTTTACAAGTGAAAATAAAACATATATTGGTGTAATAAACAAATGGCAAATAAACAAAAAAGTCTTTCATGGGTATTCAAGAGGAGTAAACGCTGCAACACCCTGTGACAAGTCTTCAATAGAAAGAGGACGCTGTGAATCCGCCACACAGAATGAAGGCTTGCCAGCTACTCGAGCTATAAGGACTCTTGTCACCTAGTCTGGGTTGTTCCCATCAAATGGCTCACAAGCCTGGCGTTCATGGAGCTCCAGCCCGGTCCTCTGGTAGTCCCTATAGACCGCCATCGGTAAAACCAGATGATAATTTATTATATAAAAGATCTGTATTTGCATTAAACGCTAGGTGTCAGGGGTTGTAAAGGTTTGTTTCTTATTTTCTAAATGGGTTCCTTTAACCACTTGCTTACTGGGCACATAAACGCCCTTCGTGCCCAGGCGAAATTTCAGCTTCCGGCACTGCGTCACTTTAACTGACATTTGCGCGGTCGTGCGACGTGGCTCCCAAACAAAATTGACGTCCCTTTTTCCCACAAATAGAGATTTCTTTTGGTGGTATTTGATCACCTCTGCGGTTTTTATTTTTTGCGCTATAAACAAAAAAAGAGCGACAATTTAAAAAAATATATATATTTTTTACTTGTTGCTATAATAAATATCCCATTTTTTTTAAAAAAAAAATATATTTTTTTTCTCAGTTAAGGCCGATACATATTCTTTTACGTATTTTTGAAAAAAAAAATCGCAATAAGCGACTGGTTTGCGCCAAAGTTATAGCGCCTACAAAATAGGGGACAGAATTATTATTATTTTTTTTACTAGTAATGGCGGCGATCTGTGATTTTTATTGGGACTGCGACATTACGGCGGACACTTTTGACACATTTTTGGGACCATTCACATTTATACAGCGATCAGTGCTATAAATATGCACTAATTACTATATAAATGTGACTGGCATTGAAGGGGTTAACACAAGGGGGTGAGGAAGGGGTTAAATGTATTCCCTGGGTGTGTTCTAACTGTGTTGGGGGGAGGGGACTGACTGGGGGAGGTGACTGATGCTGTGTCCCTATGTACAAGGGACACAGATCGGTCTCCCCTCTCCCTAACAGGACGTGGAGCTCTGTGTTTACATCCCTGCTGTCACCGCCGATCGCGGGGTACCTGGCGGACATCACGGCCGCCAGGCACATGCATCGGCATCTCGGCGATGCGCCGTGCACTGTTTTTCCCCGCTGCGCGCCACCCAGTGGCGTGCGCGGGGAATTACAATGACAGGACGTCCAAAGACGTCTACCTGGCACTTGAGAGCCGCGCTGTGGACGTCTTTTGTCCATAGCGCAGATCTCAAGTGGTTACGCTAGTGCATTGTTCACTTACCTTCCATTTCCCTTCTAAATGTTTTTTCTTTGTCTGAATTTCTCACTTCCTGTTTCTCCTCAGTAAGCTTGCCCCCATCACCCGAGCGGTGGGAAGTCAGTCAGAACAGCTTACTGAACTGAGGAACTTACTGAGGAACAGGAAGTGAGAAATTCAGACAAAGAAAACAAAGAACAAAAAAAAAAGGAAGGGAAATGGAAGGAAAAGGTAAGTGAACCGACAATGCACTAGCTTAAAGGAACCTATTTATAAAATAAAAAACTAACCTTTACAACCCCTTAAGGGCTTAAGAACAAACAAAAGGCAGCCGGAAAATGTTAAAGGGTAAAAAACACACCCTTGCAAGGCGGAACGTGGAAAAGCGCGGTAACGTCAGCATGTTGCCCACCCTCACCTGGAACTGTCAGCAAGAGGCACTTTGCAGTTGTTTTTTAACCCTTTTTCGTGCGCTGGCGGCAGGTAAAATCACCCCGCTATTTGCCGAATAGCTCTGCGAAATTATCGGTAAAGCGCCACTTAAAATAGCAGCCCTTTACCGCCACCCCCGCGCCAGTATGAAAGGAGCCTTAGGGAGACCTGGTGTTTCTCTGCCTTTCACACTGGGGAGGTTTGCAGGCACTATTGCGACCCTAAACAGCGGCTGCTGTTTCTCCAGTGTGAAAACCCCCGGGGGCTTTCACACTGGAGCGGTGTGCTAGCAGGATGTGAATAAGTCCTGCTAGCCGTATCTTTGGAGCGGTATGTATACCGCTCCTGCCCATTGAAAGCGATGGGACGCTGCGGCTATACCGCAATGTGCCTCTGCAGAGGCGCTTTGCGGTGGTTTTTAGCCGTTTTTTTTTGGGCTAGTAGCAGGGGTAAAATCGCCCCGCTAGCGGCCGAATAGCGCAGCGAAATTATCGGTAAAGTCCGGCTAAAATAGCGTCGCTTTACCGCCACTCCCGCCCCGTGTGTGAAAGGGGCCTTAAAGGGGAGGTTCCCCTAAAAATAAACTTTTAACATTGCATTTCTCCTCTTAATCACATCTAGAATCGGCTGGTATTTAAAAGAAAATCCGTCCGTACATACCATTTTCGTCATGTAGTCTCACCGCCGCTTCCGGGTCGGGGTAGGGCGTGCCTACTTGATTGACAGGCATCCGATCGACGCATACAGCGCATCACGAGATGCCGAAAGAAGCCGAACGTTGGTGCGCATGCGCCGTATAGAGCCGCATCAACGTTCGGCTTCTTTTGGCATCTTGTGACGCGCTGTATGCGTCGATCGGATGCCTGTCCCCAACCATCATACCGGAAGCCACGGTGAGACTACATGACGAAAATGGTATGTACGGATGGATTTTTTTTAAAATACCAGCCGATTCTAGATGTGATTTAAGAGGAGAAATGCAATGTTAAAAGTTTATTTTTAGGGGAACCTCCCCTTTAAGTTGAAGGTTTTGTCCCTTCCCCACATTGGCAGTGGCTAGTGAAAGAAGAAGCAGCAGACTGATAATCTCATCTTTTGGTCACTCTGCTTTCTCCTATCAGAATTTTTCTTGCATTGCAATAAAATAGTTTAGCCCCTTGAACCTCTTTTCCCACCCCAGTCTGTGCTCTGTTGTAAAGAGACTGCAAGAGGCTGATGCCAGGTAAAATTCAAACACTACCAGTTGGAGGGGCTCCGGATCTGTGATTGGCTACACAGTGCTGACATCCTGATTGTTGGTAGTGGACTGCTATCTGTTGGTGACAGCTCATCTGGGGGATCCATTGCGCACGCCCCAGAACCAGTTAACGACTCAAATATGGAAGCTGCTTTCATTAAGGGGTTAATCCATATTTTATTCTGATTGAAGCTCTCGTTTAATTGAAGGGCACAGAGAAGGATCCACTGTAACGTGACTTTTGAGTGATGTCCTGCATTCACAGCGGGCCATTCCACATCCCGGGAGGCCCACAAACCTTTTCAGAGTCAGAAGTCAATGGGAATGGGAGAATCATGAATTGAGTCCCATTATTTGTCAGTAATTGCTGAATGCTCATAGGGAGCCTTATTCTGTTTCCACTCCAATTGTTCTACAATAGTCACATCCTTTTCCTGCTATTCCCATTGAATAACAATGGAGGTTTTGTGTCATTGGGGTAACG
The DNA here is from genome assembly GCA_029574335.1 of Rana kukunoris. Classification (NCBI taxonomy): domain Eukaryota; kingdom Metazoa; phylum Chordata; class Amphibia; order Anura; family Ranidae; genus Rana; species Rana kukunoris. Next base: position 452,980,358 of record CM056053.1, read on the forward strand.
GACAGTTTCTGTGACCTCATCAGAGTTTTGCACTTTGCATTTCCTCCCTTAAGAAATATTGTTAAATAGGTTATTTCAGTACAGCTTCATCTTCTGAGTGGCTAATAAACTGTCGCCATAATAAAAGGCTTAGGGCCCTTTCACACGAGCGGACCGTTCGTCCGTTTTTAGACGTCTGTTTTTTTTACCGCAATGCTTTCCTATGGGTCCTTTAACATGCATCCGCTAACGTCCGTCTCCGTTAAGCTCTGTTTTTTTGGACGGAAGCAAACCCTATTTTTCTTCCGTCAAAAAAACGGAACGGACGAAAAACTGACGTTAGCGGACGATCCGTTTAACATCCGATCCGCTAACGTCTGTTTTTCATCAAAATATGTAATAAAAAAAAAAGTTCAAGCAAAAAAGAAAAAACGGACGAAAAAACGGACGAACTGATGATAAAAAAACGTATCTAAAAAACGGTCCGCACGTGTGAAAGGACCCTTAATCATTGCATGCAAACTTACTGGGGGAACTGGGCTGCCACATGGTGTTTCGTTTTTGTTTCTTTTCATTGTAAAGCTCTATTGCACTTTCAGTTAAATGAGCCAAATACATTCCAGGTGCATCAAAACAAAAGGTGTACCAAGGTGCGTTCTTTACCCTGGGTTCACACCGATAGCATGCGGGAACTAGCGCGATTACAGCGCCGGGTTCCCGCATCGCTCCTCTCCCGCAGCTGCCTTGTGCGAACCGCTGCGAGTGTCATTAACAAAGTTGAAGTGGATGTAACGCCACTCTCATCCTTTCTAAACTCCCGCCATAGCGCTGATCTATAAGGATATAGACGCCTCCTGCATGTATTCTTACCTGTCAAATGTCTCCCCTCTGTATGTTATGAGACCTGAAAAACTGCAGATTCTGTGGGTGGATCTGTTGTCTGAAACTCTGTGGGTGGAGTTGTGATGTCAGTAGACTCCCTGCCCTCCTCTACACTCCCCCTGTCAACATGCATTTTGTCCTGTGTATTCCTTACACTAAATTCTGCTATGATCACTAGCATCCAGTCAAAATTCAGAAAAGTAACCACATGATTTCAGAAAAGGAGTGGGGGTGGGAATTAAAATATAATGCCTGTCTCCAGGCTAGTACATGAGATATGTAAATAACCTGTCACTCACAGCAAGGGGGCGGAACAGACTACGTTTTTTTTTCTCTAAGTCCGTTTTATTTTTCTGAACAATAAAAGAGGATTGCTCAGAGCTGGATTAACTCTGTGTGGCAAGACTGGGCACAGATGATAGGAAATCCTATACTGTACACTGTGACATAAAAAAATATATTTGGGTTTACATCCACTTTAAAGACACCCCCTGTTTAGTTCACAGATCGCACTGTGAACTTGCGCAGGAATTGGATCGTATGGATGAGAACACCCATGCGATCCGATTCTAGTGCAGGGAAAAGTCCCTGCACCATTTTCTGTGCAAATCCAATGCAAGTTCAACCATACAACTGTATGACTCGACTTGCATTGCTCAGAGATTGCATGTGATCGGCACCTGCAGTGCGGGTGTGAATCGCAAGCGATCTCTGAGATCGCGCTAGTGTAATGCCGGGCTTAGAAAGCAGTAGTAGTAATACAGCCTGTCCCCTGGCAGCATGCTACAAAGTAATACACTTGCTTTCTAAATCTTTTTGCGGAGGCTACTTTCACACTGCGGTGGTGGGGCATCAGCGATAAAGTGACACTAGTTTTAGCGGTGCTTTACTGCCGCTGGCAGGGCGCTTTTACCCCCCCTCCTCAGAAGTGGTTAAAAGCGTCCGAAAAGCGCCACTGCTGAATTGCTTTGCAGGTTCTTCACCAGCGCTGCCCATTGCTTTTAATAGACAGGGTGGTGCTGGAGCGGTGTATTCACTGCTCCTGCACCACCCCAAAGATGCTTACAGGCCTTTCCCCCCCCCCCCCCCCGTCCTGCAAGCGCACCACCCCAGTGTGAAAGCACTTGGTTTTCATACTGGGGCTGCAAGGGGGCAGTTTTCAGGTGCAATTTGTAGCATTAAAGCGCCTGAAAACCACTCCTGTGTGAAAGGGGTCTTAAAGCGGTAGTAAAACAGGCAAATTTATTTTTTAGAAACCCTGCAAAGTACAGGCATAATGTGTTAGTATGCTTTGTATACTAGCACATTATGAAATACTTGCCTTTAGAACGAAAGCCCTGCAGCGCCGGGAATCCCTATGACTAAGCTCCAGGGGGCTGAGCGAAACATGTTGGGTGTGATTTGTTCGGCGTCCACTTCACTTATCTCTGTAGGACACTATGGGTGTGTGGCATTCAGGGGTCACCCTTCTTCCCTTGAGCATTTTTCAGAGGGGGGTCAATCATGGTAGCCTGCATATTATTCTCTTGATGGGTTTCCTTTAGGGTTGTCCCGATACCACTTTTTTAGGTACAAGTACTGATACTTTTTTTCAAGTAGTCGCCGATACCAAATACTTTTTTTTTAAATGTCCCCCACATATGCAGCCATGTCCCCCACATATGCAGCCATGTCCCCCACATATGCAGCCATGTCCCCCACATATGCAGCCATGTCCCCCACATATGCAGCCATGTCCCCCACATATGCAGCCATGTCCCCCACATATGCAGCCATGTCCCCCACATATGCAGCCATGTCCCCCCCACATATGCAGCCATGTCCCCCCACAAATGCAGCCATGTCCCCCCACAAATGCAGCCATGTCCCCCCACAAATGCAGCCATGTCCCCCACAAATGCAGCCATGTCCCCCCACAAATGCAGCCATGTCCCCCCACAAATGCAGCCATGTCCCCCCACAAATGCAGCCATGTCCCCCCACAAATGCAGCCATGTCCCCCCACAAATGCAGCCATGTCCCCCCACAAATGCAGCCATGTCCCCCCACAAATGCAGCCATGTCCTCCCACAAATGCAGCCATGTCCCCCCACAAATGCAGCCATGTCCCCCCACAAATGCAGCCATGTCCCCCCACAAATGCAGCCATGTCCCCCCACAAATGCAGCCATGTCCCCCCACAAATGCAGCCATGTCCCCCCACAAATGCAGCCATGTCCCCCCACAAATGCAGCCATGTCCCCCCACAAATGCAGCCATGTCCCCCCACAAATGCAGCCATGTCCCCCCACAAATGCAGCCATGTCCCCCCACAAATGCAGCCATGTCCCCCCACAAATGCAGCCATGTCCCCCCACAAATGCAGCCATGTCCCCCCACAAATGCAGCCATGTCCCCCCACAAATGCAGCCATGTCCCCCCACAAATGCAGCCATGTCCCCCCACAAATGCAGCCATGTCCCCCCACAAATGCAGCCATGTCCCCCCACAAATGCAGCCATGTCCCCCCCCACAAATGCAGCCATGTCCCCCCACAAATGCAGCCATGTCCCCCCACAAATGCAGCCATGTCCCCCCCCCCACAAATGCAGCCATGTCCGTCCCCCCCCACAAATGCAGCCATGTCCGTCCCCCCCCACAAATGCAGCCATGTCCGTCCCCCCCCACAAATGCAGCCATGTCCGTCCCCCCCCACAAATGCAGCCATGTCCGTCCCCCCCCACAAATGCAGCCATGTCCGCCCCCCCCCACAAATGCAGCCATGTCCGTCCCCCCCCCCCACAAATGCAGCCATGTCCGTCCCCCCCCCCCCACAAATGCAGCCATGTCCGTCCCCCCCCACAAATGCAGCCATGTCCGTCCCCCCCCACAAATGCAGCCATGTCCGTCCCCCCCCACAAATGCAGCCATGTCCGTCCCCCCCCCCAAATGCAGCCATGTCCGTCCCCCCCCACAAATGCAGCCATGTCCGTCCCCCCCCCCCACAAATGCAGCCATGTCCGTCCCCCCCCCCACAAATGCAGCATGTCCGTCCCCCCCCCCAAATGCAGCCATGTCCGTCCCCCCCCCCAAATGCAGCCATGTCCGTCCCCCCCCACAAATGCAGCCATGTCCCCCCCACAAATGCAGCCATGTCCCCCCCCCCCCCCACAAATGCAGCCATGTCCGTCCCCCCCCCCACAAATGCAGCCATGTCCGTCCCCCCCCCCACAAATGCAGCCATGTCCGTCCCCCCCCCCACAAATGCAGCCATGTCGTCCGTCCCCCCCCACAAATGCAGCCATGTCCGTCCCCCCCACAAATGCAGCCATGTCCGTCCCCCCCACAAATGCAGCCATGTCCGTCCCCCCCCACAAATGCAGCCATGTCCGTCCCCCCCCACAAATGCAGCCATGTCCGTCCCCCCCCACAAATGCAGCCATGTCCGTCCCCCCCCCCACAAATTCAGCCATGTCCGTCCCCCCCCCCACAAATTCAGCCATGTCCCTCACATATGGAGCCATGTCCCTTCGGCCATGTCCCTTATACCTAGCCGCCGAAAGCCGCCGCACGGAGATCATCACAGCATTCATTTGAATAGCTGTTTTGCCTGCGCGTATAGACACTCCCCTTTGCTCCGGATTGGACAGATCACGATCACCCATCCAATCCCGAACAAGGGGGAGTGTCTATACGCGCGGGAACACTACAGCTATTCAAATGAAAGCTGTGATGTTCCCGCACGTTCCCGTTTAACCCATGCGGCACGGCTTTCGATCCGGCGGCTTTGGCGGGGGGGGGGGGGGGGGGGGGGCGAAGTATTCTATTTAGGCATCGGGGGTATTTGCGGGAGTACAAGTATTCCTGTAAATACTCGGTATCGGTACCGATACTGGTATCGGTATCGGGACAACCCTAGTTTCCTCCTTTTAATTAAGAAATGACACCTCAATATGAATGCCTCTTGTGTCAATAGCGTTTTCCCATCTGCCAGTTATTACAGCACCTTCTTACTCCAGGCCATCTCCAGGAACATGCTCACCATTACCACCTGCCATACTTGATAATGCGGTAGGCCAAATGAACTGAGGGCACAGCTGCTACACAGTTTGATTGGTTGACCTGCCGTGTGCTCCTGTACCCCGGGAAAACCAGCACTGTAGGCCACCATATTGGATGTCAACTAATCAAACTACAGCGCAGGCAGCTGTACGGTTTGATTGCTCTGCGGTCTGAGCCAAAGACCCAGTTTTCTGGTGGAGGATCGACATGCTGAAGCAAATGGCAGACATAAAATATATCTTTTTTGAGAATCCCATCTATTTATAACAAAGAAGTACAGATTTTGGGCTGTTCTTGGCCACATTTACTTGGTGAGTCTGGTTTATTTCAGCGATTTAATGCCGACAGACCTGTTAAAACAGGTTTGTTAGGTTTTCAGATTACAATTTGTTTATTCTTTCCTTGAAAGAAGCTTCACATGCTATGACTTTTCTCAGTCTGACATGCAGTTGACATTTCAAGGTTAGAATACTAAAGAGGTGATTTATAGAGCAAAGAATTGGACCCTTTAGCAGCCAGTGGGGGTTTGTTTAGGAATCGAGCTGCTTTGGAAAGCTACCTAACTTTTGCTCTTTCTTCTCTGTTTTTGCATTGTGTCCCCCAGTTGCCTTTGGGCTTTGATCTTTTGCTATCCTGCAACTATCAATATATGTATTTGTGTTGTGATCTGAGGGCGTTTGGGAATGACAAACAGGTAATTTGGTGAAAGCACACAGTTTGTCGCTCCAACTTAGAAAAAGGTTAATGTACGACTTTGGGACGACTTCAGGGCGACTTGCAATAACTTCAATGCAGAAGTAATTTGGCAGATCGCCTCTGAAGTCGTGTGCAGATCACCTTGCCGAGTCGCTCGGCAAGTCGTGCTGTCCCAGTGTGAACCGGCTCTTAGCCCTGGTTCACACTGATGCTACTTTGAAATTGTGCTACTTTACTTGAAGTAGCGCGATTTCAAAGTAGCAAGGTCAGTGCGATTTCAGGTGCTACTTGATAGAAATTTGTGTGGCTTCATACACAGATGGCTATAGAAATCGCACCTGAAATCTGCGAAAGTAGTGCAGGAACTACTTTTGCAAATCGGTGCCGCAAAATTGGTGCCGTACAGATTGGAACAGTGCCATTGCCGCCAATAGGCTGCGACTTGTCATGCGATTTGATCTCTCAAATCGCATGACAAATCGCTCCAGTGTGAACCAGGGCTTAAGGTTAATTTTTTTTAAAAATAACAAACATGTCATATTTGCCTCCACAGTGCAGTTTGAGTGGCCCCGATCCTCCTCTTATGGGGTCTCACGGCTGTCTCGGCTCCTCACCGCAACAGCTAATCCCCTCTGGGAAGCTCTCTCCCGAGGGGGTTAGCATGCATAGCCGCCGTGTGTATGACTTGGCTCCACTCCTCGCGTCATTGGATTTCATTGACAGCACAGGATAAATTGGTGTGTGTATGTGTAATATATATATATATATATATATATAATAATATAATATATATATATTATAATATATATTATATATAATATATATATATATATAATATATATGTATATGTATATATATATATATATATGTGTGTATATATATATATATATATATATATATATAATGTGTGTGTGTATTATAATTAATCTAGCGCTACCCACGAAGGAGCCGCTGGTTAAATACTGGGATTGGCACACCAAGTTACCCTGGTGATGTCTAGGGGTGAATTACCAGTGGCGGAGCAAATGAGCGAATGTCCAGACAGTCAATGCCTTTTTATTTTGCAGCCAACAAGGCAAACATCTTCAGTTTAAGGAAATTAAATCTGATGAAAGAAGGATAAGAGAACCTTGTGGTATCAGGCCTGGATGTGAAAAGGGCAGACCTGCCCTTGACAGTAGCAATAGTTTAACTGGTCTCCACTCCCGAGTGGAGTGTGTAAAGTACCCCCTGGCAGGTTCCCCACACTAACCTGGCACCCGAGGTGTCACTTTGGATCGCTGGAACAGGCCTCTCTATCTCAGATCTGGCTCTAAGGCCCTTGTAACCGGCCAATTTCTTCAGTAAGCTGGATGGATGAACGGAGCGAATCCTCCCAGTAAATTTCCTTTAGCACAGGTCACCGGGTGACGGCAAAGTGTACCTGTCAGCATCCCGGTCACCAGACCCCCGATTGGTTCGTTCAAGCCCTGTTGGACAACCTGCCTCCAAGTTCCCCTCAAGCCGACCCCCCAATCGTACGGCACCCAGCCTGGGATCTCATCAAAAGAACTGGGAACCCATTAGAGTACTGGGGTCCCCTCTGACCTCCGGTTGAGGTCCAGCATAGACTGTGGATTTGGGCAGGTGGGCCACGCTGGCGGGGTCCATGGATGCGCGCACCCTGAAGGTGGGTGCCGGTGCATTGCCATGAAATGAGATTTGCCATGGAATGAGATGGTCCGCCTCCATCACATTCTATTGGCTCACTCATGTCACGTGACCTATTTAAACGTCAAGTATTGACGCAAACATCAGTCACAGCTAGGCTATCATAGGGAGAGGATCTCCTCTCCCTGTGATTGCCCGATAGCGCTGTCAGCAGCGTGCCTCCCGCCAGCGCTAAGTACACCCCGCGCCCGCAGCTCTATCATAGGGAGAGGATCCAGCTAGGCTATTATGTCAGCAGCGTGCCTCCCGCCAGCGCTAAGTACACCCCGCGCCCGCAGCTCTTCCCCGTCCCCCGTGCTCGCAGTCACAGCTAGGCTATCATAAGGAGAGGATCCAGCTAGGCTATTATCTCAGCAGCGTGCCTCCCGCCAGCGCTAAGTACACCCCGCGCCCGCAGCTCTTCCCCGTCCCCCGTGCTCGCAGCTCTACGGGCGCGGGGTGTACTTAGCGCTGGCGGGAGGCACGCTGCTGACATAATAGCCTAGCTGGATCCTCTCCCTATGATAGAGCTGCGGGCGCGGGGTGTACTTAGCGCTGGCGGGAGGCACGCTGCTGACAGCGCTATCGGGCAATCACAGGGAGAGGAGATCCTCTCCCTATGATAGCCTAGCTGTGACTGATGTTTGCGTCAATACTTGACGTTTAAATAGGTCACGTGACATGAGTGAGCCAATAGAATGTGATGGAGGCGGACCATCTCATTCCATGGCAAATCTCATTTCATGGCAATGCACCGCACCTGGAACCGGGACCCCGCAGAACTGCCTTGAGCACATGACACCTGTCCAGATATATCCCTCCCCAGCTTCCCCCGTGAGGGAAAACTCTTCCAATTGGCTGCTGGAGAAAGCTTGCTCTGTCAGAACCCCTTCTGCCGTCAACTGCCGATCAGGGATGACGACACATCCCTAGAGTGCAGACTGACCCAGAGAACACTTCTGAAACAACAGGGGTCACCATCCTAACAATTGTGTGAATGGGGGAGCAAGGTAACTCTCCCATTCTTGCTAAATTTAGACTAGTGCCCGCACTGAAAGTAAAGGGGGCGCTACAATAATGTGTGTGTATATATAATTTTTGTAAGGTAACCTCTAATAATGTCACAATATTACTTGTGATTGAAATTAAAACCATGTTTTGTGAGTGACAAACAACGGATCCCCGCCATCAATGACAAGCCTCTTGCATAATCTGTTTATTGACAAATTTTCAATTAGCTGAGCGCTATTGGCTGTCATCACGTATGAAACTGGAAAGTAATCCCTTTACGCTCCACAGGTCCCCCCCCCCCCCCTCTATGCTGCTTTACTAAAAGGGCACAGTTGAAAATTATCTTTAAAAAGTCTGTTTGTCGCCCCCCCCCCCCCCCTCCATTTGCATTGGGTATAAAGAGGCCAGTGAGTTTTCTGTCCCGGTTTTCTTCTACAGGAATTAGTGGCTCAGTGGGCTGTCTGGTGCTCCAGATCTCAAGTGTTCTTGTTGAATAACCTTTTTAGAAAGACTTCTTTCAACCTATCTGAAGTGAGGAAGTGGAGATTAACCACTACATGGCCTCAGAGCTGCCATGTAGAGTCCTCCTTGTTTCAGACAGCAGGACTCAAGAGCCGGGCTTTCTCATTTTTTGTAATTAGACTTTAATGAATTCTCTGTGTTTTTGAAAGATTACCTTTGTGTAGCCACTGCTTCCTGGACACACTACCCTTTTTATAAATATTGCTTCTGACCGCTAAATTGCAGCCTGGACTTAAAGCGAGGCCTGTGGCCTTTTCATCTTACTTTCTCTGTTGGTGAAAAAATAACACTATTCACCCTCCAAGTGCCAGGACAAGGTTATGTAGAGCCCAGGGCGAACATGCCTAAGTGTGCCCCCCCAAGATGTAGGAGTATTGGGACGGTGAACTTTTAGCCAATTCCCACCCGTTCTATAGTAAAATGACGGCGGAGTGGTGCCGCTCTTGTTCTAGGACAATGTCATATGACGGCGCCCAGTTTAGCCGCAATTGTGTGCCTGCGGGGGCGCGTGGCAATCGCGGGCGCGCCATGTTTCCGGGACACTGAGCGACTCCAATCTTTACCCCTGTGATCGGCTGTGTACAATCAGAGCCAATAACATGTAATGTGAGGTGAGGAGCGCCGATCAGTGGCATCTCTTTACAGGGGATGCATGTAAAGGTAATCGAGGCACTGATCATCAGTGCCCTGATTAGAATTCAGCCCCAGCAGTGCCCATCATTGACACCAGCCGGTGCCCATACCAGTGCAGCCTCGTTGGTGCCCATACCAGTGCAGCCTCGTTGGTGCCCATACCAGTGCAGCCTCGTTGGTGCCCATACCAGTGCAGCCTCGTTGGTGCCCATACCAGTGCAGCCTCGTTGGTGCCCATACCAGTGCAGCCTCGTTGGTGCCCATACCAGTGCAGCCTCGTTGGTGCCCATACCAGTGCAGCCTCGTTGGTGCCCATACCAGTGCAGCCTCGTTGGTGCCCATACCAGTGCAGCCTCGTTGGTGCCCATACCAGTGCAGCCTCGTTGGTGCCCATACCAGTGCAGCCTCGTTGGTGCCCATACCAGTGCAGCCTCGTTGGTGCCCATACCAGTGCAGCCTCGTTGGTGCCCATACCAGTGCAGCCTCGTTGGTGCCCATACCAGTGCAGCCTCGTTGGTGCCCATACCAGTGCAGCCTCATCTGCGCACATCAGTGAAGGAGAAAAATTACTTATTCTCTTTTTTGGTCTGCAGCAGTGATTAAATACCGCCAAAAGAAAGCTCCATTTGTGTGAGTGATAAAAAAATGTATTTGGGTACAGTGTTGCATGACCGCGCAATTGTCATTCAAATTGCGACAGTATTGAAGTGGTTAATGGCATCCCAGTCTTAGGCCGCGATTCAGATACATTGGCGTATCTTTGTGCAGGCGTAGCGTATCTTCTTTACGCTACACAGCCGCAACTTCGCGAGGCAAGTGCAGTATTCACAAAGCACTTGCTCCGTAAGTTGCGGCGTAGTGTAAATTGGCTGGCGTAAGCCCGCCTAATTCAAAGCAGGAAGCAGGTGGACGTCATCTATTTAAATTAAGCGTGACCCCATACAAATTAATGGCCGATTGAACGGCGCATGCGCGCGCTTGCTCAGATTCACGTCGCATCTACTCCCTGAGATACCTCGGCGCAATGCCTACGACGTGAACGTAACCTACGCACAGCCCTATTCACGTAGTACTACGTAAACGGCGTACGCAACGTAAAATTCGGCGGCGTCGTTCCCTGGCCCATACCTTTGCATTACCTGCGCCTACTATATGTGGTAACTTTACGCCGAATGTAAGCCTTATGCAAATCGCGTATATGAAGCGGCCGGGCGCATCTACGTTTGTGACTCGGCGTATCTTACTCATTTGCATATTTATAATGGGAACGCCAAATGCGTCCAGCGTAACTATGCGCCCACGATACGCCGGCGTAGGCAAGTTACGTCGGACGGCTGAAGCCATGTTTTTCGACGTATCTCGCTTTGTGAATCGGCGCAAAGATGCGACGGCGCACATTTTAAATTACGGCGGCGTATCTGGAGATACGCCAACCTAAATTGTTTCTGAATCTGGGCCTTAGTCTGTAGGGTTCAATATTGAGTTGGCCCATCCTTTGCCGCTATAACAGCTTCAACTCTTCTGTGAAGGCTGTCCACAAGGTTTAGGAGTGTGTCTATGGAAATGTTTGACCATTCTTCCAGAAATGCATTTGTGAGGTCAGACACTGATGTGGATGAGAAGGCCTGGCTCGCAGTCTCCCCTCTAATTCATCCCAAAGATGTTGTATCGGGTTAAGATCAGAACTCGCTCATCCTTGTCTTTATGGACCTTGTTTTGCACCGGTGCGCAGTCATGTTGGAACAGGAAGGGCCCATCCCCAAACTGTTCCCACAAAGTTGGGAGCATGGAATTTTTCAAAATGTCTTGGTATGCTGACGCCTTAAGCGTTCCCTTCACAAAGTGGCCAAGCCCAACCCCTGAAAAACAAGCCCACTCCATAATCTCCCTCCACCAAATGATTTGGACCAGTGCGCAAAGCGAGGTACTCAAGAAGAGTTGAAGCTGTTATAGCTGCAAAGGGGGGGCCAGCACAATATTTAACCCTAAGGACTAAGACTGGGATACCATTAAAGTTCATGTGCGTGTAAAGGCAGGCGTCCCAATACGTTTGGTAATATAGTGTATATCAGCAAAAATTGAGCACTAATTCGGATGCTTACCCCCTAAGCAGAAATTCCCCAACCTCCCAGGACAAATCCCACCAGCACAAAACTTTGCCCCCCCCCCCCCCTAGCTCAAATCCTCTGTCCCTGCAAACCCCCCCCCCCCCCCGCACAAATACTCTACCACTTCAATAACCTCTTATAGCACAAACCCCAAAAATCATATACCCCCAGCAGTCGAGGGATTTAAAATCCTCTCTCTTCTCCCTCTTCTGTGTGCAACGTTTCTGGGACGAACCTGCCCTGCCCACAACCACTGTTTGTGCTGATCCTGCTTCTTCCTAGGAGATGTGATGTAGGTATCCCAGGGGGTTGCAGGACCAGATACATGTCATTCTGGCCTAGGCCACAATGCTGGTGGGGCCAAGATCATGTGGTGTCAGGATAGACCGTCGCAGGTGAGTCATGTAGAGGGAGCAGATCAGAACCACACTTGGTTCTTTGGATTGAGACAAGTACACACTATAGAGAGATATGCTTTGTTCCTTTTTCATTTCAGAGGTTTACTACCACTTTAATGTGATCGGTGCGCAATTCCTTTTATTAATGGTATTGTCACCCATGTATAACTAAACAGACACAAGCAATCTAATATTGCAACAGCGTCTTGCTCAAGGTGAACTACTTGTATGGGAGTCATTGCACTATGGGTTTTAAATAGTCATAAAAATGCAATATAATACCATGAGTTTATGTAGCGAAGAGTAATGGTTCCTGTAGTAATTGCTTGAGCTCCACATGGGTGGTAGATTAAATTCAGCAAGCAAACAATCGGATAAGCCTGCAAAATGGTTTTAAATAAAAACCGATACTGCTTAAAGTGTACCAGTCATGAAAATTCATACTTCACATGATCCTGTAGGGCAAATCATTCAATTATTATTCTTTGGGTAAAAATTTACTATTTTTGCTATGATCTAAAACTATGTTCTCTAAACTGTGGCCCAGGGGCCCGATGTGGCCCTTTGCTTGCCTTTACTTGGCCATTGGAACACTATTTCCCCCCCACCTATGACTCCAACAATGGGTTATTAGTCTTCCCATTGATGCCAACGATGGTGCACTATTTCCCCCCCCACCCATGATTTCAACAATGGGTTACTAGTCTTCTCACTGACGCCAGCCGTGGTGGCGCCTTTCCTCCCACTGATGCCAGCCGTGGTGGCGCCTTTCCTCCCACTGACGCCAGCCGCGGTGGCGCCTTTCCTCCCACTGATCCCCGGCCGTGGTGGCGCCTTTCCTCCCACTGACGCCAGCCGTGGTGGCGCCTTTCCTCCCACTGACGCCAGCCGTGGTGGCGCCTTTCCTCCCACTGACGCCAGCCGTGGTGGCGCCTTTCCTCCCACTGACGCCAGCCGTGGTGGCGCCTTTCCTCCCACTGACGCCAGCCGTGGTGGCGCCTTTCCGCCCACTGACGCCAGCCGTGGTGGCGCCTTTCCGCCCACTGACGCCAGCCGTGGTGGCGCCTTTCCGCCCACTGACGCCAGCCGTGGTGGCGCCTTTCCGCCCACTGACGCCAGCCGTGGTGTCGCCTTTCCGCCCACTGACGCCAGCCGTGGTGGCGCCTTTCCGCCCACTGACGCCAGCCGTGGTGGCGCCTTTCCGCCCACTGGCGCCAGCCGTGGTGGCGCCTTTCCGCCCACTGGCGCCAGCCGTGGTGGCGCCTTTCCTCCCACTGGCGCCAGCCGTGGTGGCGCCTTTCCTCCCACTGGCGCCAGCCGTGGTGGCGCCTTTCCTCCCACTGGCGCCAGCCGTGGTGGCGCCTTTCCTCCCACTGGCGCCAGCCGTGGTGGCGCCTTTCCTCCCACTGGCGCCAGCCGTGGTGGCGCCTTTCCTCCCACTGGCGCCAGCCGTGGTGGCGCCTTTCCTCCCACTGGCGCCAGCCGTGGTGGCGCCTTTCCTCCCACTGGCGCCAGCCGTGGTGGCGCCTTTCCTCCCACTGGCGCCAGCCGTGGTGGCGCCTTTCCTCCCACTGGCGCCAACGATGCATTGTTTACTCTCACAGATGCCAGGACATTTTCTTCTTCCACTGGCCACTTTGGCCTCCCTAAAGTCTGAAGGACAGTAAACTGGCCCCTTATTCAGAAAAAAAGGAGACCCCTGATCTAAACAAATAAATAAACAAATCTGTTTCTGAACTACCAGCTCTTGAGATTGTCTGGATCACATGGTCTCTGCTTACCAAACTGCAGAATATCTTATTTTTTTTATTTTTTTCTTAGGTAAAAAAAATGAAATTTTACAAGCATTTTCTGGGTTTGGAGCTTTATAGCAGAACTTGTAACAAAACCTCAAAAGATCGGTTTGAAGTGGCTTTACCTCTACAGCTGACACTTATGTAAACCATAGCTCGGCATACTCCCCTATAAGGCGTTCTAGGCTGCCGGTACATCTCTAGTATACATACATCGCCCACACTGTTTATTCCCCATTGGCAGATAGTTTGTTTTTAGGGGGGGCTGCCCAGAAGTGGCTACCCTGTGCAGGAAAACGGTATATAATGCTTCAAAGGTTTACATCACCCTGAGGATTTCACGTCAACGCCTCTTAGCAGAGAAAGTTATACCTCGCATCCAGTTAGTCATTTCATATAGTTTACATTGACTGTTGGCGTAATTTATGACCCTGTTAGTATTGGATCATGTCCAGCCAACTCCAATTGGAACCAGTCCAGCCAAAACCCTATGAGGACACATAAAGCAATGAAAAGACCCTCAACAGATTTTTTTTTTTCAATTTTTGGATAGAATGGGGGAAGGGGTACTTTTGTCAGGTGCTTATTGCTGTTTTCATTGCCACGGAGAAGATTCCCCCTAACTTCTTGCCTCAGTTGCCACTTTTGCCTTCAGGAGACACTAGCCTTCATCAAGGTGCCTTCTGTTGTGATTTTATTAACATTGACTTTTTAAGCCCTGAAGAAGCAGCAGGCCCTTTTCCCCCCAAAATGTGTTGTCTGTATCTGATGCCCTTAAAGGGGTTGTAAAGTCATAAGGTTTTTTTAAAGGGGAGTTCCAGGCTTTTTTATGTTAAAAGTCAGCAGCTACAAAAAGTGTAGCTGCTTGCTTTTAATAAGCTGACACTCGCCTGCTCCATGGTCCAGCGTCGTGCCATTGATCGGGCAGAGCCCTGATCTCAACATCATAGAGTCTGTCTGGGATTACATGACGAGACAGAAGGATTCGAGGCAGCGGACATCCACAGAAGATCTGTGGTTAGTTCTTCAAGATGTTTGGAACAACCTACCTGCGGAATTCCTTCAAAAACTGTGTGGATCTGTACCTAGATGGATTGATGCTGGTTTGAAGCCAAAGAGTGGTCACACCAAATTTCGATTTAGATTTTTCTTCTGTTCACTTTATATTTTGTAAATTGATAAAAATAAACAATTAAATTATACATTTTTGAAAGCATTCTTACGAATTACTACAAAATATTTGTTTTTCCACACCTGCCCAAAACCTTTGCTCAGTATCGTGTGTGTGTGTGTGTGTGTGTGTGTGTGTGTGTGTGTGTGTGCGCGCGCAGACCAAAAGTTTGGACACACCTTCTCATTCAAAGAGTTTTCTTTATTTTCATGACTATGAAAATGGTAGAGTTACACTGGAGGCATCAAAACTGTGAATTAACACATGTGAAATTATACATAACAAAAAGTGTGAAACAACTAAAAATATATTTTATATTTTAGGTTCTTCAAAGTAGCCACCTTTTGCAGCAGACACATCTCTAGAACAACTGATAAGAGGAGACTGTGTGAATCCGGCCTTCATGGTAGAATATTTACTAGGAAACCACTGCTAAAAAAAAGGCAACAAGCAGAAGAGACTTGTTTGGGCTAAAGAACACAAGGAATGGACATTAGACCAGTGGAAATCTGTGCTTTGGTCTGATGAGTCCAAATTTGAGATCTTTGGTTCCAACCACCGTGTCTTTGTGCGACGCAGAAAAGGTGAACGAGAGGACTCTACATGCCTGGTTCAAGAGAAAGGAGGGGGTGGAGGCGCCAGCTCAAAAAAAATAAACTTAAAAGAACATTTTACAGAAAATGTGAGTAACAAAGTGTGTACTCACAGGTTCGCTGGGAGTGATAGTCCATCGGGTGTCTAATAGTCGGGTGCCATCCCGCAGGCTCTGGTGGTGTCCGCATGGCTTCACAGTGTGAATGGGTCCTGGATGGATCCTGGAAGCTCCTCGTTAACCAGCGTGGAACGCGGAAACGGAACAGGCAGTGACGTCACGGGGCACGGCAGGGATACGGCGTGACGTCACTGCCTGTTCCGTTTCTGCGTTCCACGCTGGTTAACCAGGAGCTTCCATCCAGGACCCATCCACACTGAGAAGCCGTGCGGACACCACCAGAGCCTGCGGGATGGCACCCACCGACTATTAGACACCCGATGGACTATCACTCCCACCGAACCTGTGAGTACACACTTTGTTACTCACATTTTCTGTAAAATGTTCTTTTAAGTTTATTTTTTTTGAGCTGGCGCCTCCACCCCCTCCTTTCTCTTGAACTCTTTACAGAGGTCTTGGACACCCTCTATAGGAAGGCTGCCTCCTCATAGTTCACTTATCTGTGAGACCCTATCTATAGGTACTGTCAAAGTTACCATTATTACTGCTGCTCCCCAAGCATCAAGTCATTACGAGCGCTGGAATAACCACCCTTTTTTTGTCATCTACGTGCCTGGTTCCCACCGTGAAGCATGGAGGAGGAGGTGTGATGGTGTGGGGGTGCTTTGCTGGTGACACTGTTGGGGATTTATTTAAAACTGAAGGCATACTGTACCAGCATAGCTACCACAGCATCTTGCAGCGGCATGTTATTCCATCCGGTTTGCGTTTAGTTGGCCCATCATTTATTTTTCAACAGGACAATGACCCCAAACACACCTCCAGGCTGTGTAAGGGCTATTTGACCAAGGAGAGTAATTGGGGGGCTGCGCCAGATGACCCGGCCTCCACAGTCACTGGACCTGAACCCAATCGAGATGGTTTGGGGTGAGCTGGACCGCAGAGTGAAGGCAAAAGGACCAACTAGTGCTAAGCATCTCTGGGAACTCCTTCAAGACTGTTGGAAGACCATTTCAGATGGCTACCTCCTTGAAGCTCATCAAGAGAATGCCAAGAGAGTGCAAAGCAGTAATCAAAGCAAAAGGTGGCTACTTTGAAGAACCTAGAATATGACATATTTTCAGTTGTTTCACACTTTTTTGTTATGCATATAATTCCACATGTGTTAATTCATAGTTTTGATGCCTTCAGTGTGAATCTACAATTTTCATAGTCATGAAAATAAAGAAAACTCTTTGAATGAGAAGGTGTGTCCAAACTTTTGGTCTGTACTGTATATATACTTGTATTTTTATTTATTTTTTCTTATTTAATTTTTTTTAACGTAAGACTATTTTAAGGCTGTTGGCAGAAGCAGCACTGCACCCTATGCTAACCTTTACTCTTAGCTCCTCTACATTCAACAACTATGAATTATTTCACCGTCTCCCTATACTTTACTTCTGTTATGTTTTTATGGATCAAAGGGCCACTGCGAGGGTTGGCGCCACTTAACAAGACAATAGGAAATGCGTTTCCGAAATTGTCCTCCGTTTCCTACACCCCAAGTGTCCATGTTTGAACCAGGACATGATAAACACCACTGTATCCGACCGCGATTATAACGTTGCTCTTTTTCTGCAGTGATCTCAGGAAAAGGCAGGGAGACGTAGGGCGTGAAGGAAAGTATTGTCTGGCTGTTTGTGGTGTGCTCCCAGTTTGACCTGGGAAGGTTTACAATGTTGAAATCCTGTATCTTCCTGGGGGGGTTTTGTCGGCGAACTAAAGGGATGGGTTTGGACTGTTGCAACGTGATAAGACCAGGTGTGGGATGAGGGTGGTGAAATGTGATACAAGGTGAAGAGTAACATAACACAACCAGGATGGGTTATGAGAACTGATCATTGGGACTGGTGTGGTTATCCATAGCAGTTAAGGTTCCGCTTCGGGAAAATCTAACATCAAATCTAATTGGTTGCTTCAGATACCCATTTTTTTAGACCTGTGCATTAGACACCGCTCTGGTGCTTTGTTTGGGGAATGCATGTGCATTACTGGTAGCACCATTGTGATCTGCTCTGTGGACACATGTGCATTATGGGCTGTGCTCAGGGGATGCATGCACATTATTGGCAGCACTGGAGCTAGGCTCAGGGGACACATGCGCATAACATGCAGAGCCCTGGTGCTGTGCTCAAGGGACACATGTGCATTACAGGCAGCACTCTGGTACTGTGCTCAGGGACGGTGCTTGGAGAATGCATGTGCATTACCTGCAACACCTTCGTGATATGCTCTGTGGACAAATTTGCATTATTGGCTGCAACCTGGTGCTTTGCTCAGGGAGCGCATGCACATTACTGACAGCTTAAAAAGAATTCTGGAACTTGCACTCCCCATGCATTTGATCTCTGATGTCCCGTGTATGCTTCCTGACCGGAGGTTTGGGGAAGTGCTGAAGAGAGGAATACAGGAAACTTCAATACAGCCAAAGTATAACTTTGGGACACAATACATTTTTTTTTTTTTTAATGTTATCTTAACTACCACCGTGTTTCCCCGAAAATAAGACACCGTCTTATATTTTTTTTCCTCAAGAAATCACACTATGGCTTATTTTTGGGGGGTGTCTTATTTTTATTACAGAAAATAAAGGTTGCCTACCTGAACCACACTTGCGCTTCTTAGCATTTCCTCTGTCCACCTGTAGACTGAGATTATTGTATTCTGCATGCCATTTTTGGACGATTCGGATATCCAACTTCTTCTCTTTGCACTCATCTTGTCTGGCTGTACAGAAAGATAGGCCAGCAAAGCTGATGTGGAGCACAGTGGAGCTGGGGTGATCTCTTTGGGCTCAGTACGGTAGCAGCTTTTCCCCCTATCCCCTGGTGTTTGTGTGGGGTGAGAGAGGGGTTTGCTGGTCAGTGCTGGGAGAAGCTTTACAGAGCGTTCTTCTCCTCACTTCAGCTCCTGAGCTCCGCACCAGTACAGTACTGTACGCCTATCACGTGTTGTTTACCGCGCCGCTACGCATTCGACACGCCCATCACTACGTCTTATTTTCTGAGATTCGACACGCCATCGCTAT
This sequence comes from Rana kukunoris, assembly GCA_029574335.1. NCBI lineage: Eukaryota > Metazoa > Chordata > Amphibia > Anura > Ranidae > Rana > Rana kukunoris. The sequence goes on from CM056053.1 coordinate 452,999,063, forward strand.
GTCTTATTTTCGGAGGGTTGTCTTATATTTCGATCTTGTGTCGAAATCCCGCTACGGCTTATTTTCGGAGTACGTCTTATTTTCGGGCAAACGCGGTAGTCACATGGAGCTTAACCTAAACTCAATGTTACACTCGGGGATAACACTGTTTTAAATATCCATAAAAGGTTTCTTTCCTCCTCCACTTTTTATTCATAAAGTTTTGGATAAATTTTTTAAAAATTGCCCTTGACCCCCCCCCCCCCCCCCTTTCATTCATGCAAAAAGCCATGGGCTAATTCAGCCCACTATGCTCCACTTCCACCTATCGTATCCTTTTTGAATGGGCAGAAGCATTAACCGCGCCTCATTTTAAGAAAAATCCTGCTTTTCGGTTGATTAAAGTTTTTAAACTGGCCCTTCATACCCCCTACGTCCTCCGTGTTACATCCTGGCATATTTCAGATTTTCCAGAAATCCTGCGCCAGACCTTGAACAGCTTGGTAATATATCTGTAGACTGTATGGCGGGTGTAATAATGCATTGGTTTAGAGACCAATTTAAAGCTCTCAGGTAATTAAGCGTTTAACGAAGCGCAAAAAATAACAAATGTTTTCCGTTTCGTGTCATTACAGCGCTATGCCCCCCCCCCCCCCCCCCCAATTCTGATCTATTCTCCTGCCATTTTCAGATGTACGGCTCCCTCTCTAGCTATTGCTGGGATGGTACTGTAGTATGTCGGAGATGGCAGCAGAGCATTGTGGGAAATGTACTTGTCAGGAAGACATGGAAGATTTTGCATTTTTATGATGCAAGACTCCCATTAAACCCATTGGCGGCATCTGTGCAGCGCACCATCCCGGCTTTGTAGTCTTTGTAGCACAATCCATAGAGACGTTTAAAAGACGTTTTATTATCTTTTTTTTTTATTATTATTATTGCGGCTCCACCTCACGTATACAAATGTGTACCTGTTGTGACATCAAAATGCCAAAAGTTTCAAAGCGGGACTTTTAACGTGCTGAAAAGTTTAAATCATTGAAGCAATCCATATAATGAAGTTACAGTTTTTATTACCCCCCCCCCCTACTGATCATGCAACGGGTATGTGTGATGGCAAGGAGGTTAGGTCTTAAAGTGTTACTTTTTTTTTTTTTTTCAATAAAGTTGCATTTAGTGACACTTTACACAGGGTCGCCAGTGAGGTTTAAAAAATTAAGCCGGCAGCTACAAAGCTGCTGACTTTTGGTTAACCTGTCCAGGGGTCCAGCACTGTCTTTCTTTCTTCATGCCAGGTCCCTGGGAGCTCTTTAGTGTGAGAAGAATTGTTCACAGCTTCCTGGGACCTGTGGGGTGTCCCAGAAGGTTTGTGGGCATAGGCGGGGGGGGGGAGTTTTAGTGGAATTGCCTAGGTGATTTCAGTGGGAGTGGGTACCGGGGAAAACTACATACCCACTGAAAAAAGTTCCAAAATTAGAAGAGGAGGACGACAAAAAGCGGAATTCCCCTTTTAGGGTGAAGTTCCGCTTTAGCAGGTTTTTTTGTCTCATGGAGATTTCCCTTGACTTTTTGTCCCAACAGGAAGTGAGTAGAAATGTCCCAACAGTTGCCTAAGGCTGGTCATAGGGGGTTCAGCAGGAACTGGCTGCGCTTCAAACCGTGTGTGGGCAGGCTGAATGTACCAAGTTGATCGATTAACTTGGGTACTACCAGCCTGCTATAGCTACTAGCAATAATCTGTCTTCCAGCGGGGGCGGCTACCCCCGCCCCACTGCCGGGAGTAGGCAATTGCCTGGCAAGAGGGATTCCCGTCAGCACTGTTGGTGTTGATGGGGGAATCGTTCAAATTTCTTTCCTGCAACAGAAATTCACACCGTCTATATGGCCTGCCTAAAACAATAGTCTAGGAACTTTTGAACCAGAAGAAAGCCGCCCTAAACAAAAGCATAACAATATTTGACCAAAAATAGTGCAACAACATTCAACCAAAGCTATCCAGGTGGAGGTGGGGAAGGGACCTGTAAGTGAAAGTGAGACTGCAGCAGAGAACACTGCCAGTCAAGACTGTGCTGTGTGGCAGAGCCGTGTAAATCCCAGTACTGAATAGGCAGAAATACAAATCTTTTAGCAGGTAAAACGGCTTCTTGTATGCATTTCATCAGTGTATATAGTTGTTGGCCCCGGAGTTCAGCTTTAAGAAAGTTTTCTTTTTTCCCCGACTGTCACAAGCTTGGCACCAACAGAGTTTTTGGAACAGTTTTTTTTTTTTCTTTTTATAAAATGAATTAATGTTGCCCATCTGTGCTGCCTGAGTAGAAAGAAGTGCAGAGCTCGCTTCCAGTACGCAGCGCGGGAGGAAGTGCTGAGGGCAGCGTTCTTTGAAAGGCTGATAGATTTAATCTGCTCCAGGCTGCCCGGAGAAGAGGAGAAGATAGCGGAATGTTGGCTGCATGTGTGAATATAAAATAAGACACTGTGCTCCTCTGTCAATGAGAGCCTGTGCCCGGAAAAAGCAGAAAACAGGATTGTGAAATAGAGAGAGATGTAGATTTGGTACCTTTTCAGGGGGAGGGGATAACCAGGTACCCTGCTCCCACTTCCGGGGAAAGATCGCCACAATCGTGTGCGGCAAACTACACCATGTCCGGCCCTCCTCCTACTTTTCCACCCGCTGCCTCCTGGGAGACGCACAGGTCCTAGAATAAACCTGTTTCCCTTAGTAAGGATGACGGCGCCTCCACCCGGAGCCGACATTGCGGGCGCCCTGGACAGGTAAGTGTCCTTCCTTTGACTTGATAAACAAGCGATTTGTCTTGATATACAAGTAGTGTCGCATCACAACTGAGGATTAAAGAGAAGAAAGGCGCCTCTAATGTCGCGTACACATGTCCGGATTTTCTGTCGGAAAAACCTTCAATGTTTTTTCAGATGGAATTCCGCTCAAGCTTGGCTTGCATACACACGGTCACACATGTTCTCTGCACTTTCGACTGTTAAAAACGCAGTGGCGTACAACAATAGGACGAGCCGAAAATGAAGTTCAATGCTTCCGAGCATGCGTCAGAATTTTGCGCGTCAGAATTGCTACAGACGTTCTGAGTTTTGATTATCAACCGTGCGAGTGGCTAAATGTTGTACCTTCAAATTCACAAATCAGATCGCATGGGTGCATCACGATTGTGTGTTGCTAGAGTTTTTTTTCTTTCTTTCTTTTCTTTGGGGAGGGTGTGTGTGATCAGCGCAGGGCCAATCAGCACTGTCCAGACAGAGGTTAAGGGGTCATGCAGCTTCTTAGGACAGTCAGAGGAGAATGAAAACTCCTCCTACAAGCTTTAACCAGTGCTTGGCCAGACACTGATAGTCACAAGACTGCTATATACTGCTTCAGTATCCTTCATCCAGACTGGGGATGTGTCACTGGCCAGATCACCAGGTGAAAACAGAGGAGGGAGGCACAAAAACGAATCCCAAAACGGATGCTACCACCACATCTAATGATTGGTAAGCTGCAATATATTTACTTTTTGCTTTGGAGTGGTAATCAAGGAATGAGCCTGGTTGCTATATAGACAACATTGACCTACCGAATTCTCAGACGTGTCAGTAAATGAGGTCAGTGGGTTCGGGATGGCCGGCACACGTCACGTTGCTATTATAGAACATTTGGTAAGCAGAGCGATGCCGAAGCGGTGACTGTGTGCCAGGACACTGCGGAGTCCAGGGAGACCCAAGTCAGGTCGGGTAGCAGTTTAAATCAGGATAAAATATCTGTAGCTTTGGAATAGCTCAGAATGTTTGCATATCATCTGCCATTGTTTATACAGGTGCTACATGGGCCGATGCAACCCCCGTGGGCTAATGCAGTGGTGCATATGTCATCTACTGTATAGGAGGAGCACCCATGATATTGTCATAAAGCAACTTTTTTGGTTCAAACCACCCCCCTCCCTATATTACATGTACCCTAGAGGCAACTTTTGAGAAGGCTAAGAAGATGGACTTAACTGGAAAAAAAAAAACCTTAGAATGTATTTTGATGGAAATCCTGTTGCGGGGCATGCCTGTCACTTGTGTTCAGGTTCTATGCAGACGCCTGGGAAGAGCAGTGAGTTAGGCACATGAATAGGATATATAGTTTTTGATTTATGTACACTGTTCCCCCCCCCCCCCCAGTTGCCACAGTTAAAAGAAAGTAGCAGTTGACTTAATTTTTTCTGACCATCCTTGATAAACACAATGGATACAGCTTTAAATTGAATAATAACATTAGAATACAAAATGACTCGGACAACAGTGGGAAGAATGCCTATTACATGTAATCAGTGAGAAACATGCCCATTTAAATTGGTGGTCAGTAAAAAACATGGTCCTTACGTCGGTGGCCGGCGGGAAGGACGCCCCCACTTGCGTCGGTGGCCGGCGGGAAGGACGCCCCCACTTGCGTCGGTGGCCGGCGGGAAGGACGCCCCCACTTGCGTCGGTGGCCGGCGGGAAGGACGCCCCCACTTGCGTCGGTGGCCGGCGGGAAGGACGCCCCCACTTGCGTCGGTGGCCGGCGGGAAGGACGCCCCCACTTGCGTCGGTGGCCGGCGGGAAGGACGCCCCCACTTGCGTCGGTGGCCGGCGGGAAGGACGCCCCCACTTGCGTCGGTGGCCGGCGGGAAGGACGCCCCCACTTGCGTCGGTGGCCGGCGGGAAGGACGCCCCCACTTGCGTCGGTGGCCGGCGGGAAGGACGCCCCCACTTGCGTCGGTGGCCGGCGGGAAGGACGCCCCCACTTGCGTCGGTGGCCGGCGGGAAGGACGCCCCCACTTGCGTCGGTGGCCGGCGGGAAGGACGCCCCCACTTGCGTCGGTGGCCGGCGGGAAGGACGCCCCCACTTGCGTCGGTGGCCGGCGGGAAGGACGCCCCCACTTGCGTCGGTGGCCGGCGGGAAGGACGCCCCCACTTGCGTCGGTGGCCGGCGGGAAGGACGCCCCCACTTGCGTCGGTGGCCGGCGGGAAGGACGCCCCCACTTGCGTCGGTGGCCGGCGGGAAGGACGCCCCCACTTGCGTCGGTGGCCGGCGGGAAGGACGCCCCCACTTGCGTCGGTGGCCGGCGGGAAGGACGCCCCCACTTGCGTCGGTGGCCGGCGGGAAGGACGCCCCCACTTGCGTCGGTGGCCGGCGGGAAGGACGCCCCCACTTGCGTCGGTGGCCGGCGGGAAGGACGCCCCCACTTGCGTCGGTGGCCGGCGGGAAGGACGCCCCCACTTGCGTCGGTGGCCGGCGGGAAGGACGCCCCCACTTGCGTCGGTGGCCGGCGGGAAGGACGCCCCCACTTGCGTCGGTGGCCGGCGGGAAGGACGCCCCCACTTGCGTCGGTGGCCGGCGGGAAGGACGCCCCCACTTGCGTCGGTGGCCGGCGGGAAGGACGCCCCCACTTGCGTCGGTGGCCGGCGGGAAGGACGCCCCCACTTGCGTCGGTGGCCGGCGGGAAGGACGCCCCCACTTACACAAGTGGTCACATCAGATGGGAGGTCAGTGAGCCTTAGCCCAAGGAACTCCTAGGAACCTCTGGAGAAACCCTGGTTTAGACTACCTAAGTATATCTTTTTATTTATTTTTCTCCAGAAGTCATATATGATCGGTAAAAAATCGGGCATTGTGAAATGTGTGCTTGTACCTTGCTGTGGTTCCAGAGAGCTCTAATTTGAAGCTCTCATTTTGCACATATTGGCTTACAGCTCCAAAGTCAGAGCTCTGTCACACCCCCTCCCTCTTTCCTACCAAATGGAGAAGTACACATTGCTATACATACCTCACAATTGTAATTTAGCCCACTGCCGTATGTTAGACTGCAGCTGTAATCTGTCATGACCACAATCGTGGCCAATGTGTTACCAGTCTGTCCTGTTAAAATGGGACCTGTCACTAATGTTATTAATAGGAGAGATTATAGGAGCCGTATTTCTTACCAGAGCGGGTGGCGGCCTTTCTCGTATTGGAAGAGACATCTAAGCACTGTAAGTTCTGTGCTCTCTGGGATTCGTCTCTGGAGAACAGACCCGAGTGTAAACCTACGATGACAGCTTTATGTAATGAAGAGAACAATGTAATAACAGTAGATTTAATGATGAACTTTCTGTAAGATCAAAAGTTTGGAGAAGTTCTATTTCACCTCTCATGTACCTTTTTTTTTTTTTTATGTTCTGCATGTCTGTACAGCTTACAGATATGGGTTCATGGTGCTCAACTATTTAGATGACAAGTGCTCTTTACAACAAACCTATGAACGTTAAACGCTATAAAACTAGAGCCTGCAAAGCAGGAATTTCCATGTGATTTTTTTCCTAGGACGTCCATAAAACCAGGATTCTCTGATATGACCCCATCTCTAGTGGTCCTCAGTTCTGTCTGATCCTCCCCATCTCTTGCCCTCATAGTTGGTTAGAGCAGCTGCTGAACAATGGGCCAATAGTGGTGCGTATAGGGCAACAGACTGAGCTGTGGGTTGTGAAGGCTTTGATTGTAAATTTCCTGTCCTTTTTAAACTAGTCAACACAATTCAATTTGTTTGATTGGACTTCCCAAAATCTCCTTGATTCTAAAAGTCCTACTGCATCTCCCAGAGGTCTTTTGTGGCAACAAAGTCCAGCAGTCTTAAAGTGGTTGTAAACTCTTAGGCCTCGTACACACGAGCGGATATGTCCGCTGAAAACGGTCCGATGGACCGTTTCAGCAGACATCTCCGATCGTGTGTATGGGCTAGCGGACAGATTTGTCCACCCGACAGATTTCAAAGCATGCTTTGAAATCTATCGGGTGGGAATGTGTCCGCCCAACATGTCTGCTGGTTAGTACACTTACCAGCAGAAGTGTTTTACTTCCTGGTGCAGTGGCGGCGTCAACGTCACCGCCACGTCACCGCGCCGTCCGCCGGCGGGGAATTTGATCCGATGGTGTGTACACGCCATCGGACCAAACTCCAGATCGGACATATCCGATGGAAACGGTCCGCGGACCGTTTTCATCGGATATGTCCGATCGTGTGTACAAGGCCTTAGGCCTCGTACACACGACCGAGGAACTCATCGTAAACTCATCGTAAATTAAATTCCTCGACGAGTTCCTTGTTAGGCTTGTCGAGAATCTTGACAAGCTTTCTTTGCGTACACACTGTCAAGACAAAATCTCGTCGTTCTCAAACGTGGTGACGTTCAACACGTACGACTGCACTATAAAGGGGAAGTTCGATTCCACTGGCACAACCTTTGGGGCTGCTTTTGCTAATCTCATGTTACCGCGTGTTAGTAAAAGTTTGGTAAGAGACGATTCACGCTTTTCAGTCTGTTAAAGTGTGACGAATGTGCGATCTCCATTACAAACGCTACTTTTACTGAAGGTGCGCTCCCGTCTCATACTTTATTCTGAGCATGCGCGGGTTTCTAAGCATACACACGAACGTGTTTCTCGTCGTAAACCTGCCCGACGAGAAACACGATGAGGAAATTGAGACTCTCGACGAGGAAAAAAGAACTTGTTTTTTTTTTTTTTTCTCGTCGAGTTTCAAGTCGGTTTTCTCGACGAAAAACATACACACGACCGTTTTCCTCGGCAAAAAAGCTCTGCCACCAAGTTTGTTGATGGATTATGTCGAGGAAAATGGTCGTGTGTACGAGGCCTCGCACCACTTTTACCTACAGGTAAGCCTTGAAACGGTGCACACATGCGCAGGAATAACGTCATCGTGGCCCCAGCCAATTGCAGCACATCTCAGCCCAAGTAGTAGTTACTGACCTTGACACTAGTTAACCACTTCGGGTCCGCGCTATTGACAGAATACGTCAACAGCGCGGACCTGAGGCGCCGGGGTCACGTCTTTGGACGGGATGTAGTTGTAATTCCCCGCGCGCGCCACAGGGTGGCGCGCAGCGGGGGAAAAACAGTCCCGTCGCATCACCGAGGATTCAATGTGTGTACCCGGCGGCCGCGATGTCCGTCAGGTACACGCGATCGGCGGTGACAGAGCAGGGACGTGGAGCTCTGTGTGTAAACACAGAGCTCCACGTCCTGTCAGGGAAAGGAGACAGATGCTGTTTCCCTTGTACATAGGGACACAGCATCGGTCACCTCCCCCAGTCACCCCCCACACAGTTAGAACACACCCAGGCAATACATTTAACCCCTTCCTCACCCCTTAGTGTTAACCCCTTCAATGCCAGTCACATTTATATAGTAATTAGTGCATATTTATAGCACTGGTCGCTGTATAAGTGTGAATGGCGCCAAAATCAGCCTTAACTGAGAAAAAAATATATATTTTTAAAAAAAATTGGGATATTTATTATAGCAACAAGTAAAAAATATATATATATATATATTTTTAAATTGTCGCTCTTTTTTTTGTTTATAACGCAAAAAATAAAAACCGCACGGCGATCAAATACCACCAAAAGAAAGCTCTATTTGTGGGGGAAAAAAGGACGCCAATTTTGTTTGGGTGCCACATCGCACGACCGTGCAATTGTCAGTTAAAGCGACGCAGTGCCGGAAGCTGAAATTTCGCCTGGGCACGAAGGGGGTTTATGTGCCCAGTAAGCAAGTGGTTAATAATAAAAAAAAAAAATACCAAACCCCTGTATAGAAAAGATGCAGTAAAATTATAGGTCAGTCACCAATAAGGTGTTATATTGCCTTTCTAATCTACACTAGAAGTATGCATATACTTTGCTAGTGTTTATAGAGGCGTGTGCTTGTTCCTGTCCTGTTCCAATGATCCCCACTGTCTTATTTTACAGAAGTATCAGTGGCACTTTTAGAATGGGTTGATGAACAGAAGAGCTCTGTGTACGTTTATAGGCTTCTACAAATGGAAGCTGTGTCTTGAACTCAATGGCGCCTTTTGTGCTATAGAGCAGAGGGAGTTTATCGAGTCCAGTTCTTGCCTGACACGTCGCCCTGTGGTTGAAAAAGTCCATTCACAGCTGTACAGTGAGCGCGCTGCTCCTTGGCCTGGACCGGTCAATGCATACAGCGCCTCATTCACTGCTGGACTGGGCGCCAGGACATGAAGTAGGACGTGATGTAACTTCTCCGTTTGCTTTTAATAGACTCGGGCACAGCTCGGCTTTTAATTTTATTATTATAGAACAGCCCCCAGTAGCAAGTTAATTTGGTCATTTAACTTCTGACCATGTTCTAGATACCTTCAATAGTAATTAAGCCAGATAGCCCACTTAGTTTAACCTAATCTGACTTTTATCTATTACCCCCTCAGCATAATTCAGTAGGTGTGGGATGGAACTGTCACATGACTGTGCTGTCCATTACCATTCTGTGAAAACTACAATGGGTGGAGCCCTGATCTTGGAAACAACAACTCAGAGGCATCTTCTGAATGCGGTTGGCCCCTTTCCCACTGGGGCGGGAGGTGCATCGGCGGTAAAGCGCTAATATTTTTAGCAGCGTTTTACCCTCAATTTTGCGGGGCTATTACTCCCCCCGCTAGTGGAAAGGGGGAAAGGGTCAAAACCACCACAAAGCGCCTCAGCCTTTTGGTAGTGGTATAGCCGTGTTGCCTATTCATTTCAATGGGCAGGAGCGGTGGAGGAGTGGTATACACACCTCTCCTTCCCCGCTCCAAAGATGCTGCTAGCAGGACTCTTTTTTTTTTTTAGACCCCTTTTTTTTTTTTTAGACCCCTTTCACACTCAAGTGCTTTGCAGGCGCTATACCGCTAAAAATAGCGTCTGCAAAGTGCCCTGAAAGAGCCACTGCTGTTTCTCCGATGTGAAAGCCCCGAGGGGGCGGGCACAAAAAACACTTTTACTTGCCTCATCCTTGCATCTCCTCCAACTTTCTCCCTGCAACCTTGTCCTCCCCTATGCTCTAGTGGTCGCAGGTTATCTGACATTATAGTGTTACTAAACCCACAACCGTAAAATCAGTCTGTATATGCACTAAAGCATGCTTGTTATACTCTCTGTGGAACCTAATCCTCTGCATTATATAAAAAGACTAAACCTTTATTCTGTGATCGTCCCCAATCTATCTCATGATCGTGCAGAGCCTTTGGAGTCGCTGTGCATATGCTCAGTTTGGTGTGTATTGCTAGAGTTTTTTTCTTGGGGTGCATGTGATCAGCACAGGGCCAATCTGCACTGTCCAGAGAGGAGTCCTGCAGCCCCATAGGACAGTCAGAGTAGAATGAAAACTCCTCCTCCAAGCTTTAACCAGACACTGATAGATGTCCTAAATCGGCTATATACTGCTGATGAGAAAAGATATTTACCAGTTTATATTTACTAAAATAGTTGCATTTTCATGTTCTGTGTATCAGATACAGTAAATGTAGGGACCCTGATTTAGTAACACTAAGTCCGGTATTGGATGTGAGAATCCCGAGAGACACGTAGTCTGCCATAGGGGTGTAGAAGAAAGTGCTGTCATGATGAAAAGTCGGCACTTCTGTAATGTCCACAGACAAATTTCCCTTTTCCAAGAAACTATGCATAAAATCAATTAGAAGTCCCAGCGTGTTTCGGCCATTAGGGCTTAATCCTGGCCATGACCGCATTGGCCCTTTTAGTGGATTTTATGTAATCACACTCTATTTGAAAGTTCATTCTAGAAAAGATTTTCATCCTCCTTTGTGTTTTTCTTTGTGTTTTTTTTTGTTACTGCAGTTGATTACACCATAAAGGTTAGATAGTTGAACAAAAGTCCTTGAAACAAAGAACTTTGAATGGAATTCAACTAGATTTTGGCCAGCTTAAAGCGGAGTTCCACCCTAATTTGCATCAATAGCTGCAATCGTTGCTGATCGCATCCCCATTCATCTTTAAATTGTTTTTTTTTCCTTCATCTCCTACCGGTTTGTTGAGCGTAAAAGCTACATTTCCATCCATCCTCACCACGGCTAGGTACATCATTTCCTTTTTTCCCTCTGGCTACAGGGATAGCAGTGGCATCAATCCCAGGAGTCAATGGACATCCCTACACACACACTGTGATTTGTTCTCGCTGCACATGCTCGAGATCGGGAGGTGCATGCTGGGTAGCCAGCTGCACCCAATCAAGGAAGAGAGTCCCAGATGCCCACAATTGGGGTGGCTGCTTACTGAATCAGGAGTTCCAAGTAAGTCCTGAGATGCGTACAAAGACTGTAAACTTTATAATATACACCACATGCCGCTCATAAACGTATAGGCAACGACTGTCACGGGAGGGTTAGTAAAAAAAAAAGTATTAGAATGTCGTGCCATCCCGTGTTGTTGTTTTTTTAATATATAAATCAAAAAAAATGTTGAGCATCTGGTTGTAAAATTGTTAACTCTCAAAGTAAAATTTACCAAATGGTAGAAATATATAGGTCTTTTTTTCGTTTTTTTGCTGTCCTAGTGCTGGCAGCCATCTGATCGGAATTTACAAGTACAAGTTACGAGGTTGTGTAAAACTTGTACTTGTGGTGTAATGTAAACAGCATGCGTGCTCCCTGTTGCAGCCATGTTTACCCTCGTACAGTAGTCTTTCCCAGAATATAGACAGCCGGGCTAAATTTAGACCTTCTGAGAAAGCTGCTCCTGAGAGGACACACAAGTGTCGGCCTGATGTATGAAGTATGTGACCGTCCTATCTGCTTCACACACACAGCTGCTCTTCATCAGTCTAGGCCCACTCATGCACCTGGACAAGCTGACTGGCAATGAAGTCCACTTCCATTGTTATTCCATTCTCCTGGTTTAGGAGATGAGCGCTTTCTTCAAATGTCATTTATTTTATCCCAAAAAGCTGTTAGTGAGGCCTACAACTTTAGACCTCAATCCATTCACACCTGTGTGATTTGCAGGCTACTATTTGTGGTGTTTGGGAGATTCTGGTGTTCATAACGCCATGAAAGGGAGGCCAAGTTTCTGTCCGGCACATTTACCATAAAACTGCCTATGCAGGTAAGGGGTGCCTATAGATGGAAGCAAACTGTGCAGCTTTGATTTAACCACTTGCACAAACATTTACGTCGGCAGAATTGCACAGACAGGCAAATGGCCGTACATGTACGTCCCTTTAAATTTGCCGCTGTGTGGGCACGCACGTTCCTGCCACGAGCTCCGTGACCATACTCGCGGATTAGATGCCTGCTGGTGTCTCGCAGAACGGGGGGATGCCTGCGTAAACAAGGCATCTCCCTGTTCTGCCTAGTGACAGGACACTGATCGTCTGCTCCCTGTCATCGGGAATAACAGCGATCAGTGTCGTGTCATGCCTCATACACACGGTCAGTTTTCCTGACAAGAGTGCGATGTGAGATTTTTGTCAGGAATTCCGACCATGTGTATGCTCCATCACACTTTTTTTTTTTTTGTCAGTTTTCCTGCCAAGAAAAGAATTGAGAGCAGGATCTCAATTTTCGTGACAGGAAAAATTCCTATCGCAAATCGCGTTCGTCTGTATGCAATTACGATGTGCCAAAAAAAACGTGCATGCTCAGAATCAAGCAGAAGAGCCAAACTACCTATTGAACTTCATTGATCTCGGCTCGTCGTATGTGTTGTACGTCACCGGGTTCTTGAAGTAAGGAAATTCAGCCAAGATTTGAGTGCAAGACAATTTTGAGTTTTTCTGCTGAAAAAAATCCACTGTTTTCCTTTCGAAAAAACTGATTATGTGTACAGGGCATTACAGTAAGCCCAGCCCCCACACAGTTAGAATCACTCCCTAGGACACACTTAACCCCTTCCTAGTGCCCTAGTGGTTAACCCCTCCATTGCCTGTCACATTTACACCATAATCACTGCATTTTTATAGCGGTGATCGCTGTATAAATGTGAATGGTCCTAAAATGGTGTCTAAAGTGTCCGATGTGTCCGCCACAATGTCGCAGTCACCATAAAAAATCACAGATCGCTGCCATTACTAGTAAAAAAAAATATTAATAAAAATGCCATAAAACTATCCCCTATTTTGTAGATGCTATAACTTTTGTGCAAACCAATCAATGTACACTTATTGCGATTTTATTTATTTTTTAACAAAAATATTAGAATACGTATTGGCTTAAAATGAGGAAAATTTTTTTTTTTTTTTTTTATAGATTTTTTTTTGGTGATATTTATTATAGTAAAAAAAATTGCTTTTTTTTTTTTTTCAAAATTGTCGCTCTATTTTTGTTTATAGTGCAAAAAATAAAAAAAACAGAGGTGATCAAATACCACCAAAAGAAAGCTCTATTTGTGGGGGGGGGGGTGTTAGAGGACGGCAATTTTTTTTTTTCGGGCGAGCCACGTCGCACGATCGCGCAATTGTCAGTTAAAGCGACGCAGTGCCAAATTGCAAAAAGTGGCCCGGTCATTTGGCAGCCAAATCCTCTGGGGCCGAAGTTGTTAAAGTTGAATAATGCCTTGGCTATAGGTAAAGGCCATCTACATACCACCCTGTGCTAGGCTAACAAACTTCCAGTGATAGATTTTTGGCCTGAAACTCATCTTGCTTTGTCATTTGGTTCGGATACAGCCTCTCATTGCTATCAGAGGAGTAATAACGCTGTAATGACAAATACTTCAGTCTGCCACAGAGAGATGTATGTAGGCGACGCTGCTGACATGGCCTAGATTTGTAAAGGAAGATGTCTTCACCAGACAGGAATTAATGCTGTCTCAAAAGTGGACCACCGAACCATTTCACCATTGTAAGCGGACAGTGACATGAGCTGCCCGAGTTTTCTTTAAAAAAAAAAGCATAAATTGCCTGCAGCTTTTATATGTGTTCAGTTCACCAATCTGAGCCGCAGTGCGGATCTGCACACGTCCATGACTGATCTTCCCATTTTATAGTGTGGATGTCAATGGCTTACGCTTCAGCCTCGTACACACGATTTGGATTTTCCGACAACAAATGTTTGATGGCAGGGTTTTGTCTGAAAATCCGACCGTTTGTATGCTCCTTCGGATTTTCCATAACATGTGCCTTGTGGTAGAGTGTATTGCCCACTACTGTGCCATTCTATGGCCTGTGGCAATGGGCTTTGATGGGCAAATTCAGTGTGTTTTTGATATTGGTTGAAGACCCTTTTTAAGGTCATTTGCAAACTGCATTCTCTTAGGCCAGGTTCACATTTATTTATATCGGTAATCAATGGATCGACTTTGGTACAATCAGCCTGCCCATACATAGATGGTTCCAATCTTGGCCGGTCCCCACTGAACCGACCGGGACTAGAAACATCCATGGCTGGCTTTAGTCTTCTATGGGAAGATGACTGGTCTGGAAGTGAACAGCAGCCCAATGACACTGGTCTAGTGATGCACTGAAATTTCAACCCCTGAAGCCCCGTACACACGGCCGAGGTTCTCGGCAGAAACCAGCGAGAACCTCGCTGGGAGCCGCATTCTGCCGAGAACCTCGGCCGTGTGTACGCTCTCGGCGAGCCCCGCCCGTCGGGAAACCCGTCGAGCAAATAGAGAACAGGTTCTCTATTTGCTCGACGGCCCGTCGGGATGAATGGCTGGTTGCCTTTCCCGACGGGCGGGTCGCGAATCTGACGGCCGGCAGAGAACCTCGACGGGCAGAACCATGTGTTCTGCCCGTCGAGGTTCTCTGCCGTGTGTACGCAGCCTCAAAGTTATCAGATAAAAATAGGGTTTTCAATGTTGTGCCGAAAGGAAAAAATGCTGCTGATAATGCTTGTGAATTTTGCTGTGATTTTTACCTCGTTTATGGTGTGTTTTGTCATAGGTCATGTAACTCACAAAAAATGCATCAAAAACGAAATACGGGTGCAATTTTGATGCGTTCATGCTGCGTTTTCAATGCATTTCAGTGGGGCGGTGTATTTTTGGTGATGATTTTTTAACCGACCAAATATCCACTTCAATGCTGGCCACTTTCTCCCCCTTCCTTCCCAGACTAATTTTCAGCTTTCAGCGCTCTCAATGAGAATTGCGCGGTCATGCTACACTGTACCCAAATGACATTTTTATCATTTTGTTCACACAAATAGAACTTTCTTTTGGTGGTATTTATGACTCAGTTTTTTGATTTTTTGCGATATAAGTGAAAAAAGAGTGGAAATGTGGAAAAACAACAATATTTTCTTCTATTTTAAAAGAAATCTAATAAAATTGAATTTTATCATAAATTTAAGCCAAACTGTATTCTGCTACATTTCTGGGGAGGAAAATCCCGTTAAGTGTTAAATAATTGGTTTGATTTATCACGGACAGATGTACGCAGGTGATCACGGACATATGTGTGCAGATGATCATTGGGACATATAATTTTACTGTTACATATGTGGGAGGACAGGTGTTTTTACTGTTTGGGGACATGTTTGGGGGCCATTGTGTGGGGACGTGTGTGTGGACACTAGGCTGGTGATGAGCGTGTAAAAAAACAGCTTGTACTCGCTGATCACCGCCCAGCTGCAGCGATCTGCTCTCCTCTCCACGCTGATAACTTCTGTGTGAGGAGAGGAGAGCTGATTGCCTAGCAGCCGATTCTCTATTTACATCACATGACTGCTGTGATTGGACACAGCCGTCATGTGATCTGGAGTGTTAATCACAGAACCCTCCTGCCTATCGGCGATGCTCCGTGTCCGGGTGACGTCAGCGATGCAAGGGGCGTGCGATCCCCCTCTTTCTGAGTGATGTTCCTGAACGTCCACTCAGAAGGAGGAAGTGCCCACCCGGCCATATATGTGCAGTGGCCAGGTAGGAAGTGGATATGCATCAAAAATACAGCAAGCAGGATAGTTACCACCTCAAAAGGTGCTGATAATAGCCAAAATAAATTCATATTCATTTAAATTTGATGTTAAAAAAGTGGAACGTAACACTATATATGTGTGTGTGTGTGTATATATATATATGTGTGTGTGTGTATATATATGTGTGTGTGTGTGTATGTATGTGTGTATATATATGTATATATGTATGTGTGTGTGTGTGTGTGTGTATGTATATATATGTGTGTGTGTATATGTATATATATGTGTGTGTGTATATGTATATATATGTGTGTGTGTGTGTAGTATATATATGTGTGTGTGTGTAATATATAATGTGTGTGTGTGTATGGACCGGTCCGATATATAATGTGTGTGTGTATGTGTAATATATAATGTGTGTGTGTATGTGTAATATATATATGTGTGTGTATATGTGTAATATATATATGTGTGTGTGTGTAATATATATGTGTATGTATATGTGTGTGTGTGTGTGTGTGTGTGTGTAATATATATATATATATATATATATATATATATATATATATATATATATATATATATAAAATATTTATTGTTTTTTTAAAGTGGTTGTAAACCCACTTTTTTGACTTTTACCTACAGGTAAGCCTATACAGAGGCTTACCTGTAGGTATAAAGAATATCTCCTAAACCTGTACGGTTTAGGAGATATTACCCCCGCAATGCGCAGCGGCGCATGCGCAGGGGGAATCCTCCGGCCAAGCGACCGGCATCCGCGACCCTGGCCGGACTTAAATCTCCCGCGCGCACGCGCGGGAGTGACGTCATCGCCGCTCCAGCCAATCACAGCGCTGGAGCGGCGATACCCGGAAGACACGCCGAGTCAAGATGAGATCTCGCTCGGCGTGCACCAGGTAAGCTCCCTACACCTCGTTCCGAGGTAAGTATTTCATAATGAGCTAATATGCGGTGCATATTAGCTCATTATGGCTTTTCCCTTGCAGGTCTAAAAAAAAAAAAAATTTTTTGTTGCTTTAAGTATTATATATTTTTTGTATATATATTTTTCTTTACCATCAATATTGGTTTCGGCCAAGTGCATCCTGAATTTTTGGTTTCAGCACCAGAATTTTTTTCATTTCGGTGCACCACTACACTGCACCTAAATCTATAGCACTGCACAAACTGATGTCTGAATCTGAAATCTGTCCAACTCAAACAGAAACAAAACCCCTTTTGCTGTGGGCTTAATTCTATCCAAGCTCCCTATTGCCTATATACGGCACAGCTTTGGATTACTCTGTAACTGTCACATTTTATAATCTAGCCGCCATCCACGCTGCAGTCAGTTTTTTATTTTTTTTTGCCCTCCTGCAAAATCCTTTTTTTTTCCCTTTTCCAAATCTTTATCCTTCCTAATACTTTGCAAGTTGAAAATCTGCAATCGCAGCCAACTGCCAGCAAATCCCCGAATCACGGCTCCCATTAAAGCATGTGTGGATTCCCTTGCCTCATTTCGTCTATTAATATCACGCCGGCTCTATTCACTACGCCAGGAGCTGGCAGCTGAAATTGTGACTGAGAGATGAGATGCCATATCGCCACTCTCTCCCCCCTTCTCTTTTACAGCTATTTTCAGAAATTTTCTCCTGGTGGAATGTGCCGTGTTTTTCTCTGGAGTTACTGAAGACACGGATACAGGTGCCTAAAAATAATCAATAATGACGGGGTCTCATCAGCTGTTTTACAACTGCAGAACTCAGCATTGCCATGTCAGCCAAGTTAGAAGTATATGTAATTTCATTTAATACTATCTTTTTTTATTTATTTACAATTTTTTATTAGGTTTTTGTAAATAAAATACATAGCAACTCCAAATATATATCATGAAGCACAATGTTTCCCAATGACACTAATAATAAGGCCAAATAACAGCAATGATGGGGCGCAAGGTTTCCAAATGAGGCACAATGACACCAATGAGGGGGGTAAAATGTTTCCCAATGACACTAATAATGAGGCCAAATAACAGCAATGATGGGGCACAAGGTTTCCAAATGACATCTATAATAAGGCACAATGAGGTGGGGGAAATGTTTCCCAATGACACTAATAATGAGGCCTTTTTTTTTTTAGATAATTCCTGTCTCACCTCGTTCCGAGTCCAGCAGCTCATTCCCGCATGCTCTCTCCGCGTGTTCTCCCAGTCACGTCCAGCACGTCAGCGCTGATTTGTTTGGGCGGTGTGGATGGGACAGCTTCTTTAATTGGATTAGCATTCTCACACCAGTACGCATGTCACCTCCAGGTGCCTATTCTGTATCACACTCAATCGGACACGTCACCGCTAGCCCAGAGAACTGTGGGAGATGTAGTCTGCTGGTGCGGTGTGGCGATTCGATGTAATTTTTTTGATATTCAGGGCGTGCCCACAGAAATGGCTCGACGTGCCGGCAGTGGCACGCGTGCCACACGTTCGCCATCACTGTCCTATAGCATCGTTGATGATGGGATTACAGTAAGTTCCCAATGCGTTTCATCAGCCAAGGGTTCATTTCTTCATGAAGGATAGGAATAAATCTATCACACAAAAAGTCAGAGATATGATTAAAAACCTCTATGCTACTTGTGTATGTGACCCCCAACCATCAGACATAGAAGGGAGGGATCCACCAGAGACCAACGAGATGATGCTGCTACCCAATGAGATCTATGGATATAGATCATGGGAAGAGAAGGAACCTCAATATTCATAAACCTGGCATATGGGAGGTGGCATTCTAAAAACTGGTCCACCATGGACCTTCTCAGAGAATTGGCTAGTGTGAACTTAGCCTCCGAGAAGAATTCTTTTTACTTTTTATAGGTTTCCTATTTCTGGTTGCAAACGGAGAAGAAAATGAAGGAAAACTTTGCCAACAAGATAGTCGGCGGAAAATTCATTTTACACGTCCCCTTCTCTCCTAAACTAAAAAATAAATACAAAAAAAAGCCTTTTAGCTCTACATACACTTTAAGAAAAGCCAGCTGGTTAGAGCTTTAACGCATAATTCTGGATTAGTCTAAAACCTTAAAATGTACGGTAATACGTTGGGGTTTTCCAGCCTCTGACTATAATGGTATCAGTTTATATTTCATGTCCGTCAGCCCAGTTTGTGAAATGTCAGTAAACTTGTCTACAGCCAAAATGACAATGACACCATCGCGTTGGTTGTAAGCGATCTCCTACTGAACCAGCTTCTGAAAAGAACTGATTTATGTCCTATTCGTGAGGGAGGTATTGATTTATTGGCACTGCAGTACGTCCCTTATGCGTATCTCCTTCAGTGTATAAAGATGCCTAATGAGTGATGGCAGTCGAAGAGAAAATTTGTCTTATGCCGCGTACACACGACCGTTATCCATGTCATGGTAAAAAAACAAAGTTTTTCTCTATGCGACTCCTCTCAAGCCTGCCTTGCATACACACGATCGCGGAAAAAATGCTTGAGCGAAGCGCGGCGACGTACAACGCGTACAATTCAAATGGAGCCACCCTTTGGGCAGCCTTTTCTAATTTCGTGTTACCGCGTGTTAGTAAAAGTTTGAGACGATTCGCGCATTTCGGTCTTCGTGTTTTTCAGTCTGTTACAGCGTGAAGAATGTGCCATCTCTATTACGAACGCTATTTTTTACGCGCGCTCCCGTCTCCTAACTTCTGAGCATGCGCGTTTTTACCCCCTCTCGTTAAAGCATACACACGACCGTTTTTCACAACGAGAAAAACGACGAGAAAAAATAGAGCAGGTTCTAAATTTTTAACAGACATTTTTCTCGTCGAGACAAAGGCTCTGGAGCCCACACACGACCGTGAAAAACGGTCGTGTGTACTCGGCATTAGGCAGCCCATACATTCAGCATTTTTTTTTTATTTTTTTTTAACCAAGATCCCATTCCACACATTTGAGGTGGATTAGGGAATCCTCCCACCCTACTATTGTGTTCAAATGGCGGAGAGCCTTCCCCGCCATCACAATACAATGATCAATACTGCTAGCTATGGCCGTTTTAAAGTAGTTTGTCTGCTGCCCTCTTCGGTAAGGGGATCAAGACGTGAAGCCTTGTGGGTTCACTTCCTGGTTCACTACTACGAATGCGCAACTCGCACTGCGATATCCCACAGCAGGGCTGGACTGGGACAAAAATGTGGTCCTGGACTTCATCCAGACCGTCCCAGGACACAACACATCAGGGTACAGTGCATATCAGGGCACAGTACAAAGCTCAGCACATCAGGGTACAGGGCACAGCACATTAAGGCACAGCACATAGGGGCACATCAGGGCACGGGGCATAGCACATCAGGGCACATGGCACATCGTTTCCCTGCCGGCATGCAGAGTACCGCAGGAAGCGTGTGTTCTCTCTCAAGTCACGCTGCGGCTGCTCCCTTCCCCTGGCGGACCCTCCTCTCTTCTCGTCCATCCCAGATGATGTCACAAGCAAATGGGGATGGACGAGAAAAGAGGAGGGGCCACCGGGGGGGCGCAGCCACAGTGTGACTTGAGAGAGAACACATGCTTCCTGGGCTACTCTGCATACTGGCTAATCTCGATCTATCCGTCAAGCGCCAGCTGTCTGCGATTAACGGGTAGATCGCCGCAGACCTCCGACCGGCCCACTAAGCCATCGGCTCACCGGGAATCTCCCTGTAGTCCCGATGGCCAGTCTATCCCTGTCCCATGGGTCATTGCTGTCTTCTGAAAATGAGTTTCACGCCTCTGATCTGGGAGATCCTTCCTAATCCTAACATTCTGATGAGTGGGCTCAATGTCGTAAGAAATATGAAGTGTTAAGGGGGAGAATTAATGAATATGTTTAGATTGGCATAGCGGTTGCTGACAGTTTTCAGGGTTCCTGAGATGCAATAGTACAGAGCTGGAGCTGGCGGAGTTGCCCACTTTCAGAGGGAAGTGCAGCTAAAGCACAATGACAAAAGTTCAGGTTTGCTTTAGGCATAGTCACAACATTTCTGGAGAGCATTAGACATTCACCAATGCATTTTATTCTTGTCTGAGGTTGCTCTTTATATAAGGAAATGGCAGATTACATAGGCAGTACAAACATAGCAGGAGATTGAGGCATCTAGACAGACTTTGGCAGATAACCTTGAGCATCTGCTGAGTGGCTGTTGAGTTTGTCCTACACAGACGCTTAAACACAAAAAAATGAATCTGCACATATTGGATATTTGCAATTTAAACTAGAAAGCATTGGGCACTGATGTGCGAGAATTTCATTGCTGATTGCTTTTTGAGCATAGATAATTCTGTATTTCTGCATCTACCGTATTTATCGGCGTATAACACACACACAGGCGTATAACACTAAAACTAGCGCCTGCAAACCGACCTGGAACAGTGATTGCTGTTTCTCCAGTGTGAAAGCCCGAGAGCTTTCACACTGGAGCGGTGCGCTAGCAGGGTCGCTCCAAAAGTCCTGCTAGCCGCATCTTTGGAGCCGTTAAGGAGCAGTGTGTTTACCGCTCCTGCCCATTGAAAGCAATGGTAAACCTTGGCTATATCGCCGGCAATGCGCCTCTGCAGAGGCGCATTGCGGGTGGTATTAACCCTTTTTTGGCTGCTAGCGGGGGTAAAACCGCACCAGTAGCGGCCGAATACCGCCGCAATTCCGACTGTAAAGCGCCTCTAAAAATAGCGGCGCTTTACTGCCAACGCACCTCCCACCCCAGTCTGAACAAGGCCTAAGAGGGACATTTCAGGAAAAAACTTTCCACAGCCCCCTGCACATTACACAGACTCCCTGCCCGGGACACAGACACCCATTCATTATGAAGCCCCCCTGCACTCCCAGTCTTCTGGGTCAGCTTTGGGGTCAAGAGGGCATCGTTGTCATTGTCAGCCTCTTCTTCTCGTGCACCGCTCCTTCTGTGTCTGTCGTAGGTTGAGGCTTCTGGAGACCTCAATTGATGCCGCTGTTTTGTCGACCTGGTCATGTGACCTCTCTCCTCTGCTCATTCATTTACGGTAACATGACCGCTGTCTTCCTCCAATGAAATTCTACACTCGAGGAAGCAGAGCAGAAGGAGGAGAGTGGCCTGATAAAGCTGCGTTGAATGGGGTATTTAGAGGCTTCCATTTACATTGGGGGTGGCACAGGAGGAGCGGTGTATGAGAGCGCACCAGCAGTGGTGTTTTCTTACCTTTAAGGTATGCTGGCAGCGCTGTCCCAGGGCCAGGAGGGGCGGGGG
Organism: Rana kukunoris; assembly: GCA_029574335.1. Lineage (NCBI taxonomy): Eukaryota > Metazoa > Chordata > Amphibia > Anura > Ranidae > Rana > Rana kukunoris. Next base: position 453,020,981 of record CM056053.1, read on the forward strand.
AGCCGGCCAGAGCCCCCCCCAATGGGTGGCACCCGGGCGGACTGCCCCCCTTGGTAATAAAAATATATATATATATATATATATATATATATATATATATATATATATATATATATATATATATATATATATATATATATATATATATTGGCATATAACACGCAGGCACAGTTTACCCTTTATTTTTAGGGTAAAAAAGTGTGTGTTATACGCCAATAAATACAGTTTTTAAAATCGGCTACACTACGACCATTATGTATCTAAAATGGAAATGGTTTGTTTGTTTGTTTGTTTGTTTGTTTTTATTTCTTAATTACTCGCTTTACAACAAATTTAATGGTTTCGTTGCGAGGCCATCAGAAACAAAATCAACATAGTTCAGACATATAGGTACACAAAAACATAGAAAATCTAAAACATGATTAAAAGGAGGAAAAAAATTTGTCACATTGAGTCCATTAATATACATTTAGGTTAATTAACTTTTCATTCATCTAGGGCATCCATATCTAAAATAGTTCATTTTTAGAGTTAGATTACAAAATTCACATACCAAATATCACTGACTACATTTTTCTATATACAGTACTCAATCAAACTACATAATCTAATCAGATCCAGGGTTGCGTAGGTGACCTTTCATCATTTTTTTGAATTGGTTAAAAGTTTTTGCCCTTCTAATATCAATCGGCAGAGCATTCCATTGCACCGCCGCTTGGTATGAGAATGAGCGACCACCAATTCGGATATTCTTTATTTTTGGGATGTTTACGCGATAATATCCATCTTCGCGTAACTGTCGCGTTGGAACATGTTTGACAACCTTATCCATTATATATTTTGGCGTCATAGCATTAAATGTTTTATACATTAAACATGCTATTTTAAATTTAATGCGTTTATCGACAGTTAACCACCCCAGACTGTTTAATTGTTCTGATGTTGGATCTCTTTTTCTCAGTCCAGTTGCAATACGAACTGCAAAATTTTGTAATTTTTGTAGTTTTTGTATATATGTTCCCGGGATGGTACCTTGTTCTTTAACTTTGACAATGGCTGCTATGAAATCATGCGCTTTTCTCTGGAGGTAATGTGTTAGCAAAGTGATAGGTGGGAAGGAGGGCGCTCCTGGCACGATTTATAATCACAAATATTGAAACAGCAGTTAGGAGGCGGGGCAGTGACTCCCCTGCAGAATTGTAGACTTTGAAGGTCATCCCCCCACGTGCCCTCCACAGAGCACAGCAGTGGGATGTTACAAGTATATGCATTGTTGACAAATCCTTGGACAAGTAACCCTTCCTGTGGGTTTCACCTGATGGAGTTGGGCGTTGGTTTATTTCTACATTTACAACTGTATAGCTTCCCTCTTATGATTTTGTAGAGGACGAAAACAGCAGCTTGAAGATTTGAGTTTGTCTGCATTGCTGTTGTCCTCGGGCCAAAGCAAGATGTCACTCCCCTCCCCTGCTGCATGCGGATCTGTCGCTCAAGAATTGCTAAAAATATGCCACGTTCAAAGGCGTGCAGCACAAAGGCTCTTAAGAGGACACGCTCCCGACTGTTGTAACTCTTTGAGTGCAGTGCATGGAACCCGTCTGTCTCAATGCCATCAATTTACAAAATGATAGAATGCCATCATTGGAAAACATGATTCAGTCCTAGATTACTATATCGTTTAATGTTGAACCACATGGTCAAATTCAGAAGCAACCAGGGACAACTTTGCTGTACAACTGGACTACTACTGACCATGCTGTACAATGCATACTTATGCCGCGTACACAGGACCGTTTTTCATGAAGAGAAAAATGCAATTTTTTTAATTGGTCAATAAAATTGATCGTGAATGGGCTCCAGAGCATTTTTCTCGACGTGAAAAATGGGCATTAAAAATTTAGAACATGCTCTAGTTTTTCTCGTCATTTTTCACGTTGTGAAAACCGGTCGTGTAGGCTTTAACAATGAGGGAAAAAACACGCATTGCTCAGGAGCAAGTCATGAGAAGGGAAAATTGAATAATCAGCCCAAAGGGTGTCGCCAATCAGATTGAACTTCCCCTTTTAGGGCCCTTTCACACTAGCGGACGAACGGTCCGCTAATTCCAAGTCCGTTAACGGACTTGTAATGGGCCCCTATGGGAGCGGATCCGTTAGCGGATGATGCATCCGCTAACGTCCGCCAGATCCGCATCCGTTTTTGCGGACTGAAGAATGTCCTATTTTTCTTCCGTCCGGCCAAATGGATCGGATGCAAACGGACAGACTGTCCGTTTCCATCCGACTCCCCATAGGGGAGAGCGGAGGAGAGACAGGGCGGTCCCTGCACAGTGGGGACCACCCTGTCCGCCGACAGCTGAGCGGAGACCCCCCGCTGAGCCGACGGACTCACGGACTGGACCGAAAAACGGTCCGCTCCGTGTGAAAGGACCCTTATAGTGCCGTTGTACGTCGCCCTGCTTTGCTCGAGCATTTTTTTTTTCACGATAGTGTGTAGGCAAGGCAGGCTTGACAAGAATCGCGCAGAGAAAAGCTTTGTTTTTTCCATGACATTGAAAATGGTTGTGTGTACGCAATATAAGATGTGCCTGTTTTAATCATCGGCCATGTGAGTTGCTAAATGATGTTCCTTCATTAAGACCCCTTTCACACTGAGGAGTTTTTTAGGCGGTACATCGCTAAAAATAGCGCTGCTATACCGCCTGAAAAACTCCTGCCCAGCAACCTCAATGTGAAAGCCCGAGGGCTGTCACACTGAGGCGATGCGCTGGTGGGAGAGAATAAAATCTCCTGCCAGCAGCATCTTTGCAGTGGTGAGAGGCGTGAATACCGCTCCTTCCTATTTAAAACAATGGGAAACCGCGGCAATACCGCCCGCAAATACGCCTTTGCAGAGGTGCATTGCGGGCAGTATTAACCCTTTATCGGCCGCCAGCGGGGGTTAATAACGCACCGCTAGCGGCCGAATCCAGAGGTAAATCCGCCAATATTTTTAGCAGCACTATTCCGCCACTGCGGCTCCCGCTCCAATGTGAAAGGGGCCTAAATGTAACCATATTTCTACACTTAAAGGCTACTCTCTTCTATTTTTATACTCCGTTGTGACATGACGCTACTTGTATATCAAGTCATCGCTTGTATTTCAAGTCAAAATGTATTTAAAAAAAAAAAGTGCAAATGTGCAAAACGCTCTCAAACCAAGGTTTTACTGTATTTAAGAAATTTCCACCAACTTATTTTTTTGGTTTTTGTTTATAAATTCTTTCTTTATGGAAAATAATTATGAAAGTCCATACTAAACGAGTTTATAAGAAGCAGTGGAGAAAAAAATAATATACAGAATGGGTTTGTATTTCCATAGAATTGTAGATTTTCAAGAGAAGAGAGAGTGACGCAGGCTAAGGGGGTACAGAAAGGGGGGGGAAAAGGGGTCTGGGAGGAAGTCAGAAAGGTGGAAAGAGATATAAAATCCCCCTTCCCGTCTGGCACCCCAATAGAACTCACAAAAAAATAGATGAATACAGTAAAACCTTGGATTACGAGCTAAATTCATTCCGAAAGCATGCTTGTGATCCAAAGCACTTGAATATCAAAGCAAATTTCCCCATAAGAAATGATGGAAACTCCAAATGATTCATTCCAAAACCATTTATTCAGAAGTCCTTCAGTTTATAGCCCATATAAAAAGATTGTAGCAATATGTTGCTAAATGTTATACCTTCATTAGCTTTAATGAAGGTATAACATTTAGCAACATATTGCTACACTTAGAGGTGTTTCTCTTCTCTTGTATACTCTGGAGCTCCTGCTGGATTTTGCGTCTAATCCCCTTGTGTAGGTGTCCATTTGTGGATAGACATTTTATGGTAACACAACCTATCACATTGCTACAATCTATAGTGGGTGACCCAGGGAATCCAGACTTCTGAAAATGTACACATGGAGTCATGAAGAATCAATGTGGTAATTTTTGAGACTAACCGCTAGCCACCCGCCACACAAACGTATACGTCAACAGAATGGCACGGCTGGGCAAATGGGCATATATACACTTCTCCTTTAATTTGCCACAGCTGGCGGCGCGCTCTTGACCTCCATGACCATGGCCACGGGACCTGCCGGCTCCACCAGTGTCCTGCGATCGGGTTACAGAGCTGAAGAACGGGGTGATGTCAGTGTAAGCACAACATCTCCCCGTTCTTCCTAGTGACATGTCACTGATCGTCTGTTCCCTGTCATCGGGAACAGCGATCAGTGACGTGTCACTCATAGCCACGCCCCCTAACAGTTAGAACCACTCCTTAGGACACACTTCACCCCTTCAGCGCCCCCTACAGGTTAACCCCTTCACTGCCAGTGTCATTTTTACAGTAATCGGTGCAAAAGTGAAAGTGACAATGGTCCCAAAAATGTGTCAAAAGTGGCTGATGTGTCCTCCATAATGTCGCAGTCATGATAAAAATTGATGATCGCCACCATTACTAGTAAAAAAAAAAAAAATATTAATAAAAATGCCACAAAACTATCCCCTATTTTGTAGACGCTATAACTTTTGCGCAAACCAAATCAAACGCTTATTGGAATTTTTTTTTTTTTCCAACCAAAAATATGTAGAAGAATACGTAAACTGAGGACATTTTTTTATATATATATTTTTTGGGGATATTTATTATAGCAAAAAGTAAAAAATAGCAAAACTGTCACTCTATTTTAGTTTATAGCGCAAAAAATAAAAACCGCAGAGGTGATCAAATACCACCAAAAGAAAGCTCTATTTGTGGGGAAAAAAGGACGCCAATTTTGTTTGGGAGCCACGTCGCACGACCGCGCAATTTTCGGTAAAGCGACGCAGTGCTGTCTTGCAAAAAGTGGCCCGGTCTTTGGCCAGCCAAATGGTCTGGGGCTGAAGTGGTTAAACACTTGGTAACTATGCCTTAAAATTACCATGTATGTAGTCAGATGGATTCATAAATGAGTCGCTTTTGATTGAAGTGGAAACTACATGAAGAGAAAAGAATCCATAGAGGTGATTTTGTTTGTTAACGAGCCTCGGTTTTCCCTGGCTGATGTGCCTCTTTTGATCTATTGTACAATAGATTCTATTGACGAAATAGATATTTATGTTGCTGTCTTATTTTAATATATCAGTTTTGATGTTTGTCTCATCCATAGAAGAGCAACGTACCCTCTAATGCTTTCAAGTAACTCTGTAGCAGAAATTGCGCTTTGCTTCTGCTGCCATCATGGAGTTAACAGGAAGTCGGGAGAGTTTTCAAATGTCAGCAATTTGTAGGTTTTGTTGCTTTCTTTGTCTGTAGGCTCCTGTTTGCTTTGTAGAACAGCTAGAACCATCAATACCATGAGCCTTGGTAAATGTTTGCTAGCCGGGTCTTCCCAGAGAAGGGGAGTCGCAGATTGCACCGTTTTTTTTTTGCCGTGCAGCAGTTTTATTTCAGGTACACAAGTAATGAACACTAAAGACTCGCTATGCCAAATTGTCTGTCTGATGGAACAGTTGGCACCGGCCTTGTACACATTGATTAACCACTTCAATACCTGGCACTTGCACCCCCCCCCCCCCTTCCTGCCCAAGCCAATTTTCAGCTTTCATCGCTGTCGCTGTTTAAATGACAATTGCGCAGTCATACTATACAGTACCCAAACAGAATTTTTATCATTTTGTTCCCACAAATAGAGCTTTGAGTGGTATTTGATCACCTCTGCGGCTTTTATTTTTTGCTAAACAAAGAAAAGAAAAAAAGACAGAAAATGTTGAAAAAAAATATATTTTCTTTCGTTTCGGTTATAAAATGTTTGTAAATACGTTTTTCTCCAATGTTGGGCACAGATGGATGAGGTGGCACTGATGGGCACTGATAGGCTGACGACACTGGGCACTGAAAGGCTGCAATGATGGGTACTTATAGGTTGCACTGATAGGCGGCACTGCTGGGCATTGCTAGGCATTGCTAGGCACTCCTACGGGCACTGTTAGGCATTGTGGATAGGCATTGATTGGCAGCCGCTTGTGCACAGATTGGCAATTCCCAGGTGGTCTAGGGGGCATATCTGGTGGTCTAATATGGTTGCTATCCCTGGTGGTCCCGGAGGCATCCTGGTGGTCCTGGGCGGACATCCGAGGGGGGCTGTGCTGATAAAAAATCAGTACAGACACCCCTTGTCAGGAGAGCAGCCGATCGGCTCTCCTCTACTTGCGTCTGTCAGACGCGAGTGAGGAAAAGCCAACGAACGGCTCTTCCTGTTTACATCATGATCAGTCGTGATTGGACACGGCTGATCACGTGGTAAAGCACCTCCGTCGGAGGTTTTTTACCAAGATCGGTGTAGCGGTGTGTCACACTGACACACCGCACCACCGATCGCCGCCATGCACTTCCCCACCGGCTGTTATCCTGCTGGATGTCATATGATGTCCAGTCAGGATAACTCCACCACCTGACCGTCCGGCAAGTGGTTAAGAATGGGAATGTTATTGGGTACAGGAAAAAAACAAACAGGAAGCTGACACTGTTTCTTTTTTTTTTTTTTTTTTTTATTCAAAGTGTATTTTTGTGCCTGAACTCGAGAGAGAGCAGCCGGACTGCAGGAGTTGGGAGTAGGCAGACCCTCCCCCCAGAGGCAATCGGCCATCCTTCTCCATGCCCCCGGGTGGCAATGGCGGGTGTGAGGGGGGCCTCCCACTCACCCCGCCCTACCTGCTCCATAGAGGGACTCCCCCTATGAGGGAGTGAGGAGGTCTAGCCCACCCAGCCAGCCCCGTAGGTCCTTCGCCTCCTTTTTTTTTTTTTAGGAGACCGCATGGCCAAAGTGCATGCGTGTTAAACCAATTTTGTGTGCGTGCAAGTGTGGTGGTGGTTTTTGTGGGGGTGGGTGTACCTTGCATAGCACACCCACCGGGAGCCGGGCTGAGACCACTAAACTCAATTCACATGTAGCCGAGGCCGGGATCCGAACCCTTAGCTGCAGAGATGAATGGCTTGTCAGCGCAGTGCCAATCGCGTTGAGCCACCACAGCTCCCTGACACTGTTTCTAATACATTTTTTATTTAATAAAAAGGGGGTTTGCCATTCAAGTTGATTTTATGGAATTTCACATCATGTTTGAAGTGTTTCACATCATGCTTGCGTGATGTGGTAAATTCCCATTGGACAACCAGCTAAGTGGTCATCGTAGAATTCAGAAGAGGGGCAGTAAAGGGGACCGGCCAGCGGGGTTAACATGTGACTGTGAATGAATTAATAGTCCCCACAGGTGGAAAAAAATTGTGAAATTGAGGGAATTGCATGGGAAGTAAAGAATATGACTCCCTCCACTAGAGTCCCAACGCTAGAATTTTGAGTCTTCCAAGTTGGAGCACATATAGCAGTAGATACGTAAAGGGACGGAGAGGGGTGGGCAAAAATTCATTGTGTTGTTGGGCTTTAAACTGGCCATCCACCTATCTTTCTAATGGTCAGTGCAAAGTGCATTACGAAAAATATTGAAGGAGTAGAATAGAAAATGTTTCAAACTACATTTTGTGAATGTGTTTTTTGTTGGGGGGGGGGGGGGGGGTTGTACATGTTGTCATGTTAATGTTCTAGACACATAAGAAACCAGTTTAATATGTCTGGGATTACATAAAAGTAGTAGGTCAAGAACTTTCGAACAAACTTCATTTGAAAAATCGAATGCTCTGATAAAAGTTTTTTCTGCGTTTTTCATATGAACTTTTAAATACATTTCTGGTGTTCGGTATAGCACTCTAAAGCCAGATTTCACAGAGCTCAAACATGTGTTTGGTTCTGCTAGCATAGGGCTTTTTGTATATGAGACCACAAGGAGTCTGCCATAGGGGTGTGAAAATTCCACTTGTGTGCTATGAGCCAATAACCAAAAAGGATTCCCAGGTCACTGACATAAAGAAGTCAATTGTAACTAGTCCACTTCAGGTAGACCTGTCTTTCTCAACCTTTTTAACATGGAGGAACCCTTGAAATAACTTTTTGTTTTCAGGGAGCCCGGGCTAATTATTATATTTACAGCTCACAGTACATTAGTGTAATGGTCAATGAAAAGAATATTCCCCCTCCCCCTTTCAGATGGCTAAAAAGATCATTAGTATTGATAGATGCTCATCTGAGAGGCAAAGCCCATTTTATTGCGCGAGGACCCCCCAACAACCTCTGGAGGGGACCCCCCAACAACCTCTGGAGAAACCCCGTGCTAGACATTGATAAAGAACCTTGAGCAGTTTGGCCCTGTTCTATAATGCACTCATCCCGTGATCAAGTCCCTGTTGAGACGAAACGTCGGGAGGCGGCGCTCTGACGTCACCGCATCACGTGTGAGGAACCCGTTGTGAACGGGTGCATGCTCCTACAAGCCGGCCGGCTGACTGTATCTCATGCTGTTTTAACCAAAGATTAATGTAAGTGCGCACAATCTCTTTGGATATTAAAACATATACGTATTTACACTATGTGCGTTTTTCTTTTTGTATATTTTGGACCTATCTCTGTGTTTGATCGGTGGCTTTCTGATGGAATGTTGAGTGACTGCACTGGACGGGGATTAGACGGTGGATGCCATTCTATACATGCTGTGTTAGACCTGCTTTTGAGGTCTTTGACTCTGGTAAGGGTCAGTGTTATCCGTGGGCGGAGGTCCTTTTCTTGTCTTCAGTCACACTATATTTTGAAAATCTTCACTCTTTGGACTTTTTGACTTCAGCCTCTAATTGAAAACGGACTTTACCTACTACCACTTCCTACCATATGAACTATGTGTCTTTCACTCTTGATATTTTGTCTGTAGTGATGTAATATTCGGTACTGCATTCTTGTTCAGTGGATATCCATTTTTACTTTGCATATATAGCGCGACTCTTTTTTTTGTAATGCACTTTAAAGCCTCGTACACACGATCGGATATCTGATAGAATCCGATGGATTTTTTTCGTCGGATATCCGATGAAGCTGACTTTCATTAGTCTTGCCTACACACCATCAGTCAAAAATCTGACCGTGTCAAAACACAGTGACGTAAAACACTACGACGAGCTGAAAAAAGTTCAATGTTCGTTGACTTGATTCTGTGAGAGGATTTTTGACCGATGGAGTTCCACACAGACGATCGTTTTCTATCGTTTTTTTATTCATAGGAAAAATGTAAAACCTGTTCTATTTTTTTTCACCAATGGAAAACAAACCGATGGGGCCCACACACGATCAGTTTGTCCGATGGTCTGTTTTCATTGGACAAACCGATCGTGTGTACAGGGCTTAAGACTTAATTTTCAGCTTTAATTGGAGTAAAGGGTCAGTCATGGACTTTCTGATGTTAGCGAAATTGCAGCATTTTCCTGGTAGCATTAGTAGTTTGCCCATTGATTTTCCTTCCTCCCTTAAGACATGGAATGCCCTCTTCTGGTGTAGGTCATAGTGGGCAATCAATAATGGAATTGAAAAAATAAATCTGGGTATAATTAATGATACTTAACTGCCATTGTGGCATCAGGGAGGAATTCCCCTCACCTCCCATTAAAGTGGAACGTTAGTCAAAAAATACTCCTGCTAGATCACTTTAGGCTGCCCCCTTTTTGCAGAGATAGATAGATGGATAGATATAGGGATGGGTAGATATAGGGATGGGTAGATATAGGGATGGGTAGATATAGGGAAGATATAGGGATGGGTGGATATAGGGATGGGTGGATATAGGGATGGGTGGATATAGGGATGGGTGGATATAGGGATGGGTGGATATAGGGATGGGTGGATATAGGGATGGGTGGATATAGGGATGGGTGGATATAGAGATGGATAGATATAGAGATGGATAGATATAGAGATGGATAGATATAGAGATGGATAGATATAGAGATGGATAGATATAGAGATGGATAGATATAGAGATGGATAGATATAGAGATGGATAGATATAGAGATGGATAGATATAGAGATGGATGGATAGATAGATATAGAGATGGATGGATAGATAGATATAGAGATAGATAGATATAGAGATGGATAGATAGATAGATATAGAGATGGATAGATAGATAGATATATGGATATAGATAGATATAGAGATGGATAGATAGATAGATATAGAGATGATAGATAGATGATAGATATAGAGATGGATAGATAGATATAGAGATGGATAGATAGATAGATATAGAGATGGATAGATAGATGGATAGATAGATATAGAGATGGATAGATATAGAGATGGATAGATAGATAGATATAGAGATGGATAGATATAGAGAGATAGATATAGAGATGGATAGATAGATATAGAGATGGATGGATAGATAGATATAGAGATGGATGGATATAGAGATGGATAGATATAGAGATGGATAGATATAGAGATGATAGATGATAGATAGATATAGAGATGGATGATATGGATAGATATAGAGAGAGATGGATGGATATATAGAGATGGATAGATATAGAGATGATAGATATAGAGATGGATAGATATAGAGATGGATAGATATAGAGATGGATAGATATAGATATGGATAGATATAGAGATGGATAGATATAGAGATGGATAGATATAGAGATGGATAGATATAGAGATGGATAGATATAGAGATGGATGGATAGATAGATATAGAGATGGATAGATAGATAGATATAGAGATGGATAGATAGATATAGAGATGGATAGATATAGAGATGGATAGATATAGAGATGGATAGATATAGAGATGGATAGATATAGAGATGGATAGATATAGAGATGGATAGATATAGAGATGGATAGATATAGAGATGGATAGATATAGAGATGGATAGATATAGAGATGGATAGATATAGAGATGGATAGATATAGAGATGGATAGATATAGAGATGGATAGATATAGAGATGGATAGATATAGAGATGGATAGATATAGAGATGGATAGATATAGAGATGGATAGATATAGAGATGGATAGATATAGAGATGGATAGATATAGAGATGGATAGATATAGAGATGGATAGATATAGAGATGGATAGATATAGAGATGGATAGATATAGAGATGGATAGATATAGAGATGGATAGATATAGAGATGGATGGATATAGAGATGGATGGATATAGAGATGGATGGATAGATATAGAGATGGATGGATAGATATAGAGATGGATGGATAGATATAGAGATGGATAGATATAGAGATGGATAGATATAGAGATGGATAGATATAGAGATGGATAGATATAGAGATGGATAGATATAGAGATGGATAGATATAGAGATGGATAGATATAGAGATGGATAGATATAGAGATGGATAGATATAGAGAGATGGATATAGAGATAGATATAGAGATGGATAGATATAGAGATGGATAGATATAGAGATGGATAGATATAGAGATGGATAGATATAGAGATGGATAGATATAGAGATGGATAGATATAGAGATGGATAGATATAGAGATGGATAGATATAGAGATGGATAGATATAGAGATGGATGGATATAGAGATGGATAGATATAGAGATGGATAGATATAGAGATGGATAGATATAGAGATGGATAGATATAGAGATGGATAGATATAGAGATGGATAGATATAGAGATGGATAGATATAGAGATGGATGGATATAGAGATGGATGGATATAGAGATGGATGGATATAGAGATGGATGGATATAGAGATGGATGGATATAGAGATGGATGGATATAGAGATGGATGGATAGATATAGAGATGGATGGATAGATATAGAGATGGATGGATAGATATAGAGATGGATGGATAGATATAGAGATGGATGGATAGATATAGAGATGGATGGATAGATATAGAGATGGATGGATAGATATAGAGATGGATGGATAGATATAGAGATGGATGGATAGATATAGAGATGGATGGATGGATAGATATAGAGATGGATGGATAGATATAGAGATGGATGGATAGATGGATATAGAGATGGATGGATAGATGGATATAGAGATGGATAGATAGATGGATAGATAGATATAGAGATGGATAGATAGATGGATAGATAGATATAGAGATGGATGGATAGATAGATATAGAGATGGATAGATAGATATAGAGATGGATGATATAGAGATGGATAGATATAGAGATGGATAGATAGATATAGAGATGGATGGATAGATATAGAGATGGATGGATAGATATAGAGATGGATGGATATAGATATAGAGATGGATAGATATAGAGATGGATGGATAGAGATGGATAGATATAGAGAGATGGATGGATAGATATAGAGATGGATGGATAGATATAGAGATGGATGGATAGATATAGATATCATAGATATAGAGATGGATGGATAGATATGGATGGATAGATATAGAGATGGATGATATAGAGATGGAGATAGATATAGAGATGGATAGATATAGAGATGGATATAGATATAGAGATGGATAGATATAGAGATGGATGGATAGATATAGATGGATGGATAGATAGGATGGATAGATAGATATAGAGATGGATGGATAGATATAGAGATGGATGGATAGATATAGAGATGGATGGATAGAGATGGATAGATATAGAGATGGATGGATATAGAGATGGATGGATAGATATAGAGATGGATGGATAGATATAGAGATGGATAGATAGATATAGAGAAGATATAGAGATGGATGGATAGATATAGAGATGGATGGATAGATATAGAGATGGATGGATAGATATAGAGATGGATAGATATAGAGGATATAGAGATGGATAGATATAGAGATGGATAGATAGATATAGAGATAGATAGAGATGGATAGATAGATATTAGAGATGGATAGAGATAGATATAGAGATGGATAGATAGATGGATTCAGATATAGAGATGGATAGATAGATATAGAGATGGATAGATTCATAGAGATGGATAGATAGATCATAGAGATGGATAGATCAGATCAGATAGATATCAGAGATGGATAGATATGGATAGATATAGAGATGGATAGATAGAGATGGATTCACTAGAGATGGATCATAGATAGGAGATGGATCACATAGAGATGGATATTCACTCAGACTATAGATCATCAGACTCTCATTCATTCATAGATCATAGACTCTCATGGTCACATAGATAGATATAGAGATGGATGGATCACACTCTCATTCATTCATAGATAGAGATTCATGCAGAGATGGATAGAGAGATTCAGAGATGGATCAGATTAGATCAGATGGATTAGATATAGAGATGGATAGATAGATAGATCATAGAGATGGATAGATAGATAGATAGATATAGAGATGGATTAGATAGATTCATAGAGATAGTCAGATGGATGGGCAGTAGAGATGCAGAGATATAGAGATGGATAGATCATAGATAGAGACATCAGAGATGGATAGCATGGATAGATAGATGGATAGATAGATATAGAGATGGATGGATAGATAGATATAGAGATGGATGGATAGATAGATATAGAGATGGATGGATAGATAGATATAGAGATGGATGGATAGATAGATATAGAGATGGATGGATAGATAGATATAGAGATGGATGGATAGATAGATATAGAGATGGATAGATCAGATAGATCATAGATGGATAGATAGACTCTCATTCATAGATAGAGTAGCAGTGTGCACACGCACTCACACTCTCTCATTCACTCACACAGCAGCTCATCGGCTTCAGCATAAATGGGGCATCCACCCCAGCATCAAAGCACAACAGGAACCCGCCCAATGCTGACCCGGGCAATTTACAACATTTTGCGGGCCCATTTTAGGTAACATATTTATTAATGTGGAATGTATGTTCCTTGCTAAAAAAACATTATTTTTTATCAAGTTGTTATGGGTAAAGGCTATCCATTTTTCTTTGTCTTCATTTTGCTTAGTGCACCGCCAGCACCCTCGGTATCCTGCACCACCTGTAACCATTTAGTGATCCCACCTGGAGCGGTGACTCCTTTCTCTCTATTGTTATGGGTAAAGTTCCACTTTTATGAAAAATTGATTATGGTTGTCCAAGGTGGATCTGTTTTGCCTTCACCTGGACCAAAACTGGTTAAGTTCCTGAGAGTTGAAAGTTCACGGGTCTGTTTTCTTCTTCTTCGCTCTGCAGATGTGACTTTTGTGATGAGTGGATGCGGATATATCGCGGCATTTCTGTATAGTGTAATTACAGAGTGTTTGGGATTGGAGCGGCTGTTGCTATGTTCTGTGTTTGCGACCAGCGATGTTTTCATATACATAAGATGCACCCGGCATGCTAATGAGGACAGGATTGTCGAAAATCAATTTCATTCTCCCAGATTCCTCAGCTTCACGCTCCAACGCTTTTAATTGGACGCATGACCCGTCACCTCAGCCTTTGGTGTAAAGGGGCCTCTCGTTTGTGATGTTTGTGCTGAGTGTATCTAATGGTCATTAGGAGCAGAGCCCCTATCATGTCATACCGTGTGTTTGCAGCATGTGCTTTTTTTTTTAACCAATGCAATTACGTTGGTTGCCAGGAAACAAATAGTTATCACAGTTTGTAGTTTGTCAATTTGCAGTCATCACATATAAGATAAATGATACAGAATGCTTACACTAGTCTTTAATAGTATTCAAAATAATTTAGGAAGCATTTGTCTTAAAGCACACCTGTATCATCAACAACTCCAGGCAAAAATAATCCCAATAATATGACTCAATGTATACTCACCGGCCACCTTTATTAGGTACACCTTGCTAATACCGCGTTGGACCCCCTTAATTCTTTGTAGATTCAAGTTGAATCTAGAGAGAGAGAGACTCTGTACATAACCGACTCCTCAACCCAGCACTCTGTACATAACCGACTCCTCAACCCTGGATTCAACAAGGTGTTGGAAACATTCCTCTGAGATTTTGGTCTATTTTGACATGATAGCATCAAACAGTTGCTGCTGATTGGTCTCCCATTCAACCACATCCTAAAGGTGCTCTATTGGGTTGAGATCTGGTTACTTTGGAGGCCATCGGAGTACAGTGACCTCATTGTCATGTTCAAGAAACCAGTGGTGAGATGATTGGAGCTTTGTGACATGGTGCATTATCCTGCTGGGAAGAGCCATCAGAAGATGGGGGGGATACTGTAGTCATAAAGGGATGGACATGGTCAGCAACAATACTCAGGTAGGCAGTGGCATTTAAATGATGCTCAATTGGTACTAAGGGGCCAAAAGTTTGCGTTGGCACTATTACACCACCACTACCACCACCAGCTTGAACCGTTGATACAACGCTGGATGGATCTACTTTGACAAGAATCAAATTGTAATGGCTACAGTAGATGGCTGGGTCAGAGCAATTCCAAACCCGCAGCTCCTGTGGGATGACTGACCAAAAATTATCCAAGGAAGGAAAATTGGCAAACCTGCAACAAGGTCATGGATGGCCAAGGCTCATTGACGCACGTGGGGAGTGAAGGCTGGCCCATGTAGTCTGATCCCATAGAAGCGCATCTGTATCTCCGATTTGCTTTAGAACTTAATGCTGGTTCTGATAGAAAGGCGTCAACACACAATGCATTACGGTTTGTTGTGTATGGGGCTGTATAGAATGCAAGGTAACTTTCCCTGCACTGTGCGTGATGATTTACTTATTTTAGATTGGTCCTTTTGATTTGGCATTCCTAGCAGAATCGGGGGCAGATGAGGGAGGTTCCAGCAAACGAAGACACCGGCAACCTGAAGGGAATTAGAAATCGGGACACACAATTCTACAAGATGAATTCAAGGATGTAAATGTGTACTCCCAGAGTGAGTTTGAATCCAGCTTTTGCGTTTTCATAGTAATGTGCTTTTTAATACAATAGCCGGTATGGGGCTGAAACGCTGGCATCCGCTCTGGTGAGACTAGTAAAAGCTGCAGGCAGGACCCATCCCTGTTTTGGTGAGCACAGCATGGACCAAGCACCTGTCTGTGTGGGAAGAAGCAGCAGCTGCGTATAAATATGAAGACCTATATTTTCTCCATCGCATTGTATTTTTAGCTCTCAGTCATCCCTCAAGCTGTGGCCAGTCCACCATAACAGATCGAGCAGCTGTGGACAGGGCTGAGCGATGGCAGGATGTGTGACAGGGGTGCGCTTCCCTGCTGTGGGCATCAGACAAATGAAAAAGGCAATGTTGGCATGACTTTTTTTTTTTTTTTTCTGATTTTTATAATCCTAAGCAACACCATTGAGATAGTGGTTGATCTCCCACTTATAAAATGAAAGGTCTATGCTCGAATTTCCAAGTTAATAATCGCAGGAGATCGCTGTTTCACTCAAACATCTGTATCTATTGCAGAAGCACTAAACAAACCTTCAAGTCCACCGAATGTCCCTGTTTAACCTTCCAACGGGGAAGAGAACCCTTGATAACTGGCAACTGCCTAGTTGCTATTTTTCCTTCCAATAGTTGACAGCTGGCAATATTTATTTTACCTCTGAGTATATTACCCATAGACACAAGATTCATTTTATTAATCTAGGCCAGGGGTCTCCAAACTTTCTAAACAAAGGGCCAGTTTACTGTCCTGAAGACTTTAGGGGGGCCGGACTAAGGCCATGGGGGTAGAAAAGCTCACAAGGTCAGTGGGGAAAAAAAATAATACCCCATAGTTTGTTTCAGTGAAAGTAATTGCGCCCCATCTTCGGTGTCGGTGGGAGGCATTGTGCCCCATCGATGATGTCATTGGGAGAAATTGTGACTCCTTCGTTGGTATCAGTGGGGGAATTATGCCTCATTGTTAATATAGGTGGTTGAAATAGTGCCCCAAGGGCGGGATAAATGCAGGCAAAGGGCCACATCTGGCCCCCGGGCCGCAGTTTGGAGGCCACTGATCTAGGCCATGGGTGCTCAACCTGTGGCCCTCCAGCTGTTGCGGAACTACAAGTCCCATGTGTAATTGCAAGGCTGACAGTTACAAGCATGACTCCCAAAGGCAGAGGCATGATGGGACAGGTTTCCAATAGCTGGAGGGCCACAGGTTGAGCATCCATGAATTCTAGGCCAATTGCTGGCATCACCAAACAATGGAAAGACTAGCTGTCCATTCCCCACTTCAAACAGTGAGTGACTGCGCTGCATACTGTCTAATAACTCCTGCCAGGTCTAGCTGCTCACTCTCCTCCCTAGACATCAATGTGCGCACCACTTGAAAATAAATATAGATGGCTAAAAAAACGGTCATGCTTGCATAGCTTGTTGTGGATATAAAGTGGCGATTAAAAAATGTGATGAAAAAATGGCCATGGTTCTCAAAGGCTCCCTAAATTTTAAGGGCCATATTCACAAAGAAGTTACGTCGCGTATCTCGAGATACGTCGCGTAACTTCTAGGATGCGCCGGCGTATCTTTTTTTTCTGTATTCAGAAAGCAAGATACCCTGAAATTTTGCTTAGATACGACCAACGTAAGTCTCTTACGCCGTCGTATTTTAGTTGCATATTTACGCCGACCGCTAGGTGGCGCTTCCGTCGATTTACAGGTTGAATATGCAAATGAGCTACATACACGAATGTACTTGCGCCCGGTCATATTTTTTTACGTCGTTTGCGGAAGCGCAAGTCCGGTCGTAAAGTTACCCCTGCTATATGAGGCGTACGCAATGTTAAGTATGGACGTCGGGTCAGCGTCGAATTTTCCATCGTTTGCGTAAAACGTTCGCAAATAGGGCTTTGCGTAAGTTACGTTCACGTCGAAACCAATGAGTATTTGCGGCGTAATTTTAAGCATGCGCACTGGGATACGTCCACGGACGGCACATGTGCCGCTCGTAAAGAGCGTCAATTACGTGGGGTCACGCTGGCCATTTACGCTACGCCGCCGCAAGTTCTTTGTGAATACGGCACCTGCCTCTAAAAGTTACGGCGGCGTAGTGTAAATGAGATACGCTACGCCCGCACAAAGATATGCCTCTGTACGTGAATCTGGCCCTAACAGTTTTGGACATCCTGGGCTGATCACTATCTCCCCACCGTTATCAACATGTGCATTTATTTTCGTAAAAAAAGGCAACAAATTTTCTGAGATTGGATGTATAGAAGGCTCCGAATGGACATTGTAATGAATGTCAACATATCCAAAAAAATCGTTATAGCGAAATTAACAAATGCATTCCTTTCATTCGGATGATGTCAGATTATGTGATAGTAGTTCAAGCCCATGGGGAAATTAATTCAATTTAAATTGAATTTGTAATTGTCGCAATCAGTTCAGTTCCAAAGTCTAAGGGCTCTTTCACACGGGCTGACCGTATGTCCGCTTTTTCATCCATCCGTGTACGGATGAAAAAGGGACATACATTGGTCCCTATGAGATTGCGGGTGTCAGCGGATTAACATCCGCTGACACACGATCTCACCCGGTTCCGCACTCCTCTGATTCTGCAGATGGAGGAAAAGCCTATTTTTCCATCAGCCATCGGACGGGTGAACACGGACAGACAGTCTGTGTTCATCCGAATTCCCCCCCCCCCCCATAGAGGAGAGCGGAGTGTGTGGGGACCGTCCTGTCATCCGCCAGCTCTGCGTTGACCAACCAGTCTTCGGTCTACAGAAATGTTTGCAGTGTGTCGATAAACCTGCAAGCATTTTATAAACCGCACATACTTATAGAGCAACACCATGTCATGTCTTTCGGCAGCTTAGGGCTGGTGTTTGCATGTGTAGAGAATTAACCGATGGTGTATTTTGCTAAAGGTCAGTCCCTGGTAGCACTTATCAGTGGGGAGCGATTGCAACACAATTGAGATTAGAAGTCACACCACACTTCCTATTGCACTTAGGCAGATGTGTATACTGTGCATATGCTGTGCTATGGTGGTCTTTTTCGGTCTTCTGGTACAAAAAAATAAAAATACAATCAGGAGATACATGTCTGTTGGCTGGTAGGTTTATTAAGAAATGTACTCTAAATCATTTAGCGCTTGCTACTGATACGTCTTGCTTGTAAGAGCTTAAAGTGTATCGAATGGGAATTTTTTTTTTAAGATGGAGTGACAAAGGATTACTCTGAACAAACATCCAAAAGTCCAATAAAATTGATTCATAGACATGCTTGGTAGGTAAATTGGCCCTAGTATATGAATGTGAGTTAGGGACTGTAACGGAACGTCCCACACTCCGCTTCAGTGCTTCCGTCATTTACCGCTTCCTATCAGTCTGGATATAGATATCAGATATTCTAGCTGCTCTCAAGCACACATCGAGGCGATACTTGTTTGTCTGTGGAACATGGGGTGTTTAATAGAACCAAGAATACTACCTTTATATACAGTTAGAGGAGGTAACCAGAACATAAATTTACATGAGATAATTAATAATTTACGCAGACTAGGCGACTCATAGATATGACCTTTCAGGGTAGACATCGCGGCTCCTGCTATACAATACACATTATCATAAGTGTAAACACAGGACATCTTCACACAATAGCAGGGTCAATTAGCACAGAGAACAGACAGATGGCTGGAGGTGAGGACATAAGCATCTAACAGTGAGGCGGCGTACACACGTACGAGAACCTCGACGGGCGGAACACATCGTTCTGCCCGTCGAGGCTCTCGGCCGGCCGTCGAAATCGGCGACCCGCCCGTCGGGAATGGCAACCAGCCATTCATCCAGGCGGGCCGTCGAGCAAATAGAGAGCCTGCTCTCTATTCGCTCGACGGGATTCCCGACGGGCGGGGCGAGCCAGGAGCGTACACACGGCCGAGGTTCTCGCTGGTTTCTAGCGAGAACCTCGGTCGTGTGTACGCCGCCTAAGTGTTCCAACAGTATGAATGGGTTACTCTTACAATTAACTTGTTGAGTTTAGAATCGACAAACAGTAAATAGTTCTTTACACATATCCTGGAATATATTGTGGATAATAATCCCATCTCGGGTAGTTTAAGATATCATTTCTCAGTCATCATATTACCTAGTGGACATTGGATGATTTTAGACATAAGAGGGTCCGGGGATGTCCTGGGTGAGTCTGTCATAAGGACCTTGGATTGTAAGCTCTTTGAGGGCAGGGACTGATGTGAATGTAGAATGTATATGTAAAAGCACTGCGCATATTGATGGCGCTATACAAGTACCTTAATAATTAATAGCAGAATAGATCTAACACATTTTGGGGGACAAGTACGCTCCACCTTCGTCCTGGCATAGCCAATTTGTTTTCCAAGAACCTTGATCCTTGATTTTGGATAATGAATTGGCTTTCTTCTGATGAAATTGGAGTGTGTTTGGTCCCTGTAACACATTGGATTTATTCTGCTATGGATCAATTTTGACATTAAATTTCCATGGCCTCTTGGACGTTTGTTTGGCGCTCTCATTGGATGCTGTCTGGATTCTCAACTCTGGGTCTTTCCCTTTTTCGTGTTGGTGGTCCCCATTTAGTTGAGTGCTGTCGAACCAGAGCAGTGATAATTTCAGTGACCCTTAGTAAATCTCAATCTAGGACCCTATTTATTATTTTTTTTTTTTTATTGTTTGTACTCCATTTCAGGAGATTCACTCTATATTTGGTGACCAAAGCTGCCGTGAGGTAAGTGCACAGAGGAAGTGGGTGACAGTGGTGGGAGGGAATCGGTGTGTATTTCATGTCCCCTTCCTAGTGGTTCTTGCATCATACAGCCTGCTATAGTACAGGGTTTGCTCAGGCACCCGGCCTGGGTTCACGTTGTGCTAGGTCTTGCTAATAAGAAATACGGTGGCTTCCCTGTGTGCTTAGGGGGTAATGTGTCAAGTCAGAAAGTATAATACATGCTCAGCATTAAAGAAGAAGTTTGGGGCTCACAAAAGAACAAACATGCATACTCAACCCATGCTGCAGCATTGGTCCAATGCTTCAGCTATCCGCCGCTGGCTCTAAGCCCGAGTGATCACATGACCACAAATCATTCAGTTCTCAGTGAACTCCCAGCAAGGAGCAGTGACTGTCAGTCACCGCTCTCTTCTCTGCCTCCCCCCCCCCATCTTCCTCCGCCACACACTGGAGCACCATTGAATTAAAATTATTAAATCAAAACAAGCGGGCCATGGAAAAATTATCAAACGTTTCCCGGTCCGCAGCGATAAAAAGGTTGGGGAGCACTGATCTAAATGACAGGAAGTGAGGGGAAATGGGCCCCAGTGGCCCTCAGGTTGTTAAAAAAAAAAAAAAGACAACCATTATGTACTCTTTTGGCTTTAGCTACGCAGGTCGCTTGAAAGGTAATTATGAGCAAAGTTTGTCAAGAAGGGGTTGAGGGAAAAATTCATAATAAACCCACCAACAAAAAAATCTTGCCACATGCCTTTATTTCTTTTGTAGAATAAGAGCTGTGCAGTGGTTATTGTTGTGTGTTTTAGTGGATATCTGAAGAATTTAGGCCACTTCATTGCTTACTAGATTGCTGGAGGATATGGAAGTTTTAATGGATGCTACCCCTGACCTGCATATGGAGGGAAGGAAAGACGGCTGAATGAACAAGCTTTATACCCAGCCGCTTCCCCTGCGCCGGAGTAATTGTTGTCGAGTTCTCTCAGGCAAATGAAATCTCTAGAGCCAGCTGTCAGAGACATCTTCTTGTATCTTCTAGGGCACCGTTCCGTTTAAAGGTTTACATTTTGTGTTTAACCAGCTCACTGCTGCATGGGCAATGTGTGCTGACTTCAGGTGCTAGAAGATCTCCAGGAACTGCACAACTGGCTCATACACCCAAGATGGCGTATTGAATAAAGGAATGCCTAGAATACAGGAATTGGTGGAGGTCAGGTGTCTTGGCACCGCGCATGACTAAATTTTATCAGACAGACTTCCTTTTTCTATACTGTGATTTGGATTTAAGTACAATTAGCTGCCATCTCCTCCATAGGCACTAATGTGCATTTAAAGTCGTTGTAAAGGTTCATTTTTTTTTTTTTTAAATAACAAACCTGTCATACTTGCCTTCACTGTGCATTTAGGCCGGATTCACACCTATGCGAATTGGTTGCGGCTTAAACCGCATCTAATACGCAGAACATTTCTAAATACATTGTTTTCAATGAGGCTGGTTCACATATGTGCGATGCATTCGCACTGCGCATTGCAGAAAAAAACGTGTGCATTTTTTATGCCTTGCGGTGCGGCTCAGGTGCAAATTCAGGCCCATTATCTTCTATGGGTACGCAGCTGATTCGCAGATGTGTTCATTTCTCTTCAGGAATTTCTCTCATTTAGCTCAATACACTTCTCCCCCACACTCTTCTCACCTGTAACTTCTCCCAGGTCTCCAAATTCGCATCTAAAACGTTGCTAATCTGCTGAACACTTCTGTAATCTCTCTGCAAAGATAAGAGAGCTGAAATTCGCACCCCACAAGTGTGATTCCGGCCTTAGTGTTGTACAGAGTGGCCCCGAGCCTCCTCTGGGGTCCCACAGCGGCTATTTCGGCTCCTTCCTGCAATAGCTAACCCACTTTGGGAAGCTCTCTCCCAAGGTGTTACCTTACGGGCACACTCCGTCTCATACACTCGGCGTCCATAGACAGAGTGTATGACTCGGTCCTGCCCCCCAGCTGCCGTGTCATTGGATTTGATTGACAGCAGTAGGAGCCAATGGCTGCGCTGCTATCAATGTATCCAATCAACGCCAAGACTCCGTGGAGAAGAGGATGCTGGTGATGAGCCGAGGAACAGGCTCAGGTAAGTAAAACGTGGGGGTTGGGGGGCTCATCATTGCCAGGTGTTTTTTCACCTTAATGCATAGGATGCATTAAGGTGAAAAAACATGAACCTTTACAACCCCTTTTAAGGTTGAACTCCAGACAGATATGACACAAATTAATGTATTTATTGATATATCTTTTTAGCTAAAGGAAAAAGTCTCTTGCAATGGGGCTCCTCCCTATAACAAGAACTTTTACCTCACTCCCTCGCTCCCACAGGCTTTTCCTTCACTGTCACCTCAAGAGCTGAGGTCGGTCCGTAATTTGAGTTCAGAGGAAGTGGGTTGAATGATACTGGCCCATCATTTACCCCAGAAGAGTAAGGGCATATACCGGTCAAATTATGGGGCACCATTTTTCCTCAGACACCTATTAGAAGGCACTATTCCTCCCCTGATCTCAAAGGAGACAGGAACAACAAGCGCCCTGAGGCGATTTACTTCGCATGTGCTGCGCTATATAAGTTTTTCATTCATTCATTCAATACCAGCAATAGAGCACGATTTCTCCTGCTGATGCCAACAACGGAGCACTGTTACTCCCTCTAAAACCAATGAAGAGGCACTGTTTACTTCCACAGATGCCAGGGAGTTTTCTAGTCCAACTGGCCACAGCCGGGAGAACAGTACACTGTCCCTTTTTTGTTTTGGAAAGTTTGGAGACCCTGGACTTGTACTATGCTGTCTAACAGTACCTGTGGATGGAGGATCTTTGTTTCCTCTCATATATATTACTTTCTCTCTTCCTCTAGCAATCCCTAAATAGCAGCTGTGAAAACTCTCTGTAGACCTTCAGAAGTCTGATGTCCAAGATGTCTGCCCAGACACAGTGATACAGCAACTCCTTTCCAGATTAGCTTGAATTATTATTTTTTTATTTTTTTATAGCTTTTTCCTATTGACTATTGAGCAATAAAGGTCTTAAAGCAGGGGTGCCCAACCTTTTGAAGAGGGAGGACCACATAAGCAACTTGGTAACTGGTCACCGGCCACAATTAGTGGAGCGGACGGAAGACAGAATCCGTGTCTGCTCTGTATATGCAGAGCGGACACAGACACAGCCCACTCTACTCTGTGGGCCCTCCCATCCGATCCACCCAGATGGAAGGGGACAGATCCCCTTCTGTTTTTTTGTGGATTGGAGGTAGGTGGGTGCAAATGGACACAAGTCCGCTTACATATGCCGCTTTATACAGATAAATGGAGGGTCTGTGTGGGTTGAACCGATCATGTAAAATGGGCCTAAGGCTGCTTTCACACGGTTCGGCAACCTACGATCTGGGCTTGCCAACCTGCTATTCCAAAGCAGGAGGTCGCGGGCCACATGTGGCCACCCCTGGTCTCAGGGCCGGATTCCAGACAAGGCCACGGAGGCCAGGCCTCGAGGCGGCAGTGGGTGTAGGTGCGGCGCCACGGCAACAGGGGGCAGGGATGGACTGGCCATCGGGACTACCAGGAGTTTCCCGGTGGGCCGATTACAGCGGCCACCTAATCTGCATCGGAGGTCCACAGCTGGCGCCTGATGGGTAGATCGAGATTTAGCCAGCATGCAGAGAAGCGCAGGAAGAGGGTGTAATAATTTCTCTCTCATGTCACTCTGCTCCCCAGCAGCCCCTCCTCTCTTCTCGTCCATTCCCAGTTGCTTGTGACATCATCTGGGATGGACGAGAAGATAGAGTTCACGGGGAAGCAGAGTGGCAAAGTTAATGCTACAGTTGGAAAGAAAAAGACCATTCTTGTAGGCTCATATCCAGGGACATTCAGAAGACTAGAAGGATGCAGAAGATGAATGCTAGGATTAAAATGATGGCTGAATGATTTTGTCAGGCTGGGGCCCAATTTTTAAAATATTCCGATTTATGTTTGGATGTTGTAGGACTGTAAATCCCAACGGGCTCTGCAGAAGAGTTGAACTATATTGGGTGTGGGAGAGGGAAGCAAAAAATTCTGCTTGGTTTTATGATTGTTGATGTGTCTTCATCTCTAATCGCTTTCTGTTGTTTCAGCGCTGATATTCTACAGATACACATTGGCAGCGATAAGTTCAATATAGACTTTACAGAGATAATTTCTCTGTGACAATTGGCAGCAGGTACACATGCGTCATTCAGCTCTGAATGTCATTTGCTTTTCCACCCAGTGAAGAGGATGGACTTGGCGAGTCAACAAACTGCACACCTGTCCACTCAACCTGTGTCGATCGCAGCCTTTTCACACGCCGCTGACCTAAATATTTTCTACTTTTTTTTTAGTGGCTTTGTTGCTGTGAGACGGGGGGGGGGGGGGGGGGCAATTAAAAAGGAAAAAAAAAAAAGCTACTGTCAAAGTATTATGTAAAGCCCAAAATGTGTGTTTTTCATACAGAGCATCTGCTCCATTTAAGATTTAAAGAGGATCGATGATGTGTTTTTACCAAGTACATATTCTGAATTATTATTGTAGCATTTACATAAATTGCATTGTATGGGCGTATGTTAGGGCTGCACGAATTAATTGTAAGAAAATCTCGATTCAGCCCCCCCCCGCGCGATCTCCAGGCTGGATGACCCGCGATTTTAGGGTGCGGCCATAGAAAAGTCCCCGGAGTGGTGGCCGTCTTGGTACACCCGGCGGCTGTCTCGTCAGAAAGTGACGTTTCGTTGTCGCCATTTTGCTCCACCCCACACTCCTGCACAGTAATGATAGTGAGAAGGGGGCAAGCGGACATCTTGTTACACCTAATGGAGTTTTCGATTTCACAGTTATTTTCAATACAAAACTGAGCTAATGTGCTTAAAGGGGTGTTCCAGCCGCAAATTTTTTTTTAAAGTCAGCAGCTACTAACAGTGTAGCTGCTGACTTTAAATAGGGACACTTACCTTGTCCTACTTGCCCGCGCTGATGGCCCCCCCGATGCCGGTCCCACGATCACTCCGGGTCCCGTGCCGCCATCCACACTATGGGAAACAGGCAGTGAAGCCGTACGGCTTCACTGCCCGTTTCCTACTGTGCCTGCGTGAGTCTCACGCTGGCTTGTGAATGGGCGGCTGCTCTCTGAGAACACACACAGTTCCCAGAAAGCAGCGCGCCCCATTCACAAGCAGAAGAAGAAGAAAAGACACCGCGGTGTGGAAGAGGCAGATTACGGACTTCCGCATAGCAACAGGTATTTCGGGTGAGTATTTTTTTTTTTTTAGCGTTTTTTTTATTTAATTTTTTTAAGCAAGATGAGAAATTGTTGTTTTCCTGGGTGGAACTCCGCTTTAACCGCTTCAGCCCCGGACCATTTTGCTGGTCAATAGCCTTAGTGTGCCAGGTTCAAGCTGCAGTCCCTGCCCAGCTGAAGCCGCTGCTTACCTAATGCAACTCCTTCTATGAGGTCCCACGATGTTCCTCTTCACAGGATGGATATAACTCTGTTATGTTGAGAATGTACGCTGCTTAGGCGAGGGTATGCCCTGTGCAGTTTACATAGAATGCCATAAAATTTCTAGCAACATGGAGTATTTTTTTCTTAACTGCTATAAGTTTTTTTTTTTTATAAAGCTACTTTGGTTCTGCTTTCTCTGCAGAGATATAAAAACATAATTTATAGGTTTGTTTACAGAGAATCCAAGACAGACCTGTTGTCTTTTATTTAATGTGACTTGCCTTGGTAATTACGAGCTTATAAAATTAATCAGATTATACGCCAATTATGGAAGCTGAAAGTACAGTGTGGATGGAGGTCCCTTGATAAATGAGCTTCAAACCCAGCTGTATCTAAGGACATCGGGTCCCTACCAGGACAGATTTATTGTACAATGCTGTTTGATAAATTGTTTAGACTTTCTGCTTGTTGGATAGGCACTTAAAGGGACAATCTAACTTGCATTCAAATAAATTTAGGCTTTTATTACATCTCAGAAATATGCAATTGCATAATTTTAGATATGAAAGTGAAAAATGAATCCGCGCAATAGGACCAAATATTGCCTAGTTTTAGATATATTGTATATTTAGCGACATATGTTATCTGACATTATCTTATGTGTTATCTAATGTGGGCTGAAGGCTTCCTTTAAGGCTGCATTCACACCTTAGCGTTTTGTCGCCTGAAGCGCAAAGATCAAAAACGCTAGAGGGGGAAAAAAACATTATTCTCTATGGAAATGGTTCACATCTCCACTCCAAAACGCCGAAAGCCGAACGCCTGAAGCTTAAACAAGTCCCGGACCCTTTTTTGTCGCGCGACCTGGACGGCTTGGGCGTTTTACATTGGTGACAATGACCTGTACAAAATCGCGGTTAACGCTGCGTTTTGTCGCTATTTGTCGCGGTAAAAATGCAGCAAATCGCCTACGCTTAGGTGTAAATGCAGCCTAAAGGCCACAAATTATTATGCATAATTCCAAAGCCTTTAGAAATCGGTGTGAGGTAGATGAGGAGTGTCTTAAGCTGGCCATAGACTGCTAGAATCTGGGCTGGGATTTGAACCATGTATGGGCAGGCTGATTGTACCCAAGTTGATCAATCGTTGATACAACCAGCCTGTCAGATTTTACATGCAATTATTGCTAGCGATTATTACAGCCCCTAGTAGTAATCACTGTGCACCCAGTGGAGATGGCACCACCTTCCGGGAGAACACAACGGCTCACAAGATAGATTCCCCATCAACACTGTGTTGATAGTAGAATGAAGCCGTTTTCTTTCCTGCAACCTGTGGTCTCTCCGTCCATGGCCAGCTTTACACAGTAAATCAAAGTTGTTGGTTGTGGTTCAATCCAAAACATTCCAGAGGATCCAAGCACCTTTTTTTTTTTCTAAACTTTTAAGAATGTGGAAACTGGAAGTTTTAATGATAAGCATTATTGAAATCCCTGATGAATTAGGTGGTCTAATCCTCCAAAATGTGTTGGCTTTACTACCAATAAAGGTTCTAACCTTAACCACCAGGTCATCAGTTTGTGTAAGGCTCTCCTCACCCACTATACAACGCTGTTGCTGTCAATGAAGACTTGACACCTTCACTAGTCTTTCTAACAGTCAAGCAGTCATGGACCCTAAGGCTCCTTTCACATGATGGGCCCACAAAGATCCGCCTGTCTGTTTTCCAGGCGGATCTGAGTGGGGACATCCATTGACTTGTATGGGCAGGCGGATTCTAGTGGAGATGTGTTCACTGACACCCGTCGGCCATCGAATCCGGCAAGATCCACCTGATGGCGATATGTTCGCCATCGGATGAAAACGGACATGCTGTCCTTCTTTTTCATCTGATCTACCTATAGAGAACAGCGTGGCTCTGACAGGTCCATCCCCTGCACAGTGAGCAGAGACAGACCTGTCATCTGCTTGCTCAGCAGGGATCAACGAAGTGATCCACCGCTGAGCTAGCGGAGTCCGCTGGGCAGATCCGCCCCATGTGAAAGTGGCCATTCGGGCTCCACGCACCATGACCATTTAACCTACCAATTTTCTGTTTCCACCGATACAGTCCAGACCATTTCATCCAGCACCTCTACACATACACGTCAAAGACATTTTCCAGATCTTTTTGTTGGCAAAAATTAGATTAGACCCCATGATGGTCAAAAGCTCTCTTGAAATTTCTGATGGAGTCCCCATTGGAAATATTTCCTCTCCTGTCCCCGTAGCAGAATGTCGGTTGTTGAAAATTTTCTCCACTGAGGACAGAGTTAGAAACTAAAAATCATGGTTAGAATCTGTTAATATTTTATTGCGGTCTGTGTCTTTTGACATACAAAATTCAGTATATTACTTGTTTATATTTGCCCCATTCATTCCCTTTAACTGCAATGTGCTGGGGAAAGTGAACTGCTAATAAATTGAGTTTGCCTGTATCTCCGGTTATACCTGTGCCACCGCCTCATGTGCCCTATTCTCCAACTGAATGCAAAACTGTATTCGAGTTTCTGGCAGTGTGTCAAGAGTCTGCTATGGGTTAATAGCTAGCTATCACCCATGTTGTAGCATCTGGATCCTTATCACACTACTGATAATTGTAAATTTACACATACCTGCAAAATGTATACAAAACACAACTGAGAAAAAACACAGCTGATTCCTGCAGACGTGTGCGATTTATTTCCCATCTTGAACCCATGAATCAGAGCTCTGTGCTTTTCTGTATTAATACAAACCTGTTCGTTTTCATCCGATTCCCCATAGGGGAGAGCGGAGGAGAGACAGGGCGGTCCCTGCACAGTGTGCGGGGACCGCCCTGTCCGCCGACAGCTAAGCAGAGACCCCCGCTGAGCCGACGGACACACACGGAGCCGACCGAAAAACGGTGCGCTCCGTGTGAAAGGACCCTAAGTCTTAAGTCTTGCCTAAGTGCAAAAATATGCTTACTAGTAGAACCTTTAGTAGCCTATTGTTGCCCCTTCTGGTTTAGTTTTTTTTTGTTACTGGGACTTGATTTGGGGTTTAAGCGTCGCAAACTGTGGAGAGGTTGTGGGCACATAGGCAGACCTAGAACTAAGGCCTTTTACACACGATGAGAATATCGGACAAATGATTTTCTTTTTTTTTTGCATGATAGTCTAATATCGAAAATGAAGAGGTTTCTAAAGTTACAAAAATTATCAGAATACAACTTTGGAAGTAATGTATTGTATTCTTTAATTTTCATGTGTGGTCTCGGTCACTCGATTTTTCTCAGCCGAATACTGTGCTGATTAAACAAAGTTCATACAAGACAAATTTTATGAGCCTGTCCACTAGGATAATTTCACATCAACTGTCGTGATCGACTCTTGAAAGCTGTATACTAACGATCAGATTATCGACAAAAAAAGTGGTATTTTTAGTACAATTTTTTCATCATGTGTACTAGGCATAAGGGTCCAAGACAGTTGGAGACCCGGGATCTCTATTGGATGATCCTGGTGCTATTTCCTCTAAAGCAGTGTTTCTCAACCTTTTGTCATTCAAGTCACCCTTTAAAATTATGTACAATCTCGAGGCATCCCATTCTAAATTGTAGAAAACAAAACATAACGCAGCAACATCCAGACACATAGGACACCCAACGTTGGAGGTGATTAAAGCAGCGATCTCTATACTTTCTGAACAAAGGGCTAGTTTACTGTCCTTCAAACTGTAAGGGGGCAGACTGTGGCCAATAGGAGTAGAAAATGCCTTGGTGCCAATGGAAGTAAAAAATGCCCCATCATTGGTATTAGTTGGAGTAATCTTGCCCCATTGTTGATATCAAAGTAAGGAATAGTGCCCCATCATTGGAAGAAACAAAGCCCCACTGTTGGTGTCAGTGAGAGGAATAGTTCCCCGTCATTGGCGACAGTGGGAAGAATAGTGCCCCATTGTTGGTATAAGTGATAGGAATTATGCCCAATGGTTGATGTAGAAGGAATAGTGCTTTGTATCAGTGGAAAGAATAGTGTCCTAAGGGCCTGATGAAAGCATTCAAAGGGCCACATCTGGCCCCCAGGCCGCAGTTTGGAGACCACTGTTCTAAAAGCATATACATTTTTCAACACTGATACTGACTAGTATTCTAACATTCCTCTTCTCCCTCAGCTTCTTGACCTTATTCAGCTAATGTGACCCCAGTGCTGACGGAGAGGGGTAAACAAGGATGCTGTGAAGGCACCCGATGTCTTTCTTCTCAACCAATGATGTCATTGATTGTTAGGACACCAGTGGCTAGAAGGTTGTAATGGTGCACAATAAAATCCTGTGGCTTTGTGTAACTAAAAAGCAAGCTTCATTCACCCACTGGCTTGTATGCAAAATTTGTGCAATGTTTAGCCATTTTGCCAGGGCACACCTGAAGGTACCCCTGCTCTAAAGCAATCATTCTCAGTCAGGGTTCTGTGGAACACTAGGGTTTCTTCAGAGGTTCCTTGAGCTGTGGCTGACTGACCCTTCATTTTATGGTGCCTACATAGTTCTGGGGCCAACACTGGTTGGCAAAGCTGACTGCATGACACCAATAAGTGTTTCAGTTCAGTTTTAGGGTAGCATTCTGACCACCGCCGTAAAGAGGACTTTCCTACTGCTAGCCACAATGTAAGGGACACTTTTCCCACCCAATGAATTGGTTTTAGCAAGGGTTCCCCCAAGACCTGAAAATTATTTCAAGGGGTAAAAAAGTCTTCTCTAAAGGGTCTAAAGGGTCACTTGTTTACGATTCCCAGGTCACATCAACTACCCCCCCCCCCCCCTTCATTTGAAGGAGTGATGACTCCAGTTTAAGTTGCTTTCAGATGCCTTAATTTTACAGAAAGTCTGCTTAATAATCTTGCATTGAAACCTTGCCACCTCTTTCAAACAAAACATTTTTTCAGTTTTTTAACACTTTGTTCACCACCAACGTTGAGGATAGGGTGTACAGATTGAAACATGGTTTAAAAATGTTTTTTATTTAACCACTTAAGGACCCCCGCACGCACATATACAGCCACAGAATGGCTCGTACAGGCACAAGGGCGTAAATTTACGTCCCCGCCTTCGTGCGGTTCGGGGGTCCCATCGGGACCCCCTCCGCGGCGTGCGGGGGTCTCCCTGGCTCCGGCAGCGATCCGGGACGAGCGGGCGGATGTCGGTGTTTACCCGCCCCCCCGCGATCGCTCCCAGCCAATGCGCGCGCTCCCCCTTCTGTCACTTTCTCCTCCTGTGTAAACACAGGAAGGGGGAAGTGATGTAATCTCCCATCGCAGCGGTATTTCCAACCGCTGCGATGGGAGAAACACCTCACAGTAAGTCCTGCACCAACACTACACTGACATACACACACATAGGCATACTTAACCCCTTGCGATCTGCCCCCCCACCCCCCCTGTCACAGTGTCACTGAATGCAGTGATCTAATCACTGCATTTAGTGTCAGTGTGACAGGCAGTGTAAAATCAGTTAGTGTTAGGTTCAGCATAGCCCCCCCCCCCCACCCCCCCTAATAAAGTTTTAACCCCCTGATCACCGCCCTAGTTAACCCTTTCACTCCCTATTGCCAGCGTCACTAAGCGATCATTTTTCTGATCGCTGTATTAGTGTCGCTGTTCCCGCTAGGTAGCTATTTTTTTTTATTGCGATTTTTTTTTTTTTTTTTTTTTGTGGCTAAATAAAATTTGGCCTAAATGTTTGACTAAAATTTAGTTTATTTGATTTTTTTTTTTTTAACAAAAAGTAAAAAATAGTGTTTTTTTTTCAAAAATGTCGCTCTATTTTTGTATATAGCACAAAAAATAAAAATCGCAGAGGTGATCAAATACCACCAAAAGAAAGCTCTATTTGTGGGAAGAAAAGGACGCAAATTTTGTTTGGGGGCCACGTCGCACGACCGCACAATTGTCAAAGCGACGCAGTGCCGAATCGCAAAAACACCTTGGGTCATTTACCAGCGTATTGGTCCGGGTCTTAAGTGGTTAAAGGCTTTTATTATTTGTGAAGGGCTATTCTATTTGCTATGGTGATGCAGACTCTTGTGTCATTTCCAGTGTCGTAGCCACACAACATCTTAGACTTCCGTATCCCAATAACCTTGTTGGCTTTATAGCACAGCTCCAGGCTACAGCACCTCGACCTTGTGTCCTGGGCTCAGGAGTCACATGGTGAGCTGCCATGCATTGTCCCCACACTGACTCTATAAAAAAAGCTTTTAGTAAGCTTGCTGTTGCATCTACCCAAATCAGTTTTTCAGCTACTCTGTAAGTAATAATGAAAACGTGTGCAAAATTACCTAGATAAAAAAAATATAAGATATGTCTTACAGCTAGAAAAGCTGAAAAATACTCAAATTGAAAGGCCAATTGCGCTCCTCACATAAAGTGCTTGATTTAACACCAAACGTATAAGGTAAGTGACTACCAATAAAGTGAAAATTCCACTAGAAAGTGTTAAGTGCAAATCGCATAACAAATAAAAAAATTCATACAAATTTTCAATAAAGTCATAAATAACGTGAATGGCGCTAAGTGATATTCCCAAAATAAGGTGCAGATTACATAAAACAATTCGCAAATTCATAAAATCTTGAAGTTCTTGATGATTTATTTTATTTTATGAATTTGTGAATTGTCTTGTATAATCCACACTTTATTTTGTGAATATCACGTGGCATCATTCACATCATTCACATCATTCACATCATTCACATCATTCACATCATTCATGACTCTATTGGAATTTTTATGAATTATTCGTTTTGCACTCGGCACTTTCTAGTGGAACTTTTACTTTATAGGTAGTAACTTTAAACTTATACTTTTGTGTTTTAAATCTAGCACTTTGTCAGGAGCGCAATTAGCCTTTCAATTTTAGTTATTTTAGTTACTGAATTTACTTGAATCTTCTCCTTGACTTATGTCACCAGAATTTCTACCTCTGCCTCATATTATAGAATTTTATTTTTATAATGTAAGATTTATAATGGATCCGTTTGGGAGAGTTATGGCCCGTACACAGGACCTGAATATCATACGCACAAATGTCGCCCGAGAAAGAATTGTAGAATAATCGGATCGTTAGTACAGACCTTTCGTGAGCCGATTGTGATGGTTAATCCGATATTATTTTATCGGACATGCACGAAAAATGTTCTCGTACAATACCTGATCGGACGATATTCGTTTGTCAGTACAGTTGTCATCCGAAAATACAATACAATACAATACAAATACACATGACATCACTTCTGATTTATTTTTTCCTGTCGTATGAGAATTTTCATGACTTATTGACTTCATACTATTAAGCGAAAAAAGTCGTATGATCTGTCGTATGTTATTACGGATCGTGTGTATGGGGCATAAGATCCTTTTGATGTGGGCATGTCAGGAGAACCTGGGATCTTAAAAAGCAATTCTAGGCAACAATTGAAATCAATCAATGATTGGTTAATGACAGATTTCACACAGCTGCTCACACGAGTTATGAGAGGGTATTTCCTGAGTGGTTTCTTAAAGTATCACATCCAAATGTCAAGTTTAAAAATGATTTTCCGCTGTATATTTGTTTTTAGCATGGAGCTATACCTATCTGTATGTAAGAAGAAGCAATGAGTCGGTAGGGGACATTTTTGGGAACACCCTTACTTTTGCATTGCAGCATTTCACCAAAATGGGCTCCCAGATTGCCATAGGACAGACAAATTTGATGGTTGGACATAGGGTTGTCCCGATACCACTTTTTTAGGACCGAGTACAAGTACCGATACTTTTTTTCATGTACTTGCCGATACTGAATACCGATACTTTTTTAAAATGTCATGTGACAGTTTTCAAACCACAATACAGACTAAGGATATTTTCTTTAGAATTATGAAGAACTCTAACTCAAGACATTATAAAAGAATAAAAATGAGTAAAAATGAATAAAATGTTTTATTTTTTTGTCACACAGTAGTAAAAAACGCAAGGAATTTTCACAGAACATGTTGATAAATACAAAAAAAGTATTCTATTTAGGTATCGGGAGCATTTGCGCGAGTACAAGTACTCCCGCAAATACTCGGTATCGGTCCCGATACCGATACTAGTATCGGTATCTGGACAACCCTAGAACTTGGACACTGGTGTACTAGCAGCCATGCCTGGATAAAAAAGAGAAGCTGTAAACATGGAGACTTTGTTCCCTATATTCAGCTTAATTTTAAGATTTGACTGGAATGTATCAATTACGCAGAAATCACAGATATCACATTAAACTAAAATGTTCTACTTTGAATTGGCTTGTGTTTCTTTCATTATACCTGTAGAATGTTTGATTTAGGCTGAGCAGTGTGCCTCCAGACAGCGATCTCGGAACGGGTAAACCGTAGCCTTGAACATTGGCTCAGTCACAAAATGGCTCCCACCCTTTCTTCACTTTAATACAGGGTGTTGCTGCTGCAGTGAGTGTTTATATAGAGATTATTCTGAATTATTAGAAAGTATGGAATGTCTTTCTTTCTGAGAAGTGTTTATTTAAACTTACAAGCTAAACAGCTGGAAGGTCACATCAACGTGCAGAGAGCTTATGGGGCTGTTTGAGGATTGTGTCAAGTAAAATCTGAATCGCACTTAATTCTTGTAAACATTTTCACCGTATGAGATAAAGAGATCAGACATCTGTATTATACGTGCTTTGTTCATATCTGCATGGCGGTTGCAGTGCAAGCATGGAACGAATTTTAGGGAGAAAGAACGTGGGTGAAGAGGGCTATGATGGGGCCAGGTCAGATTTCTGTGATGGATGCATAGGTCGTGTATTTTAGGAGCCAAACTATCCTTGTTTTCTCACTTTGGTTTTCTAGCGTTGCCAAAGATTTACTAAAATATTTGCAAAGCATGATTCAGCACAGTGGTTAGGTGGCTGGAAGCACTAGGGTGGTCGGAATTCCAACCACAGTACTACCTGCCCTGAATTTGTATGTTCTCTCTGTACCTGCGTGGGTTTTATGTGGGTACTCTGATTTCCTCCCACACTCCAAAGACATGCTGGTAGGTTAAATTGGTTGTTAAGGTTGAAGGTATTTTACCTTGCGGCTCCCGCCACAGCCCCCCAATACTTGCCTGATCCCGAGCTGTGCATGGGTAGCCTCAGCTCTCCTGTGTCTCCCTCAGTGGCTAAGACAGCAGCAGAAGCCATTGGCTCCCACTGCTGTCAATCACAGCCAGTGGGGGGGGGGGGGGCAAATTATGCTCTTTGAGCCTTATGGAGAGAGCCTGTGGCCTGGGAGAAAGCATGTGCAACTCCCCCCCCCCCCCCAGAGCAAGCAGATGGCTCTGGGGCACTCAGCATGGGGCAGTAGCCAGGAGCGCCGGCAGGGGACCTGAGAAGAGGAGGATTGGGGCTCCTCTGCAAAACCAATTACACAGAGCAGGCAAGTATAACATGTTTGTTATTTTTAAAACAAAAAAGTCCAAAGCTATAGTGTCACTTTAAATGGTTCCTGTCTAAATTGGCCCTACTTTGTGTATGTATGAATCTGATCTAGGGACCTTAGATTGTAAGCTTCTAGAAGGCGTGGACTGATAATCTACAATATATATGTCAAGCACTGTGTAAATTGGTGCTATATAAATACCTGTAATAGACAAAAAATAAATAAATATTCTTTGCATCTTTAACACTCAGCCCCTTTAACTTTGGATTACTAGTGAACGTCGTCACGCCAGACTTGTGGAAAGGATGCATAGGCCAAGGACTTGGGGCACCATGTTTTCTGGTGTTGCAAAAGATTTACCTGCAATATATTTGTCAAGCCGTATTCTTTCACTCCACAACTAATATCGGACACATTTCTGTAGACCACATGCCACTGGCCCCTTTTTGTCTTTGTACCTTGGATTACTAGAAAACAGTCTCACACCAGACTTGAGAAAAGGATACATAGACCATTGACTTGGGGCACCTTATTTTCTCACTTTTTGTTTTCTAGTGTTGCAAAAAATGTACTTGGAAAATATTTGTAAAGCAATATTCTTTGAATCCACAACACTTATCGGACTCAACAGTTCCATAGGCCTCAAGCCATTGGCCACTTTCTGCTTGATCTTTGTATTAAACATCATTATGCTGGGTGGTGAGTTCTTTAGGGCAGGGGTGTCAAAACTTTTTTTCAAAGAGGGCCAGATTTAATGAAGTGAACATGCATGAGGGCCGACCATTTTGCCTGACATTCTTTGAACCATTAAAATTAAATGCAAATTAACTAATACACTGCCCAACAAGAAAACAATAATATATCTTTTGTGGGCCCCCCCCCAACGAATCCCTGAGTGCCACTCAGGACGAGCTTGAGCGTGTTATTTGGATAAACTGTATTTATCGCCATATAACACACACCTTCACTTTAAGAGGAAGGTTTCATGAAAAAACATACATTTTAAATAAAGAACTGTGAAGCAAAATAAGGGGTCTGTGCCCATCAATGCAGCTTCGCCATTGCCATGAATGCAGCCTCTTTATTGCCATGAATGCAGCCTCTTTATTGCCATGAATGCAGCCTCTTTATTGCCATGAATGCAGCCTCTTTATTGCCACGAATGCAGCCTCTTTATTGCCACGAATGCAGCCTCTTTATTGCCACGAATGCAGCCCCACCATTGCCTTCAGTGCAGCCTGATCCATGGCCGTCTGGAACCACGGAGGGGGGCGGGACAAGCTTCAAAAGATTACATACAGGAGAATCTCCTGTTTACTCAAAAGTTAAAGTCCTGTCTCCTATAATGGACAGAACAGTCGTCCAATACCAGCCCAGGAGACGGGACTTCCTATTACAGAGGCCGCCGGGTACACAGGAGATTCTCCTGTATGTAATCTGATGGCGCTCGTCCTGCCCCCTCCCTGTCTCCTTCGAGGAGCGATATATACGGTATATATTTACGAATCGTTGGGGCCACAAAAGATATATATAACCAAATTACCCGTGGGGCCGCATGAAACTGGAACATGCAATTGGCCCTGGGGGCCAGACTTAATTTGATTAAGAATGCAATAAAACTATCCCCTATTTTTGTAAACGCTATAAATTTTGCGAAACCAACCGATAAACGCTTATTGCGATTTTTTTTTTTTTTTTTACTGAAAATAGGTAGAAGAATACGTATCGTCCTAAACGGAGGAAAAAAATAGTTTTTTTTATATATATTTTTGGGGGGATATTTATTATAGCAAAAAGTAAAAATGATTGCATTTTTTTCTAAATTGTCACTCTATTTTTGTTTATAGCGCAAAAAATAAAAACCGCAGAGGTGATCAAATACCACCAAAAGAAAGCTCTATTTGTGGGAAAAAATTACGCCAATTTTGTTTGGGAGCCACGTCGCAATTGTCAGTTAAAGCGACGCAGTGCCAAATCACAAAAAGGGGCAAGGTCCTTAACCTGCATAATGGTCCGGGTCTTAAGTGGGTAAAAGAAAAAATGGATCTCCTATGGAGCCCATCTTTCCTTTCATCTCCCCACTGTTCTATTCTATTACTGGGAGAAAATGGGTAACCTAGGAGATGCTGGAGTCCTAGAATACAGGGCTATGGACTCTCTAGCTCATGGAGGTGGATGGAGCAGTTGGGGGGTTGAAGGAAAGGTCAGTATATGCTTGGGTTATATTATATATATAAGAAAACCTCTACCTTTGGTTTAAATTGACGAAACACGCCTAAGGTCGTTTATATATAACTGAATTGAAAGTTGAGTTCATGACTTTTAACAGTACATATAATTTGAACTCCAACGTTTTCTTCATTTTTATGACGTTCTTCAGTAAAACATTGAATCTCGGGAGCTCCCAGTCTCACATGGAATGCTGCAATGCTATGGCGTTAGGTTGGTCCAAGCCAGTTGTTACAGGACCTTGTGTACACTGAGCACCATCAGTTTACATCAGCAGAGAGATAACAGTTTGCTGCAGTGTGTGGTAATTATTTTCCCTGAAGTATTGGCAAACATGGATTGTCCTGAGTCAGGGCTCATTAGCTTTTTTGTGTACGCAGCTGGGGTTGTATTATTAGAGCCGGACTGTGGAGAGTCCAGGAATTCTAGAGCCGATTCCTCTAATAGAAGAATTCCAGTCTAAGCTAAAACTTTTTAATATTTTCTAATAGTTGGGTTGTTAAGATCTGTAAATAAAACTTTTTAACAACCCTGGATGACTGTGCATGTTCAGATGGGCTGATCTCCTAAACCAGGCAACCAGAATATTATGCGATCTGTCCTTGTCCTGCTTTAAGATCAGTGGAAGTCCTTAGTTTGCCACCTTTTCTTGGGAAAAATACTGGCTTTAGGCCATCTTTTTTTAACCAATTCAGCCCCGGACCATTTGGCTGCCAAATAACCGGGCCACTTTTTGCGATTCGGCACTGTGTCTGAGTGCCGGAGCTCCTCTGTAAAAAAAAATATTAAAAGCCAACAGCTATAAATGCTGCAGCTGCTGACTTTTAATAAATGGGACGCTTACCTGTCCTGGAGTCCAGTGACAGCGACAGCAGAAGACGAGCAATCGGAACCAGGAAGTGAAGTGTTGCAGCTTAGACATGCTGACAAGATAAGTCATCTGCTAACTTTTTAATATCCCACTGTGACTCCAATGGTTAGCATCTCACTTGCCTGTAGCCTAGAGAAACAGTTTTCCAACGTTTCCACATTGTTAGGCAGCCTATAGATTTTTCGACTTTCTTTCCTAAATCCCTTGATTTCCACATAAACACATTCAGTGTTTATGGGAGAATGCCTTCTGCAGCGCTAGTGTGTTCGGCCCATGGGGGGGGGGGGGGGACCTCCCAGGTGGCAGAACACAAAGATCACTGCTAGCGGCTATAGCTGCCGGCAGTAATCTCATGCCAAAAATCTGACAGGCTGGTTGTATCCAATTCGATTGATGAATCAATTTGGGTACAATCGGCCTGCCCATGCATAGATCGAAATTCTGCCGGTCCCTGCTAAACTGGCAACATTTTGATCCATGTATGGCAAGCTTTAATTTTATGGCCAAAAAGGAGGATACCAACTTTCTCCTTATTTAAAAGCTACAAAGAGTGGTGGTGCTCCCTATCAAAAAAAAATGTTCTGGCTATTTCACCAACCAAGCAGAAATTGAATGTTCCAATATTATTATAACAGGATTTATGTAAATGTCAGCAGTTTGCGCAGCACTTTACAATCTAAAGGGAGACAGTAGAGTTATGCCGTGTACACACGGAATTTCCGATTTCAAATTTTTGTTGGCGGAAATTTCGACAGGAAAAGTCTGATGGAGCCAATTTCCGACCAAAAGCTCACATCAGACTTTTCTTGTCGGAAATTCCAACCGTGCGTACGGGGCATTACAATAAAATACAAGAGTGTTAAGAGGGTCCTGCTCATAAGAGCTTATGATCTAGTAGGGTAGGGCAAGTGGTACAAACAGTAATAACTGTGGGGGGGTGAGCTGATAAAGAACTAAGGGCCAGATTCATAGAGCGATTACGCCTGTCTATCTCGCGTTAGACTGGAGTACTTTCGAATTACGCGCGTTTTTTCACTACTCTGAACTCTCAAACCATGAAAATACGGCTGCAGGCTTCAATTCGACTGGCTTACGTGTTAGTACGCCTTCGGATCTACGCTGCAAAAAATTGCGGCCACTGGGTGGACTTCCCGTCGTTTTCCGCGTCGGGGTATGCTAATGAGCTTTTGCCGGCGATCCCAGAAATTACGATCTTCAATCGCAATCTCTTACGGCATCTTTAGTCATCTTTTTGCTGCGTAAAACTATACCAGCTTTTAGCTGGTCTAATATTAGACAACCCATGTTAAGTATGGCCGTCGTTCCCGCGTCGAATATCAACGTTTTCCGACGTCTTTTTTTTTTTTTGACGTAAAACGTCCGGGAATAGGAATGTCCGTAAACGACGCTACTCAAACAACGAATGACGTATCGACGTTATTTCGCGCAATGCACGGCGGGAAATTTCTGAACGGAGCATGCGCAGTTCGATCGCCGCGGGGACGCGCCTAATTTAAATGCTTCACGCCCCCTAATCGCGTATTTCGATTACGCGGCGAGAAATAGACTACGCCGCCATATAGTACGGGCAAAAATCTACCATAATTCGTCGTAGAGCCTGGTAAAATGCGGCTGCGTAGCGTATCTCGGATACGCTGCGCAAATGTACGTGTACCTGAATCTGGCCCTAAAAGTTCAGTTGGAGGTGTAATAGGCTTCCCTGATGGGATGGGTTTTCAGGGTTCGCCTAGAGGCAGCCAGAGTAGGGGATGGCCGGACAATCTGAGGCTGAGAGTTCCAGAGGATGGGAAAGGCTTTGCCGAAGTCTTGGAGATGGAGACCAGAGAGCCTCGTACACACGATTGGATTTCCATTGGGCAAATCTGTGGATTTTTGTCCGAAGGACGTTGGCCGTGAACTTGTTCTGATGTTTAGCATTGGTTCAGAGCATGCATGTTTCTACTTCGGATTTTAGTCTGAAGTCCATCGGACAATTGTCAGACTATCCGATCATGTGTACGGGCCTTAAGATTTACAGGGGTCTGTGCCTTGAACCCAAGAACACCCTTTTCTGGCCTTTTCTCATGCTCCATTATAAGGCCAATTAGGAGGAGAGGATGCCAAATTTTTCCCTCTCTAAAGCAGGCCTTAGATGGTACAAATTTTCATTCCATCAACACAAACTGTGCTGACTGGAATACCTCCTGCTGAGCCATTGTCTGCTTACGGCTGGGGCGGGTGGGGGGACAGTGATTATTGGTACATTCAGCCTACCCACATGCGGCCAGTTTCTGCTAAACCAGGGATCTCCAAACTACGGCCCTCCAGCTGCTGTGGAACTACACTTCCCATGAGGCATTGTAAAACTCTGACATTCGTAGACATGACTAGGCATGATGGGAATTGTAGTTCCTGAACACCTGGAGGGCCATAGTTTGGAGACTCCTGCACTAAACCATTAAAAATTCGAACAGTCAATGGCCGTCCTTATGCCGTGTACACACGATTGGTCCATCCGATGAGAACGATCTGATGGACTGTTTTCATCGGATTAACCGATGAAGCTGACTGATGGTCCATCGCGCCTACACACCATCGGTTAAAAAAACTATCGTGTCAGAACGCGGTGACTTAAAACACGACGTGCTGAAAAAAATTAAGTTTAATGCTTCCAAGCATGTGTCGACTTGATTCTGAGCATGCATGGATTTTTAACCGATGGTCGTGCCTACTAACGATCGGTTTTGTTCTATCGGTTAGGAATCCATCGGTTTAAATTTAAAACAAGTTGGCTTTTTTTTTAACCGATGGCGCCCACACACGATCGGTTTTGACCGATGAAAACGGTCCATCATACTATTCTCGTTGGAGGGTAATACCTGCCACCCAACCTTTTATGGTCCTCAATTTCAAGGCTAGTATTTTATTTTACTGTGTGTAGGTTTTCTGTTTATCCATCTCCATTGCCTCTCCTTTTTTTTTATGCTCTTGCATATTAGATTAAGCAATGCTTTGTGTTAATGAAAAGGCAGGTTAAATCTGAGAGAGTAATAAAGTATTAATGAAAACCCCTATCATAATGAGCCATTAGATGGTAAACACTGTCAGCGTTGTAAAGTTTAACCATCTGCCTCGGCAGACAGATGTATACCGCAGCTTGTTGGCGGTGGATGGCACTTGTGTAAAATACTTCTGGGTACTTGACCGTAACAAGCCAGGAATGTGCTAAGTGTTTCTTAAACTTTTACTGCAGCACAGAGAGTAAGAGTATGACCTGTGGCGTACTGTATAAGATTTATGTCTGCGACCAGCTTTCCTTTTCAAGGCAAATGCTATTGAAACCGCATTGTATAGAAAGAGAATGGTGGGTTTATGCAACTTTTTATTTATTTTATCCTTTATGTACAGATGAATGGGAAAGTGTAGATGGTACCATTTACAGGCCGAAGTCAATATATAGTTGAACGCTTTTATAAATGATTTTCCTTCCAGGCATGGTGTCATACAAACAAGATGAAGGAATAAACTCTGTACACCCATTTCACTCTACAGGTCGGCTCCCTTGACTGGGTAATTGTAATGTTTGGAATTCATGGGCAGAGATGTAAAGCAGGCGCTGTTGAGGTTTGCATTTATGATCTTGTAGTCAAATATTGACTTTAGAAATTGAAGTCTCCCTTGGCCCCAACACCACCTTGCAATTCACTATTGGCAAACAAAAAAGGGAAGCGCCACCTAAGTGCAATACTGTATATCAGATACTATGTTTAATCTCAAAAGAAATGCACTTACAATACAAAATTACAAAACCGGCTCATCGGGGTCTCGTGATGCGCGGTCCGGTCTCGGGTCCATCTAGATCCACGTATCTGCAGGCAGGGAGAGAAATCCATCCTGTGGCCACCAGGTTCAACGTGGAGGCGCTGATGACGTTACCAGAAAACGTGACCAAGTAGAGCACCAGAAGGAAGGTGAGACTAGAAACAGGCTACGCGCTTGAAGACGAGCTCCTTCTACAGGCCTAGTGCAATTCACTATTGGCTAGTAAAGCTCTGCACCATGGAAGAGTGCATAAGAAAATGTCTGGGGATGTAACTCCCATGGCAAAAACAACCAAGCCAGTTTTTGGAATTCCAAAAAGAGCATATAGTTGAGGAAAATGCAGGAACATTTTACGTAAAATTGTTTCTTCTACTAGGAGACAATTGGCAACCCCACCATGGGCATCAGAATGGTGATGTGAAACGTTTATACTGAAAATGATATGTGAGAAGCAGCTGACAATGGTTCATTGCTTATTTTTCCATATGGTCTTTTTCAAAGTCTTGGAGTGATGTATGGGAGAGATACTGATCCCCCAAATCAATCGGATAACTTCATAGATCTTCTTCAAT
Organism: Rana kukunoris; assembly: GCA_029574335.1. NCBI lineage: Eukaryota > Metazoa > Chordata > Amphibia > Anura > Ranidae > Rana > Rana kukunoris. The sequence goes on from CM056053.1 coordinate 453,063,976, forward strand.
GTTGTTTCTTATAAATGTTTGTAGCCAATTATATAAAGGGCTGTTCTGAATGCAAAGCTTTTTTTCATTAACTTAGGTCGATCAAATTTCAGATGTTAGTAGAGTAAAGGCCCGTATACACGATTGGATATTCCGACAACAATTATCCGAGGGACGTGTTATGTCGGACAATCCGACCGCCTGAATTTCTGACAACAAATGTTGGCTGTGCATGCTCTCAAATTGTCCGACAACAAATGTGTTATGTCGGGTCATCCGATCGTGTGTATGCAAATCTGCCAGACTAAAATCCAAAGTACAAGCACGCATGCTCAGAAGCAATGCTAACCATAAGACAACATTGGCAGAATTTTCCCAAAGGATGATGCTAAAGAGCTGTAAAGCCCCGTACTACGTCTATTACGGTACTACGTTCGTGTTTGTTGGCTGAAAATGTTCTGCCGTGTGTATGCATACCAAGTTCACGGACAACGCCCTTCGGACAAAAATCCACAGATTTGTCTGATTGAAGTCAGATCGTGTGTACAAAACTTTACTCTTCCTCTAGTCCAGGGGTCTCCAATCTTTTCAAACAAAGGGCCAGTTTTATTGTCCTTCAGATTTTAGGAGGGCCGGATTGCGGCCAGCGGGGGTAGAAATGTCCCAGGCCCGGCATCAGTAAAAATAAATATGGCCTCAGAGTTGGTGGTCAATAGGAGTAGTGCCCCTCTTAGTAGGAGGAATAGTATCCCATCATTGGTATCAGTGGAAGAAATAGTGCCTCCTTGTTGGTGTCATTGGGAGGAATAGTGCCCAAGGGCCGGATAAAGGCTACCAAAGGGCCACATCTGGCCCTCGGGCCACAGTTTGGAGACCCCTGCTCTAGTCTATAGCAACCATAGTACAGTATTTGTAGCTGCTGGGGGGGGGGGGGGGTGGAGCTTTACGTCATCATTTCTCATGCCCTTTTATTTCATCCCCTGATTGGCATTAATTCCACTTCCAGGACATTTATTTTTTTCTAAAGTGGGCCAGGTTAGGTGGGCATGGTAAACATGCACTTTTTAGGCCCACGTTGTCCTGTTTGCACTACAACATATCTCGAAGCTGCTGTGCATTGAGCTGTGGTATGTAGCAGACATATTTTACTGCAGCGCACAGGTAGGCACTACATGTCGCTGCACAGCAGCGCAATGCATTGGGTAGTGTAGTGCACTTCCAACAAAGTGGGGGGAAAAAGTTAGCACCTTAGCTTGCTGCAGCTAAATACTATATGAACAAGCCCTCTCCTTTCATTTACTTTAGAAGGCAACCATAGCTGGAGTAGAAAAGCCTGTCCCCTTCCAGCATTCTGCATAGAAGCACCCTTGCTTTCTATGTGGAAGCAGTTGTCTCTTTGCAGTGATCTGAAGCCACCCGTGAGTTGTAGATAGAGCGCCACCATCAGCAAGGAACATAAGGCCTCTTTCACACAAAGTGGATTCCGTCGCTACAGATATCCGCTGAGCCGGCGGATGACAAGTCCCTCTCTGCTCACAGAGAGGGGAGGGGCTTGTGCAGTGCCGCTGTCTCCTATAAAGAGATCTGATAAAAACGGACAGCATGTCGTTTTCATCAGATCTCACCAGATCCGATCCGCCATGGACGGATGGGGACGTATCCCCATACGTCTGATTTTGGTGGTTTGGATGTCATTGGACATGTCTCCACTGACATCTGACGCTCCATAGGATTGCATGAAGCGGCCGTTCAGGTAAGCTTGTCAGTTTTGTCGGCGGACCTGAACAGTCCAACCGTGTGAAAGGGGCCCAAGTCTTGACTCACCAGGTGTTGGGTCATACCTCTGCAGAGAGACATTTGCTTCCACACAGAGATCAAAGCTCTATCTCTGTAGCATGCTGGCAGGGAACAGGCTTTTTCTACACAGGCTGTCGCTATTTTCCAAAGAAAATTAACTTGGACTTGGCACATCTTTTGGTTTTGTTGTACCTGGAATATATTAAATGGAATTAAACTGTTCACATTAAGCTGAAAATGACATTGGCTGTTCTATAATTGATGCAAGTTATGTTTTCTTTTAAAAAATGAATTTGAATATTTGAAAAGAAAAAAAAAAATCTTTTGACGTTCTTTTCTCACAAATTAAACATTGCAGTGATTATTATGTTAATTGTCAAAGTTCTGTAGCATTATTCTGAGAATTTATATAGTGCAGCACTGAATGTGGCCCCTTTTGGATTTATTCTACTTAATTTGGCCCACTGTTCCATTTGAATTTGATGTGCCTCTGATATAAAGACCTAGCGTGTCCTATCCGCCATTGCCGCACTAGTCGTCATGGTAACCTCGTACACCCAGCCTAAGGGGGGCCTGCATGCTGTAATAGATGAAGAGCTGTACAGCATAGATAATTTGGCTTTATTCAATAACATGCTGTAGTCTTCAGTCCCATTCCAAGAAGCATGTTTGTAGCCCCGTCTAGAAGATGAAAGTGGCCATCTGCTTTCTTGGTATTGCACGAGTCTTGTGCCGTTTTCAGCACATAACTAATTAAGGTTCTGATTTCTTTTTAAAGCAGTCCTTCCTTTTAGATGACAAAAAAAGTCACATTTTAGCCAATTTTAACTACTTTGAAGAAAACCTACGTCTCTGAAGGCCGAATGGTGGAAGGAAATGTATCATGCGTGACATCCTTGAGGCATTTCACAAAGTCACCGTTTCGTTTCTCTGCCCTCGCTAAGTTGCGTGATCTGTTCCAGCTTGTGTTCATCTGCTCATCCCCCTCCTCCTTTTTTTTTTTATCCCTACCTAGTGTTAAATAACACAAGGATTAAGCCAAGGCACAGTCAAAGCTCCCAGAGTAGTCTTACTGCAGTGTCACCAGGACCTTAGAAGACCGGACCCTAGAAGACTTGAGGACACGAGTAAGCAGCTTTAACTCCTACATTTGTTAAAGGTCCTCTAAACATACATTTCAAGCTGGTTTATGTAAAAGAGCTTTTAGTAACATTCATGGATACATTAATGTAGGCTTTGAAAGCTTAACTGAAATAAAAACAACTTCTAGTAAATGGTATGTGGGGAAACCCCCCCCCCCCCCCAAGACGCAAATAATGGCCCCCCAACAAATACCAGTTGTCCCTTTTAATGTTATCCTCATGTCCCCAGAATTGGCTGGAGTCCTCCCAGTTAAAAAAAAATTAAAAAATGAGGGCACACCGACCTTGTGCATTACCAATGGTAGAATTTTATTAAAAGCATATAAAACAATGTTTATACTCACAACCGAGCATGTAAAAGAGGCTTATCAATTGGTCTCTGGACACCTGCAAACCAAACCTGGTGTTGTGAGGAGATCTGACGGTATCCCAAATGCGTTTCAAGAGCGTACCCTTTTCCTCAGAGGTTGGACGGTCAATGGCTCATCTCTCCAGTTGTCTCTATATGTGTCCACGCCCCAAGTAAGTCACACCCACCTACGTGGGCTAACACTGCCCAATGGCTCAGATTAGCCATTGAGCAGGGTTAGCCCACGTAGGTGGGTGTGACTTACTCGTCAGATCTACTCAACACCAGGTCTGGTTTGCAGGTGTCCAGAGACGCAGTCTGACCAATTGATAAGCCTCTTTTACATGCTCGTTTTTGAGTATAAACATTGTTTTATATGCTTTTAATAAAATTCTACCATTGGTAATGTACGAGGTCGGTGTGCCCTCCTTTTTTTTTTTCCAGTTATAAGAATACCCATTGTTCTGAGGAGGGCTGCAAGACTACAGGCTTTGCCTAAATTTAAAGAGTTGGTCGCACCACCTTTCTATAGACTAAACACCCAAGCGCAGGAGATTGTGTTGTGTTTTTTTGTCCTCCCAGTTAACATGTATGTACCGTCATTATGAAAGTCAGTTGTTGCCTAGACCTCCCACAGGGCCATACCCAGGCCTACCAATTGGATCTTAAAAGTGCTAAGCATTGCAGTGGATGGGATGTGATCAGTGTGCCTGTTGCCCACTTAAATTTGGAAGAAGAAAAAAAAAACTCAATATAAAGCCATTAAATGCATGTACCTTTTTTCGCCCAGGTATAGCTGCTATGCAGTAATTCAGCTCGAATGCTTCACCTTGTTGACAGTAATGTTGTGGGAACACCAGTTTCTAGGTCAAGGAATGTGAGGACGGGATGTTCTCAGCTTTAAGGGTTTTGTGTATGAGAAGACTCGTTTTTTCAGTCCTGTGAATGTGACAATGAGATGTTCTCAGCTTCAAGGCTCATGTAGCATTTTGTTTGGGGGAACACTAATATTTGAGCTGGGTAAATGTGAGAACAAGATGTTCTCTGCTTCAATTGGGCATTGTAGGGTTTCGTGTGGGTGAACACCAATTTCGGAATCGGCTGAAGGTAAAGGCCAGATGTTGTCACTTTCAAGGTTTTATTGTAGGGTTTTATGCATGGGGAAAATGAATCAGTTGAAGGTGAGGGCAAGATGTTCTCAGTTTTAATGGCCCGTTGTAGGGTTTTTATGTATGGGAAGACTAATCTTTCAGTCATGTGAATGTGAGCATGAGATGGGCAAACACCAATCTCTGAATCTGGTGAATGTGAAGGCCACACATTGTCGGCTTCAAGGACCCATTGTAGGATTCTGTTTGTAGGGTTGAATGTGAGGGACAGATGTTTTTCACTTTAAGGGCCCATTGTAGTGCTTTTTGTGTGGGAGAACACCAATTTTTGAGTTGGTGACGGTGAGGGCCAGATCTCCGCTTTGTGTGGGAGAACACCAATTGTTGAGACGGCGAAGGCCAGATGTTTTCCTCGGCTCTAAGGGCCCATTGTATGGTTTTTTATTTTTTGCTCTCCAAAAATGGCACAGCTCAAATTACTGGTTAGCTACCCACAGTATGTTACAAATCTTTTCAAAACTCTAACCAGAACTGCATATCCACTTTGTTTGCTACCCCTGTTAAAACCAATAAGCTTATATTACTGAATTCTTACCATAAAGGACAGAGGGGTGTGGGCAGGGTGCAGCGTGGTGCGGTGGTAGTAAAGACTCAGAGTTCAGTTGCAGAAGACAGAACTGTATTGAAATTAAAGTTTAGTAATGCACAACAAGCCCGACGGTAAGACAACCAGGCTGTGACAGACTCACCTGGGACAGAGGCTTTTGGAGGGGACTGAATGCTAGCCTCTTGCCTTGCGATTATGGGCCCTGGCATTTGGGGGAACGATGATCTTTGTGAGCTGTATGCCTGGGAACCCTTGAGGTGGTGTTAATTTGGATTCATGTCCATGTCCCCCAAGGCACAGAGTCTGGGAACCCTGTATTTGTCCTATTAGAAATAGTGACTGATTCATAATGTTAGGACGCATACTGTTAGAATATGCTGATGTCAACTCCAGCCATCTGTCTGTTGTCTGTTATAATGTAAATTAGTCTATGATAGGGTGACCACGTGTCCCGGATTGCCTGGGACAGTCCCGCATTTTGCAGGTCTGTCCCGGGCACCTTCATTCCAGGACAATACAGTGTCCCAGAATGGAACTGACACAGCTACACACCGGGCCAATCTGATGCCCCCAAAAAAGCCGCCACATCACCGTTTTACTCACTGACAGTATGCCTGGAGGAGCACAATCCCCCGCCCCCTGCTTGTGATTGGAGAAATCATAAATCCCGCCTCTTGTGTCAAAACACTGTGCTGTGATTCGTTACAGTACAAGCTAATTTTTGGGAAGGGGGGGTGTCCCTGAATGGTAGTTTGGAAATGTGGTCACCCTAGTCTAGGATAACTTCTAAGAGTCTTTCACCCATTGTTGGTTGTGCTTTTTAACCCTGCAATTGTATGAAGGAGTTCTGTGTTGATATGTATGATAATGTGTATTGTAGTTGGGGACTTGCATCGGCTGCTTTAAGGGATTCGTTAATTAGCTCATGTTTATTTATGTTTCTATGTATTTGTTAGAGTAATATGAGCAGTGTTCTAATAAACTGATGTTTTACCCTACACTGAGCTATGACTAGTGAATGGGAAAGCTAAGGGGTCTTGGATTGTGAGCTACTGGACAGAGGAGCTATACGGCGGACAGACTCATCTTGAGTATGGTGGTCCGTTACACAGACTAGGCTCACTCATAGGTTATTCAGCGATAAGTAGTAGCAGTAGGTGCCAGGTGTGCCAACAGCATCTGTTATGAGGGGCTGAATGCAACCTGGCTGGTCCGTACCCAAGTAAAGAGGTTTCCTGGAAGGATGGTGTGATATTGTGTCCCTGCACTTTCCCTTCTTGTTTGGAACCTGTACCGGACAGAAGGGTGACCTGCCCCTACTCTATCGACACACAAAATGCACACCAAACCTGTGAGCCAGGGTCTTGAATAGACTATGCCTGATCCAATCTGGGGCTGCCTCTCTGTGACTGAGGAGATCATAGAGGAAAGGGTTTCCTCTCGACTTCCTGCTCCACCTGGATTTCCGCTACGGATGAGCGCCATCTGCAGTACAGAAAATAGACTGCACCCATCTACAGTATTCTATGCAAAAAGCCCTAGTAGATTGATGGTAATCTAACGATTCATCATTCTACATCCATCCAACAGGGAATACCAATTCCAATAACAGATTTCGTCACCACCTGTTCTGTCTTTGGGACAGAAAGTAAGGAAAAAATTCTACAAAGTCACAAAAAAGAGCCAAAAAAAAAACTGTGGGGTTTCTAACCATTTAATTCTCTATTCAGAACTAAAAAGATAAATGATTGCGCTTTAGATCTAGTTAAACAAAAATAATCTGTAGGAACTAATTGGATCTAATGGCTACAACCTTTAACACATAGGTCAAAATAAAAAAATATGCATGAACAATAACGTAGATAGCAAATATAAATCCGGTTCAGTTAAGGTATGGAAACTTTTGAGCACGTTATTTGTATCGTCATTGTAAATGTTATCGGATGGTATGTATATGACAACTTGGACTCCTGGTGGTCCTGCGAATTACGATAGGAGATGAACAAAGCAACGTTTATTCTGGTTTACAAAAAAAATTGTATATAGAACATAATCTTCCCCTAAGTAAATCAAGAGCGTTGCGCTTTTTAATCAGGCCACCTACAGCGTGCGTCGCACTGCCAGTGTTGATATTACGGAGGACTCGGGGGCTGTTGCAAGGTAGGAGATTAATATCTCTTTTGGTAACTGCAGCAGCTGGAGTGTGACAAATTCTGTCAAAATATCTGCCTGCTCGTTGCCCAGTTCTAGCACGGCATTTGTTAAACATTCCATCCTCGTTAGTTTAATTTCGTAATCTCTGTTAAATTTGCCTGTCACAGCTAGAGAGGAGCCCTAGGCTGACCCCACCATCCTGGCATGTCGCTACACTCTCCGCCAAGGCAGCTCTGCCACAGGCTCTGTAATTTCCAGATTCCTTCGTCCCATGACTTTTTATAGAACGCCTCTGCCCACCTGTCATATGGAGAAACCGGAGCAATCCTCTCTTTTGTGGTCAGTGTATTTCATTATACAGAGAGGCCTGTAATTGTCAACCTCACCATATGGGCGGTGGCACAATCTTCCCTTCTCATGACTTTAAAATATTTTCAGTTCACGGCAAACTTTCCCAAACTTGGTTTTGAACTGATTTTAAGTCAGTTATCCAAAAATGTAAAATATCTCGCTTGCCGCCATGGAAACTCTCGCTTGCCGCCATGGAAACTCTCGCTTGCCGCCATGGAAACTCTCGCTTGCCGCCATGGAAACTCTCGCTTGCCGCCATGGCAACGCTCGCTTGCCGCCATGGCAACGCTCGCTTGCCGCCATGGCAACGCTCGCTTGCCGCCATGGCAACGCTCGCGTGCCGCCATGGCAACGCTCGCGTGCCGCCATGGCAACGCTCGCGTGCCGCCATGGCAACGCTCGCGTGCCGCCATGGCAACCCTCGCGTGCAGCCATGGCAACCCTCGCGTGCAGCCATGGCAACCCTCGCGTGCAGCCATGGCAACCCTCGCGTGCAGCCATGGCAACCCTCGCGTGCAGCCATGGCAACCCTCGCGTGCAGCCATGGCAACCCTCGCGTGCAGCCAGGGCAACCCTCGCGTGCAGCCAGGGCAACCCTCGGCTCACTGCTTTGCCAGAAGGCCGTGCAGTGTTTGAACACACATTGTACGCATTCCCAGCTATAAAGCTTCAAATCTCTTAAATTTTGTAAAAAAAAAAATATAAACGAAAGCATACAACCCTGAGGCTGGTGATCCAATTGCAGTGAAAGTATATCCTTCTGTCCACTTCCTACAACTGCGACTGAGCATGAGCATGTTTCCATGTGTTGCGTATAGGGTAACCCAGTAATTTTAGTGGGCTGCCCTATGTGCGAAAAAATGTAGAGAAGTTGTCTCTAAGGCCCCGTACACACGAGCAAATATATATGTTCAAATCGGTCGGACAGACCAATTTGAACAAATCTGTCTGCTGGCCGTTTTGGTTTGATCGCTGTACACACGATCAAACCAAAATCCCCGCCAGCAGACAGCGCGGTGACGTTGACGCCGCCACGTCACCGCACCAGGAAGTAAATTTCGCGCATGCGTCGAATCCATTTGACGCATGTGCGAGAAGATATGTCTGCTGGTTAGCGTACTAACCAGCAGACATGTCGGGCGGACGGATTCCCAGCCGACAGATTTTAAAGCAGGCTTTAAAATCTGTCGGCTGGCCAAATCCGTCTGTTTGCCCGTACACACGATCAAATCTGTCTGCTGGGACGGTCTGGCAGACCGTTTCCAGCAGATAGATTTGATTGTGTGTACACTGCCTTAGACTTGGTTTTACTCCTACATATACAAGCAAGTGCCTGCACGTTTCCAAGCGCTTTAGTGCGTTCTCGCGCGTCGCGTGTAGAGCAGCCCATGCATTTTAGTAGGCTGCACTACGCGGAAGAAATACCAAAAAGCCGTCCCTGACTATTTTTTCCAAAAACACGCCACACCAAACAGCACAATGCAGTTTGGCGCACACAAACATGGTTGCAGATGCCTGGGGTGCCATTAACAATGGCGCCACCGTGCGTCTGCTACAGGCAGTGCGATTTTGTGTGTTGGAAAAGAGTGCAGTTTTGCGTGCGTTCCCATAATGCAGTAGTGTGATAGGACCTAACCTAAGCAGTATTGAGGAAGAACCAAGACAGTGTTTTTATATCGGTATCTACAGAACAGATGCAGGTAAGGTTATAGAAGTGTATATAGTTCACCTGGAGGGAACGGTTTTGTAGAGTGAGAAAAAACCTTCACGTTACGACACGTTTGCCAAGTTGCTTTCATGAGAAAGATGGAAGCTTATATAAGCAGGTCGCACCTGTGCAAAGAGCAGTTTTTGTTTTCCTGGAATCCTGGTCGGGTAGAATGTTCCCAGCGAACAGAATGACATTGTTCAGCACTTTGTACACACAGCCCGCTGTAATGCTGTCATCGCTGAGTGTACATGATGCCGAGTGGAGGAATGAGCTGGGGGGGATACAAGAGAGCCGCAGAGACCCCCAAACTAACATGATTACCCAAATAATGATGGACTTTCACGAGTATGTTGTTTCTTTTGTTTGCGCTAATTTAGTTCTCATATAGAGAATATCTGGCAATTAATGTCCAGCTGTCGCACATCTGTAGGATTCCCTCACCAAGTTCTCTCCTATGACAGCCAATAGCAGCTGTCTCTGGCAGCCATTCATCTCAATGATGAACAGAGTTTACAGCAAACCTGCCGATCTGTGGGTCACAAAAGGACGAGATGAGGAACTGCAGAGGTTGGGTTACCTGCACACATCATAGAGATGAACAGAGGCCCACAGGCATAGGTCATGGCTGTCAGTCAATGCAGGAGAGAACTCATAAATGTATGGGGGGATCCTGGATGTAAGAAGGGGGGCTCTGATCCAAGATATGATGAGGCATGCCTAGATTTTAGGGAGGGCACTCCTAGATGTAAAAGGAATCTTTTTGGGCTTTCATGGATGTATGGGGGGACTCTGCTGGATGCTCCTGGATTTAAGGAGGAGAGAAGGGGCTCTGCTGAGCACTCCTTCATGGTAGGGGGAATATTCTGGGTGCACAGAGTCCTCCCTTACACTTAGGATTGCCCATTATGAGCCCCTCCAACATCCAGAAATGCATATTATAGTCTTCCTTTACACCCAGGAGCACCAAGCAGCCCCCCCCCCCCTTACACCTAGGAAGATTGCCCACCAGAGTCCCCTCTTATGCCCATTAGGAATCCCTCCTACATTAATGAATGCTTATCAGTGGGGGGGGGGGGGGGGGAGGGTTGCGTGAAGGATGTGCTTGATACTCTAGGGCAGTGATGGCGAACCTTGGAACCCCAGATGTTTTGGAACTACATTTCCCATGATGCTCACCTACACTGCAGAGTGCATGAGCTTCATGGGAAATGTAGTTTCAAAACATCTGGGGTGCCAAGGTTCGCCATCACTGCTCTAGGGTGTAAGGTGGGATTCTGCCTGCTGAGCACTCCCGGATGTAAGTAGGGGCTCTGCTGGGTGCTTCTGAATGTAAGGGAGGACTCTGATAGGCATTCCTAGATGTCTCTTCATGGACAATCCTAGGTGTGAGGGGGGACTTTGATGAGTCCCTCCTACATCTAGGAATGCCTATCAGAGTCCTCTCTCACACCTAGGATTGTCCATGAAGAGTCCCTCCTACATCTAGAAATGCCTTTCATGGACAATCCTAGGTGTGAGGGAGGACTTTGATCGGCATTCCTGGATATAAGGGAAACTCTTGATGAACAATCCTAGTTGTAATTGAGGACTCTGATAAGCATTCCGTAATGTAGGAAGGTCTCTTAATGGACAGTCCTAGCTGTAAGGACAGACTCTGATAGGAATTCCTTGATGCAAGGGGGACGCTTAATGGGCAATGCTAGGTATAAAGGGGGGAGACCCTGATGAGCATCCCTAGGTGTAAGGGAGATGGATGATCTTGGTGCTCCTGGGTGTAAGGAGGGACTCTGGTGAATGTGAGTGGGGACTCTAATGAGGAATTTCTAAACATAAGGGTGGCCTTTGGTGGGCACTCCTGGGTGTAAGAGGGACTCTTTTGGACATCCCTGTATGTATGGAGGGACTCTGCTGGGTGCTCCTGGATCTGTGGGAGAGGGGGGGCTCTGTTTGGAACTCCTTAATGGTAGGGGTATGCTGGGTGCACAAAGTCCTCCCTTACACTTAGGATTGCCCATTGAGTCCCCCCTACATCAAGGAGGGATTGCCTATCTGAGTTTTCCCTTACATTCAAAAGTGCTCGGCAGAGTCCCCCATCTTTACATCCAGAATTACCAAGCACATCTCCATTACATCAGGGAATGCTACTGAATGTAAGAGGACTCCGATAGGCATACCTGGGTGTAGGAGGGATTCTTAATGGGCAATCCTATCGGAGTCCTCTTACATTCAGTAGCACTCCCTGATGTAAGAGAGAATTTCTTGGTACTTCTGGATGTAAGGGTGGGGGGCTCTGCTGAGTACTCTTGGATGTAAGGGAGAACTCAGATAGGCATTCCGTGATGGAGGGGGGACTCTTAATGGGTAATCTCTTGATATAAGGGGGGCTCTGATGGGCATCCCTAGGTGTTGATGGGGGGGGGGGGGGGTCTACTTGGGTGTAAGGAGGCACTCTGCTGGATTTGAGGGGAGACTTTAATTCTAAATATAAGGGTGGCCTTTCATGGGCATCTCTAAATGTTAAGGGGGACTCTGACGGGCACTCCTGTCTCTAAGGGGGGGAGGGCCTCTGATGACCAATCCTGAATGCATGGGAAGACTAATAGGATTACCTAGATATAAGGGGGGACTCTAATGGGAATTGCTGAATATAAGGGGGACTCTGATAAACACTACTGGTGGATTTAATGGGGCACTTTACTGGGCATTGCTGAATGTAAGGGGGGACCCTGATGGTCATTCCTGGACGAAAGGAGGGGACTCTTTATAAAACTGATATATTTCAGCTCACAAATATCAGTAGAATATACAATGTACCCCAAGTACTGAGAAGTTTGGGGACCCCTGACCTATAGCATTCAGCTGGACTATACCTAGATATCCCAGACCTGTCCTCTGGTCTCACCAGGGGCTCTTGATGGATCATATCCATAGAGGTAAATGGCCCATTGATGGCGCACTGGTTTTAGAATTCTCTTATCTACATTGTTAATCTACAAATAAATAAACACTAATATAAGATAAATGTTATAAAATCCCTAAATATACACCGCTATAAAATTCAGGGTTTGCCTTCAGTACTTCGAATTACGCAAGACACTGCTGCAGATTGTCTCACGATGGGCAAAGCTCTCTGCCCTGGGCTTGGACACAATGTTATAACCCATCATAACAACCTATCCTTACATGTCACAAATCATTTTCGGTCATGAGAGTTCAGCGGTCTCGGTGGCACATTACATTATAAACACAATAACAATCTTCTGACAGCGGCAGCCTTATACTTCTACTGATGGGATTGGATACATTGAACTTGCATTGGCATTTGTTGTGTTTTTTGGATGATGCAACAGTGCCTCCTTGTGTTTGTGTTCAGTAGTACAAGGAGACATTTAATTGCTCTGCCCCTCCAAAGAGAAAAAAATAAAGGAAAATGTCAGGAATGTTAAACGCCTCTGTGTTTTGAAATGTTATTCTTTGTGTCATTAGAGAAGACTTGTACGGAGATATTTTAATAATTCAACTGAATGATGGGAGTGAAAGGTAAATGAGGCCCTGAAATATATTAAGAAGACTGGACCATGGGCGCCCTCTGGTGGCTGGTTATATGGCTGCTGCTACTGGGAAAATTTGCGCTTCAGTCCATAAAAACGTATTTCACAGAGATCATGTGACAAGCGTCTTGATGGACGAAGCCGGAGATGGCTAAAGATAGGCTTTCACTCCATCATTTACTACGTAATTATTTTAGATTGGTAAAATAATTTTTGTTACAGCCAACTTGTACTTCGGGACGTAAAGCTTGTCATTGATCTCTTAGAATTTACCATTTTCAAAAGTAAGGTTCAACAATGACAGTTTATGTATTTTCTTATACAAGTTTCCTTTAATCACTTAAGACCCGGACCATTATCCAGGTTAAGGACCTGGCCTATCTTTGCGATTCGGCACTGCGTCGCTTTAACGGACAATTGCGCGGTCGTGCGACGTAGCTCCCAAACAAAATTGGCATTCTTTTTTTTCCCACAAATAGAGCTTTCTTTTGGTGGTATTTGATCACCTCTGCAGTTTTTTTTTTTGCGCTATACACAAAAATAGAGCGACAATTTTGAAAAAAAAATGCAATATTTTTAACTTTTTGCTATAATTAATATCCCCCAAAAATATATAGAAAAAAAAATGTGCTCAGTTTAGGCCAATACGTATTCTTCTACATATTTTTGGTTAAAAAAATCACAATAAGCGTTTATCGATTCGTTTGCGCAACATTTATAGTGTTTACAAAATAGGGGATAGTTTTATTGCATTTTTAATAATAATTTTCTTTTTACTACTAATGGCGGCGATCAGCGATTTTTTTTTTTTTCATGACTGCGACATTATGGCGGACACATAGGACAATTTTGACACATTTTTAGGACCATTGTCCTTTTCACAGCGCAAAGTGCTATAAAAATACACTGATTACTTTAGGAGTTAACCCCTACAGCGCCTCCTAGTGGTTAAGTGTGACCTCATTTGTGTTTCTAACTGTAGGGGGGCGGTGCTGGACGTGTGACGTCAGTGATCGTCTTTACCTATATCAGGGAACGGACAATCGCTGACATTGCCACAATGAAGAACAAGGAAGGTTTGTTTACACACAGCTCTCCCTGTTCCTCAGGTCTGGTGACCGATCGCGGTTGGGTCCCATGGGCGCGGTCACGGAGCTTTGGACCGGTCGCGAGCGTGCCGCCGGCGACGCGCTTGTGACCCCACGGCTGGGCCTTAAAGAGACACATACAGGTATGTGGTGCGTGATTCTGCCCAGCCGTGCCATTCTGCCGACGTATATCGTCGGTAGGGGGTCCTTAAGTGGTTAAAGACTATGTTAATGATCACCTTGTAAAACAACCCATTCAGTTTAAAATAAAGATGAAAGGCACAAATGTGTATATAGATATAAAACATATTAATAAATACCTTTTTTCACATAATCTGTTCTCGGCTGCATAGGAGCTAGGGGGGGGGGGGGGGCATAAAGAGCAGCACAGTGATCTTCCCAGTGAATGGCTGTGCAGGGGGCGGCACAAGTCTGATCATTAGATTAGCTCCCAGCACAGCTAGAACACTGATCAAACTGTGTTTTCCTGCTTAGTGTGGTCAGTTTTAATAGGAAAATAGAGGGACTGGCAGGATCACCAGGGATTTGACACAAAGGAAATAATACAAAGAGAACAGGAGACTTTCTCATACAAGTACATGGGACAGCAGCCACATATTAGGAATATGAAGTGTTGGGTTTACATATTCTTTATTCTTGGAGTAGAAGGTCCTCTTTAAAGCTTCCTATAGAAGATGACTGTTACCTGAGCAGGCTTGCAGTGTTAGATTGACGGTTCTGTGCATTGAAACCTGATTGGCTTCTCATGATGGCCCGCCCTCCTTAGACTGTTTCTAAACCAAAAATTCCATTTATTACATCTTGCTAATCATTGGTGTTGTGGTTGCATTTATTTTTCACTTTTCCTTTCAAATAACTTCCTACCACTAGGTGGCAATGTTACTCCTCCACTGTATCCATGGAGGGAGCCATGGTTGTCACCCTAGGCCAGTGATGGTGAATAGGGTTGTCCCGATACCACTTTTTTAGGACCGAGTACAAGTACGGATACTTTTTTTCATGTACTCGCCGATACCGAATACCGATACTTTTTTTAAATGTCATGTGACAGTTTTCAAACCACAATACAGACTAAGGATATTTTCTTTAGAATTGTGAAGAACTCTAACTCAAGACATTATACAAGAATAAAAATAAGTAAAAATGAATAAAAACATTTTTATTTTCTTGTCACGCAGTAGTAAAAAACTCAAAGAATTTTCACAGAACATGCTGATAAATACAAAAAAAGTATTCTATTTAGGCATCGGGAGCATTTGCGCGAGTACAAGTACTCCCGCAAATACTTGGTATCGGTCCCGATACCGATACTAGTATCGGTATCTGGACAACCCTAATGGTGAACCTTAAAACCTACATTTCCCATTATGCTAATGCACTCTGCAGTGTAGGGGAGCATCATGGGAAATGTAGTTCCAAAACATCTGGGGTGCCAAGGTTCACCATCACTGCCCTAGGCTGCCCTCTGATATGTATGGTAAATGCTAAGACTGCCCTCTTTTCTCAACACGGCTCAGCGCTTGATATGCCCTCTGATATGGACGCCAAACCTGTCTGTCTCTTTATGTCCATTACATGGAGGGGCAGGGCAATTTATAGATTACAGAAGATGGCCAAGAAGGAAAATGGTGCACAAGATGTGACTAAGAAGCAGCATTTCTTTCAGGATCAACTGCCATTTTTCTGTACTTGCTGGGAGGTGATTGTGGAGTGCTGTCCGCATGAATTTTTATTTATTTTTTTACTTTGCATGAACATCTAAGTTTTCAGGACGAGGTTTTGGGTTGTGCAGTACTGCTTGGACCCTGAAGGGGAAGCACCCCCCCAAAAGCTTGTCCTGAAAATGTGTCACAACGGTTCCTGTACTTGCAGAAAATGTTCTTAGCTTGGAGAAAAGAAACAAATGCAGCCAACATGTCTATGTACTATAATCTGCAATATGTTACATTTTGTTCTTGGGTTTAGCTATGCTTAGATGTTATATGTTGCATGGTTTAGTTGTGTGCCGCCTCTGCCCCTCCCACAATGATGATGTCACTTATGTCATTATGTTGCTCTGTGATGACCATTGTGGTCGGGCAGAACTGGGACTTTGAATGAGAAGATCTCGCTCCCAGCCAATGGAGAGGACGAGGTGTGAAAGCATGCAGAGCTGACAGCGGTTTTGGGTAGAGTTGGGCTTTAAGTAACATGTAAATTACAACCTTTGTGTAGTCTTGTATTTCACTCTAAAACTTTGTGTCTTTCAGGGGCGACAAGAGAAGTTGGTTCCGCTTTGACCCGGATGTGTATGAGACATCGCAGCATCGAGTCCAAACTGAGGCAGTTTTCCAGGTCTGGCAATGTATTTAATTCCGATTTCTTTTCTATTCTTCATTTTGGAAAGAGTAATGAGGGATTAGATCCCCTGTCAGGTTTTATTGCTGCCGGTGTCCCAGCTAGGTAGATTCACCCTCTCCATTTACCTTGGTAGCCATTGTCACCAGAACAGAAAGCGAAGGTAACACATAGTGATCCAACATTTTAAAGTGGATCTTCACTGCATCTGTGCACCACAATTCAAAAACACTATTACTAGACCCACTACAGTAAAGTCTGTATATGCAGTAAAGCATGCTTGTTATTAGGGATGTCCCGATACCACTTTTTTTAGGACCGAGTACAAGTACCGATACTTTTTTTTTCATGTACTCGCCGATACCGATACTTTTTTTTTAAATGCAGCCATGTGTCCACATGTGCAGCCTTGTGCGTCCTCAAAGGCAGCCTTGTGCGTCCTCAAAGGCAGCCTTGTGCGTCCTCAAAGGCAGCCTTGTGCGTCCTCAAAGGCAGCCTTGTGCGTCCTCAAAGGCAGCCTTGTGCGTCCTCAAAGGCAGCCTTGTGCGTCCCCAAAGGCAGCCTTGTGCGTCCCCAAAGGCAGCCTTGTGCGTCCCCAAAGGCAGCCTTGCGCGTCCCCAAAGGCAGCCTTGCGCGTCCCCAAAGGCAGCCTTGAGCGTCCCCAAAGGCAGCCTTGCGCGTCCCCAAAGGCAGCCGTGTGCGTCCCCAAAGGCAGCCGTGTGCGTCCCCAAAGGCAGCCGTGTGCGTCCCCAAAGGCAGCCGTGTGCGTCCCCAAAGGCAGCCGTGTGCGTCCCCAAAGGCAGCCGTGTGCGTCCCCCAAAGGCAGCCGTGTGC
This sequence comes from Rana kukunoris, assembly GCA_029574335.1. Lineage (NCBI taxonomy): Eukaryota > Metazoa > Chordata > Amphibia > Anura > Ranidae > Rana > Rana kukunoris. Next base: position 453,081,006 of record CM056053.1, read on the forward strand.
GTCCCCCAAAGGCAGCCGTGTGCGTCCCCCAAAGGCAGCCGTGTGCGTCCCCCAAAGGCAGCCGTGTGCGTCCCCCAAAGGCAGCCGTGTGCGTCCCCCAAAGGCAGCCGTGTGCGTCCCCAAAGGCAGCCGTGTGCGTCCCCAAAGGCAGCCGTGTGCGTCCCCAAAGGCAGCCGTGTGCGTCCCCAAAGGCAGCCGTGTGCGTCCCCAAAGGCAGCCTTGTGCGTCCCCAAAGGCAGCCTTGTGCGTCCCCAAAGGCAGCCTTGTGCCCCTAAAGAGAAAGCCTGGGTTCACATATATGCGGTGTGGGACACTGCATTTGATTAGGATGGGAATTGCATTGCTTTCCTTTTCAAATCACATGCGATGTCTGTGCGGTGCAATTTTAGCCATTCATTTGTATCTCAAATCGCACCGCATCCACAAAAAAAAAAAAAAAAACAGTACAGGACCCTTTTTTATTTTTTCCTGTACTGGAATCAGATTGCCTGAGTGTTCAAGCCTAGGCGATCCTATTGTGTCAATAGCACTACGTTTTGCAAATCGTTTTGGGGTGTCATTAACTTGGCATTGAACGCCGTGCGATTTCTATGCATTGCTTGAAACACAGCGAATCCTGTGTGTTTCTCGCACGGCGTTCATGCGAACCGCAGCATGAGTTCTGCTCACATCTAGCAATTTGGGATCGCAAATGGGTATGCTGGCAAAAATGCAACACACTTGTTTGTGTAGCGTTTATTTTTCAATGGCACCAAAAAGGAGCAGGAGCTTCTTTTGGGTGACAAGCTATGGTGGGCACTTGCTCTGGGGACACTCGTGTGTCTTTATTCTTGAGCCCCACTCACAAAGTGGGACTAGGCCCTGCCCCCCACTCTCCCATTACTGGCTGTGATGAACAGCAGTGGCAGCCACTGCTGCCTCTGAGCCAATGAGGAGGGAGAGAGTCAAGGAAGCCTTTGTTGCGCACATTAATGGATCGAGATTGGGCTTGGGTATGTATTTGGGGGGTGGGGGGGGGGGGGTTTGTGACTGTATACAGGTTGTTTTTTACCTTACTGCATAGAATGCATGAAGGTAAAGAACCTTCAGCCTTTACAACATCTTTAAAATATTGTCCATAAAATGTCTCCATATTCTGCTGACTTCCTGTCCCTCTCTACAATTTCAGCTCAATCACTAGGTTTTGGAACGCATGTTTCACTTGGGCCCCTTTCACATGTACAGAGCCCGTGAGGATCCGTACCTTTCTCATCCGCTTGCTCATCCGCTTGCTCAGCAGGGATTGCTCCGTTGATCCCCGCTGAGCCGGCAGATTACAGGGCGGTCACCTCACACTGCAGGGACGGCCCTGTCAGATCTCCGCTCTCCTCTATGGGGGGATCGGATGAACACGGACCGTCTGTCCGTGTTCACACGATCCAATCCGCAGATGGATGGAAAAAATAGGATTTTCTTTCGTCTGCAGAATCGGACCATAGAACTGATGAGATTGGGTGTCAGTGGATGTTCATCCCCTGACACCCGCTATCCCATAGGGATACATGTATGTCTGATAAAGATAAAGCACCAAAAAGATGGCGCATCCTATGTTAAGTATGGACGTCGTGACCGTGGGAAATTTGAAAATTTTTACGTCGTTTGCGTAACTCGTCCGTGAATGGGGATTTACGTCGATTACGTTCACGTCGAAAACACCGTCATAATTCGGAGCATGCGCACTGGGATTTTTCAATGGTCGACGCATGCGCAGTACGTTCGGCACGGGGAGGCGCCTAATTTAAATAGCATGCGTCCCCTACCCGCCGAATTTGAATTAGGCCGGCCAATTTACGCTACGCCGCCGCAACTTACGGAGAAAGTGCTTTGTGAATACAGCACTTGCGGGTAAAGTTGCGGCGGCGTAACGTAAATAGGAAAAGTTACGCCTTCGCAAAGAACCGCTCGCCATCCAGAATCTGGCCCATACTGTCCACAAAGCTAAGACTACCCACCTGCTGTGCTTGTATGTTTAATTAGTTTTAATTTTTATTTTATTTTCCTTATTGTGGAATGATGATGTTGATAACCTTTAATGTTTATTTTCCATCTCAGCGCTCTGATTGACTGTCTGATCAACCCACTGCAAGAGCAAGTCGAAGAATGGAAGAAGGTTGCTAATCAGCTCGACAAGGATCATGCTAAAGGTAGCAATCACTGGAGATCAATAAAAGGTCTGCCATTAAAGGAGCTTTCCAATGATGGAGAAAATGTTTGAAATCCCTCCGGGGCCAACTTGAATGCTATTGATTTTTTTTTTTTTAAAGAGGTGTGTGAGGATTTTTCCGCTCTATGGACCCCTCAAAAAACACCTTTGGATTTACACCCTGCATTGACAAAAAGTACCAGTTTGTACACTTCTGCTTTTAACTCATTAAGGTGTCTATAAAGCCCAATTTATTTTTTGTTTTTGCCTGTTTAAGACCAGGCCTTTTATGGCACTTTTTTCCCACATGTAAGAATCAGTATTTCTTTCTCGTACATCACGGGACACAGAGCGGCATATTCATTACTATGTGGGTTATATGGAGTACCTTCAGGTGTGGACACTGGCAATCTTCAAACAGGAAGTCCCCTCCCTATATAACCCCCTCCCCTAGAGGGAGTCCCTCAGTTTTTTCGCCAGTGTCTTAGGTGTTGGTCACGGAATAGCTTTGCTCCACATCCTTGGGATTAAGGGCGGGCTACCGGATCTGTCCAAGGAGCCTCAGTGCCAAAGTGGACAGTACCCGGGCCCCAAACCGTGGGGTTTTGCCTATAATGCTCCTCTTTGGAGGGCTGGACCCTGGGCCCAGGACTTGGAGTTTGCAAAAACCATAAAGTTCCTGTTTTGCCAGGGTGCTATATAGGTCCAGGACAGTGGGTACCTTCATAGGACCCCAGGGCCTGAAGGTCTACTACGCTACCCACGGAGATGGGAGAAGATTGGATCAGTTTGCTGGTCAAACATCCTGCAGCATGGAGCAGGTAAGGGGGAGCCTGCGGGACTTGGTTCGACAGCAGGCTCCCCGGGGTAACCTAAAAGGGGGGATAGCCTAAGTATGCTCTGCATGGGCAACCGTGATCACTATGTCTAAAAGAGACAGGATGACACCCTTTCTCCCCCCATCACTAGGCCCCCCTGTCTAAATATGTGTTGCTAGCTAACCTGCTGTTTCTTCCTAGGGCTAGTAAGGATCCCTAGGGGCCTTGAGAGAGTCCTACCTGGCCGGGGGTTTGAATCTGCCGCCTGTTTCTGCGTGCCTGGATCTCCAGCAGCGCGGCTCCTCCATGTTCCTCCTGTTTCCGGCATACGCGCGCGCGCGCGCGTGCGCGCGCACGTCTTATTGACGTTTTTCGCGCCGTCCAGACAGGAGGGCGGGGGGGGGCGGGCCTGCGGCGTCATACAGGGGTGCGCCTTTGTGCTGTTATAGACAGCAGGCTTTGTCAGTGCTCAGTCTGAGGCTGATCTTTCAAGGAGAGGACGCAGAGCGGCAGAACAGTGACTCCCGGTGGCGGAAGAGGGGTAGTACATGTGGACTTTGTTCCAATGCCTTTATTGTTAAGCCAAGAATCCCCCTTATTTTGCAGCAGGTTGGAGGCTGGCAAACTTAAAGTAGGGTCACTGTATGTTGTCAAGGAAAATATATAATATATAATATATAATTATTTAAAAAAAAAAAAAAAAAAAAAAAAAGAAAAAACCAACATACGGGCCCATCAGTTTTTGGGGACACTAAGTGATCTATTCTCCCCTAAACTCTGAGATTTGTACTCCTGCCCACTACAGTCTGTTGTGTGGGCGGAGTCCCTCGATTTTTGTATTATGGCTTCCAAGGGTTCGGGGTCAAAGGGTACAAAAAAGACCAAAAAACAAAAGGGTTCCCTTTCTGATTCTGATATGCCGATTCTTTCCCCGCAGCTTATTAATTTAAGGAGCGCCTTGGATGAGCCATTAGGGGGATCTGGTGCGGAGGCTGGCCCAGATCAGCCCAGCCCTGTGTTTATCACAGAGGAGATGCTAGCCGTATCCCTAGGGGGGCTAGAAGAGAGAATAGCGGCATTGATCGCTAGAGCTATTCCTGGTAAGAAACGGGTTAGATCCCCATCACCAGGGGGTGTATCCTCAGATGCTGAGATTCTCTCTCCGGAGGAATTAGAATCACAGGAGGATCAACTGGACCTGAACCAAGAGGGTTCAGGGATGGAGGGGTCTACCTCTGAGGAACCATTTTCAGACTCCCAGACAGAGAGACTGTGGGTACAGTCTTTGACGGACATGGTCCGCTCGGCATTTAGTTTACCATTGCCAGAACCTCAGGTTCCTCCGGTATCCTCTCTGGGCTCTTTGAAAGCCCCGTTAAGCAACGCAGTTTTTCCGGTCCATCCTCTCTTGGAGGAATTGATCTTTCGGGATTGGGTACGGCCGGACAGGATTTTTCTGCCACCGAAAAGATTTGCGGTCATTTATCCCATGGAGGAAAAATTCTCCAAGAAGTGGAGGCTCCCAATAGTGGATGCAGCCATCTCATGTGTGAATAAATCACTAACTTGCCCGGTGGAAAACATACATATGTTTAAAGATCCGGTTGATAAAAGATTAGAGACACTTTTAAAAGCATCCTTTGCTACGGCAGGAGCAGTGGTGCAGCCAGCGGTAGCTGCAATTGGAGTTTGTCAGGCATTAAAGACCAGACAAAAGAGATGTTAAAGGACATGCCTACCCAACAAGCAGAGGAGTTTGCTGACATTCCCAGAGCTCTGTGTTTCGCGGTAGATGCTATAAAAGATTCCATCCAGCAGGCTTCTCGTTTATCACTATGTTTGGTGCACATGAGAAGGCTCTTATGGTTGAAGAACTGGGCGGCGGAGCCCCCATGCAAAAAGCTTCTGGCAGGATTTCCCTTCCATGGAGGACGACTCTTCGGAGAAGATCTGGATAAATATATTCAGACTATTTCAAATGGCAAGAGTACCCTTTTACCGGTCAAAAAGACATTCCGGGCTCCTACATTTAGGAGGCAGTTTTTTCCTGTCTCGGGGCCCTCTAATTCCAGGCAGTATCGACGGCCGCCTGCACGATCCAACGTTATCAGTAGATCGCAAGGACAGACCCCTGGGGGTAAGAAGCCGTGGTATCGCAAGCCGTCAAAGACAGCCCCTAAGTCTGCATTATGAAGGGGCGCCCCCACTCTCAAGGGTGGGGGGAAGGCTTCGTCTCTTCTCAGAAGTTTGGGAAGCCAAGATCCCCGACAATTGGGTCCGGGCATCTGTAACCACAGGTTACAGACTGGAGTTTCTAAGATATCCTCCGCCTCATTTTCAAGAATCAAGGCTACCAAGGGATCCAGCAAGGAAGGCCTCAATGCTGGCAGCTTTGGATCACCTGCTTTGCCAGGACGTAATTATAGAAGTGCCAGCCCAAGAGCAAGGCCTAGGTTTCTATTCCAATCTCTTTGTCATACCAAAGCCCAACGGCGATGTCAGGCCAATCTTGGACCTAAAGAGGTTAAACGGTTATCTAAGGGTGCGTTCCTTCCGGATGGAATCCATCCGGTCAGCAGCCGCCGCGCTTCAGAAAGACGATTTTCTGGCCTCCATAGACATAAAAGATGCTTACCTTCATGTACCAATCTTTCAGGCGCATCAAAGGTTTTTACGCTTCGCGGTGGGGCAGCGACACTTCCAATTCAGGGCGCTCCCTTTCGGGCTGGCCACGGCCCCCCGGGTATTCACGAAGATTCTAGCCCCAGTTCTGGCCAATTTAAGGATCCAAGGAGTCACAGTCCTAGCATACTTGGACGACCTTTTAATCATAGATCACTCACGGACGGGTCTGCAAAAGGCAGTAAAACTCACGGTTCGGTACCTCGAAGAATTCGGCTGGGTCCTAAACCAGGGAAAGTCAGCATTCCAGCCTACAAAGCAGTTGGAATACCTCGGCATGAGGTTAGACACAGAACATCAAAAGGTGTTCTTGCCCCTTGTAAAGATCAAGGCGATCAAGGGGTTGGTTCAGTTGGTTGTAAACAAGAAAAGACCAACTATTCGCCTGTGTATGCGATTACTAGGCAAGCTAGTGGCCACATTCGAGGCAGTACCATACGCTCAGATCCACACTCGCGTCCTACAGGCAGCCATTCTAGCAGCCTGGGGCAAGAGGGCACATGCCTTAGAGTCCCCTTTGACGCTATCATCAAGGGTCCGACAAAGCCTGGCCTGGTGGTTGAACCCTCAGAACCTTCTAAAGGGAAGATCCTTCAGCCCTGTTGTCTGGAAGGTAGTTACCACAGACGCCAGCCTGGCAGGCTGGGGGGCGGTCTTCGAGGGGTTCTCCCGCCAGGGAACTTGGGTGAAAGCAGAGAGGCAGCTCCCCATCAATATCTTGGAAATCAGAGCTGCTCGCCTAGCCCTGTTGGCGTGGACCTCCAGATTAAAGGGGTTCCCGGTGAGAATCCAGTCAGACAATGCCACGGCGGTGGCATACATAAACCACCAAGGGGGAACCAGGAGCCAGGCCGCTCAAAGGGAAGTGAACTTGATTTTTCAATGGGCAGAGGTTCATGTACCCTGCATTTCAGCGATATTCATTCCCGGAGTGGACAACCTGCAGGCAGACTTCTTAAGTCGCCAGAGTCTGTTGCCAGGGGAGTGGTCTCTGCATCCCCAGGTCTTTCAGACAATCTGCCAGAGGTGGGGAACGCCAGACGTAGATATAATGGCATCCAGGTTCAACAAGAAACTAGACAGGTTCGTGTCGCGAGCGAGGGATCCTATGGCCTGCGGAACCGATGCGTTGGTTTGCCCTTGGCATCAATTCAAACTTCTATATGCATTCCCTCCACTACAGTTACTCCCCCGCCTGTTGCGCAAGATCAGAGTGGAGCACAAGCCAGTCATTCTAATAGCTCCGGCTTGGCCCCGGAGGACTTGGTACTCACTAGTCCTGAAGATGGCAGTGGGAGACCCTTGGACTCTTCCTCTACAACCAGACCTACTCTCACAAGGCCCGATCCTCCACCCTACATTACAGCGTCTAAATTTGACGGCCTGGAGGCTGAATCCCTGATTCTCAGGGGTAGGGGTCTGTCTAGGCAGGTAATCCCTACCCTGATTAAGGCTAGAAAGCCGGTCTCCAGGGTAATTTATTACAGGGTGTGGAGGAACTATATAGGCTGGTGGGAATCCAAAAGATGGAATTGCCGCAAATATACTATTGATAGGGTGTTAAGTTTTCTCCAGCTAGGAGTGGATAAAGGCCTGGCACTAAGCACAATCAAAGGACAGATCTCAGCTCTGTCAGTGTGGTTTCAGAGGCCGCTGGCCACCCACTCGCTGGTAAAGACCTTCTTACAGGGGGTCTTGCGTATTAATCCTCCTGTCAAGTCACCAGTTTGTCCTTGGGACCTAAATCTTGTCCTGTCCACTCTACAGAAACAGCCTTTTGAGCCTTTGGCTGAGATTCCTTTACTCTTACTGACAAGAAAATTGGTTTTCTTGGTCGCCATAGTTTCGGCCAGGAGAGTGTCAGAATTAGCAGCCTTATCGTGTAAGGAACCATATCTTGTTCTGCATAAGGACAGGGCAGTTCTCCGGCCCCATCCTTCCTTTCTACCAAAGGTTATATCCAAATTTCACTTAAACCAGGATTTGGTACTTCCATCCTTCTTTCCAAAACCTACATCTAGAAAGGAGGGGTTGCTGCATACCTTGGATATTGTCCGGGCCATGAAGGCCTATCTTAAAGCTACGGAAAAGATCCGGAAAACAGATGTGTTATTCGTTCTACCAGATGGCCCCAAGAAGGGGCAGGCAGCTGCAAAATCCACCATCTCGAGATGGATTAGACAATTAATCATTCAAGCCTACGGGTTGAAGAGGTTGCCTCCTCCGTTGTCGGTAAAGGCCCATTCTACCAGGGCCATGGGCGCCTCTTGGGCAGCACACCATCAGATCTCTATGGCTCAGATATGCAAGGCGGCAACGTGGTCATCAGTCCACACGTTTACAAGGTTTTATCAACTAGACGTGAGAAGAAATGCGGATACTGCCTTTGGTCAGGCAGTACTACAGGCTGCAGTTTGAAATCCTCGGGATCAGAAACACCCTTGGTTATAAAAAAAAAAAAAAAAAAAAAAAGAAAAAGGTTCTTCTTTCTTGACTAATTTGGAAATATTATTATGATTTGAGTTTAGCTCTAAAATTGAATCCTTCTTTGGAAGATGTCTCCCTCCCCTCATTAAAGCATTGCTTTCGGACATCCCACATAGTAATGAATATGCCGCTCTGTGTCCCGTGATGTACGAGAAAGAAAAAGGGATTTTTAAATACAGCTTACCTGTAAAATCCTTTTCTTGGAGTACATCACGGGACACAGAGCTCCCACCCCTCTTTTGGGTGACCATTTTGGGAGGCATACTGCTTGCTACAAAACTGAGGGACTCCCTCTAGGGGAGGGGGTTATATAGGGAGGGGACTTCCTGTTTGAAGATTGCCAGTGTCCACACCTGAAGGTACTCCATATAACCCACATAGTAATGAATATGCCGCTCTGTGTCCCGTGATGTACTCCAAGAAAAGGATTTTACAGGTAAGCTGTATTTAAAAATCCCTTTTTTTTGCAGAATGCCCAAAAAAAGTTGTATATTTTTTAAAGCAGAAGCCCTAGAGTATAAATTGGTGGGTGTTTTGAACACAATTTTCTGGGGGAAAAATACACTATTTTTTAAAATGTAATGCACCAACAAAAGTTTAAAAGATGATGCTACGCCCCTGTGATAGCAATAGGCAGTGATAGGTACTCTATAGAGTAGCCCGGATCCTCTTCGGGTCTTTCTTCTGTTCTCCTGGCCCCTCCCTCCTGTTCAGTGCCCCCATGGCAAGCAGCTTGCTATGGGGCACCCAAGCCGAGTCACAGCCCCCTATGTATATTCAGACATGGAGCCCTGGCCCTGCCCTCACTCTCCCGGTTGGCTAGCTGACTTTGACAGCAGCGTCAGCCAATGGCGCTGCTACTGTGTCTCAACCAATTAGGAGGGAGAATCTCGGAAGGCAAAGACACTCGTGGACATCGCTCGGAGAGAGCGGAAACTTAGGTAAGTGTTGGGGTTGCTGCCCGCAGAAGGATTTTTATATGAATGTATAGAATCCCCTTTCAGCGCTTAGGCGCACCCTTCTGGGTACATCTAGCGCTGTAAAGAAATTAAAAATCAATCAATCAAGATGAGAAAAACTCCTGACTTTACAACCACATTAAGGAGGGGGTGTGTATCTGTAAAAAAGGCAAAACCATGCACTGAAGAGAAGCCACACAATGGCGCTATGTAGAGTTACATTCCTTAAATGCTGCTAGTTTGGTGGTTTTCTTTTTTTTTTTTTTATTATTATACCTTTAGCATCAATATTTTTGGCTGCACTATTATAAAGAGTGAACAACGAAGTGGATCCTGAAGAAGCTCTCATTGGGCGAAACATGCTGATCCACCTGTACTGTTTTACGTTTGTCCCATTGTATATTTATTTTTTTAAATTGCAGCTGACATTACTGCAGGGGTCTCAAACTGGCAGCCCTCCAGCTGTTGCAGAACTACAAGTCCCATCATGCCTCTGCCTGTGGGAGTCATGCTTGTAACTGTCAGCCTTGCAATGCATCATGGGAATTGTTGTTCTGCAACAGCTGGAGGTCCACCAATTTGAGACCCCTGACATACAGGGGTCTCTTTTTAAAATGTGTCAGTTTTAATTTGAAAATAAATGTTGTTGTTTTTTTATTGATTTGTTTGTGTTTATTTTTATTTTTTTGCTGGTGTTTAAGGCACATTAAAATCCCCACGTAACCCCAGCCCCCTACAGGGCATACAGGGAATTCTTTACTCCATGTATTTAGTCGACAAGGCCCCCTGTCCTATTATAGAGAATAGTTATTAGGTCCGCTATTGTTAACACTCCTGTTTCTAGAATAGGAATGCATGTACAGTACATTTCCTTCAAAGAACGTTGCCCTGCAGACTGTTATTTGTGTGTGTTGCTAATATTTATTTCTTTGGACTTTCAGAATACAAAAAGGCCCGTCAAGAAATCAAGAAAAAGTCATCAGACACTCTTAAACTTCAGAAAAAGGCCAAGAAAGGTACGTTTTCCTGTAACTGAGAGCCTTTGCCCAAAGTGGATGAAACCATAATAATCACCTAAGCTTAACTTTAGGTTCAACTGACATACTGTATTCATCGAAGGGGCCATCAAAATAAATGACAGCCTAAAAGATCAACATAAATCCATAAAAAGACCATTGTAGAGTTGGCAATCTTTCAGATATTGAGAAACGCTACGGATCAACAGAAGTTTAAAGTTGGGAGATTTTTCATTTAAAATTATTACTTTGTTGGGGAGCCTCTCTTTTTGATCATACAACTTAGGGGGTGGCCAACCCTGTGGCCTAAGCCCTCTGATTTGGCCCGTGACCTCATCCCCTGGTATAGCAAGTCAGCGAGCCCAGATCACAAGTTGCCGACCGGCCATCCCAGAGCATCAGAGTGCTATGTCTAAGCACAGCTAGCTCACACTGCTTCTGTGGCGCTGGTAAATTGCAGCACATCAGTATTAGAGAAACCTTGTAGGGGGCTCAAAACAGTAAAGGCTTGTTTACATTTGCTTTGTCTGGGAGGTGCTAAAATCCCATAGTTGAGATGTGTTTTACCACAAACCCCCAACCAGCATCTGGGGTCGCAATGGCAACCTCGCCCCAAGCTCCAGGGGACCTGTCACATTCTGTTTTACACTTTGACAGGAGGGGCAGCGGGAACAGCATATACAATCAGTAGCCCGGGCACCAGCATATTTTTAATGGGCACTCTACTTCTGTTAGGCACAGGAGAAAAGATGGTGGCCTTGCTTGCATGCCCACAGAGAGGGCTGTGCGTGCCATGGGTTAGCCATCACTGATCTAGGCTGTGATGTGTATGTGGTTGGGTAGGGGATGTAACGCTGAACCATACTGAAGAGTCCCAAGGAAGTATCAGATTGACTCATCACATGAGTTTGGGCACCTTTATGTACAGTGCGGAAAATAAGTATTTGAACACCCTGCTATTTTGCAAGTTCTCCCACTTGGAAATCATGGAGGGGTCTGAAATTGTCATCGTAGGTGCATGTCCACTGTGAGAGACATAATCCAAAAAAAAAAATTCCAGAAATCACAATTTATGAATTTTTAACTATTTATTTGTATGATACAGCTGCAAAGAAGTATTTGAACACCTGTCTATCAGCTAGAATTCTGACCCTCAAAGACCTGTTAGGCTGGGTTCACACTACGATTTTCCCATCCGTCAGCCGCATACGATTTATATGAAAAAACGTATGCGGCTGAAACTGATTGAACCGTACGTAAACGTATGCGTTTATAAAACGTATACGGTTTCAAAAAGTGCGTACGGTTCCATCAGGTTTTGATTAAAAAAACGCATACGTTTTTGGAATTAGTGTCATTTAATAAAAAAAGATTTTCTTGTTTTGAAAATGCGCATGCGCAGACGAAAAACGCATACGGTTTATACGTATGGAACCGCACATATGTGCGTTTTCCATTGACTTTAATGTTAAAAAAAAACGTATGCGTTTGCCATACGGTTTCAAAAACGGACTCAAAACCGTGGTCGAACACGGTTTTGTGTACTGTTAAAAAACGTTTTGCCAGCAAATCGTACACACCCGGATGCATCTGAGTGCATACGATTTGCAATGCATTGTCTATGTATGAGTTTTCCCGTACGGGCCCGTACGTTTTCAAAACTGAAATCGTATGCGGCTGACGGACGGGAAAATCGTAGTGTGAACCCAGCCTTAGTCTGCCTTTAAAATGTCCACCTCCACTCCATTTATTATCCTAAATTAGATGCACCTGTTTGAGGTCATTAGCTGCATAAAGACACCTGTCCACCCCATACAATCAGTAAGAATCCAACTACTAACATGGCCAAGACCAAAGAGCTGTCCAAAGACACTAGAGACAAAATTGTACACCTCCACAAGGCTGGAAAGGGCTACGGGGAAATTGCCATGCAGCTTGGTGAAAAAAGGTCCACTGTTGGAGCAATCATTAGAAAATGGAAGAAGCTAAACATGACTGTCAATCTCCCTCGGACTGGGGCTCCATGCAAAATCTCACCTCGTGGGGTCTCAATGATCCTAAGAAAGGTGAGAAATCAGCCCAGGACTACACGGGAGGAGCTGGTGAATGACCTGAAAAGAGCTGGGACCACCGTTTCCAAGGTTACTGTTGGTAATACACTAAGACGTCATGGTTTGAAATCATGCATGGCACGGAAGGTTCCCCTGCTTAAACCAGCACATGTCAAGGCCCATCTTAAGTTTGCCAATGACCATTCGGATGATCCAGAGGAGTCATGGGAGAAAGTCATGTGGTCAGATGAGACCAAAATAGAACTTTTTGGTCATAATTCCACTAACCGTGTTTGAAGGAAGAAGAATGATGAGTACCATCCCAAGAACACCATCCCTACTGTGAAGCATGGGGGTGGTAGCATCATGCTTTGGGGTGTTTTTCTGCACATGGGACAGGGCGACTGCACTGTATTAAGGAGAGGATGACCGGGGCCATGTATTGCGAGATTTTGGGCAACAACCTCCTTCCCTCAGTTAGAGCTTTGAAGATGGGTCGAGGCTGGGTCTTCCAACATGACAATGACCCGAAGCACACAGCCAGGATAACCAAGGAGTGGCTCTGTAAGAAGCATATCAAGGTTCTGGCGTGGCCTAGCCAGTCTCCAGACCTAAACCCAATAGAGAATCTTTGGAGGGAGCTCAAACTCCGTGTTTCTCAGCAACAGCCCAGAAACATGACTGATCTAGAGAAGATCTGTGTGGAGGAGTGGGCCAAAATCCCTCCTCCAGTGTGTGCAAACCTGGTGAAAAACTACAAGAAACGTTTGACCTCTGTAATTGCAAACAAGGGCTACTGTACCAAATATTAACATTGATTTTCTCAGGTGTTCAAATACTTATTTGCAGCTGTATCCTACAAATAAATAGTTAAAAAAATCATACATTGTGATTTCTGGAATTTTTTTTTGATTATGTCTCTCACAGTGGACATGCACCTACGATAACAATTTCAGACCCCTCCATGATTTCCAAGTGGGAGAACTTGCAAAATAGCAGGGTGTTCAAATACTTATTTTCCGCACTGTACGTGCTAATGAAATGTTCATATTCTTCATGGTATACCCTATCTGTTCAGTGCCGCCTCTCAACTTAAACAACTCCACACACTCCATTTTGCTAATTTTTAAAATTTATAAAGATTACGAAAATGGCCTGAAACCTTCCCTGTCCATGTACCACACACGGTCCACCTTCTACTTTCGGTCTGAATTTCACCCTGTCCTCGCCCCCGCCGCCCTGTCCTCGCCCCCGCCGCCCTGTCCCCGCCCCCGCCGCCCTGTCCCCGCCCCCGCCACCCTGTCCTCGCCCCCGCCGCCCTGTCCTCGCCGCCCTGTCCTCGCCCCCGCCGCCCTGTCCTCGCCGCCCTGTCCTCGCCCCCGCCGCCCTGTCCTCGCCCCCGCCGCCCTGTCCTCCCCCGCCCTGTCCTCGCCCCCGCCGCCCTGTCCTCGCCCCCGCCGCCCTGTCCTCGCCCCCGCCGCCCTGTCCACGCCCCCGCCGCCCTGTCCACGCCCCCGCTGCCCTCACCCCCTGCCTTCGCCCTCGCCCCGTCCTCATTTCACCCACTATCTACTTTCCATCCCCTGTGTTCATTGGTGAATGAAGCTCCGTCCCAAAATCTGGGAAGTCAACCCCATGGTAATAAAAGAAACCAGAATTAGATGGACTTTTCTGACTAACAAAGCATGGCCAGTAATCCTCTTGATTATGGTGCTGATGCTTGTAGCTCCAGTAAGGTGTATTGATTGGCCTGTAATGGATGCTGAGGGTTGCCATGGATACTGGCTTGGGCAGTGAAGAGCTCTTGTCTGCATCTGAAGTTTACTAATCATTTTCTCTGCATGCGTTTCCATTCTTTTTACAGCAAGCAGTATGTCCATTGCCAAATTCCAGATGGGCTTTAAGGTTTATTTCACTCATTTCCTGTATGAAAATAATAATCATTTCATTGCCAGCAGAGGAGAGTCCTTTCTACTTCCAGATTTATGTCTATAATAAGTACCGATAGGCCTCTCTAAACTGCTGTCAGTACTCCAGGGGTGGCTGATAGTGAAGTTAAAGAAGAGCATTTGTATGTTTGCCTGACTTCTCACAGACAGTAGTATAGTAAGTCATTATCCTCCCCTATAGCTCTTTAAAGAAGTTATGTAGTTAGTTTCTATGGCAACCATGGCCTGCACTCAATGACAAAAGATCCGCGATCGCTTCTCACACTGCACAAACTCGACATCTGAACAGACTGCGTCTGATAGAACTGCCAATATTAGCTCCGCAATGTGTTTGTTTTATTTTTTCTCCAAAAAAAAAAAAACCTTCAAAAAATCTAAAACCTAAAAAAATAATAGAAATCTTTATTACACATTTTCAGTATAACAACTGATATACAACGGATATAAAAAATCTACACACCCCTGTGGAAATATTAGGTTTCTGTGATGTAAAAAAAATGAGACAAAGATAAATAATTTTCCACCCTTTAATGTGACCTATAAACCGTACGATGGTTGTATGGTGTGCACACCCTTAAACTAATACTTAGTTGGAGCGCATTTTTGATTTTTTTTTACAGCACTCTTTTTGGGTATGAGTCTATCAGCTTGGCAATGTTTGCCCACTCTTCTTTGCAAAAACATTCCAAATCTTCAGTCTTCAGATCACCCCATGGACTTTCAATGAGATCGAGGTCTGGGCTCTGGCTGGGCCATTCCAAAACTTTAATATTCTTCTGGGGAAGCCATTCTTTTGTTGATTTGGATGCATGCTTTGGGTCGTTGTCATGCTGAAAGATGAAAGTTCTTATTCGTGTTCAGCTTTCTAGCAGAAGCCTGAACTGTCCATAATTCCCTCTACTTTGGCTAAGGCCCCTGTTCCAGCTGAAGAAAAACCGCCCCAAAGCATGATGGTGCCGCCGCCACCATCATGCTTCACTGTGTGTATGGTGTTCTTTTGGTGATATGTAGTGTTTTTGCGCCAAACATCTTTTGGAATTGTGGCCAAAAAGTTCAACATTGGTTTCATCAGACCAGAACACCTTTTCCCGCTTGCTTTTGGGAGACTTCAGATGTGTTTTTGGAAAATTTAGCTTGGATTCTTCTTAAGAAAAGGATCTCTCTTGCCACTCCACCCCATCCACCACATAGCCCAGACATATGAAGAATACGGGAGATTGTTGCCTTATGTACCACACAGCCAGTACTTGCCAGATATTCCTGCAACTCCTTTAATGTTGCTGTAGGCCTCTTGGCGGCCTCCCTGACAAGTTTTCTTCTCGTCTTTTCATTTTGGAGGGACCTCCAGTTCTTGGTAATAATGTCTCTGTTGTTTCCATATTTTCTCCACTTGATAGTTACATAGTCAGGTTGAAAAAAGACACAAGTCCATCCAGCTCAACCATAAAAAAATAAAATATCATACGATCCCAAATACCCACAGATGACACTATTCACTGTTCCATGGTATATATAATGCCTTGGAAATTCTTTTGTACCTTTCTCCTGACTGATAACTTTTAATAATGAGATCCCTCTGATGCTTTGGAAGCTCTCTGCCGATCATGGCTTTTGCTGTAGGATGCGCCTAAAGCCTCATTTACACGAGGCGGACTCCGTCGGAGTCGGTCGTGACGGAGTCTGCCTGCTCCCGCCAGCTCAGCGGGAGATCAGTCCGCAGATCTCTGCTGAGCCGACACATGACAAGCTCCTCTCTGCTCACTGAGCACCCGATCCGCCATGAAGGATATGGACGTGGCTCCCTATACTTCTGTTTTTAGCGCATCGGATAGGGTCGGATGTCAGCGGACATGTCTCCGCTCACATCCGACGCTCCATAGGGATGCATGGAGCTGCCGTTCAGGTCCGCCGTCAAAACTGACAGGCGGACCCGAACGGTCCGTCCGTGTGAATAAGGCCTAAGAAAATGTCAGGAAAGACCTACTAGAACAGCTGAACCTTATTTGGGGTTAATCCGAGGCACTCAAAATGATGGCAGGTGAGTATTGACTCCTATTTAACATGCGTTTGAATGTGATTGCTTAATTCTGAGCACAGCTTCACCCCCCCCCCCCCCCAAAGGATTTCAGTTGGTTTTTCAATCGAGTTATACAGTTTATAGGTTGCAATAAAGGTGAAAAAAAGTTCTGAAATTATTTATTTTTGTCTCATTTTTTACATCACATAAACCTGACATTTTAAAAGGGATGTGCTGACTTTTTATATCCCCTGTATGTGCAGTTGTCAGTTATGTTTTATAAGACATATTTACCTTCCCTTCATTTAAAATGAGGCTGACAAACGCAAATGCCTGCACACCATAATAAAATGAAAGCTGAGATAGACGGTAGCGTGATTGACATAAGACCTGCAGCTTATTATAACATTGTATTTCTTGTACTGATTATGCTGAGGTCCTAGGTAGACCGCATGAAAAGGGAAAGAACAGTTAAAGTTCCATTGTGATCATAGGGCCAGATCTACTGCCTGTAGAAGACCTGATGGCTTTGGCTGAACATGAGTCCCTTGGTTCTTTCAACTGATATCATGTGACCAAGCGTCTTGGCTTTCCAGGGATCTCATACAGTATGCCAACATCTCCAGCAATAACGTGTTGGGTTATTCTGTTACCTAGTCAGCCTGGTCAATAAAAAAAATAAAATGATATTGCAGGGGAACCCATTGCAGGGTAGTAGTGAGAGTTCTCTCAAGTTCTGAGAGGGGCACGATATAGAATTGCTCTGTTATCTGTTCTTTTCTTGTTCTCGATGTTCATTAGCAATGGTCAGCCAATCATGGCATTGCTGCAAAGCAAGGAGAATATCCCAAGCTAGGACCTGGATAGTGGTAAGAACTGGCGGGATCAAACCATGCATGATTTCACCCAGGCTGGAGAAATCTAAAGTGGAATTGCTCTTGGCGGTTCAACATTTTGTAGGAGATGTGTATGGGTTAGGTGCAGCTAGTGAGGTGGGCAGTGAACACAAATAGTCCAAGTTTGGCAGTAACAATATATTGTAGAAAGGCTCAACAGATGTAACGGGCTCAGTAGGGGTGCACACCTGACCGGAGACACTTGCAACAGAGACAGTAGTGGACCAGCACTATGCAGAATGAGAGGCCGATGGCATCTGCCACAGGGAGTAGCATGTGGTCTGCCTGGTCGACACCCAAACGGGAAGGCTTTAGAGTTGGCGGTAGACCTCTACCCGGCACTGTCCCTGCTCCTCTGGAACCTTTCCCTATTTCTAAGCACTGTTTCTGTTGGGCAGGGATCCTTTCCCTAAGTTAGCCACTCACATTAAGCGTACCAAGCCGGCAGCCGTAGTCTTAAAGGATTTGTGTGTTTTTTTTTATTTATTTTGGGATTCATACTTGCATCGGTGGATGGAGTATCAGACCGATGCTCCATCTGTCCCCCGCCGTCTGTACACTGAAAACCGAGCCACCAAACATTGCCACTGGCTCGGTTCTCACAGATCTCCGAGAGGAAAGAGGCTGACTGTCAGTCAGCCTCTTTGCTCTCTGCTTCTCCGTGCTCATTGGAGCGCTGAGCAGAGGAGGGGCGGGGAGAGGCTGTCTCGGCGTCTCAGCGGCTCACATCAATCAGGGCAGCTGGCGGATCCCAACTTCGGATGTCGTGATGACGCGCTGCCCCGACTGATGGCAGTGACGTCTGCCGGAGAGCGGACTTCAGACCGCTCTCCGCTGAAAACGGGCCACGTGGGTGCAAAACAAATCGAAATCCTGTGACCCCTAGGAGAAGCCCAGCCGAAAAATCTCAGGCTGGACTTCTCCTTTTAAGTAGACTGATGGCCATCTTGGGTCTGGCAGAGTCTATTTAAGTGTCTGGAGTCACATGGGGTGCCAGCATCAAATTGGATAGCTGCATCCCTGTGACTGAGGAAATCTTAGAGGAACCAAGTTTCTCTCAACTTGCTCCCCCATCTGCATTGCTGCTGCAGTCAAGCGCCACCTGCAGAGGGGAATACAGACTGCACCTGCCTACAGGCATATACATAATGACTGAATTGATATTGCTTAAACATAGTTTAGCAGAAGATAGTCTAAAAACATTTACATCTTCTGTAAAAAAATACAATCTGTATGGCATCAGTTATCTAAAATAGCCTATTTTATGTTGGCAGCTTTGTTACACAGCACTATTTCTCTTGTTCAGCCCGTAGAGAAAAATCTATCCATCTATTCCCCCCATCCACCCTAACGGCATAGCGGGAGGAATCTTCACGGCTGGCTATTGTGTTCGAGTATCCATGGCACCTGCGACTGTGTAAATATAATGGTACAGCCAAATAGTGACTGCGTCTGATTAGGATGCAGTGTTCAACCAATCATTTTCCACCTGGCTCAGTTGGTTTATAAATCAATTTTGATGAGCCGAATGGTGCGTTCAGGGCCAGCCACGGCTCAAATTTTGGCTGAAATCTGAGCCATCTGTGGCCAGCCTTGGGCTACAACAGACCGCCTGCAGGGTCCTTCAGTAGGATTTAGAACGTCGGTTGTGTAGAGGAATATGCCTTATACTAGGATCAGAATTTTATCTGTTATCTTCATTTCTGAGAAGATCAATTCCACTCAGCTATGTGAAGAAAATGCTCTCTATTTACAGGACGTCAAATAAGGGACCCCGATGAGCAATTAAAAATCCTCCCAGTGCTTGTCTATGTCCAATTTTACACAATCTTTAATCCATCCAATTGTCTCTTGTGGATGCAAGATACATATCATAGAGGAAGCCTCCTGCAAATTGGAATAGCTTGGCTTAGCCTCTGAAAAGGCAATCGAAGCTTAGGATAATTGATCCTAAGGGATTTACACCTTCAAGCCGATTGCCATTTTCCATTTTATAGAGTGATGGGAAAAGACTTGCAAAGCATTCTGGGAGAGTGCATTTAGAAAGTGTCAGACGCTCTTTATCTGTCATGTTTGAGTTGTATAATGTTCGAGAAGGGAGTGTATGTGACGAGGATTCAAACTATGGGATGGAATGTCAGTGCAGAGTTCAATTAAGGCCAAATGATGAAGTAACAGATTTGCAACAACCCCCCTCTATGATTGACATCACATTAATATGAATTACAATAGGCCCAAAATCCACCCATTTCGATGGTCTGGTCAGAGTGCCCACTCCATCTAATACCAACCACATATATGTGCACCTTCCATTGTGCAGTGCCTGGCAAGTGTAAAGCTTTGACTATTTTGGATATTCCCAGACTCCAACCTTTCCTTTCAGCCCCTTATCAAATCACTATTCAAATTTTGCCACCTTAACCTCTGTAACATTTCCAAAATACGTCCCTTCTTAATCAACCCCACCAAGCTACAAGTTTGCTCTCTTGTTATCTTTTCACCTAGACCAGGTATATGCAATTAGCGGACCTCCAGCTGTTACCAAACTACAAGTCCCATCATGCCTCTGCCTCTGGGTGCCATGCTTGATGCTTTCAGTCTCGCTATGCCTCATGGGACTTGTAGTTTGGCAACAGCTGGAGGTCCGCTAATTGCATATCCCTGCCCTAGACTACTGCAACTCCTTCCTCATTGGCCAACCTCTACACAGGCTATCCCCCTTCAGTCTTAACTGCTACCAGCATTATCCACATTTCCAATCGCTCAGTGTTTGCCACTCCTCTCTGCCAATCCCTCCACTGGCTTCCTATCGCCCAACGAATAAAATTCACAAATTTAACAACATACAAAGCCATCAACAACTCTGCCCCCAGCTACATCCCCAACCTCAACTCAACCTCTTCTCAAAAAATCAACTGCTTCGCACTTCACAAGACCTCTAGTTACCTCATCACTTCCTTCCATGCTGATGTCGAGGTCTTCTCTAGAGCCTCTCCCATTCTCTGGAACCCCCTACCCTAATTAGTCCAGCTATCTTATTTTTAGGTCTGTAGACTTTCCTTGAAAAGTTGTCTCTTCTGACCAACTTATCCTACTTCTTCCCTTTTTAGATGGTAAACTCTCATGATCAGGGCCCCCCTAACCCTGTTGTCTTGATTTTTATGGTAACTGTATTGTCTCCCTTTATTTTGTAAAGCACTGTGCAAACTGTTGGTTCTATCTAATTCCTGAATAATAATAAGTGTATGAAGGTTGTAAGTGGTTCCTATGTACACCACAAGCTGCCGCCTAGGTTGCCTTGTTTATTATTCTATGGTATAGTGCAGGGATATGCAATTAGCGGACCTCCAGCTGTTGCAAACTACAAGTCCCATCATGCCTCTGTCTATGGGTGTCATACTTGGCTGTTAGTCTTGCTGTGCCTCATGGGACTTGTAGTTCTGCAACAGCTGGAGGTCCGCTAATTGCATATCCCTGGTATAATGTATGTAAGAAGAGTGATTACTGTAGTATTTACCCGTAAAGTGATTTCTTTTTTTTTAGATGACTTCCAATTCATGACGTTGCATTTTTTAAATGCTGCTTATTGCATAATTTTTTGGTCTTCTATTAAATATTGAAACTTGTAGATTACCGTAACTACTAGAGATTATTTAGTATACACTTCACTCCCTTCCTTCTTAAGCTGGCCATAAATGGATCGAAAGTCGGCTGGTTCAGCAGGAACTGGTCAAGATTCGATCCATGTATGGAGTTGGGAGACATAATGAGAACAGGTACTTGATAAGACAGCAGATGTCAAACTGCAAGCGACTACCGACATTTAAAAGAATACTTAAATAAGGCTTTAAAGTTCTGGTTAAGATGCTGCTTTCTCTGAAATTATGCTGTCAATAGGGCCCCCCCCATTGACATAAGCACCCCCATTGCCCCATTGTGTACCTAGCAGGCACATCTATAGAAATATGTCATAAAATGAAATCTGTTGATGGTTGGGTCACACCTTCCCTTCTAAGTGCAGCTATTATCTATGGCCGGCTTTAGATCTATAATTGTTTTTTTTTGCAGGGAGAGGAGACATTCAGCCCCAGCTGGACAGCGCCTTGCAGGATGTCAATGATAAATACTTATTGCTGGAAGAAACGGAGAAGCAGGCGGTGAGGAAAGCCCTGATCGAAGAACGCAGCCGCTTCTGCTCCTTTATCTCCATGCTGCGGCCTGTCATCGTAAGTTCTCATAATGTTGGAATTTATGCACACAGACACTGTGTAATTATATTTCTTTCATTCATGAGTGCAGAACCGAGAGGAGATGTCTTCTGTCATGTGAACCTTTTTTTTAAAACAAATGGAATAGAACAAGGGTGCCCAACCTTTTGAAGAGCAAGGGCCACTTAAGCAACTTGGTAACCGGTCGCGGGCCACAAGGAGCAGAGCAGGTGGATGGCAGCCTATTCTACTTTTTTTTCTTTTGCTGATCGTATTGGAGGTAGGAATTTGTAAATGGACACAAGTCCATTTACATCTGCTCTGCACCTGTGGATCAGTTTGAAAGCAGCCCAGAAATGCCCATATATACACTGTGATTTTAGTAACAGTATTCTATACCATACCAGAGCAGGAGGTCCTGGGCCACATCAGAGGGCTCCGCGGGGCACATGTGGCCCCAGGGCTACTGGTTGAGCACCCCTGGAATAGAACAATAGTGTGCCGCATTTTATATTATTGTGGATGAGATTTCTACTGAGAGGTTCCAATCTGAAGCACACGCTAAACCCACAGATGGAATACCTACAGTATTTCTGTCCATCCAGTCTTAATGCGGTGCTCCGGACATCATTTTATATATTTTTTTTGCCAATCTTAACATCACTGCACTGAATATTCTTCTAAACATATGAATATTCCCCGTTCGGTTCATAAATCTTTTCAAAAACTTACATCATATCATCTCAGCTATCTTGTGGCCGTTTCCAGGATAGTTGTGGGCATCTGCAGCCCAGTTCATTTATTTTTCTGTTTTTCCCGAGAGAGGTGCATGCTGGGTAACCAGCATGCACCTCTCGATCTCTCACATGCGCTGTTAAACGGCGCTCGTATTTTTTGGCAGAGTAAAGCCCTTAGGCCAGGCGAGTAAGGAAGGGAAGTATACCCACCGCGGACTAGGAACTAGCCTACTAACAGCCATTTGAAAGCAAGTAAACCTTTTTTTTTTTTTTTGGAAAAACTATTTTTTTTTTATTAAAGGGAACCTATTGATATGAAGTTTATTTTTAGGGTGGACCTCCGCTTTGAGAGGTACAAAGCTCTGTCTGGTGGGGCAGAAGACCTGATTTTTCTCTGCCTGCAATTGGGTAACAGTTTACAGGTCTTACACTCCCCCAGCCTGTGATTGGACAGTGAAAAGAGAAGCAGCAGACTGATGAGCTCATCTCTTCTTCACTCTGCTCTTTCCTCTCTTAGCTCAAATAGCTCATAGTTGGCATATGAGCACTACAGTACAACTGGCTGACTGTGTGCTGCTTCCCACTCTCCTAATCACAGCTCGGCTATACAGGGGCTTGAAGATGCTAATGCCATGTCACATTCAAGTATTTACTCTGCTTGTGATAAAAATAATACATATTATGATGTATTAATGAGTCCCAAGCTGCATTAATTTGTCGTCTTTGGCTGTCTGGAGTTCATTTTTAAAGTGTAGCAAAAAGAAAAAACTGAAAAATCAGCACAAGGGACATAACTTGGTCAATAGGATGTGTCTCTTGTGCTGATGTCTCTTCTGTTAGTAAAAATTCTTCTCTGTCCATGCCCCCCCCCCACCCCTGGTGATGTAATCTTCTGGTGCAGTGGAGGTCAATAAAACTAAAGAGCTGTTACAGGCACTCAAGAGAGCCCGACTATGCCCACTCTTCCTGCCCATGTCCTCCATTCAAAGAAGTCATGATACAGCATCTGAATGAAACTGGATCTATAAATAGAAGAGGGGCACATTATTGATGGGTCTGCCACCTCCATTTATAGATCACATTTCATTCATAGAATCTGTAGTATGGCTTCCATGAATGTAGGAGATTGGCGGGAAGGGCAGGCATAGCCAGGCTCTCTTGATGGGTGTTGCCCCTCACCTCTACACTGAGAAGTGAACAAAGACCACTGATTCAGTTCTTGGGTCCGCTCTGTGCAGAGAGCTGTGACTGTCAGTCACTGCCTCTCTGCAGTGGCGTATCTACTGCAAGGCAAACAAGGCATTCTGCCTTGGGCAGCATCATTCGGCGGGTGGGAACACTACAAAGACTGTAGTGGTGTCTCTACAGAGGTATAGGGTTCCGGAGGCAGCCACAGACTGAGACTCCTGGTATGTGGGGAATAGGGGAGCTCCTCGCGCTCTCTCTCGCCCTATCTCTCTCTCTCTCGCGCCCCCTCTCGCGCCCCCTCTCGCCCCCTCTCTCTCTCTCTCGCGCGCCCCCTCTCGCGCCCCCTCTCGCCCCCTCTCTCTCTCTCTCTCGCGCCCCCTCTCTCTCTCTCTCGCGCCCCCTCTCTCTCTCTCTCGCGCCCCCTCTCTCTCTCTCTCGCGCCCCCTCTCTCTCTCGCGCCCCCTCTCTCTCTCGCGCCCCCTCTCTCTCTCTCGCGCGCCCCCACTTGAGAAGGTGGGGGGGGGGCTGATTTTAGCTTTGCTTAGGACAGCACAAAACTAAAATGCACCACTCAGTCTCTGCTCTGCCCTCCCCTCTTCTGCACTCATTGGAGTGCCAGACTAAGGAGGGGCGAGAGAGTGGCTGGCTCAGGCTCTCAGCCATGATGCACTGAGAGGCTGAGCCAGCTGGCATCTGGGTGGATCCCATCATCATTTTTGGGATCCCTAAAGAGCCTGGATTTGCTCTGTGACGTCAGCCAAGGCTTTGGCCCCCTGTTGGCTGATTCTGGGTAATAGGAGTGCAGAAATAAGTGAACTCCTGTGATCCACTGGAGAAGTATGGCCAAAAGAGTTTTGGCCATACTTCTCCTTTAATAGACTTCCTGTTATTTATAAACCTCTGCATAACAGAAGGGCGCAGGACGAAATGATGCTCCGGTGTCCCTCCAGTGCTGGTCAGATGACAAATTGGCCGTGTGATCTCTGTTGAAGGGGAGGAACAGATTTGAATTCATAAGCCCTCCACTTTAGCAGACGCCATGTAATTAAATGCCAAGCTTTGACCAGCACCAGAAGGAGCCAAGTGCAGCATTTGTCAAAAAAAAGGTACATTTCATCTTCATTCCAGCAAAACTGTTAATGCAGTAAATTGCATAAAAGTGGTTCTAAAGTTAGAAGTTTATTTTTTTTACCTTAATGCATTCTCTGCATTAAGATGAAAAAAACCTAAGTGCAACTTCCCTCCTCATACCTACCTGAGCCCGATCTCAATCCAGAACTGTTCCTGAGAGCAGCGGCTCTCTGCCCTTTCCCCCCTCATTGGCTCAGAGACAGCATTGGCTCCCACTGCTGTCAATCAAATCCCACGACCAGGTAGCAGAGAGCGGGGCCGAGCCTTGCTTTTCTATGTCTATAGAAACAGGCAGTACGGCTTGGGATCAAGCTTGCACAGGTGCCCCCATATGAAGCGGCTACCTATTGGGGGTACACACCAGAGAGGTGGAGCCAGGAGCGCCGGCGGGGACCCGAGAAGATCGGGGCTGCTCTGTGCAAACACATTACACAGAGCAGGCAAGTATGGCAGGTTTTTTATGTTAAAAATGGTTTACAATGACTATAACAAATAACCATAGACCTGCTCTAAATAAAATCTATCTATCCAACACCTTGTGTTTATTCTGTTGCTGACATGCTGTCCTCTCCTTTCACAGGAAGAGGAAATCTCCATGCTGGGGGAGATCACCCATTTACAGACAATATCTGAAGACCTGAAGACTCTCACCATGGATCCCCACAAACTTCCTTCTGCCAGTGAGCAGGTTGGTATAAGAGATGACTGGGTATATCATATACTAGTGCAATATGACTGCATTAGAAGATGAGTTTCATTACAGAAACAGTAGAAGGTGGTAACTGGTGTGTATTGAAGACTTGGAGAGAAGGCCGGCATTCTGTATGCAGTACAATATGCAATGAAAGCCACATTATCGGCATTGTTGGACTGTCTAAATTTTGTTTCCAGAACCCATAAGGTCTTATTGGATGGTGGAGAAAGAAAGGTGACGGGTGATCTGTATTACTGTTTACTGTCAGATATCTCCTTTCCAGTGCAGTGTGGAGAACATCTAGTTGATATGGATAATAGGAGCAGTAATGAGCTTGGGCATGTTGGGCTAGGAACTGAACCCACGTGTGTGAGCCCACCAGGAAGCTGTCACCTGTACGGGTTAATCATCTGTGATTCCCCATCCTGCAGCTACACATACTCAATCCTTGTATACATTCAGGGCGAAGAATGCCTCCACTGCAGATGATTGGCCTGGTACAGGTGGCAGACTCAAACATGTGGGTTCAGATCCTAGTCGGTACACGTCCAAACCAATCACTAAACAGATTGCCCACCAAGGATGAGCTAATAAACGTTTTCCAATCCTTTGACACTTTGTGTGGCTGCTGGCTCTCAGTCTCCGGTGCCAATCACAGTTCTTCCTGATCATGTGGTCACTATCAGCCCTGAAATAGTGATCAGATGCAAACTAAAGGCTTTATTGTCAGAGATATAAAAAGACTTCGGCCCGGTTTCAGACAGCAGGCGCACATTACGCCACCGTAGCGTATCCCCTGTACGCTACACCAATGCAACACAGAGAGGCAAGCATGGAATTCATAAAACCAGTGCTTCCAACGTTGCACCAGCGTGGCATGGGTTTCAAAGGCGCAGGCCGGCATAGGTGGAAGTGGGCGTGATCCATGCAAATGAGGCATGACCCCATGCAAATGATGGGCCGAGCACCAGACAAGTACGTATAACGAACTGCGCATGCGCCGTGACATGGCCGCATCTCCCTGCGCATGCTCACAACCACGTCGGAACAACTGCCTAAGATACGCCGGATCACTGTGTACGCCGTTAACGTAACCTACGCCCAGCCAGACACACGTCCAATGTAAAATACACCGGCTTGTGTTCCCTGGTGCAGATTGAGCATGTCTGTTGCTAAGTTACACCTTCTTAATGGGGAATAATTTTACGCCGGACGTACAACTTGAGCGCACTGCGCGTAGCCTGCACGTACGGTAGTGAGTCGCCGTATTTACCTCAGTTGCATGTTTGAATGGCTAATTAATGGGTGCGGCACCATGTACCCAGCCTAAATGTATAAACACCCTACGCCGGCGTAAACAAATTACGTCGGCGGGGTGTAGCCTGGTTTTAGGCGCATCTCTGTTTGTGGGTCTGGCGCACAGATACGACGGCGCACATTTGCACTTACATCAGGGTAACTTGTTAAACGTCAGTGCTCTGTGAATCCGGGCCTTCATCTTCCAGATGGACACTGCCACCTTCAGGCTGCAGTGTACATCTACAGCGCCCTCTATTTAATAGTGTATCTGTCCGCTACAGCTACATTATTAAAAATGCAAATTAGATTTTGACTCTAAATAAATGTTTTAATATATTTAAAAAGTGTGTGTGTGTGTGTGTGTGTGTGTGTGTGTGTGTATATATATATATATATATATTTAAATGAGGCTGTTTTTTTTTTTTTTTCCAAGAATAAGTGCCAAATTTAGAGCCAAATGCAGATTTTATTATATTATAAAATTTCGAACATGCTGCATTTTTTAACGTCGTTTTAAACTATGTCGTTTTTCGGGTTGTAAAAAATGATCGTGTGTGGGCTAAAACAACGTAAAAAAACCTGCGCATGCTCAGAAGCAAGTTATGAGACGGGAGTGCTCGTTCTGGTAAAACTACCGTTAATAATGGAGTAAGCACATTCATCACGCTGTAACAGACAAAAAAGCGCGAATCGTCTTTTACTAACAAGGAATCCGCTAAAGCAGCCCAAAGGTGAATGGAACTTCCCCTTTAGAGTGACGTCGTACGTGTTGTACGTCACCGCGCTTTGCTAGAGTATTTTTTTAAAACAATGGTGTGTGGGCAACATCGTTTTAATGATGAAGTTGGGAAAACGTTGTTTTTTTGGACATGCTGAAAAATGATCGTGTGTAGGCGGCATAAGGATTGTTAAAACAATACAAAAAATATATTCATCGTGTTTAAAAATGGCAACGTTATTGCACAAAACCCATCTAGTAATAAATACGATGTACATGAAGCACAACCGCCATGACGTTCAGAATCTTGCATTAACCCAAGTGTTGCCTACAGATGGTGTTCCTCCTGTAGGCCTGACATTCTCTTTGATCTCTGTTCTTTAAATAGGTGATCCATGATTTGAAGGGCTCAGACTATAACTGGTCTTATCAGACCCCTCCATCTTCTCCCAGTACCACCATGTCTCGCAAGTCCAGCGTTTGCAGGTAAGTCCTTGTCTACACCGCCTATCTGGAAAACATTTGTCCAAGACCGCAACTGAGGTCAAGTAGAAACCCCCCACATTCTCTTTTGAATGAAAGATTCTTATTATAGACATTTTAGATAACTGTCCACTTCCAACCTTATGGTAACACTTTTGAAAAGTCCTTTTGATACAGCTTAACTGTACGCCTCTATAGAAAGCCAGCAACATAAAGACATGGTTTGGTGTGGAGGA
This sequence comes from Rana kukunoris, assembly GCA_029574335.1. Taxonomy (NCBI): domain Eukaryota; kingdom Metazoa; phylum Chordata; class Amphibia; order Anura; family Ranidae; genus Rana; species Rana kukunoris. The sequence continues at coordinate 453,108,757 of CM056053.1, forward strand.
ACTTGAGTGGCCTGCACAGAGCGCCGACCTCAACACCTCTGGGACAAATTGGAGCGCCATTTACTGTGTTTCGCTGAAAATAAGACCTAGCGTTATTTTCCAGGAGGGCTGCAATATAAGCCCTACCCCGAAAATAAGCCCTAGTTTAAAATGCTTGTAAAATCCTATAATCCACTCTATTACTGTAGTATATAATATAATTGCGGGGAAGAGAGCTCTGGTGGGTCACAGAAGCGCAAATCGGCGCTATAACAAAGGTATTTGTCACAATTATATTACAGAAACACACATATTGTACATTATATAATACTGTAATAGAGTGCATTATAGGATTTTACAAACATTTTTACTCAGTTCACACTGGGGATTCCTGTTAGGCAGGGAGAGAGAGGAGGAGAGGAAACACAGCACATTACATGGTAAGACCTACCCCGAAAATAAGCCCCACTGTGTCTTTTTTGTTGCCAAAATTAATATAAGTTCCGGAGTTATTTGCAGGGTTGAAGGCTCATTAGGTCTGGAGTGTAGAAGGGATATGCTTACCTTATTCCTCACACTAGCACTCTCTTCTGCTTTCCTTTGTTTCCGACTTCCTTAACTTGTGGGCAGCCCTCGTTATCCTCATGTACAATGCAAGACTATTGGGCCTGCACTGTATGTTATGACATCAGAGTACGACTGCCGGATGGAGTGCCAAAAGGAAGAGGTTCAGGGAACAGTCAAACAGAGTGGTGGAATCCTGCTGGAGCAAAGAATAAGGTTAAAGATGGGTGTTTTTTTCCTTGAGCCAGCATGCTGAATGTATAACAGACCAATTCCTCCATCCACACAAGCGAGGACTCTGCCGGAATACACTGATCAGCAGCTGCGGTTGATTATCTGCAGCTGCTGATCGATAAAGGTTTTCCAGCACTTCACAAGCAGGTAACCCCTGGACTGTGGGTGGGGGAATCGAGTATTTAATTTTTTTACAAAATTTTACGAGTTCACCTTGAAGTCTTTCATTATGAACAATTTAGTCTTTGTAGAGACTGACAGATGTACATAAGAAGAATGTGCCTGCTTGTTACACAGACCCCTGTGTGTAATGAATGAATTAATATCCTCACATTCACCATCCGGAAAACTGTTTTGGATCTGAAACAGTTTTGCTAGCATGCTGTCCTTTGGCCTGAATACTAAATGGGTTTTGAAACCCCCCCCGTTATTATTCTGGTAGGTATTTCCCATGTCTCTCCCAGAGGTGCATCTCCCCCTCCCAATGTCTTATGGAGTTTGTTTATGGGAACTTCAGAAGCATGAAGAATCCAGCAAGTTTGTGTCTTCCTTGTGTGATCTGAGTGTTTGTGTACATACTGCGTGTGTGTGTGTGTGTGTGTGTGTGTGTGTGTATATATATATATATATATATATATATATATATATATATTCAGAGAATGAGCCAGAATGCAGTATCCCACATGTTTTGTATCCTAAGCACAAACGCAACTCCAGTATTACTTAAAAAAAAAAAAAAAATATATATATATATATATATATATATATATAAATGTGTGTGTATACACATATACAGGCTATATATAGATTGGCTTTGAGTGCCGACATCACGGGCGCTATATATATATATATATATATATATATATATATATATATATATATATATATATAAATATAATTTGTCCTTACCTTTTTTTGTATATGCCCTAAAAAAAGAAGGAAAGTGACAACTTAAAGCGGAGGTCAGCTGATTTTTATTTTATTTTTTTGTCCGCAGCTACTAATACTGCAGCTGCTGACTTTTAAAATAAGGACACTTACCTGTCCAGGGCGCCCGCGATGTCGGCACCCTGAAGCTAATCTGTTCCACGGCTCTAGGGTGCTGCTGCCGCCATCTTCGGTAAGGGAATCAGGAAGTGAAGCATTGCAGCTTCACTTCCTGGTTCCCTACTGCGCATGCGCGACTTGCGACGTGCATTCCCACTGGTCGCTGCTGGCTTCTGGGACGTGTGTATCTCCCAGAAGACAGCGAGTGGGACGGAAAAGGCGCCGAAAGTGGCGGAAATACCCGCGGGTGGCTCAGTTATCTATGCCCGTATGTAGGAGCAAAATACCTGTATTACACAGGTTTCTGACCCCCCCTGAATAATGGCAAATGTGACACCGGAGGAGGAGGGGGCGGGGGGTCTTGCAAAAAGTGAAAGTTCAATTTTTGGGTGGCATTCTGCTTTAAATTTAGATGATTTTTAAAAAGGAGTGTCTGTGGAAATGCATTTCCGGCCGGTTCATACTGCTGCGATCGCAGACATCCCATGTGATCCGCACCGCTATACAGATTGTATGGCTAAATTTGCATCGCATTCGGACCAAAATCGTGCAGGATGCTTTTTTGCCTGCACAGAATCAGATCGCGTGGGTGTGAACACCTGTGGGATCCGATTCCTGTCCAAATTCACAGTTCGCACTGCGATATGCAAACCGATCTGGGGGTGTCATGAACTTTGTATTGACACCGTAGCGGTTCGCATAGGGAAGTATGAACTGCCTGTGAGTTGTATGCGATGCAAGAACTGGCACTGGTTCCAGACACTTAATACAGAATGGCTTATGTGGCAATCATATATACTAAATCAATTTTTTTCTGTAAGTGGGAGGGAATTATCATAGTTCTGTAGCTCATGCCCGTTTCATTGGCTATGCTCTGCAGGGTTGCATTTTATTTACTACAGTGCCACCTTGTGGCTAAAATTTGATTTGCAAGGTCCATTCACACTTTGGTTCTTCAAACCTTGCATTCATTCCATGAAATTTTAACATATGGGATGACGTGTTTCTAGCAGCAATGTGCATTTAACACCCTGTCTAAAAAATTTTTTTTAATCTTTAAACACTTCTGTAGTCACTATGCCCATTGTGGGAAATACATTTTATAAATTTCCCCTCTTTGAGAGACACGAGCCAATGCTCTGTGCAGATGCAGACTATCAATCCCCACTATTGCTGAGTCATATGTCCTTAAAAATATAAAATTGATTTAGGTGGGAAGATTAATCTTAAAGCTTTTGTTAAGTTAGCTGACACGTGCCGATTCTACTAAATTTGGATTATATGTTGTACAGATGCAGTACAAAAGGGAAAACCTGCCCAAAAATACAAATAGAAATGTGCAAAAAATACAGGGACAGAGGCGGCAATAAAACCTGATGGAGGTTCTCACCCTTCACCACTTCACTCTGAAAAAAATGTCCACTCATTTGATATATTTTGCTCAGTTCTTTATTGTTGTGCATGGCAGCTAATCAGCTGCTTTGATTTAAGCCTGGACTGTGAAAAATGATACCTGCAGGCTGGTTGGTTGCTGTCGGCTACAATAAGTATCTCGCACCTCCAAAATTACATACAAGGAGTCTGAGAAAAAGGAAAATCCACAGAAGAATAACGCTCCAGGTATTCTTATGACGGCGATTTTGGGTGTCGGCTCAACGGGGCCCATCCCTTCCTAATGCACTGAAATCAATGAAAGAAAGTTGCACCGCTGCCATGTTTTTTTTCTTCAGCTTCAGAAATGTTAAAAATGACAGGAGGTTACTGTCCACCAGACCCTGCTCCCACTTTTCTTTTGTGATTTACCCCAAATGTGGCATCGTTGAGACTAGCGGTCTCCAATCTATGGCCCAAATTCGGTCTTTGGCAAAATTATATTCACACTCTGATGTAAGGCGGGACTCTGATGTGAAAGGGGAGGGGGGCTTTGATGGGGACTCTGATGTTATGGGGTGGGGCTTTGATGGGAACCATGATGTAATGGGGTGGGGGGCTTTGATAGGGACTCTGATGTAAGGGGGGGCTTTGATGGGGACTCTGATGTAATGGGGTGGGGGGGCTTTGATGGAAACTCTGATGTTGAGGCGGACTAATGAGGTCTTTGATATAACAGCTTTCTGATGGGAACTCTGGTGTAACTGGAGACTTTAATGGGGGCACTTTGTTGTAAGGGGGGCACTTTGTTGTAAGGGGGGCACTTTGTTGTAAGGGGGGCACTTTGTTGTAAGGGGGGCACTTTGTTGTAAGGGGGGCACTTTGTTGTAAGGGGGGCACTTTGTTGTAAGGGGGGCACTTTGTTGTAAGGGGGGCACTTTGTTGTAAGGGGGGCACTTTGTTGTAAGGGGGGCACTTTGTTGTAAGGGGGCACTTTGTTGTAAGGGGGGCACTTTGTTGTAAGGGGGGCACTTTGTTGTAAGGGGGGCACTTTGTTGTAAGGGGGGCACTTTGTTGTAAGGGGGGCACGTTGTTGTAAGGGGGGCACTTTGTTGTAAGGGGGCACTTTGATGAGGAATCTTAAATAATCGGGCTCTGATGAGGATTCTGATGTAAGGGGTGTTATATGTTGGCGGATTTATGTAGGATATTCTATATATGTATACATACACACAGTTTTTTTTATAATATGTACATAGGTGTGTACTGTAGGCTATGATTTATGGCCTAACACAGCTGGCAGGCAAATTTACATTTTTATAATCCCCTTGAGGTAACTGCTTTGGGCCTTTTAAGATGGAACATGCAACGTGCCTGCCAGCTGTGTTAGGCCATACATCATAGCCTACAGTACACACCTATGTACATATTATAAAAAAACTGTGTGTATGTATACATATATAGAATATCCTACATAAATCCGCCAACATATTACAACAAGGGGGAACATTGATAAGGACTCTAATTTAAAGGGGCTCTGATGGGGTCTGTGATGTACTGAAGTGTATTTAAAAAAAAATTAGCTTGGTTTCACTGTTTTTTTATTTTTTATTATTGTTTATTTATTGTTCTAAATCATATAGTATGCCGACTAAAAAAACTCCTTATTTCAATTGGATTCACTTGTTTATCGGTCTTATTTTTTTTTTTCTTGGCCTGTGAATATTTGGTCTAGATCCCTAGTGCCCACCCTACAGCACGAGGGCTTCATGCAGCCCCTTGGTATGTGATGTTTGGCCCTTAGACCTCAGCCGTTTGTAGTAGGAACATTGATTAGGGTAATAGCACTGATCCCTACTAGCCTCATGTAACATGTTCCCAATTTAGTTTGGTCTTCTGTAAGGATAAGTATTCGCAAACCCCACATGTATAGCCTGCCAGGAAGTCGGCATTGCGCTGCGCTAATCACAGTCAGTGAGACATTTCCTTAATTCTGCAGCCGCACATCGGGACAATGTCTCACTGCCTATGATTAGCGCAGTGCCGACTTCCTGGCGGGCTATGCACGTGGGGTTTGCAAACATATCTCCAGCCAACAATGTATCCTGTCCACACTCTCTGACCCCCATTTCCTCTATTGGGTCCGCAGTTTCTGACAGTCCTCTTAAACATTACATATACTGAACATCATGTATACCTCCCAACATTTTGAGATGGGAATGAGGGACACCTACTAGCAAACATATGTAGGCATAGGTCACGCCCCCTGCCACACCCCCTTAAAGATAAATTAACCAAAAAGTTAATTAAATCTACCAAGGCTTTTTTTTACCACTACTATTTTTTTATATTGGTTTTTAAAATTTACAAATGCAGCAATTTAGAATTTAGATGAAAGGTTGAGCACTGGGAAACACTTTTTGAAAGATAAAGAAGTGCATTTTATATACAATTATGAAGATCAGACAAAAATGAGGGACAAATAATGAGGACAGAGGGACATTGCTCCAAATCAGGGACAGTCCTTTGAGATCAGGGACAGTTGGGATCTATGCAGTATGTGCGGCCCTTTGTTGGTGTCAGGGGCCGCATTTGAGGCCCCTTTAAGCTCATACCTTGACAACTACTGCCCTAGACTTTATCATTTGGGGTGAAACACGTTAGAGGAGTCCGAACAGTGTTTGGTGGAGAGCAACATGCTCTAGTTTGCTGTAAATTTGTGTCCAAGTGGCAATAAAGGTCTTTGAAGTCGAAGAAAAAATACAAGAGAGGTGCAGCTTTCTTTCATTTATTTCCTCTGACCACAATACAGGAACACTAGCTTGTAGTCGGCACCCTGAAGAAGCATCCCCAACAGCGCGAAACGTGGGATACTGCAGTCATTTTACTAAGTGTGTGTGTGTGTCATTTGTCGGTCTTGCTGCCTGCTTGCTGGAAATTTGTGGAGTTATAATTTGGTGCTTGATTTTTTTTTCCCTCCCCTTCTTCCCCTTCCCCTTTTTTCTTTTCTTTTCATTCCCCTCACCCCTCTGCCCCCACATTTTGCTACCCCCCTCGTATTCTCCTCTCCCCCTTCCCCTTGTCTCACACAGCAGTCTGAACAGCGTTAACAGTAGTGACTCGAGGTCGAGTGGCTCGCACTCACACTCACCCACTTCACACTATCGCTATCGCAGCTCCAACCTGCCCCAGCAGGCGCCGATGAGGCTGTCCAGTGTCTCCTCCCACGATTCTGGCTTCATTTCCCAAGATGCTTTTCAGTCAAAGTCTCCATCACCTATGCCACCAGAAGCTGTCAACCAGGTAAGCCGGAAGTCTGTGTGATTGTGGGTCTGTTACGTGTCATTGGTCATAGTGCTCAAACCTTGGTTCTCAAACAAACTTTTTCTTAACCATTTAAGACCTGGACCAATATGCAGGTTAAGGCCCCTTTTTGCGATTCGGCACTGCATCGCTTTAACTGACAATTGCGCGGTCGTGCGATGTGGCTCTCAAACAAAATTGTTGTCCTTTTTTTCCCCCACAAATAGAGCTTTCTTTTGGTGGTATTTGATCACCTCTGCGGTTTTAATTTTTTGCGCTATAAACAAAAATACAATATTTTTTACTTTTTGCTATAATAAATATCCCCAAAAAAGATATAAAATATATAAAAAAAAAGTTTTCCCTCATTTTAGGCCGTTACGTTTTTTTTTTACATATTTTTGTTAAACGTTTATCGATTGGTTTGCGCAAAATTTATAGTGTTTACAAAATAGGGGATAGTTTTATGGCATTTTTAGTAATAAAAGTGCTATAAAAATGCACTGATACTGTGAAAATGACAATGGCAGTGAAGGGGTTAACCACTAGGGGACACTAAGGGATTAAGTGTGCCCCAAGTGAGTGATTCTTACTGTAGGGGGACGTGGCTGTAGGCGTGATGTCACTGATCGTCGTTCCCTACAGCTCGCGACCCCGCCACTGGGCTCTTAAAGGCAACGTACAGGTACATGCCTGTGCCCAGCCGTGCATCGCAACTAAAGAGTAACATTTACAATGCTGCCGATCAAAAAGAGTTTATAAAACAAGCAGGGACTCCAATCGATTCCACCTCTGTTCCAAAGGATGGTGGAAATGATGTGTCTTGTACTACCAGACGCGTTTCGTCAGCAACGTCTGCATTTTTAAGTCTTGTCACAGATTCTCAATTGGATTTAGGTCTGGACTTTGGGCCATTCTAACACATGAATAAGCTTTGATCTAAACCATTCCGTTGTAGCTCTGGCTGTGTACCTCCACCTAACAGATTTTCTTTTAAGATTGCCCTATATTTGGCTCAATCCATCTTCCCATCAACTCTGACCGGCTTCACTGTCCCTGCTAAACAAAAGCATCCCCACAACAATGCTGCCACCACTGTTTCATTGTGAGGATGGTATGTTCAGCGTGATGTGCAGTGTTAAGCCTCATACACACGATCGGATGTTTCGCAAGGTCTCGGACTTTTGTCCGAAGGACGTTGGCCAAAAACTTGTCTTGCATACAAACGGTACTCAATTGTCAGCCAACAAACGCGAACATAGTTACGTACTACGTAGTTTTTCAGCTCTCGAGCTTTAGGGCTCATTCAGATGGGCGCTCAGACCCGTCCTACAATCTGAGCTGTCTACTGCATGTGAATCCACCTCGGAACTGCACGCAGGCAGCCCATAGAAGGGAAAGCACGCAGCAGCTGCATGGTCACAGTATAATATGCGGGCAGGAACGCGTGCACGGTTCGACTGCTGTGCGTTTTGATCTGTGCACTCACTCTTGCTTGTCAAATTTTGATACATGCTTGTGTCCTTGCAGACGCTGTGTGTTCCCACTTCTATGGGCTGCCTGCATGCAGCATTGAGGTGGATTCATATGCAGTGGAGAGCAGCTCAGGAATGAGAGACGTGTCTGATCACCCATGTGAATGAGTCCTCCTTGATCTCTTATTTATCGGCAAACTACAGATCTATCTCGTAGTCCATTTCACAGGATTCATCTAGGCCTTGTTAAAGTTCACTCAGCCCTGATGAAGGAGGGATCGTTGTTGACCTCTGAAACATGTTGGCACTTTTATGTGATCATATTATGAACAGTTAAAGTCATTTGGATTTCCATACAGTCTAATAACAGTGATGTTTTAGCTGCTTCTTTCCTGTGCTTATTGATTGCTCACAATATCCCTTTCATACGTCTCCCTTGTTTCCAGAATTCTTCCAGCTCTGCCTCCTCTGAAGCGTCTGAGACCTGCCAGTCGGTCAGTGAGTGTAGTTCTCCCACGTCTGTGAGCTCCGGGTCCACCATGGGAGCGTGGGCCTCCACTGACAAGGTGAATATTGTTTTTTTCACTTTTTGAAGTGTTGCTGCATTCCAATATGTACAGCTGATGACGACCTGGAAACTAACAATCATTTCATAGCATCCAAATGAATACCTTTTCTGATTGTTTCTTGCGCTGCTGCAATCTCAGATCCAGCAAAAATGTAAATTGAATTTTCTTCACAGGTCATCTGATCTAAGAACCAATAAATCAGAATAACAAATTCCCTTGTGTAAAACATACTAATAAACACAGGCAGGCTCTGTACAGAATCTGGGATATTTGTTTCCTTTTTTTTATTGAAGTTTTTTTATATATATATTAAGTGTTCCATAGGAGAAAAAAAGGTCATCGGTCACTTGAGAAAAATGACTTAGCAGTGTGTGGAATATAGTAAAGGAGATACAATAGTGGTATAAGTAGAACAAAACTATTACTGTATATACTCAAGTATAAGCTGACCCGAATATAAGCCGAGGTACCTAATTTTATTACAAAAAATGGGAAAACGTATTGACTCAAGTATAAGCCTAGAGTGTGAATGCAGCGGCTACTGTAAGTGGCCACTTTCAGTCTCTCTGTGGCCACTTTCAGTCTCTCTGTGGCCACTTTCAGTCTCTCTGTGGCCACTTTCGGTCTCTCTGTGGCCACTTTCGGTCTCTCTGTGGCCACTTTCGGTCTCTCTGTGGCCACTTTCGGTCTCTCTGTGGCCACTTTCGGTCTCTGTGGCCACTTTCGGTCTCTCTGTGGCCACTTTCGGCCTCTCTGTGGCCACTTTGCGGCCTCTCTGTGGCCACTTTGCGGCCTCTCTGTGGCCACTTTGCGGCCTCTCTGTGGCCACTTTGCGGCCTCACTTTACCTTATCTGCCATGTCAGTGTTTTTGAGGAGGGAAGTAAACCCATATTACACTGTACATTGTCCCTTCTGATTCACAGCAGGGCTGTGTGTATAGGAAGTCCGCGCCGTCCACTGTACCGAAGCTCCACCGCCCGGGACGGCGCAGACTTTCTATACACACAGTGCTGCTGTGAAACAGAGGGGACAATGTAATGCGTAATATGGGTTTCCTTCCCTCCGTATCAAGACTGACACAGCAGGAGAGGAAACCTAAAAATAATAATCAATAATAATAATCAAAAAATAGTATACTGACTCGAGTATACGCCGTGGGGGACTTTTACTCGAGTATATACAGTACTTGTAATCCAGTGATCTCTAATTGCTTCCTGGTTGCCCCGCTGCATTCTGAACACAGGAGGTCAGCCACTTGGCACAGGTGTCTCTGAGAATGCATGGTATTTTCCTAATTAATGGAAAGCCTTCCCTGATTGGACGCGGTGGAGAGACAAGGCAGTGACATCACGCTCTCCACCTTGTCCAATTGTAGTTCACTTTGGGGTTGATTTACTCGAAAACTGGAGAGTGCACAGCAGTGACTGCCCGTTCGATAGGAGCGCCACCCGCGCTATCCACGGCCACTATTTTTGACAGGACACCGTCACCCCCCTATTCATTTTTCCGTCCCCTTTCAGGAGGTCGGGCATGTGAATTACAGCAGCCAAAGGCTCCAATAGGCTTCAAAATAGGGTGGGTTTGTGGCACAGAGCATTGTGCCAGGACCCCACCCAAGTGTTACAACAGTGAATGAATATTCGCTATTAAAACACTGATCCTCAATCAGAAGCAGGTCTGAGACCTGTTTTCTGATTGGCCGAAAAGAGAAAAGTCCCAAATGGCCGCCATGGAGGAGGGAGGAAGCGGAGGCCGCCGTGATATCTGTGGAGACCAGGGGAAGGGAAATCCATTGCCCAGCAATGCTGAAAATTACCACAGACCGTCACTGGTGCACAGTTTGGAGTAACGGTACATGGTAGCCAATCCGCTTCTTACTTCAGCTTGTTCACTTCATCTTTGACAAAAAAAAAACGACTACAGTGATTTCCAGCTTCGGGGGGCATTTGCCAGCTGTAGTATGTACAAAGTTGCATTGATTCAAGCTGGATCAATGTAACCATGTATAAAATATTCTTTAAAGTGATAGTAAAGGCTTGTTGTTGTTTTTAAATAACAAACATGTTAAACTTACCTGCTCTGTGCAGTGGTTTTACACAGAGCAGCTCAGATCCTCCTCTTCTCGGGTCCCCTGGCAGTGCTCCAGGCTCCTCCCTCCTGCCAAGTGCCCCCACAGCAAGCGGGCACACTCCTGAGCCACATCTTTGCATGTTTATTCACACGCACAGCCGAAGCTCAGTCCGCGCTCTCTTTCCTCATTGGCTGTGATTGACAGCAGCAGGAGCCAATCTGTCTTAGCCAATAAGGGATGAGGCTCAGGTAAGTATTTGGGGGGCCGCTGCACACAAGAATGCACAAGGTAAAAAAAAACTTGAGCCTTTGCAACAAATTTAAGCATGGGGCTGCTTTCTGAGAACCATCCATCCCAATTAAGCCTAAATGTTCAATATCAAGTGGCGGGGAACGCATGCGAATCACACTTGTTTCCTGACTAGCAGGCAAAAAAATTCTCTGCTCTTTTGCAGATGCACAGGGATGCCATTAATTCTTAATGAAACCCCAAGAATTGGAAAAAGTAGAGCCTTTTGGGTGCAAAAATACCCTGCATTTCCATGTGGCTGTGTTTTAAAAAAAAAAGCCAGCAACTCTTTCCCTGCATTTCCTGCAAGTACAGCGTCCCATTCAAATCAGCGGGCTGCTGTGCTGACACAAGCGCGAGCCGCACCACCCACAATGGGTGCACCTATCGTGAAGTTGAGACTAGGCACTTCACTGGGTGTATGTACGGGTTTAAACATTCTGGGCCAGATTCACAAATAATTACGGCGGCGTATCTTCAGATACGCCGCCATAATTTCAAAATTGCACTGGCGTATCTTTGTTTTGCAGCCACAAAACAAGATACGCCAGAATTACGCTAAAATACGACTGGCGTAAGTCTATTACGCCGTCGTATCTTAGTTGCATATTTAAGCTGGACGCTAGGGGCGCTTCCATTGTTGTTCCACGTAAAATCTGCTAATGAGCTAGATACGCCGATCCACGAACGTACGTACGCCCGGCGCAGTGTTTTTACGTAGTTTGCGTAAGCGTAGGTCCGGTGTAAAGTTACCCCTGCTGTATAGAGGCGTACGTAATGTTAAGTATGGACGTCAGGCCAGCGTAGAATTTTCCGTTGTTTGTGTAAACCGTTCGGGAATAGGGATTTGCGTAAATTACGTTAACGCATGCGCACTGGGATATCTCCATGGACGGCGCATGCGCCGTTTGAAAAAAACCTCCTTTACGTGGGGTCAAGCTGATTTAAATTAAATCACACCCACAGCTTTCTAATTTGAATTGCGCGGCCTTACGCCGCAACAATTACACTACACCGCCATAACGTACAGCGGAAAATGTTTGTGGATAAGGATACGCCGCTGTAACATACAGCGGCGTACTGTAACTTAGATAGGCTACGCCAGTGCCACTTCTTTGTGGATCTGGCCCTTATAAATATCTGCCATCTCATACGATCTATTTATGCTCCAACATTTTACCTTTCTACTACTTATAATAAAAATGTGCTTATGTTCTGGCAATGCATTGTTGGGTTTTGAAGAAATTGTATTATTATAAAAAAAAAATCCATTACTATGTACTGGGCTTTATGTATATATTTGTTATGAAGATACTTTGGATGTGGCGGCTGCTGGTTCCATATACTTTCACATTTAAATTGTTATTCAGTTTAATGGTATTTTATTTTTTTTACCCTACTGTCATTTCATTTTCATATTTTTTTTTATTTCGCACAGACCCATCATTACCTTGGGTAAAGGCAGCTATTTTGTGAGCTAAAACAATAAGTGTAAAAATGTAGCCTAGGCACTAAAGTACATTGCAGATAAAGAAATATCTAGTAGTAGTTGGTTACATTCAACTGGACTTGTTCTGTAATGCTGAAGTCCTTTCATAGCTTATTTAAGGCATGTCTTTTGTTCCAATTATTTCATTAGAATAGCCTTTCCGAAGCCTTTTCAGCATGGAGGATCTCGTGAAATAACTTTCAGCTCTCAAAGAACTCTTGCTAAAAATTACAGTATCTACAATTCCTGATACATTAGTGTGATGGTCAGTGGTAAGAATACACTTGTGGTCATTGGGAAGCCTTACCACCCTACAGATAGGTTCCCACTGACATTATTAGCATAGCTATCCGAGTGTGAGAAATTGCTCTAGGAACCCCTAGCAACCTCCAGAGGAACTCTATGGTTCCATGGAACCCTGGTTGACTAAACCTGCATTAGAGCATTACAACATTATTTTTTTCATTGGGTGTTTATAGATCGCCAACAATTTACACAGTGATTTACATTCACACCAGTCCCTGCCCTCCAGGAGACTATAATCTAAGCTCCCCACCATGCATGCAGGGTCACAACTACCACCATAGCGACCGACGCGGACACTATGGGGCCCGCAGTTGAGTGGGGGCCCGGTGAGTATGAGTAATTTGGTGGCGGTGCCACCTCCTCTCCTGAACCAATCTAATCACCATAGATAGATTCATGCATTGCATGAATCTATCTATGGTTGTGTGTTAGCAAAGCAAAGGAATTTGCTTTCCTGACACTGAATCCGCCTCTCAGCCAATCAGGTTGCTGGGTCTGTTCCTGGTCACCTGATTGGCTGAAACATCAGGCGCTGTGATTGGACGCCTAAGAGAGGACGGAAGACGACATGGAGGACGTGCAGGAGACCTCCGCTGACCCGCTGCGAGACCAGTAAGTGCCAGGCAGCATCTGATGGGGCACAGTGGCGGCAATTGATGGGTACTCTGGCAACATCTGATGGGGCACAGTGGTGGCAAATGATGAGCACACTGGCAGCCTCTGATGGGGCACAGTGGCAGAAATTGATCGGCACACTGGCAGGGGGGCCCCCCATACAACATTTTGCTATGTGGCCCTGAGATTTCTAGTTATGCCTCTGCATGCATGCACACATACATACTTGGGTCAATATACTATAGACAGGAAAAAAATAACCTACCAACATGTCTTTGGAGTGTGGGAGAACTAAGAGGAAATTCACCCAAGCACAGCGAGCACAGGCAAACTCCATGCAGGTAGTGTCCTGGTTAGGATTCAAACCAAACACTCAAGGCAGAAGTACAAACCAATGAGCCACTGTGCTGACCACCTCAAGCCCAGTTAACTGTGACTAACTACTACTAGCTATACCATGAACTGGATAAGGGAGAACCTTCACTGGCATTTAAACAAATGGGCCCAAGTGTTGTCACGGTCGGCAGATTGTTATGATCGTCCCTCAATAGGCCCCATGTACAGTATTAGAAGAATAGAGTTGTAGAAGGAAGTAGTGGGTTGTCCACAGAGGCCAATTAGGTGTCCATCTCCATACCCCAACCTGGGGTAAAAAAAAATGAACACAGAATGTGGTTGTTACAGAAACACCTTTTTTCTATTATCTTTTCATTTTTTTATATTTTTTTTGGTGCTGTCTACAAAATGGCTGCCACTCCTGGGTTTAGAGGTGGATCGATCTCGGCTTGTTTTTAATCACCTTTACCATTGTATTGATTTTGCATTTTGTTCCCTGTTTTTTTTGTTTTTCCCTCCTCCGTGTTGCCTGTCTCCAGCTGTCTAATGGGTATCATCACTATGGCGATCTGCCTATGGCAGGCCAATTCACCCATTTCCCGCTCCCAGTGTCCCGCCCCTGGAACCGATCTAATTCCGCTCTTCCAGACTATCACTATTACACCATTGGTCCAGGCATAGTGCCATCATCCAAGATCCCTTCCTGGAAGGTTTGTGTTTGTGTGGTGCGGTTTTTGGCTTTGTCTCATCTCCTTTGTCCTGTCATCTAATTGAACCATTGTCCGGGGTTTCCTAATTACTGTAAAGTTTTGTTAATCTGTCATTTTGTAACACTACACATTCCTACTGAACTCACCATCTCTCTAAATTGGTCAAAAATTATTATGCGTTTAAAATGATTTATATCAGAAACAAAGAAAAATAATAGAGTAATTAGGATTTAAAAAAGTAGATATTTGATATACTACTTACACTCTCAGCTTTATTTCTCTTGTAGTGCAGTGCCATGTGATTGCTAATTTTTGTTAGATTTACCACTTAAGGACAGAAAGGATATACCCCCTTAATGACCAGGCCATTTTTTTCTATACGACGCTCCATCGATTTAACTGACAATTGCTCAGACGTGCGACGTTGTACCCAAACAAAATTTGTCTTTTTCCCCCACAAATGGAGCTTTCTTTTGGTGGTATTTGATCATCTCTGCAGTTTTTAATTTTTTGCGCTATAAAAAAAAATATATATATATATAAACTTTTTGCTATGATAAATATTCCCCCAAAAAATATAAAAAAACATATTTCTTCCTCAGTTCAGGCCAATATGTATACTTCTACCTATTTTTGGTAAAAAAAATATTGCAATAAGCGTATATTGATTGGGTTGCGCAAAAGTTATAGTTTCTACAATTATTTTTTTTTTTACTAGTAATGGCGGTGATCAGTGATTTTTAGCGGGACTGCCGAGGACAGATCGAACACTTTTTGAGACCAGTGACATTTTATACAGCGATCGGTGCTATAAAAATGCACTGATTACTGTATAAATGCCACTGGCAGGGTTGGAGTTAACACTAGGGAGTGATCAAGTGGTTAAATGTGTTCCCTGGGAGGTGTTTCTAACTGTGGGACGAGGGGACTGACTGGTGGAGGAGAGAGATCACCATTCCTGATCATTAGGAACAGACAATCACTCTACTTCCCTGACAGAACAGGATTTATTTGTTTACAGAGCCAGAACAGGGATCTGTCAATCTGTGGAGCGATCGTGGGTGGTCGGCAGACATTGCAGAGGCTGGTTCACGAGAACGTCCAACAGCGTAGCTAGCAAAGAGACAGCTGCTTGTTAACAGACGCTGGTCTCCACTCCAAGAAGTTGCATGAGACCAGTGGTGGCAATCAGGGTGGGTGTGTTGGATGGCCTTTGGGAAGGTGGGGGCTCCCCTGTCTGATCTCCTAGCTAGGCTTACAAAGTGCGTAGGAACATGTAACCAAGTACTACATGTACTTTGTCCCCTGGGGCACAGAACTCTTTTTATTTTAAAAAAAAAACATGTTATACATGCCTGCTCTGTGTAGTGGTTTTGCACAGAGCAGCCCAGATCCGCCTTTTTTTTCGGGTCCCTCGTCGACCCTCTGGGCTCCTCCCCCTGCTGAATGCCCCAACAGCATACTGCTTTGTAAGCTAAAGTGTGGATTCCAGCAAGAACATTCTAGATAAGGAAAACACTTATAAAAGGCATACTGTACATATATGTTGCATATTTGTTATCCAAACCTGAAAACCTATAGTAGAGTATAATGCTGCATTAGCCATTGATTAATGCAGAACATTTAGAGTTTTAACCACTTGCTGACCAACGCGCGCACTTTTACGTCAGCATATTGGCACGGACAGGCAAATGGGCGTACAGATACCCCCCTGCCGCAAGCTCCGTGACCGTGCCCACGGGACCTGCGGACTCTATGTCTGCTGGCGTCCCACGATCGTGTCAGAGCTGCAGAACAGGGGGGATGCCTGTATAAACAAGGTATCTCCACGTTCTGCCTAGTGACAGGATACTGATCGTCTGCTCCCTGTAATAGGCAGCGATTAGTGTCATGTCACAGTAAGCCCCACCCCCACACACAATCACTCCCTAGGACACACTTAACGCTTTCCTAGTCCCCTAGTGGTTAACCCCATCCCTGCCAGTGACATTTTTACAGTAATCGGTGCATTTTTATAGCACTGATCGCTGTATAAATGTGGTCCCAAAATAGCGTCAAAAGTGTCTGATGTGTCCGCCATAATGTCGCCGTCACGATAAAGACCGCTGCCATTAATAGTAATAAAAAAAAAATATTACTAAAAATGCTTTAAAACTACGCCCTATTTTATAGACGCTATAACTTTTGCGCAAACCAATCAATATACCCTTATTGCGATTATTTATTTATTTTTACCCAAAAAAATGTAGGAGAATACATATCGGCCTAAACTGAGGAAAAAAAACTTTTTTATATATATATATATATATTGCTTTTATTCAAAATTGTCACACTATTTTTGTTTATAGCGCAAAAAATAAAAAACGCAGAGGTGATCAAATACCACCTAAAGATAACCATTTGTGGTAAAAAAAAGACATACATTTTGTTTAAGAGCCACGTCGCATGACCGCGCAATTGTCTGTTAAAACGCAGTGCCCAATTGCAAAAAGTGGCCCAGTCATTTGGCAGCCAAATCCTCCGGGGCTGAAGTGGTTAATGATACATTTGTTTTGGATTTACACACATTGCAGAAAAGCATGAAAAATGCATAGAAATAGAAACACATGACCGTATGTGAGACATGCACGTAGTGAACATATACAAAGTGGAAACATAAATGCGCTGTAAATTAAGTGTTTGATTCTGGTGAGGTCAGTAGGCATTGTGGAGTGCCATACCTCACTTTCTGCCAATTGTGTTTTCTTGCCTAAAATTCAGTTCTGTAATCTGTTTCTTCCTTTATTGTAAGTTGGCAGTAATTTGCCCCCCTTGGATGGGATTTTTTCACCCTAAGTTGTCATCTGATGGGGACTTTTGGTCATATAACTGTTTTCAAATCTATAGTATAAATAATAGAAATCCTGCGCTGTAAGGTGTAGGTTTGGTTGCAGCCTCCCCTAAAGATCTCCACAAGTGGAGCTCTGAAGTTATAAAGCTGTATATAAAATAGGGAGTGTGGCGCTACCTATGAGTTTGAAGAGTAATCTATCAGGTCGCTTTTCTCAAATGAAGGTGCTCTAATTAGTACCACAAATGAGTGAGCGTAAGGTCTGAAATGACCCCGTCATCTAACCCTGTATAAAATACTAGCAGTAGTGAGACACTCATGTGTCACACCTAGCAACCGTAAGGATGTGCTATAGCCTATAGCAGTGATGGCGAACCTTGGCACCCCAGCTGTTTTGGAGCTACATTTCCCATGATGCTCATGCACTCTGCAGTGTAGAGGAGCATCATGGGAAATGTAGTTCCAAAACATCTGGGGTGCCAAGGTTCACCATCACTGGCCTATAGTGAGTTGCCAAAGTGACTATACCATAATAGATAAAGTGACTGCTCCTGAAACAATGTGCAAATATGAGTAAGAATATAAAGGGTACTACTGAACCCCTCCCGGCGCCTCAGACAACGTCAATGACGAAACGCATAAGGTGGAGCTACACATACACCTCACTTCCAGTCATAGGTGTGCGCAGCCTATTGCATTAGGGTGTGCACTCCAAAGATTAAACACATAGCACCAATCACTCCAAGATGAAAGGGAAGGGGCCGGTAAGTTACATATTTACCGGCCCCTTCCCCACTCATCCTAAAACACCCCTGCAGCCACAGCTGGCGGGAGATGAGACTAGGAAAGCTGGAAGCACTGTGAGGGGAAGGAGGGGGGAACCAGGTCATTAAAGGGAATCTCAGGCATTAGAGGGAATCTGTCCTGCGCACAGGGATTAGGGTGTGCCTGGGCACACCTGGCACACCCTGTGCGCACGCCTATGCTTCCAGTATTACGAGACCCAGGCTGGCGGAATGCTGGTGGTACACACGCCACTAGCATCGGCCAGGGAAACTTGTGTGTTTTTGTGCTGGTGAATTACCGCACTGCAATGTTTTTGATTTTAAAACGTTTTTAAATAAAAGTTTATAATCTCTCGGATTTACGCTATGGGAGCACATCTTTTGTTTTATATGAGGAGCTGATACTGGGAACATATAGGAGGATATCCCTGATTGCTGTCATCAGTTTGCTGGTAGATGGGCAAAGAGTGCCATCAAACCTTGCGCTCACTCATTGGTGGTACCAATTGGAGTGCCTTTATTTGAGAAGAGCGACCTGATAGATTACTCTTCAGACTCATAGTTGGCGCCACACTCCCTATTCTATATACGGCTTTATTGTTTTCAAGTCTATAGCTCCTAGTTATAAAGGTAAAACAATTGTATTTCTTTGAGCTATGTTTTTTGTATTTGGCCACTAATCTTCCTCTAGATTTTCTCCTGTTAAAGTTATGTACATGTGTAGTCATGCAACGTAAATGAAGCTATGACATTACATTTTTAAATAATAGTGCATTCTTTAAAAAAAAAAAAAAGTTCCCATTACCTGCATATCATAGATTTATTTATCAGCCACATGACCCTTAACCCAAACCATGAACTTTGTACACACCACAGCGTAGATTTTGGTCACACTTCTAAGTAAACAGTTACATGATCAAATGTCCTTTTAACTGAAGAAACTTCTCAACTAAGTAATCATTTGAAATCTAAAGTTTCCAACTTTAAACTTCTTCTGTTCTCATTCTGTAGAGTTGCTCAATATGTGCCTGACTTCTAACCCTACAGTGGCCTTTTCATGGGTCTACAGTGCAGAAAATAAGTATTTGAACACCCTGCTATTTTGCAAGTTCTCCCACTTGGAAATCATGGAGGGGTCTGAAATTGTCATCGTAGGTGCATGTCCACTGTGAGAGACATAATCCAAAAAAAAAATTCCAGAAATCACAATTTATGATTTTTTAACTATTTATTTGTATGATACAGCTGCAAAGAAGTATTTGAACACCTGTCTATCAGCTAGAATTCTGACCCTCAAAGACCTGTTAGTCTGCCTTTAAAATGTCCACCTCCACTCCATTTATTATCCTAAATTAGATGCACCTGTTTGAGGTCATTAGCTGCATAAAGACACCTGTCCACCCCATACAATCAGTAAGAATCCAACTACTAACATGGCCAAAACCAAAGAGCTGTCCAAAGACACTCAAGACAAAATTGTACACCTCCACGAGGCTGGAAAGGGCTACGGGGAAATTGCCAAGCAGCATGGTGAAAAAAGGTCCACTGTTGGAGCAATCATTAGAAAATGGAAGAAGCTAAACATGACTGTCAATCTCCCTCGGACTGGGGCTCCATGCAAAATCTCACCTCGTGGGGTCTCAATGATCCTAAGAAAGGTGAGAAATCAGCCCAGGACTACACGGGAGGAGCTGGTCAATGACCTGAAAAGAGCTGGGACCACCGTTTCCAAGGTTACTGTTGGTAATACACTAAGACGTCATGGTTTGAAATCATGCATGGCACGGAAGGTTCCCCTGCTTAAACCAGCACATGTCAAGGCCCGTCTTAAGTTTGCAAATGACCATTTGGATGATCCAGAGGAGTCATGGGAGAAAGTCATGTGGTCAGATGAGACCAAAATAGAACTTTTTGGTCATAATTCCACTAACCGTGTTTGGAGGAAGAAGAATGATGAGTACCATCCCAAGAACACCATCCCTACTGTGAAGCATGGGGGTGGTAGCATCATGCTTTGGGGGTGTTTTTCTGCACATGGGACAGGACGACTGCACTGTATTAAGGAGAGGATGACCAGGGCCATGTATTGCGAGATTTTGGGCAACAACCTCCTTCCCTCAGTTAGAGCTTTGAAGATGGGTTGAGGCTGGGTCTTCCAACATGACAATGACCCGAAGCACACAGCCAGGATAACCAAGGAGTGGCTCTGTAAGAAGCATATCAAGGTTCTGGCGTGGCCTAGCCAGTCTCCAGACCTAAACCCAATAGAGAATCTTTGGAGGGAGCTCAAACTCCATGTTTCTCAGCGACAGCCCAGAAACCTGACTGATCTAGAGAAGATCTGTGTGGAGGAGTGGGCCAAAATCCCTCCTCCAGTGTGTGCAAACCTGGTGAAAAACTACAAGAAACGTTTGACCTCTGTAATTTCAAACAAAGGCTACTGTACCAAATATTAACATTGATTTTCTCAGGTGTTTAAATACTTATTTGCAGCTGTATCATACAAATAAATAGTTAAAAAAATCATACATTGTGATTTCTGGAATTTTTTTTTTGATTATGTCTCTCACAGTGGACATGCACCTACGATAACAATTTCAGACCCCTCCATGATTTCCAAGTGGGAGAACTTGCAAAATAGCAGGGTGTTCAAATACTTATTTTCTGCACTGTATGTTGTCTTCAAGATTGTGCTGTCATTTGTGATGGCCCCTTCAATTAATATTTTTCTATTGTACGTATAGCAGGGCTGGACTTTCATCATTGGATATCAGAACTCGACGATTTTTGCTGGTCATCTTGTGCTTCATTCACACAAATAACAGCATGTGAAAAAAACAAGCGGTTGATGTTCTCAGTACTCTCATTACATGTTTGAACTGCCTCCAATTATCAAAATAAAATGTAATCACATATATAAAAAAAATTGTCAGTGATGCACTGATATTAATTCCCAGTAGGACAATTAAAACCCTTAACAAATAAATATAAAAATAAATACATTTAAATATAAAACCTTTAAATATAAGTCCATATATAGGTGTCACACACAAGTGTTAATTCTTGCTGGAGATGATACACCTTAAATCCACCACCAAAGTGAGAAAAGCGTGTCCCATTTCCTTGTAGACCCCTCTCACACTGTGGCTGCGTTCGTGGTAAAGCGCTGCTCGTTTTAGTGGCACTTTACCGCAGTCTAAGCAAAGCTTTTTGCCCGCTAGAGGGGGGGTTTTAATCCCAAGGAAGGGATTAAAAACACCCATATTGTGGCGCTACCAAAGAGCAGGGCATTTTGGGAGCGCTAAATACAGAGCTCCCAAACCGCCCCAAAGATGCTGCTTCCAGGACTTTTCGGAACGTCCCGCAAGCACACCGCCCAAATGTGAAAAGTCACACTTGAATTAATGGGAGGAGGTTTTCGGGCGCTTAGCAGAGGCTATTTTCAGCGCTAAAGTGTCTGAAAACCTTGCCAGCATGAAAGGGGTCTTAGAGTAGCACTCACCAGACTTAATTGCCATTCATTCTTATAAGTGAGTCTGGTGAGTGTTATTTCTAAAGGGGGTGAGACGCGCTTTTCTCACTTTGGCGGTGGATTTAAGTTGCATCATCTCCAGCAAAAATTAACACGTGTGTGTGTGTGTGTGTCATATAGACTTTTATTTATAGGACTTATTCTTACATTGAGTTTCTTATTATATTTATCTGCAGAGTGTTTTGTTTGCGCTAATGTGTATTATTATTTGTATACCACTGATGATTTTTTTTTTTCACTTTATGATTATTTTATTAATATGAAGTACCAGCACAGATAGGAATATCACAGAATATTGTGTTTTACCACTTAAAAGAGAATGTGGAATTTTGTTATATATCAAAATAAAATATTTCCAGCGGTAGCACTTCAAGTCCCCACCATATGGTAGCGACAGAAAACGTATACATTTTCCTAGTTTGACGTTTAATTCTGGTGATATTGTACTTGTAAATTTATTTCAGTGACTAGCAATTAAACCAGAAGCAATCTTTGCACTGTAGACTGCCAGATACAGCTTGCAGTCCAGCAAGGGCAACAGTGAGTACAGTAGTGACATGCCCAAATCTCATACCACATCTGTTGAGTCTAGCAGTCAGAGGCAGCAGTGCTTAGATCTCTCTTTACTAATTTCCCTTTGGGATTAATAACTAATTCTGAATCTTACATATTAGAAAAACGGCTATGAAGCTAAGGGTACAGGAGTGCCTAGGCACAAGTAGAGCACGGCTATTTTCAGCATTAAAGAAGAAATGTGCATTATTTAGGGTACTGGTAGAGCACAAATAACATGTCTGTATAGGAAATCTTCACTATTATAGTTCTAGGACAGCCATGCCAGATTGTTAGCTGGAAGCAGTTTTATTTTTGATCTCGAAGTCCAGTGTCGCATATTAAAGCAGAAGATTGGATCCACCTCTGCTGGCTAAATAAGAGCCTGACATGATGAAAAATCCAGCCCTGATATATTCAATTGTTGTAACATTTCTCTGTGTACTTGCTTTGGGGGAGACTAACCTTTCCTTTAAAAAAGAGTCATGTTGAGAACATCCATACCGAGCCTCTAACCTTTCATTCAGGACTGGGCTAAGCCAGGTCCATACGACCAGCCTGTGATGAACACGCTTCAGAGACGCAAACGTGAAGTTGACCCTTCTTCAGGAGCCCAGTTCATGCATCCCGGACTAATTAATGAGGCTCATTCACCCCGCAGTACAAGAATGCTCCTGGCATCAAGGGTAAAGTGTCATCTGACCAAAAAGCATGTCTCTAACACTTTGTTCCTTTTTGTTCTCCAATACTTTTCTTTCTCTAGCTGCTAACACCAGTCTTCAGGAAACTGCTTTTTTTACAGCTTAATTAGAAACTCTTAATAACTTAGCAACTGCACTATGGTAAGCTTGAGCATAGAAATGACCATGACAGGGCTCTTTTAACATTCTCAATATCTTCTCTTTATGCTTTTCGACTGTCAACTTTGAGTTTGCCAGAATGCATATTTGGTTTATTATGGTCTAGAGCAGAGGTGCCCCACCATTTTTTTTTTTACAGCATGGCAACCGTTATCAGCCTACAATTTTGGCACAGTAAATGAACAAAAGATGGGCCTATTCCAGTTATGACCCCAGACTGCAGTTTTATTTATAACATCCCTTCATCATATGGCTCTGACCATAAACCGGATAACTCCCATGTTGGCTTGACTGTGGATCACCCAAATGCAAATGCAACCTGCAGGTCTTCAGCAAAGAGATAGACATGTTGGCATCGCTCAAAAGGTCTCCAAGGTTCAGTTTAAGCATGATTGAGCATACTTTCCAGGAGGCC
Organism: Rana kukunoris; assembly: GCA_029574335.1. Classification (NCBI taxonomy): domain Eukaryota; kingdom Metazoa; phylum Chordata; class Amphibia; order Anura; family Ranidae; genus Rana; species Rana kukunoris. The sequence goes on from CM056053.1 coordinate 453,132,089, forward strand.
TGTGGGTTGCCAATATCTGTTTACCACAAAAGACTGTATAACAACCTGTGCTTTATTAGGAAATTTTAATTTACTCATTGTCTTTCTTGTGTCCCCCACCAGCAAGGGGAAGAAGCAGAAAACTGTGATGATCTGGCTCTTGCCCTGAGCAGAGGACTGCAGCTGGATACACAGAGGAGCAGTCGGGATTCCCTGCAGTGCTCCAGTGGATACAGCACACAAACCACCACCCCGTGCTGTTCAGAAGACACCATCCCATCACAAGGTAAGGGACACAATAGTCCTTATTCTAAAACATCGCGGATGGAAATTGTTACACACAGCCTCGAATTGGCATCAAAGTTATTATAAGTTATTATATAAAAGAGAGCCCGTCATAACCAGGCGTATGTAAAGATCTGAATATTCAGTCTTACATTGGTAGAATTTCGAAGGCTTAATGATGGTGGAGGAAAGCAGTAATGACTAGACCTCGCTTAGCAATGTCCTAGCAACATCCTGGAAGTATTCCAATCAGGCTTCATGAGGTATGTAAATGGCCTGCACCTATAGCTTTCTTTTGGTGGTATTTGGTCACCACAATATTTTTCTGCTATAAAACATGTCCAATAAAAAAAAACGTTATTTTTTTTTAATAAATTTGGGACAACATGTATTCTGCTACATATTGTTGGTAAAAAAAAAAAATCCCAATAAGCATAGTTATAGCGTTTACAAACTATGAGATATATACAGAAATTAAAAAAATAATTATACTAATAACGGCGGTGATCAGCTACTTATTGCGGGACTGCGATATTGCGGCAGACAGTCTGACACTTTTTGGGAGCCAGTGACACCAATACAGTGATCAGTGTTAAAAATATGCACCGTCACTGTACTGGCACTAGCTGGGAGGGGTTAAACATCTAGGATGATCAAAGGGTTGAATGTGTGCCTAACTAGTCTATGGACCAGATTCTCAAAGAAGTTACGTCGAATTTTGCTTAGATACGACTGCCGTAAGTCTCTTACGCCGTCGTATCTTATTTGCATATTTACGCTGGCCGGTAGGTGGCGCTTCCGTCGTTTTACGTGTTGCATATGCAAATCAGCTAGATACGCGATTCACGAACGTACTTGCACCCGGCGCATTTTTTTTACGTTGTTTGCGTAAGCGTAAGTCCGGCGTAAAGTTACCCCCTGCTATATGAGGCGTACGTGAGGCGTAGGTAATGTTAAGTATGATGTCGGGACAGCGTCGAATTTTATGTCATTTGCGTAAAACGTTTGCGAATAGGGCTTTGCGTAAGTTACGTTCACGTCGAAACCAATGAGTATTTACGGCGTAATTTTGAGCATGTGCACTGGGATACGTCCACGGATGGCGCATGCGCCATTCGGAAAAAGCGTCAATTATGTGGGGTTACAATTTATATACATGGATCACGCCCCCTACCTGCCTATTTTGAATTAGGCGCGGTTACGCCGCCCCATTTCCGCTACGCCGCTGTAACTTTGGGCGCAACTTCTTTGTGAATACGGCACCTGCCTCTCAAAGTTACGGTGGCGTAGTGTAAATGAGATACGCTACGCCCTAAGATACGTGTCTGTACGAGAATCTGGCCCTTTGTGTGTACTATGTGTGCTGCTTTTACTAGGGGAGGTGATGGATTTTATTCCCTGCTTTGAAGGCACACACAATCCATCACTTTTCCCCTGTCAGAACAGAGCTCTGCTTTGTTCTGTGTGTCTCCTCCTCAGCGGGTGCCGGTAAACCTCTATTGGCACAGCTGTATCATGCGCCCCCTACCCGGAAATGCCAGGTGATCCAGCGCAGGAGAGACGCTCTGCCGCCATATGTCCAGGTTATGCGGTTGGGAAGCGGATAAAGTCCATATATATCGTTTGTCGGTGTTAAGGGGGAACTATGTTAGTTTCTTTTTTTTCATGTACCAATATTTTTTTTTATGCCTGTCTGGAAGAATGAAAGGGAAAACCTGGTTGCATGTTATTGTGAAAAAAAGGCAATACAGTATTTAGCTCAGCCACATTATAAATAAAAAGTCTTCTACAGGAAATGCACTTTACACTCATACGTCCCTCTTTCTAGTTTCAGATTATGATTACTTCTCGGTGAGTGGCGATCAAGAGCAAGATCAACAGGATTTCGACAAGTCCTCCACCATCCCGAGAAACAGCGACATTAGTCAATCATACCGCAGGATGTTTCAATCCAAGCGCCCTGCTTCCACTGCAGGATTGCCAGCCAACTTTGCGCCTGTCATAGTCACTCCTGGTGTGGCCACCATCCGGAGGACACCATCCACCAAGCCGTCAGTGAGACGTGGCACCATTGGAGGAGGTCCCATTCCAATAAAGACACCAGTTATCCCGGTCAAAACCCCAACTGTCCCAGACGTTCCAGGTGGGCTTCCCAGCAGCACCAGTGAGGAGTCACCTGAGCAGACCCCCGACTCGCCATCCATCACAGAAGGAGGCGTGCTGGGCGGTGACATACCCACATCTTTATGGAGCGGACAAGCTTCTGTAAACCCCCCTCTCGCGGGAACCCCTGGCGTTATTGCTGAAGAGCAAAGGCCAGGTCGGTCAGAAAATGAAGACGAAGAAGATGAACAGGATGGTCCTGTCATTCCTGAACCCACAGGGCAACCATACCCGGAGACAGGAGATACTGCTTTGATAGATGAACCGCAGGGAGAAGATATGCTCAACGCAATTCGCCGTGGGGTCAAGCTGAAGAGGACCACCACAAATGATCGCTCGGCTCCTCGAATCTCCTAGAGAAATAAAAAAACAGGGAGTGTCTTCCGAGCCGGGTACAAGGAACTGCACCCCGACACTTGTCTTTAATCCATTCCAATCTACGATGGGAGGATTTTGTAGGAGCATACACAGGGTTGACAAACTCTTCAAGAAACAAATACTACAATAGTTCCAAAAACAGCAGCGTAGAAAAGACAACCTTAGAATCTGTTGGTGTTCCAATTGTAAATAGTGATTTTACTTCTGCACATAGTTAATCCCTTTTATGTTTTTTTCCTGCTTTCATTTCACCAATTAATTTTTATTTCCATAAAGTGCCAAAACCCATATTTTAGTTTTAAAGAAAAAACCCTTGTAAATTTTACAAGCTTTGGACAGGACAAAACAAACAAACAAAAAAAGCAAGAATAAGAAAGTGTTCCTACGGAGAATGAAGGACTGGGGGTTGTCTTGCATTCGGTTTTGGACTTGTACAGATGGACAACGGATGACCCGTCTGCTTGGCAAGGAGCGGGTGCAGTTCAATGGAACAGCCATGGGGCTACTTAATATGAGGTGTAGACCACCTTTGCATCAGAGCAACCTAACTTTTCCTATACAAACACTACTGCTAAGGATTTTTTTTTATTATAATTTTAAATTCTTTTTTTTTTTAATGCTGATATTATAAATTATTAACAATTATGAGCAATATAAAAATTGAAAAAAAAAGTTTTAGCATGTAATGGGGGATTTAGTGATGAAGACTAACATTGTGACCCATGCTGTCACTCACACTGTAATCTAGACATTACTGCTTGCATCTACCATGGTGATACAGTCCAAATAATCTATACAGTAGTACAGTTTTTTTTTTTTCAAATGCTATTAAATCTCATACTTTCAGTTGTAGTTTGTTAATCCCAGCATGCCACTTTAATTACCTAATGTATTGCAGTGTAGCCAGGGTTAAAGTGTAACATGGTCTACCAACCGTAAAGACAGACATTTTGTGTTTTGATCAGTGTTGGAGACTATTTGGTCACCGAACAAATACAACCTTGAATCGGTTTTGGCAGTCTTGCCTCTGTATAGTCTATAGACGAGGCTTTCTCAACCAGAGATCCATGAAAGTCTAGGGTTCCTCTAGAGGTTTCTAGGGGTTCCTTGAGCAATTTCTCCCTCTCACATAAGTTCTCATTGATCATTTTAGCTATCTTTAAGGGGGTAACTATTTCCAATGGCCACAAGTGTAAGGAGCAGTCTTCTCAGTGACCATCACACTAATGCAGTGGTACTCAACCTGGGGGTCGGGACTCCCTTGGGGGTCGAATGATCATTTGCTAGGGGTCACTGAATCCTGGGCTGTTTCTGAAGCCCACACCACTATCCCAGTCTTTTTTGCGGCCACCCAGCAGGGCTGTTTCTGAAGCCCATAGCCACCCACTCAGCCTCTTCGCAGGTGCCCATTCAGTTAATGGCATGGCTGGGGGGCAGAGGACTAGTGGTCAGCTGACTGGTGATGAATGTGCAGTGGGATGGGCTGGAGGAGACCCAGTCTCCTGATTTCGGCATAGGTGTCACTGCTACGAGACACCACAAGGTCGGAGACATAGTGAAGCCGGAGACACAGTGAGTAACACTAGCTGTAATTATAGTTGCCATTAAAAGGACTCGGGTAGCGCTAAATGTCTGTGGGTTAGGGGCGCAAATTACTTGTCTTGGTTTGGGTGCTGACAAACCACGCTACAAAAATAATTTTACTGTTAGGGGTCCCCACAACTTGGGAAATTTTATCAAGGGGTCACAGCTCTAGAAGGTTGAGAACCACTGCACTAATGTATCATGGTTCTAGATCTAGAAAATGTTATCAGGGGTTCCCGTGGACTGGAAAGTTATTTCAAGGGTTCCTCTGTGTTGAAAAGGTTGAGAAAGGCTGCTATAGACTTTCCAGTCTTATCTCTGTAGACAAAACCAGTGATATCACATCTAACTACTATCATAGTACTTAAAGAGGAACTGAACTCTGGAAGCTGTTCCCAAAAAAAGGCAAGCAGAGGACAAATGACCAGTATTTCCCATGGTCTCCCTGCATCTGAACTTTCACCAATAACTGACTGAATTAGTATGGCTTGTTCTGTATTGTGTTTTTTGTGGACGTGGCTATCCTGGTAAAGGCAGAGCTTTTCTTCCTCATTGATATCATAAAACCTCACCCCAGATCTCCTGATACTAGCAGTCAGAGGCAACAGTGCCTTAGATCTCACACTGCAGATATGCAGCTACAGGAGTGCCTAGGCACACATTACATACCAGAAGAGTGCACTGCTATATTTCAGGAGGAATTTAAGACCAGAGGGACATTTATCAGGATACTGCTTAGATACAATGAACCTTTCTAGATGTCCACTATAACAAAGCACATCTTGGCTTTTCCAGTTCAGGTCCAATTTAATAGGCTAAAATTCCATCTTCTCAATATTTTTGACCCAACAAAATGGCTACACCACTGCTTCACATAGTGCACTTTAAGTCTCTGCCTCCATTAAAAGGGATTGGTTTTTATTTCGATGTTAAATCCTAAAAAAACACTCTTGTGTTTCTGCTTCTCTTCTGTGTGCTCACATTATTTCACTAATTAAATAAAGGGATAGTTATAACAAAGGTAATTATAATTCATTAAAAGGCTAAGGCAATTTATATAATTATATTTATGGTAGCAGGGAGTATATTAAAAAAAAAAAAAAAGTACATATGCACCACAGGACCTAGCTGGCTGGGTCTCATTTGAACCCCCCTAAACACGTTAATGTAGACGTTCGCTGCACTGTTCAAATTAACATAGAGGTAAGTCCTTTTTAAACCATGTTAGACACATGTAGCACAGAATTTTTTTTTTTTGCATATGCGGATTGAAGGAACGTCAGTACTGGCCTTTAAAAACTAGAGTGAAGAAAACGGATCAAGCAGGCCGAGATGAAACCTGATTGGGTGGTGAGACTGCACAACTTCATCCCAGTCTAGTTTTTAAAGGACAAAAAAAAACTATTTTATGAAGTCTATTCTCACGAATGACTTTTTGTTTTTGTATTCTATGTATTTTAGGATTGTTCATAGATGGAAAAGAAGACTGTATAGATTTTGTTTTTCTTTCTTTTAAATTAGACGTGAATACTTAACACTGTCTTTTGCTGTGATACCCACTTTTAGAAGTCATAGGAAATCTGCAGAAATGGCTATTTTGGAAATTTTAACTTATTTCCCAGGTCAGATTTATTATCACATAAGTATTGGTATTATAGAAATTGCATGCTCAAATGTCTGAAGGAAGCAATATATTGATTTCTCTGTGGAGACTGAAAAGGAGAATCTCATTTACACACTGAGGCCTACATTTATGTAGGTTAAAACGAGTTATTTTGTATTCTTAATTCGGTTAGGCATAACAATTAAAAAAGCCGTATAGCAAACATAGAATAAAATTGTTACTGTTCGGGGAAATAAGTATTATAAATCGGGATGTACTTAAAGCTATCTACAGAGGTAGTACCCAGCATCAAAGTGTGAGGTGACTCAAGATGGCATTCTTGTACTTGAATATTTGTGGAAGAAGTGCCAAGCATAAATGGTATATTTTTACAAGAATATTTCTGATTTTATTAAAAAAAAGCAGAAGAAAATATTTCAATAATTTTTTTATAGTAAAGGAATTTTTTCTCTATTGTGCACTTGGCATGTACAATAAGCGGGGCTGGTTCATGGAACCAGGGGCAGATATGGATTATTGGGTCTACAAGGGCCTGAGAAATAGAGCCAGACATTCTCAACCAAGAGTTCAATGGAAACTTAGGGCTCCTTCAGAGGTTACTAGGTGTTCCTTAAGCTGTGGCTGATTTTGGGATTAAGCTCCTACCATATGGTGATGAGTACAAGCTGGGGTATTCAGTGCGGTCCGAGATCCAAATCTTTATATGCTACATGATACATTTTCAGTGGATATCGCTAATTTGTTTTGGCCATGGTGGCCTTAATCATATCATTAAGGCTTGTACGGCCGAAAAGCGTTAGCTGTATACATTGTAATTTTAGCAAATAAAGATTTGGATTTCGGAATGCACAGTGTAGCCACCTTGTACTCATCATGGACTTGTTTTGGGAGTGTGTATCCCAGCCCAGTGTACCAGTTTTCGGCAACACAAGGTTTAACAGAGCAGTAGACCTTGAGTCTTGCCTGCCAACTACAGAGCAATGCCCCTTGGCAGAGCCAGCAGCATGACACCAATGGCCTTTTTTTAACTGTATGAGTGGCATTCTGACCATCACTGTAAGGGACATTATTCTTACTGACCACCACTGTAAAGGGAATTCTTCCCACTGACTGTAATAAATACAGCTGATTCTCAAGACATATTATGTTAAGGGTTCCTCTGTGGACACAGATAGAACAATGCTGGGTTGTGTTATAAATTAAGGAAATTACATTACTTTAACCTCAAGCCAGCTCTGCCATGAAAACATTTTGAGGGTAACCTTACAAACATAATTTTATCTCAGACAATAATCAGTTTCTCTCTAAAAAAAAAACTTAAGTGCAAATGTTAGGGAAAGACAATAGGTACCGGTATGTATCCTTGTCCATCAATGATGCACCAAATGGCTACAGCCATTTTGTGGGCTAGACCAATGAATACCGTCATTAGATGTTTATACCAACATTGAGAATAACGGAAGATCTTGTGAACACAAATATGTACAATTTGAAACCTCCTAATTTCCACAGTTTACCCATTAAGATCATTGGCTCTTAAAATAATGCACAAAGCCTTTAAATTAGAGTTTGTAGACCACTGGCAGAAACCACAAATAGTTTTGTGAAAGACACAACGAGCAGCCATTTGTTGGCAATGGCAGTGGAAGCTGCCATTTTGTAACCTGTGGGTGTCACAGATGAATGGAAAATTTCATGAATTTCGGTGGGCTGGAGAGGGGTTACCTAGTTAGGATGATACAAGTAATCTGTCCTTTGAGTTCAACCAAAATACAAACAAATGAATAAATGATACCTCCCTCATTAGAACCCTAAACCCACGATTGATGCAGAGAAAAGCAAAAACCTTTATATAACATGGTTGAGTTTATTCTATGTGACAAAACTTGATCCTCTAAGGCAGTGATGGCGAACTTTGGCACCCCAGATATTTTGACACTACATTTCCCATGATACTCAACTACACTGCAGAGTGTGTGAGCATCATTGGAAATGTAGTTCCAAAACATCTGGGGGGGGGGGGCAAGGTTTGCCATGACTGCTCTAAGGCAATCGGATACTCCCTGTCCTTAATCATCAATCTACAGTGTTCTTTCTACAAATATATAGTCCGGTATATTTTGTGCAACATAACAAGCGACTAATATAGCCAATTATATTGCACCACGTAAAATTGGTGTGGGTAACTGTAATATGATATACTGTTTAATCTCGTTGATTCAAAATGGCTTCCTGCTTTTTGTTTAACACTGATTGGACAAAATCTGAAATATTTTTAATTTTTTTTTGCCAGTTCCTGCTTTGTAATATAACTAAATTGCCCTTTGTTCACTGTGTCATATGTCATTTTATTACTCACATTATAATAAAGGAAGTGTTGACAATGCTTAGATTTCATCCATAATGCACAGTAACCACGCCAGAATCATTTTGTAAAAAGAAACAAATCTCCCCCACACAGAATGCTCTTTTATAGAGAAGGCATGTTCATACAAATACATATTTTTTCTAGAGCAATATCATTTTGTTTAACCTATTAAAGTATATAAATATATTTAATGTCACCGATTACGCTCATTGGACAACAATGATTTTTGTGGCTTGGCCGAAATGCAAAGTGAGTTGTCCAGCCACCGAATTTGTTTGATGCCAAAATATCCATACCGTAAAGGTGCTAGTCTCAGAGAAACGATGTCTGCAAATTTCTTGTTGGCTGTTGTTAATGCGTAAAGTAGTATGTGAAATTGTCGTGTTAATATATGAAGATGTACACAGCTGTGACTCCTTTCAAGATGTTATGTTACAGTATGACATTATTATTAAAGGGCATGGTTCAAAAGTATGTCATTATTATTTTTGCTTCCTTTTGGTGTCGATATGGTAAGTTCAGCTACGGTTAGTTTGGGCAGTGACCACACGAGGGGGAAAAAGGGTAATGAAAAACCAACTTTTTTAAATACAAATAATGGCGTTGGCACTGTCCGTAAGCTAGGCCTTTGGAAGATTTTTTTTTCTTTGGAATGTACCCCTTACCTGAACACAGTGGGGGCAGCCATGTTTTAAAGTGAACCAGGAACTAGTAGCAGCAGCAGAGCCTTGTTATGCCGAACATATGCAAAACCTAATGAGTGACTAGCAATGGAGTCTTCATTTCCCTATCTCCAGTGACAACACCAGGAGTATTTTGTTGTGTGAATAGAGTTTCAACTCGTCTGCTAACCAGGAGTATGTAACTAAACTAGTCTTTTACTTATCCTTAAAGGGAAGCTTTTTTTTTTTTTTTTTCAAGCACGTAAACAATAATAAAATAATAAAGCATAATCGGTCCAATTGGATGATTCAAACTCGCTCTTTCTACCAATATGTAAATTTAGACTTTTTGTCAACAGTCATGAAGTAATGTCTCGTGTTCATCTACACAAGCACGTGAATCAGCGCTACAACCTCCCTAATATCCACGGCTCCACGTACCGTGTGTTCAGGCAAAGAGTTTCTGATAGCCTCTAATATGTAGTCCACATGGAAAAGCTGGCACTTCAATGGATCAGCACAAATGGATATACCTTATTGAAAAGGGGGGAGGACAGCAGAGGAAAACCCCAATGTGTTTTGGCCATCAGACCATAATCATGGCCATGATTAAGGCCCGATGGGTAAAATGTATTGGTGTTTTTATCTACTGTACTCGCCTTCTTTCAATAAATATCCATTTGTGTTGAGATATAGGAGTTCTGTCTTTTTCCTATGGACTACATGTTCATCTATACCAGTGAATGTCACCCCCACAGCTTTATAAATATGCCACATCGTGTTTGGCCACTGGTTCTCTTACACACGATCAGACCGGTCTTAAGACCAGTTTCATCAGACCAATTCGATGGTGTGTACGGCCCATCGGACCGTTGTCCGTCAGACCAAAGTTTTAAAACTTGCTTTAAAATCTGTCCGACGGACACCTGTCCGTCAGACCAAAACGATGGTTAGTACACAAAAGCATCGGACCAAAAACCCGCGCATGCTCAGAATCAAGTCGACGCATGCTTGGAAGCATTGAACTTTGTTTTTTCAACACGTCGTTGTATTCTACGTCACCGCGTTCTGGCCTGATCGGATTTTTGGCTCGATGGTGTGTACGCACATCAGACCATCAGACCACTTCAGCGTGGTCCGATGAAACGATCCGTTGGACCAGTTTCATCAGACCGGTCTGATTGTGTGTACGTGGCCTCACAATTAGCCTATCCATTCACTGGAAAGAAGTGACAAAACAAAGGAAATTTTATGCATCAAACAGTAAATAGCGTATTAATTTAATAGTGATCATATGAGGGTTCTTCAAAACGTTTTTAAACTTTTTTTTGACCATATTAAATATAAAAAAAGTGTGAAAACTTTTTGAAGACCCCCCTCGTACTAAATAAATCGTTTGAACAGATAAAGTTGTTCACCAGAGACTATTTACAACACAGAAGCCATTTTGTAGAAGCAACCAATGACACTATCCATTTATTATAAAGCCGAGTAAACCGATGCCAAACTTTGCCATCTAGTAGGGCCACTTTGGGAAGGATTCAATTAATGCATTAGAAACCAATGATGATAGCAATGCCATTCATATTAAACAAAAGTAGCCGCATTGGGAAGTGTAGACAATGGTTTTCGGTGTTAGTTGATATTGCTAGTTCCTGGCAGACTTGTTGAATGGTTATTTGTTCACCCCCACAATATGGCTGCCAGCACAGTGCTATGGCAATCGGTACACTTTATGCAATATATATATATCACACTTAAGTTAACGTTCACTTTAGGATTCTGCCCTCTTTTCCCATAAGACTGTTCCTTTGTATTCTATTGCTTCCTGTAGAGCACTGTCCTAGCAGAAGAGATGTGTACATGAAAATAAAGATGTCTTCTGCTACGTTAGTGTGTTTTAGTTGATAGTTTGTATTGAGAGTTGATCTCTCACTCTCTCTCCCTGTGCGGGTTGTTTTCAAATTGTTTCAATACATTTTTTGCTGTAATTGTGCCTCCCTCTACATTGTAATGACTGCTTAAGCCTACATAAAAAGAATAAAGAAAAACTGGATAAAGACATTCACTTGTGTCTCATGGAATGTTCAGCTAGGAATATGTTACGGCTTTATGTACACTGGGCTCGAGATTCACTGCTGACCAGTGAAGACATTTTGAAAGGACTGGCATGCAGCTTTGTAAAATTTCAGTTGGGTTGTAAGGAGATCCTTTTAACGAGACTGGTTAATTGGCCATTTTCCTGAGTGCAAAGGCTTCAGTACTTTGTGCCATTGATCCAGAACATGTAACTTCTAGAGCTTTGAGTACAGTGATGATGGGGAAGTTAGTGCCCTGTCAAGTTTTATTTGCTCTCTGTATGTCTTCTGGGGAGTCGCCCCTCTATTTGTTCTTGTGACCTCTCTTGCTGGCACAGAAAGTGATGGGAAATTGAAATGTTACTGTTGTCACCAGAACAAGAGATATGGGGAAAACTGTGCTGGTGTCAAAGGATAAGCTCACCTTTTAGAGTGTGTGTGTGTGTATATGTGTGTGTGTATGTGTATATATATATATATATATATATATATATATATATATCCATCCTGTAATTTAGGTGTATTGTAAAAATTGCCCCAAACCTGCCCCTCCCATCTTCTCCTTGCACCAGCTGTCACATTTTGAAAATGGCGAGGCTGTGCGGAGCTTTGCCCACACAGCCGCGTTATTTATTCCCAGCAATCCTTCAATGAGAGAACTACAAGTACTGTCAGTATTGTGACTAACAGCTAGTAGTTACAAGTCCATCCAGTTCAACCAATAAAGAAAAATCGCACAATCCCACCCACAGTTGATCCGGAGGAAGCAAATAACTCCAGAAAAGCATGACCCAATTGGATATTCCCTGGATCAACGTCACCTATAAATGTTAGTATCCAGTCAATGAACTGCAAAGGTGTTCCATACGACCTAACTGAAAATTTTCCAAAGCTGCATGTCCAAATCAAGGCTTGAGTGGGTGGGGGACCCACCAAAAATGGGGGGAGACACAACCTAAACTGAAGGAAACAAGACCAACATGAGGCAATGGAACAATGCACTGTGCCAAGTCCAGGAAACTAGGTCCCTAAAAGACCATAACAAGTCCATAACCAGACCATCAACAATAGAAGGCTCAAACAAAAGAGTTTGTCTAATCAGACTCTCTCGGAGCAACATAACTATGGTAGTGAGAATCCTCACAGTATAATACCCCAAAGGATAGAAAAAAAATTACTCCCAAGACTGTTGGGAAAAAAAAAAAACAAGGGTACAAACCTTGAAGTCCATCTGAAGAAGGGGAGGGGGGTGAGATAGCAGCTGAACAAAGGGTAAGCAAGGATGAATTTACCAAACCCTAGACTGCTGCTCAAGAACTGCAGAATCAGAAGGGTTACAACCAAACATCCAGGGGTGGTCTTGAGGGTGACAATCTGAAAGCTTGCCTAATTGCCAATTTCACGATTCTAAGAATTGTCCAACCTACTCCCCTGAATCAGTATAGCATCCTCCACTGAAGAAAGAAGGGATATAGGAATAATAATCAAAACTATTGTCCCAATCATCTGATCAAGGAAAGCAAAGAAAGGTCAAGGGGGTTTTCTCATTGGGCTGCAGTTCAGTGCCAGAGGAAGGACCTATTTTCTGGTTATCGGGTCCCCCATTGGCCTCTGGACAAACACTCACCCATTGTTCAGACCTGCAGTGGTAATGGTACTGCGGCCTTCTTTCCATCCCTCAATCGCCGAGCATAAGTAATTATCGCTACCATAAAAGGTAGAGGGATAGTGGAGATGAATGCAGTTTCCAGGATGATTCTTCCCAATGGTTAGAACATTCCCCCCAAACATGAGCCAAGACTTCATGAAGGGTGTACCAGGCAGAGAACATCTTTATTGAGAAGGCAGGCTCCTATATACACCAAAAATAATACTTGCAGTAATCAAATGGACAATGACACACTCCACCCACAACATCATACAATGGTTTACTAACGAGCCCCCCTCAATACACATCTTTTAGTCGCCAGACATTCTGTCTCCGAGATAATCTACATGAGCCAAACGTCAGACATCTGACCCTTAGACTGTGCCACCTCACAATCCACATTTATCGTCAATAGAAATTCACACAATACAGTGTCCATTAGCATAACACAATGAAAGTTTTTTAGTTGCCATCCTAAAGTTCATTTACATCTCCGTAGCAGACGACATTACCACAGCAAGCTTTTATAGTATACCTGCTCTCTCTCTGCCTGGGAGATATTGAGATCAGTTAACGAATAAACCAATTATCTCCAGGCAGAGAGCACACAATTTTCCCAAAAGTTGCAACACCCCTTTCCACACAAGGTATCCCTACAATTACATATCCCCTGATAGCCCCGATCTGGGGGACCATTATATCCAAATTTCACCCAGATCGGTCCAGGGGTTCTTTACACAAAACCAAATCTATGAGAAAATACTGAATAAAGTCTATTTTCTTCACACCCATAAATGAGATGCAGCAGGTTCCCACCATGTTCTGCCTGCTGACTTTACAATATGTTGAGGGGTCCAAAGGGCAGTGCGGTACTGCACAGGGACTGGGTCACTCAACCTGTTGCAGAAAACATTCCCACACCTAGCTAAAGGTGAAGGTCCTCCAGCACTCAGGTGATGTCCAGTCAAGATAGGTTTGAATGCCAACCCACAAAAGGAGAACCCTGATAAATTGGAAACTGTCCTAAGGAACCAGACAGAAGTCCAAAAACTAAGGGTACACTCCTAAGAGACATATTCCCAGGGTGGAGGGGGTGAACCACCCCTGCTCCTTCCAGAGACTGGTGCATTTTATTTTTGGATTGGAGACCATCTGGATCTGTTGCACAAAGTCTAGGCTCTCAAAGTAAGAGGCTGAGAAGGACTGATGTAAAGTATGAAGGGGGATAGACTGACAGCTGTGCTAATGATTTTGATGGAAAAGTTGGGGAAGTGAGTACAGGGAGAAGGAAATATTATGAGCTCTGTTTTGGAAGGATTTTGTTTTAGGAAATGGTTTGACAACCATACTGATATGTCAGTTTGGAAATTAGTGAAGGTAGGTGTGTCATCAGTGTAGCGATAATATTGGAAGCTATGGGGGCTATCAATTGACCAAGGGAGGAGGTGTAGCTAGAGCAGTGTTTTTCAACTCCCGTCCTCAAGGCACACCAACAGGTCATGTTTTCAGGCTTTCCATTATTTTGCACAGGTGATTTGATCATTTTCACTGCCTTAGTAATCACCACAGCCATTTCATCTGAGGGAAATCCTGAAAACTTGACCTGTTGGTGTGCCTTGAGGACTGGAGTTGAAAAACACTGAGCTAGAGAACAGAAGTGGCCCAAGGACAGAGCCTTGGGGGAACACTATGGAAAGAGGAGAGAACAGTCCGTAAACCAACTCAAGTTGCAAGATATGTTTCACAGAAATGATGATGACCAGTTGTCGAGCCCAAGCACTGTCACACGGGGGCTGGGATCCTTAGTCCTGGGCAAGCTCAGATGCATCACTTGGTTTAACTTTATGCAGCAACTTTTGAGGCTTGTTGCTGATGAGCACATGGTGGGGTAATCTACAGAATGGCGTGTTTCTCATCCTACCTGGAAATATGGAACTTAGAAGTGCTGAAGCCAGAAGCCGCACTCTTCAGGTCACCATTAGCAGTCCATGACAAATGTGCTTGATTCCAGGATCAATTTGACAAGTCAACAAAGGTAGATCCAGCTGTTTTGCCAAAACACTTTCTTTTAGTTTCAGATTAGAGTAGGGTTTTCTGTCAGTTGGTTTTTCTATTTTTTTTAGATTTGTCCATCACAGGAATTTGCCTTGACTTCCTGCCTTGTAGACAACAAAGGGGAAGGGAGAAGTATCTCCTCAAAGGGAAGGGCGAAGTATCTCCTCAAAGGGAAGGGAAATCCTCTCTTGGATAGTTGCCACCAGAATAGGAGCCTTGATGGGAGATTCTCCTCTCTTTTGCTTTGGTGGGAACTCAGAGTGTTGGCTGTTTCCTGCCACTCATTCCCAGTGACAACATCATTAGGACAAATGCGGGTGAATGACTAATGCAAATCTAACAGGGTGATCTCCGTATTTACCTACAAGAAAAGCTGTCCACCTGTGATGGGTTAGGATAAACACTTATGCCGCGTACATACGATCGGGCTTTTGCCTGACCAAAAGCTCATCGGAATTCCGACAAATTCCATCGCAGTAAAATAGAACATGTTCTATAATTAAACAATGATTGAATTCATCGGAATTTCTGATGGAATTTCTCGTCTGACTTTTTCCATCGGAAATCTTGATCGTGTGTACATGGCATAACACCGCTTTGTCAGGAATCAGTTTGCAAATGTGAAAAAAATGTATTCTAAATATCATAATTCGACATTAAGAATTATATATTGAATATTGTTATTACATGCATTACCAACATACAATTGTCAATCCATTAGGAACACTTGTGCAAATATTTATTCAGCCAATTGCATTGCAGCATGAAGTCAGGAGCTTTAGTTATTGTTCATATCAAACATCAAAATGGGGAAAAATTCTTAGGCCCCTTTCACACCGAGGCGTATTTCAGGCATTTTAGTGCTAAAATAGCGCATACATAACGTCTGATATAATCCTGCCCCAGCATTCTCAATGTGAAAGACCTCGGGCTTTCACACTGAGGTGATGCGCTGGCAGGAGGAAAAAAAAATCTCCTGCAAGCAGCATCTTTGGAGAGGGGTGAAATCAATGGAAAAACTGCGGTAATACCGCCAGCAATGTGCCTCTGCAGAGGCGCATTGCTGGCGGTATTAACCCTTTTTCTAGCGGGGGTTAAAACTGCCCCACTATTGGCTGAATATCGTGGTAAATACGACGGTATAGTGGTGCTAAAAATCGCACCGCTATACCGCCACCACACCTCACATGCCCCATGTGAAAGGAGCCTTATGCCGCGTACACACGATCACTTTTTGTGATGAAAAAAAACGACGTTTTAAAAAACGTCATTTAAAATGATCGTGTGTGGGCAAAACATCGTTTTATGTCTTCAAAAAAACGACCAAAAAAAAATTCCAACATGCTTGAATTTTTTCTGTCGTTTTTCAAAATGTCGTTTTTTGTGTCATAAAAAGTGACTGTGTGTGGGCAAAACGACGTTTTTAAACCCGCGCATGCTTAGAAGCAAGTTATGAGACGGAGCTTCAATGGAACAGAGTGCCGTCGAAAGTGTCTTACGTAACCGCGCTTTGCAAGAGCATTGTGGAAAAACGATGGTGTGTATGCAATGTCGTTTTTGAAAATTAAGTTTGAAAAACGTTGTTTTGTTTCGTCACATAAAATGACGTTTTTTTTCATCACAAAAAGTGATCGTGTGTACGCGGCATTAGTGTTTGCTGGCGTCAGATGAGCTGCTTTGAGTATTTCTAAAGTTGATGAATGCCTGTGATTTCCATGCACACCCATCTATAGAGTTTATTTAGAATGGTATGGAAACATACAGCCAGTATGGGCAGTTCTGTGAACAGAAATATGAATTGTTGAGGTCGAAGAATGGGCAGACTAGTTCAATACTGATAAAAGGCACTTTGGTAACTTTACAACAGTGAAGCTCAACGCAGAAGTGCACCTTCAATCTTCAGCCAGATGGGGTTCCACTACTGTTATCCAAAAGAACAAAAAGGTGGAGCTGCAGTTGGAACAGACTCACCAAAAGTGGATGGTTGAAGACTGGAAAATGGCGCCTGGTTATATGAATCGCCATTTCTGTTGAGGCACAGATGGTCTGTCTGGCCGGGAAGGCCGATCACTGGATCGAAATCCAGTGGGACACCTATGTGATGTTGTAGAACAGGAGATTCACAAGCAGGAGTGTAAGGCACTGATCAGACTGATCAGGTCCACCTGTTAGCTTTTCATGTAGACTCAATGAGACCATCCATTGCTCTCTGTAGCAGTGGTCAGTAACCCTGTCCTCAAGGCCCACTAACAGGCCAGGTTGTATGTATTGCCTTGGGGAGATGCAGACTAGAATACGGCAATCACTGAGCAGCAAATAATATCATCTGTGATGTATTTCATCTTGCAAACCTGGCCTGTTAGTGGGCCCTGAGGACAGGGTTGATGACCACTGCTCTATAGCAGGGGTCTCCAAACTTTCCAAAGAAAGGGCCAGTTTATTGTCCTTCAGACTTAAGGAGAGCCGGATTGTGGCCAACAGGTGCAGGAAATGTCATGGGGCCAGCATTAGTGAGAATAAATATGGCCTCGGGTTTGATGGTCAATAGGAGGAGAAGTATTCCCCCTATTAGTAAGAGAAATAGTATCCCATCAGTGGAATATGTAGTGCCCCATTGCTGGTGTCAGTGGGAGGAATAGTGCCCCAAGGGCCGGATAAAGGCTAGCAAAGGGCCACAGTTTGGAGACCCTGCTCTATAGAGTGGAGGATGTCCGCTGTGACACCCAATTTGGACCACTAAAAACAGATGAATTTCCGGGAGATCGGATGACAGTCGGCGGCAAACGGACAGGCAGTCTGTTTCCATTGGACCACCTCCTAGAGAAGAGCGGGCCGTGTCCACCCCGCATAGCCGACAGATTCCTCACTGAGCACGCAAGTCCGCTTGGCGGAGTCCACCCTGCCTGCAAGGGGCCTAAAACTGACAAAGCTGCTATCATGTAAAATTGCTTGGCGTAATCATGTCAACATAGGACAAAATCTAACAGAAAATGTTTATGGAATCCATGTCACAAAAAATGAAGGCCTTTTTTAATCAGAGAATATGTAAACCCAACATTTCATATTCCAGATCTGTGGCTGCTGTACCATGTCCTTGTATGAGAAAGTCTCCCGTTCTCTTTGTATTGCTTCCTTTGTGTGAAATCCTTGGTGATCCTGCCAGTCCCTCTATTTTCCTATTAAAAACTGACCACATTTGGCATGACAGCACAGCGTGGTCAGTTCTTTAGGTAAGTCGGGAACTCAGTGTACTCTCCACCAATTATCAGACATGTCCTTAAACACCGGCGGAGTCATTCACTGGGAAGATCAGTGTCCATGGCAAAAAAAGAAAGATGGGAATCCCACTCATAGGAAAAAGTAGCACTCACCCTATAAATAAGGGGGGGGGGGGGTTGTCTAGGGATAACAACTGATAAACATAAAGAAAATAAAAACCAAATAAGACACTACACACCAAAATGAGCTTACAACAATCTTATTGAGCAATAAGCTCAGTTAATTAACATAATCACCCAAACTATCCCCATAAAGACCCCTTTTACACTGGGGCGTTTTCCAGGAGCTTTGGCGTTTAAAAAAAAAAAAAAAAATACACCTCAATGGGAAGGGGGCTTTAGGAGCGGTGTATTCAACGCTCCTAAGGCTTCTTTCTCATTGCAGCGTTACCCGCGGTGGCGGTATAGCAGCGCGATTTTTAGAGCTGCTATACCGTCGTATTTACCGCGGTATTTGGCCACTAGCGCTGCGGTTTTAACCCCCGCTAGCGGCCAAAAAAGGGTTAATACAGAGGCACATTGCGGGCGTTATTACCACGGTTTCCCATTGATTTCAATGGGAAGGCGCGGTATAGGAGCGGTGAACACACCGCTCCTATAGCGCTGTAAAGATGCGGCTAGCAGGACTTTTGGAGCGGTCCTGCTAGAGCACCGCTTCAGTGTGAAAGCCTTCGGGCTTTCACATTGAAGCCTGCAGGGCAGGTTTTTTAAGGCGGTATAGCAGCGCTATTTTTACCGCTGTACCGCGTTAAAAACGCCACAGTGTTAAAGGGCTCTAACGCGCTGCAAAGAAGCTGCTTGCAGGACTTTTTTTTAACACCCTCCCAGCGCAGCGCCTCAGTGTGAAAGCACTCGGGCACTCAGATGAGGCTTCTTTCAGGTGCTTTTTTTAACGCTTGGACCCCTTCCACACTAGGGCGTTTTTCAGGTGGGCTTTAACATTGGGATTGCAGATGCAGCTTCTTTCAGACTTTTTTTTAACGCTAAAGTGCCTGAAAAACGCCCCAGTGTGAAAAGGGTCCAAGTCTTTACAACCATCTGAATCCCCCAGAGGACCCCTCCCAGACTACAACCTTGGACCACCCTTACAAAAAGGGAATAGATACCGTCCAAGGGCCGGACAGAGCCCACCCTCCCCAAAACAAAAACTTCCCCCCCACACACCAGAGGACCCTAAACCACCCATTAACACCAAGTGCAGTGCTCCATCTTGAAGCCACAGTGAAATGATAGAATAAATATACGGACAGCCGCACTCCAAAAAACTCCCTTTTCCCCTTTAAAGCCACAGTGGGCGAATGAGGCACCTGCACTTGGTGGGACAGAGATACATACCTGCCCAAGGGTGGACATGGATTTTTGAAATCTGTTTGCAGCTGCATGGGTTTGACCTTTTTGACCGACTGGTTTAGCGGGCTCTTACACCAATTTTCACAATATGATACTTATACTTCTTTTATTAATATGCAGGCCCATGGATTGTCTATATAAAGACCCTCAAAGTGATTCTAAAGCCAAAACATATTTTACCTCAACGCATTCCTTGGATGAAGGTAACAAATGTTTAGGCCAGGATATGACAAAAAACGGGAGCCCAGCGGCAATTGCGACTAGAATTAGCGACCTGGCACAGCTTAGGCCTGCAGAAGGCCGCAAAGTTGCGGCTTCAATTAGCGGCCGACGTGATCGCACACAGACACAGGACACAGCCTTGTCCTTCAGCAGACCTAAGCTTCCTTGTGTGATATGGCTCCATCTAGTGGTGGCCGTTGGCATGACAAGAAAACCAGCAATTCTAATGGAGTTTCCCCAGCGTTTTCACTGCATTTCCCATGAGGCATTGTAAAATTCTGACATTCATAGACATGATGGAAATTGTAGTTCCTGAACAACTGGAGGGCCATAGTTTGGAGATCCCTGCCCTAGAGAATAAAATGACGGTCGTTGCAATACTTTCTTTCACACCGTATTTGCGCAGCGGTCTTACAAGTACACTTTTTTTTTTTTAAATTAAAAAAATAAAAAAAAAAAAAAAAAAACAAACAGTTAAGTTGGCCCAATTTTTTTTATATTGTGAAAGATCATGTTACGCCAAGTAAACTGATACCCAACATGTCACACTTCTAAATTGCGTCCACTCGTGGAATGGCGACAAACTTTTACCCTTTAAAAAAAAAATCTATAGGTTGCATGTTTTGAGTTACAGAGGAGGTCTAGGGCTAGAATTATTGCTCTCGCTCTACTAATCGCGGCGATACCTCACATGTGTGGTTTGAATACCTTTACATATGCGGGCGCTACTCACGTACGCTTTTGCGCACAAGCTCGGCGGGACGGGACGCGGTTTCTGGCTC
Organism: Rana kukunoris; assembly: GCA_029574335.1. NCBI lineage: Eukaryota > Metazoa > Chordata > Amphibia > Anura > Ranidae > Rana > Rana kukunoris. Next base: position 453,152,545 of record CM056053.1, read on the forward strand.
CTAACTTTTTTAGCCGGCTCCTAGATTCCAAGCAAATTTGTCAAACCCTGGTTTAGGCATCGGCATCCCTCCCCCTTTTACTTACTTGAGCCCTCATTCGATCCAGCAATGTACACATTCACAGCTCTTCTCTCCCCTCACTTCTAAACAATTTACTAGTGGATGAGATTTCCTGCGTTGCACATTTGCTCCTTATAGTTCAGAAATATTTGTGTGTTCGGTGTGTGTGTCACACCTACCTACAGATTTTCACTAATCAAATTTAGCAAACTTCTATCTTACAGCGACAGGTTTATGTATTTGTTGACGTTGTGTCTTCATGTCCGCGCCCAAACTTTTTTTTTCCCCCATGCATCTGTAATATTGATCTTGCAGGTTTTAATCAAAGCCCAATACACAGTAAATGGAACAATATTGCTTTAGGGTTCAAGTTGTTTAATAGATATTGGTGATTAAAGTGGAGTTGTAACATAAAATTACATGCTGCAAAAAATAGAGCAATTTAAATGTTTAGAGCCGACAAACGTTCATCACATCCCTTGTGTCAGGCAGATACGACGTCCAGCTGGCTCTTTAAACAGGTTTATGGCGAGGTCGGGTCACATACTCCCACCAAAATGGAGGAAGATCGCCCTCCTTACGGGCTGGTGGCAGAGCTTCAGTGCGTGGTCCTTCAGGTGGGGTCTCCGCCATCAGCTGCTGAACCTGAGGGAAGACATAGCAATATATTCTGATCAATAACACAAAGCTAAATCCAAGGCACTATCCCACAATCCCAGATGAGAGGGTCAAATTTGGGAAAATATGGCCACTGACTAAAATAAATGTGGACAAATAGACAATACTAAGACACAGGGCTTTTTTTTAGGTTAGAACTTGGTGAAACTCGGTTCCACCACCTCTGGCTCAGGCCCACTGCCTACCACCATCACCTGTAAACACAGAAGTCACCTACAGTGGAGGTACTGGGGCCGGCTGGGTGCTTCAGCAACAAAAGTAAGATATGTGGACAATGGTGGAGATTTTAAGGCGGGGGGGGGGGGGTGTTGCATAGAGAGGTCAGAGCTGAAGATGGGTGAAAGTATGATGCTGAGGTAAGCGGCTGTGGAAGGCGGCTGAACTCTGCACTTTCTTTGTAGTGCACCCCCAAACTTTTAACCACTTAAGGACCGCCTCCTGCACATTTACGTTGGCAGAATGGCACGGCTGGGAACATGCACGTACAGGTACGTGCTGTGCTAGTACCCAGCCATGGGGCACGCGCCCACCCGTGACCCGGTCCGAAGCTCCAGGCCCGCGGGACACTGACCCGATGGCCGCTGGAGTCTGGTGTTCAGTCCCCAGAGCTGAAGAACGGGGAGAGCCGTGTGTAAACACAGCTACCCCGTTCTTCACTGTGGCGGCGTCATCGATCGTGTGATCCCTTGAATAAGGATACGCAATCGATGACGTCACACCTACAGCCACACCCCCCCTACAGTTGTAAACACACATTAGGTCACACATAACCCCTTCAGCTCCCCCTTGTGGTTAACTCCCAAACTGCAATTGTCATTTTCACAATCGGTGCATTTTAAATGCATTTTTTGCTGTGAAAATGACAATGGTCCCAAAAAGGCGTCAAAATTGTCTGAAGTGTCCGCCATAATTTCGCAGTCACAAAAAAAAAAAAAAAAAATTGCCGCCATTAGTAGTTAAAAAAAAAAAAAAAAAAAAATTATAAAAAATGTAATAAAACTATGCCCCATTTTGTAAACGCTATAAATTTTGCGCAAACCAACCGATAAACACTTACTGTTTTTTTTTTTTTTTTTTTTACCAATTATAGGCAGAAGAATACGTATCGGCCTAAACCGAGGAAAAAAAATATTTTTATATAGAGACATACATACATACATATATACAGTGCAGAAAATAAGTATTTGAACACCCTGCTATTTTGCAAGTTCTCCCACTTGGAAATCATGGAGGGGTCTGAAATTGTCCTCGTAGGTGCATGTCTACTGTGAGAGACATAATCAAAAAAAAAAATCCAGAAATCACAATTTATGATTTTTGTAACTATTTATTTGTATGATACAGCTGCAAAGAAGTATTTGAACACCTGAGAAAATCAATGTTAATATTTGGTACAGTCGCCTTTGTTTGCAATTACAGAGGTCAAACGTTTCTTGTAGTTTTTCACCAGGTTTGCACACACTGGAGGAGGGATTTTGGCCCACTCCTCCACACAGATCTTCTCTAGATCAGTCAGGTTTCTGGGCTGTCACTGAGAAACACGGAGTTTGAGCTCCCTCCAAAGATTCTCTATTGGGTTTAGGTCTGGAGACTGGCTAAGCCACGCCAGAACCTTGATATGCTTCTTACAGAGCCACTCCTTGGTTATCCTGGCTGTGTGCTTCGGGTCATTGTCATGTTGGAAGACCCAGCCTCGACCCATCTTCAAAGCTCTAACTGAGGGAAGGAGGTTGTTGCCCAAAATCTTGCAATACATGGCCCCGGTCATCCTCTCCTTAATACAGTACAGTCGCCCTGTCCCATGTGCAGAAAAACCCCCCCAAAGCATGATGCTACCACCCCCATGCTTCACAGTAGGGATGGTGTTCTTGGGATGGTACTCATCATTCTTCTTCCTCCAAACACGGTTAGTGGAATTATGACCAAAAAGTTCTATTTTGGTCTCATCTGACCACATGACTTTCTCCCATGACTCCTCTGGATCATCCAAATGGTCATTGGCAAACTTAAGACGGGCCTTGACATGTGCTGGTTTAAGCAGGGGAACCTTCCGTGCCATGCATGGTTTCAAACCATGACGTCTTAGTGTATTACCAACAGTAACCTTGGAAACGGTGGTCCCAGCTCTTTTCAGGTCATTGACCAGCTCCTCCCGTGTAGTCCTGGGCTGATTTCTCACCTTTCTTAGGATCATTGAGACCCCACGAGGTGAGATTTTGCATGGAGCCCCAGTCCGAGGGAGATTGACAGTCATGTTTAGCTTCTTCCATTTTCTAATGATTGCTCCAACAGTGGACCTTTTTTCACCAAGCTGCTTGGCAATTTCCCCGTAGCCCTTTCCAGGCTTGTGGAGGTGTACAATTTTGTCTCCAGTGTCTTTGGACAGCTCTTTGGTCTTGGCCATGTTAGTAGTTGGATTCTTACTGATTGTATGGGGTGGACAGGTGTCTTTATGCAGCTAATGACCTCAAACAGGTGCATCTAATTTAGGATAATAAATGGAGTGGAGGTGGACATTTTAAAGGCAGACTAACAGGTCTTTGAGGGTCAGAATTCTAGCTGATAGACAGGTGTTCAAATACTTCTTTGCAGCTGTATCATACAAATAAATAGTTAAAAATTCATAAATTGTGATGTCTGGAATTTTTTTTTTGATCATGTCTCTCACAGTGGACATGCACCTACGATGACAATTTCAGACCCCTCCATGATTTCCAAGTGGGAGAACTTGCAAAATAGCAGGGTGTTCAAATACTTATTTTCCGCACTGTATATATATATACACACACACACAAACACCCACACCACCAGCCCGTCCTCTGCTCCATGGTGTCCGAGATATGTAGTGTGGCGCTAGCTAGACTGTGCGCATGCGCACTAGGTTAGGTATACCGAGGACCGGCTATTTGGCTTGCAGCTGTCAGCAGGCTCCCATGGGAGCTTCCAGCCATGGATCTTACAGCGGCCATTGAGGAGAGGTGTGATAAATGGAGTCATTCTTTATTAACATGCGAGTGCATCTATGGTGGCTTGCATATTTTATTAATAAACTGTATTACACCGGGGCGGTCGTGCGCTCTTTTCCTTGTATAGTTTCAGAGCACATCCGTTACCCAGTGGGATTGTCGGAGGACAGCAGCACCCGGTGTCATGCACAGCTTCAGAGAACTTTCTTGACATTGCTCCAGTTGCCTTAATGTAGCCCAGCAGGAAAGACTTTCCCTCAGTTTGAACATTGAGGATGAAGGTGGAGGAAGACCTGTGCAAGTGCTAGGGGTTTTGTGATTAATTATAACAGGGCAGAATAAATATTATGGCCAATTGAAACCATAAACGCTCAAACGCCTGTGCTAAAACATTGCTTTAGGTGTATTTTTTAAGTGGTTGTAAACCCACTTTTGAAAAAAATAAGAAAAATAACACCTGCAAGACAAAGACATAATGAGCTAGTATGCATAGCATACTAGCTCATTATGTAATACTCACCTGGGATCATCATCTAAGCACTCGCTGTGGTGCCCGACACAGCACCAGCCAGCGACATGTCGTCCTGGAGTTACTTCCGGGTATTACAGCTCCGGTGTGGGAGCCGCCAGTCACAACATGACCTCATTTAGAAACAGCATGATCGCCATTTCTAAAGTGCGCCTGCGTCGTTGTCTACAGCGCATCCCCCGAAGACACCGGTGCACGTCTATTGTAAAGATCTCCTAAACCGTGGAGATTTAGGAGATATTTACAGTACCTACAGGTAAGCCTTAATCTAGGATTACCTGTACGTAAAAGCGGTTGTACATATATATGTTGTGTTACAACTGCATGTAATAAATGAGGATCACCAATTACTGCATATAGAAAAAATGTTGAGTAAACAGATCCCCAAGGTTACCTTCTGAGACACCGGGGTTTAAGGAAATATACTTCATCGAAACAACGTTACAAAAACTACATTAGGATAAAAATGACACAATACCACCAATGCAAAAGATAAAAAAAGACAACATTGTCAATATGGGTACATAGAGCTGCTAACAGCACACCACAATCATACATATGATTTATACACACACACACACACACACACCACAATCATACATATTTATACACACACACACACCACAATCATACATACACACACACACACCACAATCATACATATTATTTATACACACACACACACACACACCACAATCATACATATTATTTATACACACACACACACACCACAATCATACATATTATTTATACACACACACACACCACAATCATACATATTATTTATACACACACACACACACCACAATCATACATATTATTTATACACACACACACACACCACAATCATACATATTTTACACACACACACACACACCACAATCATACATATTTTACACACACACACCCCACAATCATACATATTTTACACACACACACCCCACAATCATACATATTTTACACACACACATATTATTCACATCCACACCCCACATTCATACATATTATACACACACACACACACACACAATCATACATATTATTCACACACCACAATCATACATATTTTACACACACACCCCCCACAATCATACATATTTTACACACACCCCCCACAATCATACATATTTTACACACACACACACACCACAATCATACATATTTTACACACACACACACACACACACACCCCCCCATACATATTATTCACACACACAAACAATCATACATATTAGACACACACACCCATACATATTATTCACACACACACACACCACAATCATACATATTTTTCACACACACCCCGCCAGGACAAAAAGTAAATGGATGTGAAAATATGGAACATAAATTGCACAGTAGGAATTTCAAAGATGGTGTCATCACACACAAAAAAAAAAAAATCAGTCATTGAATCTTCCTTCTATAAACATCCATAATTCAATGCGGTGTCACAGGAAAGTAAAGCCTGAATGGATAACTGCTGCTGGATCAATCGTGTGAGTAAAAGGGCTGGAGTTGCTCTGAAGGCAATAAATGCAATGAAAGTCCTCCCCCAAGAGATGAGATAACATAACATGCTTGAATTTTTTCTGTCGTTTTTCAAAATGTCGTTTTTTGTGTCATAAAAAGTGACTGTGTGTGGGCAAAACGACGTTTTTAAACCCGCGCATGCTTAGAAGCAAGTTATGAGACGGAGCTTCAATGGAACAGAGTGCCGTCGAAAGTGTCTTACGTAACCGCGCTTTGCAAGAGCATTGTGGAAAAACGATGGTGTGTATGCAATGTCGTTTTTGAAAATTAAGTTTGAAAAACGTTGTTTTGTTTCGTCACATAAAATGACGTTTTTTTTTCATCACAAAAAGTGATCGTGTGTACGCGGCATTAGTGTTTGCTGGCGTCAGATGAGCTGCTTTGAGTATTTCTAAAGTTGATGAATGCCTGTGATTTCCATGCACACCCATCTATAGAGTTTATTTAGAATGGTATGGAAACATACAGCCAGTATGGGCAGTTCTGTGAACAGAAATATGAATTGTTGAGGTCGAAGAATGGGCAGACTAGTTCAATACTGATAAAAGGCACTTTGGTAACTTTACAACAGTGAAGCTCAACGCAGAACGTGCACCTTCAATCTTCAGCCAGATGGGGTTCCACTACTGTTATCCAAAAGAACAAAAAGGTGGAGCTGCAGTTGGAACAGACTCACCAAAAGTGGATGGTTGAAGACTGGAAAATGGCGCCTGGTTATATGAATCGCCATTTCTGTTGAGGCACAGATGGTCTGTCTGGCCGGGAAGGCCGATCACTGGATCGAAATCCAGTGGGACACCTATGTGATGTTGTAGAACAGGAGATTCACAAGCAGGAGTGTAAGGCACTGATCAGGTCCACCTGTTAGCTTTTCATGTAGACTCAATGAGACCATCCATTGCTCTCTGTAGCAGTGGTCAGTAACCCTGTCCTCAAGGCCCACTAACAGGCCAGGTTGTATGTATTGCCTTGGGGAGATGCAGACTAGAATACGGCAATCACTGAGCAGCAAATAATATCATCTGTGATGAATTTCATCTTGCAAACCTGGCCTGTTAGTGGGCCCTGAGGACAGGGTTGATGACCACTGCTCTATAGCAGGGGTCTCCAAACTTTCCAAAGAAAGGGCCAGTTTATTGTCCTTCAGACTTAAGGAGAGCCGGATTGTGGCCAACAGGTGCAGGAAATGTCATGGGGCCAGCATTAGTGAGAATAAATATGGCCTCGGGTTTGATGGTCAATAAGAGGAGAAGTATTCCCCCTATTAGTAAGAGAAATAGTATCCCATCAGTGGAATATGTAGTGCCCCATTGCTGGTGTCAGTGGGAGGAATAGTGCCCCAAGGGCCGGATAAAGGCTAGCAAAGGGCCACAGTTTGGAGACCCTGCTCTATAGAGTGGAGGATGTCCGCTGTGACACCCAATTTGGACCACTAAAAACAGATGAATTTCCGGGAGATCGGATGACAGTCGGCGGCAAACGGACAGGCAGTCTGTTTCCATTGGACCACCTCCTAGAGAAGAGCGGGCCGTGTCCACCCCGCATAGCCGACAGATTCCTCACTGAGCACGCAAGTCCGCTTGGCGGAGTCCACCCTGCCTGCAAGAGGCCTAAAACTGACAAAGCTGCTATCATGTAACATTGCTTGGCGTAATCATGTCAACATAGGACAGAATCTAACAGAAATGTTTATGGAATCCATGTCACAAGAAATGAAGGCCTTTTTCATCAAAGAATATGTAAACCCAACATTTCATATTCCAGATCTGTGGCTGCTGTACCATGTCCTTGTATGAGAAAGTCTCCCGTTCTCTTTGTATTGCTTCCTTTGTGTGAAATCCTTGGTGATCCTGCCAGTCCCTCTATTTTCCTATTAAAACCTGACCACATTTGGCATGACAGCACAGCGTGGTCAGTTCTTTGGGTAAGTCGGGAACTCAGTGTACTCTCCACCAATGATCAGACATGTCCTGACACCCCGGCGGAGTCATTCACTGGGAAGATCAGTGTCCATGCCAAAAAAAGAAAGATGGGAATCCCACTCATAGGAAAAAGTAGCACTCACCCTATAAATAAGGGGGGGGGGGGGGTTGTCTAGGGATAACAACTGATAAACATAAAGAAAATAAAAACCAAATAAGACACTACACACCAAAATGAGCTTACAACAATCTTATTGAGCAATAAGCTCAGTTAATTAACATAATCACCCAAACTATCCCCATAAAGACCCCTTTCACACTGGGGCGTTTTTCAGGCGCTTTGGCATTAAAAAAAAAGCGCCTGAAAGAACCCTAATCTGCAATCACAATGTGAAAGCCTGAGTACTTTCAGAGCCCTTTCACACTGCCAGCGCCCGAAAACCGCTGGTAAAGCTCAACTAAGACCTTTTACACTGGGGTGTTTTTCACCCCAGTGTAAAAGGGGTGAAAAAGCACCTCAATGGGAAGGGGGCTTTAGTAGCGGTGTATTCAACGCTCCTAAAGCGCTGCAAAGAAGCCATTTGCAGGACTTTTTTTTTTTACACCCTCCCAGCACAGCGCCTCAGTGTGAAAGCACTCAGGCACTCAGATGAGGTTTCTTTCAGGCGCTTTTTTTAATGCTTAGACCCCTTTCACACTAGGGCGTTTTTCAGGTGGGCTTTCACTTTGGGATTGCAGATGCAGCTTCTTTCAGACGTTTTTTTAACGCTAAAGCGCCTGAAAAACGCCCCAGTGTGAAAAAGGTCTAAGTCTTTACAACCACCTGAATCCCCCAGAGGACCCCTCCCAGACTAGAACCTTGGACCACCCTTACAAAAGGGGAATAGATACCGTCCAAGGGCCGGGCTGAGCCCACCCTCCCCTAAACAAACCCCCCCCCCCCTACACACACACATACACACACCAGAGGACCCTAAACCACCCATTAACACCAAGTGCAGTGCTCCATCTTGAAGCCACCGTGAAACGATAGAATAAATATACGGACAGCCGCACTCCAAAAAAACTCCCTTTTCTCCTTAAAGCCACAGTGGGCGAATGAGGCACCTGCACTTGGTGGGACAGAGATACATACCTGCCCAAGGGTGGACATGGATTTTTGAAATCTGTTTGCAGCTGCATGGGTTTGACCTTTTTGACTGACTGGTTTAGCGGGCTCTTACACCGATTTTCACAATATGATACTTATACTTCTTTTATTAATATGCAGGCCCATGGATTGTCTATATAAAGACCCTCAAAGTGGTTCTAAAGCCAAAACATATTTTACCTTAAACGTATTCCTTGGATGAAGGTAACAAATGTTTAGGCCAGGATTTGACAAAAAAAAAAAAAAAACGGGAGCCCAGCGACAATTGCGACTAGAATTAGCGACCTGGCACAGCTTAGGCCTGCAGAAGGCCGCAAAGTTGCGGCTTCAATTAGCGGCCGACGTGATCGCACACAGCCTTGTCCTTCAGCAGACCTAAGCTTCCTTGTGTGATATGGCTCCATCTAGTGGTGGCCGTTGGCATGACAAGAAAACCAGCAATTCTAATGGAGCTTCCCCAGCGTTTTCACTACCATCTCCTTCCCTCTAATTAAAACCCCCAAACATATATATATGTGTGTGTGTGTGTATTTTTCTGACACCCTAGAGAATAAAATGACGGTTGTTGCAATACTTTCTTTCACACCGTATTTGCGCAGCGGTCTTACAAGTACACTTTTTTTTTTAAATAAAAAAATAAATAAAAAAACAGTAAAGTTGGCCCAATTTTTTTTATATTGTGAAAGATCATGTTACGCCAAGTAAATTGATACCCAACATGTCACACTTCTAAATTGCGTCCATTCGTGGAATGGCGACAAACTTTTACCCTTTAAAAAAAAAATCTATAGGTTGCATGTTTTGAGTTACAGAGGAGGGTCTAGGGCTAGAATTATTGCTCTCGCTCTACTAATCGCGGCGATACCTCACATGTGTTTGAATACCTTTACATATGCGGGCGCTACTCACGTACGCGTTCGCTTTTGCGCGCAAGCTCGGCGGGACGGGACGCGTTTTCTGGCTCCTAACTTTTTTAGCCGGCTCCTAGATTCCAAGCAAATTTGTCAAACCCTGGTTTAGGCATCGGCATCCCTCCCCCTTTTACTTACCTGAGCCCTCATTTGATCCAGCAATGTACACATTCACAGCTCTTCTCTCCCCTCACTTCTAAACAATTTACTAGTGGATGAGATTTCCTGCGTTGCACATTTGCTCCTTATAGTTCAGAAATATTTGTGTGTACGGTGTGTGTGTCACACCTACCTACAGATTTTCCCCAATCAGATTCAGCAAACTTCTATCTTACAGCGACAGGTTTATGTATTTGTTGACATTGTGTCTTCATGTCCGCTCCCAAACTTTTTTTTTTTTTCCCCCATGCATCTGTAATATTGATCTTGCAGGTTTTAATCAAAGTCCAATACTCAGTAAATGGAACAATATTGCTTTAGGGTTCAAGTTGTTTAATAGATATTGGTGATTAAAGTGGAGTTGTAACATAAAATTACATGCTGCAAAAAATAGAGCAATTTAAATGTTTAGAGCCGAAAAACGTTCATCACATCCCTTGTGTCAGGCAGATACGACGTCCAGCTGGCTCTTTAAACAGGTTTATGGCGAGGTCGGGTGACATACTCCCACCAAAATGGAGGAAGATCGCCCTCCTTACGGGCTGGTGGCAGAGCTTCAGTGCGTGGTCCTTCAGGTGGGGTCTCCGCCATCAGCTGCTGAACCTGAGGGAAGACATAGCAATATATTCTGATCAATAACACAAAGCTAAATCCAAGGCACTATCCCATGATCCCAGATGAGAGGGTCAAATTTGGGAAAATATGGCCACTGACTAAAAAAATGTGGACAAATAGACAATACTAAGACACAGGGCTTTTTTTTAGGTTAGAACTTGGTGAAACTCAGTTCCACCACCTCTGGCTCAGGCCCACTGCCTACCACCATCACCTGTAAACACAGAAGTCACCTACAGTGGAGGTACTGGTGCCGGCTGGGTGCTTCAGCAACAAAAGTAAGATATGTGGACAATGGTGGAGATTTTAAGGGGGGGGGGGGGGTGTTGCATAGAGAGGTCAGAGCTGAAGATGGGTGAAAGTATGATGCTGAGGTAAGCGGCTGAACTCTGCACTCTCTTTGTAGTGCACCCCCAAACTTTTAACCACTTAAGGACCGCCTCCTGCACATTTACGTTGGCAGAATGGCACGGCTGGGAACATGCACGTACAGGTACGTGCTGTGCTAGTACCCTGCCGTGGGTCACGGGCGCGCGCCCGCCCGTGACCCGGTCCGAAGCTCCAGGACCGCGGGACTCGCGGACCCGATCGCCGCTGGAGTCTGGCGATCGGTCCCCAGAGCTGAAGAACGAGGAGAGCCGTGTGTAAACACAGCTACCCCGTTCTTCACTGTGGCGGCATCATCGATCGTGTGTTCCCTTTAATTAGGATACGCAATCAATGACGTCACACCTACAGCCACACCCCCCTACAGTTGTAAACACACATTAGGTCACACATAACCCCTTCAGCTCCCTCTTGTGGTTAACTCCCAAACTGCAATTGTCATTTTCACAATAATCAGTGCATTTTAAATGCATTTTTTGCTGTGAAAATGACAATGGTCCCAAAAATGTGTCAAAATTGTCTTTAGTGTCGCAGTCACAAAAAAAAAAAAAAAAAAAAAGAATATGAATAAAAATGTAATAAAACTATGCCCCATTTTGTAAACGCTATAAATTTTGCGCAAACCAACCGATAAATGCTCATTGCGTATTTTTTTACCAAAAATAGGCAGAAGAATACGTATCGGCCTAAACTGAGGAAAACAAATATATATATATTATAGCAAAAAGTAAAAAAAATATAGATTTTTTTTCAAAATTGTCACTCTATTTTTGTTTATAGCGAAAAAAAAAAAAACGCAGAGGTGTATCGGGTATCACAGCTCCGGTGTGGGAGCCGCCAGTCACAACATGACCTCCTTTAGAAACAGCACGATCGCCGTTTCTAAAGTGCGCCTGCGTCGTTGTCTATGGCACATTCCCCGAAGACATCAGTGCACGTCTATTGTATAATATCTCCTAAACCGTGGAGGTTTAGGAGATATTTACAGTACCTACAGGTAAGCCTAAATCTAGGATTACCTGTACGTAAAAGCGGTTGTACATATATATGTTGTGTTACAACTGCATGTAATAAATGAGGATCACCAATTACTGCATATAGAAAAAATGTTGAGTAAACAGATCCCCAAGGTTACCTTCTGAGACACCGGGGTTTAAGGAAATATACTTCATCGAAACAACGTTACAAAAACTACATTAGGATAAAATAAAGGGAAAACCGCCACTCCAGACGACACTCTTCAGTGGTGAGTAAAGTTCAAAAACCCAAATGGGTGCAGGCAATGCGTGGTGCAATATAAGGAAAGAAAAATGGACAGCCGCACTCCAATGGATAAAAAGACTTAAAAATAGTGCCTGTTTATTCCAGTCAAAAAACTAAAACAGCAAAAACAGCAAACAGTGGGGTAACAAAAGCTGACGCGTTTCACATCGACAACCGATGCTTAGTCATAGTCATACATTAGGATAAAAGTGACACAATACCACCAGTGCAAAGTGCTGTTAGAGCTGCTAACAGCACACCACAATCATACATATTATTCTCACACACACACACACACCACAATCATACATATTATATACACACACACACACACACACCACAATCATACATATTATATACACACACACCACAATCATACATATTATATACACACACACACACACACCACAATCATACATATTATACACACACCACAATCATACATATTATATACACACACACCACAATCATACATATTTTACACACACACCACAATCATACATATTTTACACACACCACAATCATACATATTTTTCACTCACACCCCGCCAGGACATGGGAAGGAAAAAGTAGTAAAAAAGTAAATGGATGTGAAAATATGGAACATAAATTGCACAGTAGGAAATACAAAGATGGTGTCATCACACAAAAAAAAAAAAAAGTCAGTCATTGAATCTTCCTTCTATAAACGTCCATAATTCAATGCGGCGTCACAGGAAAGTAAAGCCTGAATGGATAACTGCCGCTGGATCAATCGTGTGAGTAAAAGGGCTGGAGTTTCTCTGAAGGCAATAAATGCAATGAAAGTCCTCCCCCAAGAGATGAGATAACACCGCAGTCAGGAATGCCGGGCAGATCAGATGTCATCCGATATACTGAATGTAGACAGGATAGACGTCATGGAAATCATCACTACCATGCCCACGAGTGCAAGATGATTACTCGCCGTCTATGAAGTGACATCATCGCCTCCACTGGCTAGTTTCGCCCGCCAATGAACACAAGCTTCTTTGGATTTTCGAAGAAGCTTGTGTTCATTGGTGGGGGTGAAACTTGTCAGCGACATCATCACTGTGGTCGAAAACCTGTTCATGCATACACCCAATGCCAACCACAGCCATTGGAAAAGATCCACACCAGCTGGGAAACAACCAACCACCATTGGGGTGGGAATGCCTGCATAAAAAACGGGATTGACAGACACAGTGGAGGCGATGGTGTCACTTCATAGACAGCAAGTAATCATCTCGCACTCCATGGGCATGGTAGTGATGATTTCCAGGAAGTCTAATAGTCTATCCTGTCTATATTGAGAGTACAGTATATCAAATGACATCTGATCTGCCTGTGGAGTCCCTGTTCAAGGAGACAGCTGACTGCGGTGTTATCTCATCTCTTGGGGGAGGACTTTTATTGCCTTTCAGAGTAGCTCCAGCCCTTTATTGCATACTCAACACGTTAATCCAGCAGCAGTGATCCATTCAGGCTTTACTTTCCTGTGACACCCGCCTTGAATTATGAACAATTTCTGTTTCTAGAGGGAAGAAGCAAAGACTGATTTTTCTGAGAAGCCAACCGCACTTTTTTTTCTAGTGGCGACACCATTTTTGTATTTCCTACTGTGCAATTTATGCTCCATATTTTCACATTCATTAAAGTTTTTCCTACTTTTTCCTTCCCATGTCCTGTGCTTGTAATTTGTACGATTGTGGTGTGTGTGTGTGTGTATATAATTTGTACGATTGTGGTGTGTGTGTATATAATTTGTACGATTGTGGTGTGTATATATAATTTGTACGATTGTGGTGTGTGTGTGTATATATAATTTGTACGATTGTGGTGTGTGTGTGTATATATAATTTGTACGATTGTGGTGTGTGTGTGTATATATAATTTGTACGATTGTGGTGTGTGTGTGTATATATAATTTGTACGATTGTGGTGTGTGTGTGTATATATAATTTGTACGATTGTGGTGTGTGTGCGTGTATATATAATTTGTACGATTGTGGTGTGTGTGCGTGTATATATAATTTGTACGATTGTGGTGTGTGTGCGTGTATAATTTGTACGATTGTGGTGTGCGTGTATAATTTGTACGATTGTGGTGTGCGTGTATAATTTGTACGATTGTGGTGTGCGTGTATAATTTGTACGATTGTGGTGTGCGTGTATAATTTGTACGATTTGTGGGTGTGCGTGTATAATTTGTACGATTGTGGTGTGCGTGTATAATTTGTACGATTGTGGTGTGCGTGTATAATTTGTACGATTGTGGGGGGGGGGGGGGGGTGTGTGTGTGTATAATATGTACGATTGTGTGTATATAATATGTACGATTGTGTGTATATAATATGTACGATTGTGTGTATATAATATGTACGATTGTGGTGTGCTTCTGGCAGTTCTATGTACCCATATTGATAACGTTGTCTTTTTTATCCTTTGCACTGGTGGTATTGTGTCATTTTTATCCTAATGTAACTTTTGTAACATTATTTCAATAAAGTGTTTTTCCTTAAACCCTAAACCTTAAACTTTGAGGGATCTGTTATCCTCAACATTTATATTATCAACCCCACAGTGTTTGGTTTCAGATCACTATATCTGCTTCAGGCTGGGTTCACATATGTATGAATTGGATGAGGGTTTCTCCACATCCAATTCGCATGAAATGCGAGTGTGACCGGCTCTCAATGGAGGCCATTTACAAATGTCCGGGGTGGCCACGGACCGCATTCCAAACGGATCCTGTGGTGCGTGTCTGGGTACGGTTAAGGTGTGAATTCAGGCAAAAAGTCAAACCCGATTCGGACCTGAAACGGTGAGCAGAAACACCCCACACCCCATGCTGGGAACGGCGGTCAGACAAATGTGAACCCGGCCTTAGGGCAGGGACATTGGTTGCTTGTAGTAATCTGTTCAGTCTTTTTTTTTAAATGAAAAGCTGGATGAACACGCTACAAAATCTGCCTTTGCGCTTGATTTTCATTAGGAATACAGCACCAAATACGTGCTAAAAAATATTTGTGTGTTTTGGACACCAACTAGTGATTAGTTTCGCAGGGTTGGGGCTCTTGGTGACACTCAGACACTAACCTCACGGTCCCAACTCTCCTCTCGAAGTTTCTTCCATTCCTCCCGCTTTGCAAAATAATCGGGGTACATGGCCTTCTCCGATGGGTGCCAGAAGTCCAGGACCCACTCTGGAAGCTGCACAACACAAAGTTGGATTCAAATTAAACATAATAATATTGTATACAGTCAAAAAAAGGGGAAATCTGTTACAATAAAAAAAAAAAGATCGCACTGAAATTTTGGCAGCCGAAACATTGTCCGAAAATTGTGTTTTTGGCATTTTGCAGGTAGAGGAAAAGGTGCCAATAATGGCGTCGAAAATGCACACGATTTTACCACCATTTTACTGAGCTTAAAGTCGAGTAGCTGCTGACTTTTAATAAACAGACACTCACCTGTCCTATGGTCCAGTGATGCAGCCACCCGAGCCTCCCTCCTCTCTGTGGCGCCGTCATTGCTACTGTGGGCACCCGGCTGTGACAGCTTGTGGCTTCACAACCGGGCGCACACTGCGCATGTGCGAGTCAAGCTCTCCGAGTGGACAGGCAATCTAGTAGAGACACCTTTTCCTTTTTTTTAAAAACGTATGTGGGCATGTAGCCTTAGTGTCATTAGTCCCCAAAAAAATGTTAGTTAGTGTCCACCACAATATCGCAGTCCCACTATAAGGGAAAATAAAAATAAAATAAAAAATTACCATCAAGTTAGATTAGGATTTGTTATTTACTCGCCGATACCAATTACCAATACCTACGGCAACTTTTTTCCCCCCTTACACAGCTGTCATTTCAAAACATTGAAAAGTTATTTTACAAATTAATTTTTTTTTAATGTTTGCACTTTTTCAATGTGAAACATGTAAATATATATGAAAAAGTATAAAAACATTATTAAACAAAGCAAAAAAATAAAGTTTTAATCGTCAAGTATAAAAATATAAGTAAATAAAAATCCAGCAGGAAAATAATTAAATGGAGAAGGAACGTCGGTGCGGCTCTATACGGCGCCTGCGCGCCGACGTTCGGCATCTTGTGACACGCTGTATGCGTCGGTCGGATGCCTGTCAATCAATTAGGCACGCCAATCCCCGACCATCTTACCCGGAAGCAGCGATGAGAAGGCATATAGGAATCGGTATGTACGGACGGATTTTTTTTTTAAAAACGTCCGATTCTAATTGCATTTATGTAGGGCTGTTACTGATCAAAATTTTTGTGTTCGATTAATCGTTTTGTTTTTTTAAACGATTAATCGACTAATTTCGATTATAACGCACATACAGATCCAGCTATTCCCGATTCCCAGTGCAGCCACCAACAACTGGAAAAATAGATAGCAGGATACAAAAAACACACAAAGGCAGCGCTTGATGGGAATAGCATTAAAACTTTTATAGTCTTCAAGTAGGTAACAAAATGAATATTGCACTGGAGATAAAATCGATGGAGCTACATAAACTGTGAAAATGGTGCGAGTAATACCAAACGGTATCAAAAGCAGTCATAAAAACATGTAGCCAAGTATGATACTGGTATAAAAATGTGTAGAACAATACCACTGCTGAATCCAGATGAGGATTCCCAGTGGATGGTTGTAGAATCCCAGGTTGATAGAGGGAAGTGATAGAGGGAAGTGTAACAGCCCTTGCGTGTGGCAGATAGTAAGGTCCAGCCGGCATGCAGATATGAAGGCACAGCAAAGGAGCCCTTCAGATGGACACGGCAAGCCCCGCCGGTGTCCGTGACGTTACCGGATCTCAGACGGAACTCCCTGAAGGCCCGGTATCAAAAGAATTTTAATTGATCAAAAAGATTTTGATCAAAAAAATTAAAGATTAATCAATTAAAAGTTAATTTGCACAGCCCTACATTTATGACATTAATGACAATGTTAAAAGTTTATTTTTAGTTGAACCTCCCCTTTACCTGCTTGCCGACCGCCCACCGCAGTTATACGGCGGGACAGTGGCACTGCTGGGCGAGAGCACGTAGCTCTACATCCTACCTTTAGCGGCCGCTAGAGGGCTCGTCCCCCGAGTCCGGCGGGCGCGATCGCCGCCAGGAGGTATGTGTGTAAAACACATACTTCTCGTTCCTGTCAGCGGGGGAAACGCTGATCTTCTGTTCATACAATGTATGAACAGAAGATCAGTGATTTCCCCTAGTGAGGCCACCCCCCCATACAGTTAGAACACAAATAGGAACACACTTAACCCCTCCCCCCCCTAGTGTTAACCCCTTCACTGCCAATGGCATTTTTATAGTAATCCAATGCATTTTTATAGCACTGATCGCTATAAAAATGCCAATGGTCCCAAAAATCTGTCAAAAGTGTCCGATGTGTGCGCCATAATATCGCAGTACCGAAAAATATGTAGAAGAATACGTATCGGCCTAAACTGAGGAAAAAATATGTTTATATTTTTTTGGGGGATATTTATTATAGCAAAATGTAAAAAATATTGCATTTTTTTCAAAATAGTCGCTCTATTTTTGTTTATAGCGCAAAAAAAAAAAAAAAAAAAACGCAGAGATGATCAAATACCACCAAAAGAAAGCTCTATTTGTGGGAAAAAAAAGGACGCCAATTTTGTTTGGGAGCCACGCCGCACGACCGCGCAATTGTCAGTTAAAGCGACGCAGTGCCGAATCACAAAAAGTGCTCTGGTCTTTGACCAGCAATATGGTCCGGGGGTTAAGTGGTTAAAGTAAATTAAGGGTTAATAATCCCCTCCATTCCCCTCAGTTTTGCTGTCCCCCTTTGGGTCCTCCTCCGCACCCTCTATTTGCGATCTGTCAAGATGGAGAGCGGAGACGGTAAATCCGGCTCCTTCCTTTTCCGAATGAACCGGCTGTCCATTCACATAACAAACATTGTAAACTGTCTTTATGATGCTTCAGTTTATGAATGAACAGGAGCCTCTGTGTTCTCTCCATCGTCAGTGTAGCTGAGGCTGCTGAGAAGGGACTGGGGAATGTGTCCTCAGTCTCTTTCCTTGTCTCAAAGGGGAGATATCAGGGGTCTGTTAACCACTTAAGGACCGTCCCTCCTGCACATTTACGTCGGCAGAATGGCATGTGCACGTACAGGTACGTGCTGTGCTAGTACCCAGCCGTGCGTCACGGGCGCGCTTTTTTTTTCTGATGACGAATTTACTTCGAAACGTGTAAGCGGCTGTTTGGATCTACGCTGAGAGGGATTACACCACGCGTCGGTACCATCTGTTGTAGCAATAGTGGGAACAGGAGCAAGGTACACTATCCCTTTAAACGCTGGTGAGTGGCTATAACACTCAACGCTGCTAAGGATACCAAGTGCCGGTCCCAGGCACTATACTTGTGAGTGTATTGGTTTTATATTTATATTTTTTAATAAATATTTTTACGTACTTCACTATGTTGAGCCCCTTGTTTTTATGAGGATACCCTTGAAAGGGTTGAGGAGAACACACCTATCGGTTGATAAAGAAATAGTTTCTGGCCTTACACTATCCAGAATCTGGTGAGTGTTCCATCTAGCTGTTGGTGACGGTGGCACTTATCTTGCGGGTGGAAGAGAAAACTGCACTTTTGACCATTTATCTACATGGACTTTCACTTTTTCCTGTAATCTCAACATCAACTGCTGAATTGCTCACCCAGTTTTGGCATTTATGAGATTTGTTTAGTATATTTTGTATGGAATTTGGTAACATGTTTGTATTTGCACAGAGAGAGCACATTTTTGGGTAATATGTGCAGTGATTTTGCATGTATACCCTATACTTGACACATTTACGCATAATTTATGTCACTATATGATATCTGGATTCGATGTATGTTTAGTTTATATAGTACACTTCCGGCACTACTCAAAGGTATTCAGCAACACCTCAGGCACTGGAGTATTTAATCACTGCAGAGTATGTTGTTTTGGAGAATCACGGTAATTGATGATTATGGTTAAATGAAAATTCAATAATATTATTTGCATAGGTTTACTAACCAGATCAGCACAGTAACCTCCCCCCCCCCTTTTTTCATTTACCCCCTATATGACCAAAGCACTTTTTACAATTTGGCACGGCGTCACTTTAAATGGTAATTGCGCAATCAAGCAATGCTGTATCCAAACAAAATTTGTATCCCCCCCCCCCCCCCCCCCCCCCCCACAACAACAGTGATTTATTTTGGTGGTATTTGATCACCTCTGAGGTTTAAATTTTTGGCGCTATAAACAAAGACTGTCAATTAAAAAAAAAAAAAAAAAAAGTATTCTGCTACATGTTTTTGGTTAAAGAAAAAAAAAAACTCCCAAAAAAGCGCTAGAGCTGAACGATTCATCGTTAAAAGATAGTGATCTTGATTCTGCGATTTTTGCGATTTTGTTCCCTGCTCACAGCTGTTAAAAAATAAATAAATAAATAAAAGCAGCTGCCAATGGTTATTTATTAACAGCTGTGATCAGGGAACAGCTCTGCACTTTCTACATGAAACGCGGAGATGCCGGATTAAAATCGCGGAGAATAGAATCGAGATCACTATCTTGTAATTATTAATCGTGCAGCTCTAGCACAAACCAATCAACATACGCTTTTTTTGGGAGTTTTTTTTTTTTTTGCTTTAACCAAAAACATGTAGCAGAATACTTATTGGCCTAAATTGATGAAGAATTGTTTTTTTGTTTTTTTACTGCATACGTTTTTATAGCAAAAAAATGTAATTAACTTTTTTTTTAATTGTTTATAGCGCAAAACACAAAAACCGCAAATACCATCAAAAGAAATCTCTATTTGTGGGAAAATAAATAAAAAAGGACATACATTTTGTTTGTGTACAGTGTCGAATGAAAATGCAAAGTTGTCAGTTAAAGAAAACATGCAGTGCCGCATCGCAAAAACCCGCCTGGTCAGGAAGGAATGATCTCCAGGAGGTAAAGAGGTTAAAAAATAAATAAAAAAAAAAAACACAAACTAAAGTTCCTCTTAAAAAAAACACACACACATGGTTGTCACAGTGTTAAGCTCGTACCACATGATCGGATTTCCGCAG